>OY293311.1:16099238-17315777 GCA_958502075.1 Orchestes rusci
CCCACCTTGACGTGTCAACGGCAAATTTTTCGCAATTACAATAATTTTTGTGTAAGTTATCAAGTAAATCATGGAAAGAAAATGCTGTGTGCCGAACTGTAAAAGCGGGTACGCTACATGTAAAGAAAAATATTCCATATTCGCAATTCCTAAGAACCATTTAAGAAAATATAACCAGGCAATTCCTCGAAAAGACAGAAAATTAACTGAAAAGGATTGTGCCTGCGAAAGACATTTTGAACCGGAATGTATAGTTCGTTTTCTAGAAATCGAGTGAAACACGGTGAGTATGCAAATGTCACACTTTCAATGTTTGTAACAAATAATCCACGAGCATCCTAATAAATTAATTAATTAATTACTATTATGCGTTGTTTAAATTTTAATTTTGATTGATTGATTGATTTTCACAATTACTTTTATATTCAACTCGATATCTAATTTTGTCAAACACCATACCTATTAGGTATGTAGTAGATTATTACTTTTTTGATACATATTACAGATAAGCATAACTTTGGCATCTGTATTCAAATCAAATATTGTTTTTCATTTTTATATAAATAGATATACATATTATTTATGATCAGTGTCTTATTATTTTATCATTTTGTTTTTCAAATTGTTTTCATCATCAATGATCATTAAATCAGCTGTAAAACCATCTCACAGGAACAGGTTAACAACAATTACATACTTATAGAGATGACAAACAACAAATCCTTTTATATTATGCCTGGCGGTAAAACACAATCACAGGCGACAACGGCGTGAACGCTTGAAATTGAAAAAAAAATCTTGCATTTTCGTGGAGATGAAACTCGAAAACCATATGAGCTAAAAATTTGCCAGCAGGACTATTTTGTAGAAAATTTCCTCAGCTCCAATTTTTAATAAGAAATTTTTGTTGTCAGAGTAGCCATTTAGGCTGCGTTTGCAAAAATTTGCAAAATAACCCATATTTGCATTTTTTAATGAATGTCTCAAGCCTTCGTGGAGGTCTTGATTCTTAATTTTTAATAAGAATTCCCTAATATAACATTTACTCGATTGAAACCAACTAACCCAAACCTTTTTAATCAAATACTAGGACCACAGGAACATTTTGATTGATTCCCGTCTAAAAATTATTCAGCCCACTGACCTGTCCGACTACTACGGCCGGCGTTAGTAGTTTCGAGACACGTTCTGCCGGCTCGTCACATCACCTATTTATCTTACACCGTGGTCCTAACCCTGATTCCGAACTTACTCAAGAAAATTTGAATCTATGAAAATATTAAAAAATTTAACAATTTTGCAAGTCAGCATTTCACTACTTCCATATTATGACTTTTCTACATACAACAACAACAGGTAGAGGTATAAAAGTCATAAGATGCAAGTGGTAGACTTGCAAAATTTTATAATTTTTCAAAAATTTCATTAATTCAAATTTTCTTCGGTAGGTTCGGAATCAAGGTTTTGACTAAATTTGGAGCAAGTTTTTTATTTATCATCTCACGTTAAAAGACCAAGAAATGTTATGTTTTTACATTCTTGAGACTGTATAATAAAAATCAATTTTCTGATCGTGGCTCCTATTTTTTCAAGCAAGCAGACTTTTTTTTATCAAGAATGACTTTTTGTCGTATCTTTCAATTTTTGGTTCATTTCACCTCTTGTTAACCACATCCGCGGACATACAGTATGTATTATATTTATTATGTATGTTGTATGTACAATATATTGACATAATAATATATCAAATTCGCCTAACTATGAATCCAACTTTATTATAAATGATATAAATGGAATAATATGTTTGTGACCAAAGATGATTTTAGCCCACGAGATATAAAAACTAGAAAGGTAGGGATTCAATAAATCAAAATAATCCTAAAAATAAAAATTAATAATTTATTTATTCACTGGAACAGAAAATTTTAAATTATAAAGTTTATTATGTAAGTTGGAACGATTTTTCTGATAAAGCGGAAAGACCTTCATACAAGGACAAAAATCGAAGAGGCCTGGCAGACATGATGTTGGCACAGGAAACTGCCTGGCAGACATATTTTTCATTGTTCAAGAGACGTCAAGCTTCATTTAAAAAAAAATCATCCACATCTCCGATGACGAAACTTTCATTCATAAAACAGCCCTTCTGATCCTGGCAGACATGTGTTTGGCACAGACTTTTGGCTGGCAGATATATATTTTTTTGATGTACTCGTTACTAACAACACTACCATATAGTTATTTTCAACATCCCCGATGACGAAACTTTTCGTTTTTTTTTAATATTTCATCAATTATTTTAATTAATAAAGCACAGGATATGCCTGGCAGACATGGTTGTTTAATATTCCCCCCCTGCAAACTACTTCCTGAAACTTTTTTGTTTCACATCCCTTATGGCGAAAGGTCCAGTGTCGCTGGCTCTTAGACTACTTGTGGTGGTTTTGCGATACATGTGTGGCAGTCATTCTGGAAAAGTTGGATGTTAGTCAAAGACTCAGAAATCTCGAGTTGCAAACCGAAATATGTAGAGTGAGCACAGAAAAAACTTCAAATGAAAGCAACGTAATCTATACTTCCAAAAATAATCTTCTGAAGGAAGAAAACGCACAAAAATATCTTCAAGGGGTTGGTGGAACAATTAAAATTAAAGGGAAGTGTAGTTGTATTTACGTTACTAAGGCGGTAAATGATTTTTTATATTACGAGTCGAGATGTTTATGGACGAGGCGACGAAGGAGCCGAGTCTGGAATTTCTAGACGAGTAGTTTAATGACATTTAACGGCTGTGTATCGTACATTGTTTTGTTTCATACTGTAATAACTATTTTTAATCGGTTTAAAGTGCTTTCATCTCAAACCATACACTTAGGGTGGCAGTCCACCTCACATTCGTACCATGAGATGGCGCCAGCCAGACCATGTAACAACTTATGTTTGTCCTATCTGATATACCTTACCAACCGTTTATGTTAAGTGAACAAGTTGCAAAATAGACCAAATTTTGCATAAAAGCTGCGAAGCGCAAATCGGCGGAAAGGTATCAAAAGGAGTTTGAGGCATTCTGCGAATGGCGCAAAATCTTCCGTGTAGATAAGACAGTGAACGAAAATATCGTGTTTGGCGCTAGCCAAACCGTGTTACCATGTTACCAATGCAATTTCACAGTCTTTGATGATGCAAAATGTCATTTTTGGAGTAGTCAAGTAATTTTTTTTACAGTCTCTGATGATGTAAAGTATCATTTACCAGACTGGTTTTGGGTCCGGTAAATGATACTTTACGGTACAGTATGAAATAAAAGGAATTATAATGTATTGGAAGTGTCGAATGACATTTATGCGAAGTTATTGAAAAAGTTTTCCAGTTATATGAATATTTCAGTGTATTGAGCGAGGTATTGAGATGCTATAGATAGTATAAATGTTGTTACGGTCATAGAGCCACGAACTGTAAGTTTCAAAATAAAGTCTGTCCACTTTGCATTAACAATCACAAAAGCTCAGAGTGTGAATCAATTGAAAAGTGTACAAATTGCAGATATGCAATATGGTATCACGAGACCATTCCAGTTTGGTCTGTCGTTAACGTCACTTTCAACCAATCGGTGAGCTGCAAATGACGTTAAGGGGATTCATCCGCTAAAAAAAGCACTGCTAGCAAAATAAGTATGAAAACAGACAGTAGGTATTCGTCACGCCGGCAACCAAACTAAGTAAACTTTACGCCTCAAAAAAGATGGGTATAGATTTTGTTCAAAGACGCTTGCAATTTATTGTGAATAACATGAGATTTTGAGGAATGTATTACTGATTTCCGTTTAATTATATCAAACGTTGATTGCCAGAAATGATCTCAGGAAGGTTCAATTTAGTTAATCACTATCGATTTTTTTGATTATACGTCTCTCACAAAAGGGCGGAATATGAAGATTTTTCGTATTTTTTGACCATTGAGATACCGTTTTTGTAACCGTTTTTTGCAAAAATAGATATTGGGTTGCCTAGTTTGATATCTCACCTACCTAATGAGACTTGAATTGTTCCAAAAGGTGATGTAATAAATAAATGGCACATTCCAGAAAAAATGCTTGCATTGAGTAAAATTTCAGACCGGATGAATCCCTTTATTGACAGACCAAACTGGAATGGTCTCTTGATACCATACTCCATGAAAACGCTAAATGTATATCAGGAGTGAAATGAAGTTTGAAATATTGTCAAGTGAGACTAGTAACAGAGTTATTGGATCGTAACAGTCAAGTTATTTCTTGGACAAGGAAACTGTTACAGATCACCAAATTCTAAAATTGATAACTTCTTGGAATATCTTATGATTTGAATAGCACCACTATGCAACATAATAGGTGCTACATCTTAGGTGATCTGGATATAGATTTGTCTAGGAAAAACGTTGAAACCAAGAAACTAAAAATGTCTACCAGGGAGCAGAATTCACCCAAATTGTCAAAAAAAAACAGAATAACAAATACTATACAGGGTGGTGCAACCAAGATGGGGTGGATGATTGTGGAAGGAATTTGAATATTTTTTTTTGTATATTACAGCTAGTCAAAAAGGCTATGTAAAAAATATAGCCATAGTGGGATGTCCCAAAAAAATTGTCTCAAAGTAAACTTGATTTTTTGATAATTCGAACACCCTGTATATAAGAATTCTAATCATTTCTCCCATCTCTTGCGATCATCATTTTGATATGAGGTTTGTTGGGTCCAAGACTTATAATAAAAGAATGGGAGGTGATCAACGTTGAAAAAGGACTCATAGTTGGGCCATTTTTTCAGTGAATTAGAAAAAAGTATGGAAAAACCAAGTTTTGCAAACACGACCAGTACACACTTTTTTCAAATGGAACACCATGTATATTATATTTCCATCTTAAAGATAACATCATTAGCTTTGAAAAAACACCATACATCAAACCTTTCTGATCCATAGTTTTTTCAGAAATCACCCGCGTATTCAAAGTTTCATAATTATTTACTCAGTTTATAAAATAATGTGGCTATGAAGCCATGACAACATCACGAATGGAATAAAATATTGAGAATTAGTCAAAGCTACTACGTATAATCACCAAACAAATAACATCAAGAAGGATCACACTGCCAAGCGCGCGAAACCGACCCCAGGAGTGCCGAAGTTCCCAACACCATACCCCGTTCACCCGGTCCGAGAATGTCAGTCTGTTCAACGACCGACGTTATCAGTTTATTATGAGAAACGCTGTTGACTCGTGATTTTCAAATATCGGGCACGTATGTTCTGTGCTACGAAAACGATCTGCTCCCGAATGGCTCGGCGAGCTGTTTCTTGATGCTGCTACACAATAGAGTGAAGAGTGAGCGTTCTTATTGTTATTTGTTCGGTGGTATAATCAAGAAATGGCTTGACTATGAGTCCTTTTTCAACTTACATCGCCTCACATTCCTATATCATAAGTTTCAGACCCAACAAACCTTATATCAAAATGATCGTACGAGATGCGAGAAATGATTAGAATTCTTACATACAGGGTGTTGCATTTGAAAAAATACAAGTTTAGCTTGCCACAAAGTTTTTGGGACACCCTGTACTATGTGAATATTCTTAAAACATAGCCTTTTTGACTAACTATAATGTACAAAAAAATTATCCAAATTCATAACCATTTTCCCACAATCATCAACCTTCCACCCCATCTTGGTTGCACCACCCTGTATATCTTTGAAAAGAAAATGGGGAGATAATTAATCTGTGATGAAATATAGGGCATTCCATTCAAAAAAACTAAACTTTTCCACATCGTCCTGATTTCCAAGGGTAATTTGTTCTTCCGCTTAGTTATAATAAAAGCTTTGTTTTGGTTCCAAGTTATAGCCAGTTCCGAACAGTTCTAGAACCATCTACACATGCGCACTTCAATATTACCAATATTTCAATTATTGAACATCTGCTTGTATCTATGTAAATAGAGTTTTTAAAGGGATGGCAGATTACATATAAAGAAAAACCCTGTACTTACGTCGTTCAATATTAGTATTTTAACGCGTAAAGTCATAGTGTGCTGTGTATAGTTACATTGTATTCAACCTTCAACCACCTAAAGAGACATTTGGAATGTGAACAAATTAAAGAAGTTTATTGGTTTTCATTTGGGATTTTCAACCCTGGGTATATGGTCCTTCGAGGAAATTGGAATTGACATTAGTGCTGTCACTACCAAGATACTTTATAAGTCGTGGCGTTGGTAATGGGGGAAAAAAGTTCTATGAAAACCACATTGATAAATAATAATAATAATAATAATAATAATAATCTTTATTGTCTAACAGTTTTCCATTAATAAGACAATATGACCTAAATAAGATAGCCATTGAAAATTAATACTGATATACTGTGTTTTTACAGTTTCTAAAAAATATTGAGTATGAACAGGGAGAGAAAAGAAAAAAATTCTTACATTTATAATTATTACGAATTACAATGGAAATTTCGATTCAACATTCGAATTAATGAGTGCCAGCTGGTTACTTGATAAAAATCGATGTCGCCACAGGTGGTATTGTAAAGGCTCATTGCGTTGTACAAGGGGGTCTTCACAAGAAAATTTGTTGTATGGTTTGGTAAGTGCAGAGGTGATGGAAAAAAGACGTGGAGAACCCTCAAGGATTTATTGGGAAATGGAAAGGCAAGCATTGATTGTTCACAGATTGATTGTGGGCTGTACAGGGTGTCCCAATTTGGTTGCAATTGCGGGTTGTTTCTGTTATTTACTAATGATAGAACCTTGCTGAGCTACTTTTCTGTGAAACGAAAGATGCCATAAACAAAAATCTCATAGAAATTTTAGTTTTTGGGCTACCTCGTATCTCGGCTTATCGGGGATGTGAAAACGACCTTTAATAGAACTTTTCACGTGAAATCTAGTGCCGTCTTCAGTTCTGTTCCAGATATAATTGTTTTTGCAATTTTGACCAATGTTGTGTTTTTTTAAGGGACACCCTATATATTTATTAAAAAATTGATTTGCCGTTTTTGAAGCTTTTCAAAAATTTAATATAAATAGTTTGGGTCTATTTTGATTAACCAAGACAATAATCCTAATTTTCATAATTCGCAATCAAAATTTTGCAGAAGGCCATGAAAACCGACGATGTTTGTTATTGTTCACTTGGTAACAGTAACAGAGATCTCTCTAAACTTTTGTTTGTATGTAGATTTGCGACTATGGTAGAAAGCCGGACTAACAGCTTGATGGTGATCTTTTTTTTACGCTGAGTATATCAAGGACAAGTAGATATCAGGGCCGGATTCAGAATATTCACGAATACGTTATGTTTTATACAGGATAGAATTGCAAAATATCTGAAGAGTTTTGGGTAGTTCTAATTTGAGCATTTTCACAGCACATACTCAACGCCTTTTGGAACATTCATTATGAATACACAATATACTACAATAATCGTTCAAACTATAAGTGAAAAAACACCTTTCGGTTCATTTTTTTCTCTGAATTACAGAGACAGATCAAAATTCTATGTTATTAGTATCCTGCCTGAAAGAAGTCGTTACTGGCGACATTTGATGACTTCTTCACCACTGCGCCAATACAAGCACAGTTTTTGAGAAACGAGGAAGTTATACTGCTGGTTGTCTTTTATGCTGCGTAACAGCCTTTGAACTTAGGGCTTTCGACTAAGTTCGGTAGCAGTGTATATTTCGTGTACATTCAAGTTCAAAGTCTCTAAAGATCTCATCACTGGGATATTGCCTTGATCTGGGTTGCTAAGATACGGTAGAATCCAGATCAACGTGATGTAATTCGCTTGGTAATTCTTATTAGACTTTGAGCTTGAATAGCGCAAAAACGGCTGAATCAATTATTTGGAATCAGAAGAAAAAAATCTAACAACCTAACCAAAAATTAACATGATTTTCCCCAGGGTTTTTCATTTTCAAAATACCATGTTGTGTAGAATTCTTAGGTTTTTTGATGCAGTTTGGGATTTCTTAGTATCGACTTCTGAATTTCGATGAAAAGTACTGCAAATCTCCTCCTTTAAACTTTTTTGTAAAAAAAAAATAACTGAGATATCTATTGAGTAAAATATAAACAATCACCCTGTACATCTACCTGTTTTGACAAAGCCACTGATTTGATTTTACCTCAATAATAATGTATAACACTCAGTATAACACACTGACGTAAAGTGTGTTATCTCACACTTGTATGCCTTGCCGTGTAAAGCATGAATGATTTATGGATAATAATAATAAAAGAAGCACTTGCTAGTCCTGGATTTTCCATTGTCATTCGCAGCACAAGTGGAGCGGCCTCGAACACAGGCTCATGTGGTTCTGTGCGGGAAATGAATGATTCGCCCGAATAAATGCTTATTTGGCGCCGAGTGTGACGCAAAGTGCTCATGCGGTGCGTTTGCTCAGATGTGTACGGGGCTTAACAATTGGCCTCGCAATTGGCCCACTCCATGTCGGAAACTTTGAAAATCGATTTGCTGAAATTCCTAGGATCAAAAACAAGGTTTCACGAGGGAGACAAGTTGGAAAAGGGCGATCGATTTCCAAGCGGTGTACGAAACTCCAACGACGATTTTCAGCCGGATCGGCCATACCTGGTATGATGTTGGAACCGAGCGGGACTGGAAATACGGCGAGACGGAGCCACTTTTAACGACGAGTGAACCATCTAGTTTCTAGCTAATATCCGATAGTACAGGGCCTCAATGATCCTTTTGATTCAGATACCTATTACAGCATAAAACCGTAACCAAACGTACAATTTGACCAACTTTTTGCGTAGACAATAAACACCTTTTAAGTTTTGGATAAAATTTGTAGTTACAAAGCTACTACGGGCTAAGCAAGCTTATAGAACCAAGCCTAGAAGTTTGACCACTTATAAAAAGCTCCGCTTTGGCTGCTTCAAGCTAAGCTTCATAAGTGGTGCAAAAGATTTTTTTCATAAAGCTTGGCTTAATTGAAACAGGGCTTAGATAACGTTCGGTACAATCGGTCCTACTTAACTTGTGGCTTCAGCAAGATGGTGTTTCGCCAAATACCACCAACTCAATTGTTTGTTATTTCCTCGACAATAAATTTGGGAGGTCCTGGATCGGAAATAAGACCTGTTAGCTTGCCAGCCTAGTCACCAGACTTGATACAGCTGGATTTTCATTTGTGAGCTAGTTTGAGGGGTTATTTAGAGACAATAGTTCACACTTCCGTAAGCTTAATAGAAACCCGCTGAACATCGTTGAGCTATAGTTAACTAACTAGACCCAAATCAGGTGGTTTGATCCAGATTGCTCATCCGACTATAGGTATTCCTTTAAATTACAACAAATCCACTACTTACCCAATTCAGTCAAAAAATCAATAATCGTCGAACTACAAGCCATATCAATACAAGACCTGACAACAGTAGGCCTGTTCTTGTCCCCCAACTCCTGTTGCCCCACATATCTCAACTGAAACGGTGCATCAGCTACATCCAGAGCCCTCCGCACCCTTAACGGCAGTACCATTGGAGTATTATTATTATTTGCCCTCAAAGAATAGCACAGTTCGTGATCATTGAAAGTTTCAGGACCACTATCAACATTATCACACAGCCCCCTTAATCGGTGCAGCAGTACTTCCACATGTTGATCCAAAACCGAGCCTTGTAAGAGATATTCTTGATTGGGGATTATGTTGCCTTTCATTGCGGCTGTTAGAGAGTCTATTGCTGTGCCTACAGTTGCCATTTTGAGAGAATTTTGTGGATTATTCAGGTCAATAAGTTTATTTGAACTGTTGTTTACTAATTGGTATGATAACCTCAAATTGTGGTGATGTAAACAGAAGTGAAGCTAGTTGTCAATGTAACAGCTGGCCTAGTGTAGTGTAGCAACCATTTTTCTATTGTAGCAACAGAAAGACGACATCGAGAATACCCCCTGAAATTTCATACAGGGGGTATTGGAATAGTACGCAAAGAAATGGGCGGTATATTTGAACAGACTATGTTCCATAAATGGAATTTTCACTGTTTTCAAAATCTCACAACAAAACAAATAAAACCCATTCATCGACGGATCTACTGAACAATCAAATCAAGAGTCCTTGAGGAGTTAAAAATCTTGAAAATATCCAATTCATGACGTCACCTTGAATATTCCAGTCAAGTTTGAATCACGATTCACACGATTTCTGCGTACTCATTTATACACGTAAGGTTGTTTATAATTGTCAGCATTCTTGAAGCACTAATAATAGAAGATTGTGCGATCAGTGGTACTGTTGAAGTTGTAGATTGTGTGATTTAAAAGTGAATTTTGAAGCATTGTGGAGTGTCTGATGAGTGCTTTTTCTGGAAGTACCACTTTTTTGAAAAGGGTGAGAGAAATAACAATGGTTGTGTTTATTCGAGGGTTTATTACTATTTTTAATTTGCGAGTAAAATAATTTGAAAACTATATGATTATAGAAACGGGTCATCCGACAAAAAAAAAATATATTTTTTTTTTGGTCGAAACATGCGATGGTTTCCACACATTTCCAAATTTGAAAATTAATTTTTGTATCGAAATATTTCTTCCAACAGTTCCATTTTGGAAAACGTTTCGATAGCCACAAATTTTACTACGTTCTTATAATAGGTATGGGCTTAAATTGCTTCGTCCATCTTTGAAATAATATATCACATGTATGCAATAAATAATAAGGTTGTAGTTTCTAATCCAATAATAACAGCCGTCAAAATTCCAGATATGAACAAAATATTCCAAAATATGACGCGTTCTGAACATTTTAACTATTTCTCACTGATAAATTCAATCAATCATCATTTATTAATTAACAACAATTTTGAATTGTCGTCTTCTGTGAACTCGCTAGATCATCATTCCTTTTCCTTTAGAAAAGAGTTCGTTTTTTTTTTAACGTGTGAGATTTGAAAATTATCCTTAAGGATGTGGATCCTTTGAGTGACTATAAGAAAAGAGGTTTGTGGGTACCTATCAATGTCGTAGATCCACAATTGCCTTATTTTTTATATAGGTACAGGGTTCTGAAAATTTAAAATAAAAATGATTTTTCTCAATTTATTGGAGAGTGTTTTCTATATTTTGTTGAAATTTGCTGGAATTTAATAAAAACCCATTTTTATATAGCAGAATCATGTGTCGTGTATCGTTGTATTCGTAATAAAATATGGTATTCAATACAGGGTATACATTCTCTACGAGCCATATAAAAAAATAAAGTTGATGATGGTTTTTCCGAATCGAAACGTTGTACGGCAAATCTCTGTACGCTGTTTCGTAGAGCTTGAAAAGCGGCCATGAGAAAGTGTCTTTTGTTTTTCCTTATCTCTTTAAATAAAGTCAGAAAAAAATAAAGACGAAATCGGCAAATTTCGTTTTTTCAGGCATATCTCCGGAACTGCTAGGAATTTTAAAACTTTCTAAACGGCATAATTTGCGCAACTTTTCTCTAATTTAACCATCTTCCGCCTCTTTGTATATCTTATATGTTGTACAAGATTCCCTAGATAGACATTCTTATCTTGGACTCACTGTATGCCTCAATGCTTTTGTTTCGAGATTTTGGAGCCAAACTGGTAATTCGATATGCATTTCGTGAAATTACAAATTCTCTGTAGAGTATAAAAATGGAAAACAAAAATGTTTTTTTTATGCCAAATTATTGTAGCTTGATCCATTCTGAACCTGAACATTTTAACTTTTGAGTTGACAATATGATCTCTTCTTTTTCAAAGGAGATATGAAACTTTGTATCAGAGCATGTTTACATTAGATCTTAAGAAAGATAAATGAGTGTTTTCCTATTTAAGTCACGTAGTATTACATGCTCATTATAGCGGTATACTGCATTTGACTATTATTTTTTTCCTCGGAATTCCAAAGCAAGCAAGCAAAGCAATCATAAGACCAAGTTCATTAAAAAATGCAAGGCACTTTTATTTTTTTTTATTTAAATCTTCAATGAAATACCTGCTATGCAGACACCATGCACTGGTGAAAAAAGAAAAAGGTAGGTACCCACGAAATGTCTACAGAATATAAAAAGCAGTTTCCATGAAATTAAAAAAAAAACCTTTTTAGTGTTTTTTCTTTTCAACTCCCGCTCGGCTCCCGCCTGCATATGCATGGAAAAATGGAGAATAATTCGATTTTCATACGAACTTTTTTTCTTAAAATCATCCAAGGATTGACAGTCAAGGATCAGCATCCTGCAATTCTGAAAAACCCTGTTCAATATGTACAGGGTGATTGTTTATAATTTGATCAATAGATATCTCAGTTATTTTTGGTACTACAAAACTACAAAGAAGTTTGAATGAGCAAATTTGCAGTATTTTTCATGAACATTCAGACTCCGGTACTAAGAAATGCCTTCGATGCAAAACCCAACAATTTTACACAACATGGTATATTTTTAAATGTGAAGCCCTGAATACTTTTGGCTAGATTAATAGATCTTTTTCTTCGGATTCCAAATATACCATACATTGATATTTGGTTCAGCCGTTTTTGCGCTATTCTAGTTCAAAGTCTCTAAAAAACTGGGACATAGACATTGGGCACTCTTTTTGGGCGATTTTGGAATGAACGCGCCAATCGCGCTCGTGAGCGACGCTCCAAGAACATGCTATTCCAAGAGCGTTTCGATAAAAGTGTAAGAAACCTCAACGCTCCATTTCCAAAGGTTTGTTCGTACATTTGGAACGCGAGAGGCAAAACATGTCAGTGTAAATCAAAAACCTTCGTTTTGCGTGCGTTCTTTGCGTGGCTCGTGGCATTTTAGAATTTCTAAAATGTTTTGAGTGTGTATTCAAAATGGACAAGATAACTACAGGACGCAGAAAATTAAAAGTTTTCCTCTTATATGTATAAAATTTGAAAAATTCCCCTCCTAAATAACGCCCCCCCAAGAAAATGAAATGAAAAACGCTCGGATTTTTGTTTTGAGGGGAAAACAATTTGAGCCTATTTTCAGAATCACCCTTTGAGCGATGGTTGATATTCACCCTCAAATGTTAAATTGAAAGAGGGGTAGGGTGATACCTCATTTTGAAGGCCCTTTGACTCTGATTAGAACTGCCAAGTTTCAGGTCTCTGCTGTCGTTCCCGTTAATATGACAGCTTGTCAAAAATGTGGTTGTATTTTTTTAAAAATCAATAAAAATTAAGTTAACTTCTCCAAACTAAGAAGATATATCATGAGGGACAGAATATCTTCAGAATGAGCTATCCACCGATTCCAAGAATGCAAGAATGAACGCAGGGTGTTGTCCCGCGTGTCAAGATTGGATTTACCTCGAGATTTACACTAGCACGCATTCGCGCGTGACTAGAACGGGGCGTTCCAATCGTACAAAAAAGATCGTGAATGTAAAGGTACCTATTAACAGGGTGTTACCATTTTATAATAAGTCTCATTATAAAATGGGGTTACTTAATGGTATGTCATAATTTCAAGGGGGAGTTTCTGGATAAATTTTTAATCGAAAAGGTCACATAGACTTGGGTCTCAAAATGCTTGGTTTTTAAGATACAGGGTGTTGAAGATCTATTTTATTTTCAGTTTTTAATACATTTTCCAAAGACGGTTCGAGATATTGAACTGAATTTTGCCACAGGATATTATGGTGAAGGAACACACTTTTTTTATTTTTATTATATTTTATTTTATTTATTTTTTTTTTTTTTTAGACCCAAGTTTATATGACCTTTTCTACTTGAAATTTATCCAGGAACTCCCCCTTGAAATTATGACATACCATTAAGTAACACCCTGTATATTCTCTGATCTGGGTTGCTAAGATACGATAGAATCCAGCAGCGACGTGATGTTATTCTCATGTCTTATGAGACTTATTTGAACTGGAATAGCGCAAAAACGGCTGAATCAAATACCATGGTGTATTTGGAATCAGAAGAAATAAAAGATCTATTAAACTAGCCAAAAATATACAGGGATTCCAATTTAAAAAATACCATGTTGTGTAAAATATTTAGGTCTTCGATGCATTTTGGCATTTCTTAGTATCGGCTTCTGAATTTCCATGGAAAATACTGCAAACTTGCTCATTTCAATTTATTTTTTGTAAAATCAAAAAATGACTGAGATATCTACAGAGTAAAATAATGAATATGAGCAATCACCCTGTACCGTTACTGAAAAGTTTGAAATGTTATTTGCTGTGTTGAAGTCATCATCAGTCCCGGCAAGAAAAGCGGAAAGTGCCAAATAAATGTTCTCGATGTATTTCTTATTGTGAAATTGTTTATTAGCTAAAATACATTCATAGATGAGGTATTATATGGGGATTTAAAAAATTTAAAAATA
The DNA here is from genome assembly GCA_958502075.1 of Orchestes rusci. NCBI lineage: Eukaryota > Metazoa > Arthropoda > Insecta > Coleoptera > Curculionidae > Orchestes > Orchestes rusci. Next base: position 16,113,617 of record OY293311.1, read on the forward strand.
CCTCTAGGTACAAATGAAATGATAAATGATAATATTATAAACCAAGTGCTAAAAGTTCTCACATAGGTACTTCCCCACCCAACGTCCCCAAAACTGGAATCTGGCCCATTTCCCCCCAAATAAACGATAAACCATAACATACGAAATAAATAAAATCTCCCGCATTCAAGCAAAACAGAAAAGTCCCCGACACAGTTCCCCCAGACTGACGCTGGTTTGTCCTTGACAACTGTTCTCGAAGCCGAAAATTATTTTTATGCGACTAGTATTCAGTCGATTTACCACTTAGACCCGGTTAATGTGCGAAAAAGCGAAAACATTTTAGGTGCTATACAAAGTGTTAATAAACCAGGGGAATCAGGGGATAATGAACAAGTTGTTTGTGTAGTGGACAGCTGTTTTTGAGTGCCTTGTAGGTTGTAGGTTAGGTGTGTCGTGTACGTGTTAAGGTGAGTAATCCCCCTCGGGATTGATAATATTATGATAATAGTGAATATTGAAATGATGAAATGTATACTTGATAAGGATATGATCGATTTTTGCACCAAGCCTTTTGTTGCGCCATAATTTGCGTGACTTAGGGCGACTAATTAGTCGATTAATTGATGATTGTTTTCATGTGTGCGGTACATTTTTAACATAATACGTTAGTGTACTTTTTGTATTGTATGTCTGTTCATCTGATGCTATTGCCCTATTGGATCAACGTTGTCTTCACTCTTCAGCTGGTGAACTTATTTGATATTAAATAAGACTACAGAGTACAGAATGTTCAATGTTATCAGGGTTTTAAACAAATTTATAATTTTCAAGGATTTCTTCATTGTAAACTGAATCGTAAATGTGAACCCGGGTGTGAACCATTACATTACAAGGGTAATTCAATGTTTTAAACTCGGTTTTGATGTTGACGAAATACGTAAGGTTCAAATGCTGAATGTTGTGATGATTATTAATAGGGCAACTACTTATAGATAACCTAAAATTGAACTAGCGATAATGCTTAGGTACCTACCTCCCATCTTATATTTATAGATTTCATATACCTAAACCCGAAACCCTCGCATGCACCTTCACCCTACATCTGACATAGGTAAACAAAATCACGTGGGTTAGTCGTAGGTCGTAGGGCCGGTAGGTATACCCTAAAAACTTTCGAGAAACGGAGGGGTAGAGATTTCAAAAAATCATATCTTTTTTCATAATAAACAAACAAGATATGCTCACGCCAAGGTTTCGCTGACGTCATTGCGTGTCCGAACCTCAAAATTCATAGGTTACCATGATACCACAACAAACAAGATAAACTTTCGCACATCCCCCTCAGAAGTCATCATCAGGTGACCTACCTCAAACCTATTTTATATACAATCAATTTGACGCGGGGACGTCATGCGTGTGCCAGTTCAAATTTTGACCAGCAAATGGTAACTAGGTAACGTTATTGATGTTTTAAATCCAAACTCACTTTTGGCTCACGTTGACGACATGCGCGGTTTGGTTCTAATTTCGTCCAGCAATTGATCATATCTTTTGTGTTTTAAGTATCATGATGAAACCCTGTCAATTATCTGCTGACGGTTGTTAGTAAGTTGTCTGTCAGTTCAATTTTTTTTTTCCAAAAATACAACAAAAATTAGAGTCACATCTGAACATAGATAATAAACACATACCTACCTAATAAATTTGACAAATAGTGGTTTTTATTTTTTCCGAGATTTTTTCAATCGAATACGCAACGTCGGACGAAAGTGAGTCAGGAATCCAAATTTGCTCAGATGTAAATGAGAATTACAAAAAAAAACTGGAGAAAACAGTGGCGTACCATATTTTTCTCCAAAAGTATTTAGTGTAAACCCCACACGAACGCCACTGGTACAAATTAAAAAAATAGGTGAACGTCAGAGCGTCAGAGGACTCTTTTCGTTTCGAATACTTCGTGCAGTGTGAACCATCCATATACGATAGCTGAGTTTTTGTCGCCTCGCGGATCGCGTTAGGTCCAACAATTGATCTGTTTTATTGTGGACATGTAATTTGTTTTTTTTTTATTATTATTTAATATTCTCATAGTTGTTGTATAATTAAGGCTAGATTAGGCTATGTTTTGCATTTTATTGTAGGATCTATGGTTTAAACTTTTTTAATCCTTTGAATTGTACGATATGACACCATTTATCTAAATACGCTTTGATGTATTTTTATAAATATTGAGATTGATGGATTGATTGATGCATGGAAAATGCATACCAAGTTTCACACAAATATCTACACGGATTTCATAGATATTTTATAAAAACATATGTTTTTCATTAACCTCTACTACCCTGTATCTCAAAAGTTCGGACTTTTGGGAGATACGTTCATATGAAGCTTTTCTTTTGAAATAAACCCAAGAATCGCCCCCTGAATTTTTTCGCACTCATTTATTCACACCCTGTATACGTACACCCTGTATAGAAACATTCCTAAAATACATTTTACGTCTTTTTCTTTATTTTTTTATACCATTGTCTTCAATCTGAAGCACTTCTGTTCTGCAGTTTATAAACACGTCGTTGGTGTTCTGGATTTTGAGGACACGGAAAGTAAATGTCTAGATATGATTATAAGATTATAAATATTGGACATAAAACTTTTTAAGAAAAATTCTCGCGCACATAGTCGGCATATGTCGGTAGAGATAAATTCAAATAAGAAAGGGGTCAGGAGCGTCATACAAAACAATATTGCCTACCGCTTCAATTTGCAGGTACCCAACATTTGCGGTCTTTGTTTAGTATGAGGCGCCTGGCCCATACTTCGTTGAATTTAACTCTACGGGTGTCCGGAAAACACGACAAGGTACTTAAAGAGAACCAAAATACCGGAGTACCAATCAAGGAGGATGCCTAAATAAAACAAAGAGGGAACAGACATTCTACCAAATCACTGTTAGCTAAATGAACACCTTCAAAGGATGCGTCAGTTGATCAACTTTTGAGAAGCAAAAGCTTATGATGAGGAAAGGTGGTGTTGGTAAAGGAATTTCGCGAAAAGGTAAAGCTGACGAAAAGATGGAGGGAAAGTGAATCATCCTGACAAAGAGAAAAAACAATTGATCTCTTGCTGAAGAGAAAATAAAACAACCGTAAGAAACTGAAGACATCAGTTACTGTTTCACTCTACATACAAGAAAAGTTAAACACATCAGCAGGTTATTTGGCCACCCAAGAGGCAAGATGGAGAAGAATATAACATTTTGGTGGGTCTTGGACTCTTGGTGAATAACTCTCAAAAGATGTTTTTTGGGAAATGCATAACAAAAAAAATGTTTATGGACAGAGTAGTTGAGAAAAGATAAATCGCATCAGGTTGGAACCGATTAAGGTACCGATTTTAGGAATCGTTTTTTAAACTTTTCTCGTTACTTATCATGATAGAGTATTTTCACGCAAAAATAGAAAGAACCAGAATCTAAACTGATCTATCGACAAATAAACACAACGTAAATTCTACTTCATAGGCAATACCAAGCCAAAACTTTAGATACTTATTAAATAAATAAAAAATGGAGATGCTAGCTAGAGTGCGCATGTCATCTCAAGCGATTCCCACCTTTACTCAGGCATCAAAAGAATCGTCGACTGACAAACTGAGATATTGATCTGATTTGAAACATACATGATACATAATAAAGACACAACTTTAGCTATAGCAAATATCCACACAAAAAAAAGATCAGTTAAAGACGCAGTAGGTGAAATTTTTCATAGGAAGTGGAATAATTAGTGCATTTTTCCAAGATGCAAGAGAATAATACTTTTCTGGCATGGCATAACCTGAGGCAAGGAAAGTGTCAAACTATCTGATCCAGCCATGTTTGATTTTCAATAATTTAAGATTTCACACATTTCGTCCACGCTAACAAGGTTAAACTTATTATTTTTTGCCGCTATAAAAATGGTACGTATCTAAACATTTGCTATTACCCACTATTTTTGAACATTGAATCATAATGCAGAAGCTGCAAATAAGTATGCCACATTTTCCTGGCAATAAAAAAAATCAACATCAATGCATTATTTTCATATTAATACATTTGATATCCCGAACATGCTTTTAAACACAAAAATAAAATCCTTTCAGTAACTATAATGAAATATCAATATCTTGTCAACAAATCAATGTTACATTTCAAGAAATTACACTGATTATGGTTTTTCCCTGATAAATTATTTTCTTAGGTTGTTCCTCGGGATATTCCAATCGCACTACACCAACCAGACCTAATTTCCTTAACAAAATATTTAGACCAACAAACACGCAAATGTCTTTGTCTATTTATTTTGACTATGTATTTTTAGATCACATCTAAAAATCCTGACACATCTGTTGAACTAAATTGCTTTTTCACAGTTCATATTAAGCAGGACATACCTGCCTTCACCTCAGCACAGTGGGTGGACGTTTATTATCTAGATAAAATAATATGTCCAATTTTTGGTCGAATTATTATTTTTAAATGGACAGTTTTCGCTAATTCATTGAATATTGATTGTATCATAGATATATTTAGATTTGACTAATTATACACGCTTGATGGAAATGATTTTAGTAATCATCAGGGAAAATTGCTTTTATAATGTCAATTTTCCCGTGATTTTTTTTATTATTGGACCTGTCAGTCACGAGTTAATAGTTGTTTTCTAGTTAGACTAATAGGTATGCATGGAGATAATATAATCAATCAAATTTATGCACGATAATCCATCCAAGAATCTTTAGAATCCTTGAAATGATGACAATGAACTTTTCCCCATAATTGTATCGCCTATGTTGACTAAGCAAATCACACCTATATAGGGATCCATTTACATTATTTAATGGATCTGAGTCAATATTTTTACACCTAGTACTAAAGGTGATTAACACCAAATATTTGTTGTGGATACTATTATTGTCAAACAAGTGCACATGTTTAAGAATAAATTGACTGGTTTTAGCGTACCAATAATTTTTTGTTGTATACATTTTGTTTGGTTCTTCATTTCTTTCAAGAATATAATTTTTTTTGCTATTTTTACAATCACATATTTTTTCCATCATTATTTTTTCATGACTGTACTTAATTTTCTTCTGTCTTATCTCTTTTATCTCACTCATTTATAGGTATTTGTTTTTTCTTTGAATGATTATTTCTACTATCGATGATCTTTCTCAATTTCACAATTTTTTATGATTTTTTTTCTGTTTATTTTCATAAACATTTTAAGACATTATTTTCTCACATTTATTAATTTTAATGATTTATTTTGAAGTTGATCATTCATTCTTTCCAGATTTAAGTTTCCAAAATGTATCCCACCCAATCGATGCCAATGCCATTGGGCTGGCAGCAATACCACAATGCTTATCCAGTAATCAACTATCACCAACCACCAAGTGCAGCTAATGGTTATGGATGGCATGGAAATGGTTATGGATGGCAACTGGACCCCAAAGCCTGGCAAACTCCTCCCATCTATCCCAGTATAAAAGATCAAGTCGTTGAAGAGCCCGCCATTCAAGCGGAGAAGGTTACCAAACAAAATGCTTGGGTAAGTTCCTTAGTTGTATGTACGGTATTGATTAGTTTTGTTCTTGCTGCCGTAAAGTTTTCGGATCCCTCTTCGGGGGTAAGTTGAAATGTTCCCTGTCTATAACAAACTGTCAACCTACAAATTTCAAAGGTGAATGTGTCACAAACAATCCAAATTCCAGTGGATAAATTAGCTAAAATGATATGAACTGCTCGCCATGCTACTACTACTGCTCGCCCTGTCAAAGCGGATCGACAACTCCATGCAGATCACTTAGTCGTGGATGTTATTCCTTGTGTTCTTGTACCCCGTGCTACTCATTTTGTTGCAGTCCTTGTTATACACCATGCCCTTCAAGACCACCCTCAAGAAAATGCACCGAAAAACAACCAAAGTTTTCCTCAATGGCCGGAGGAGGAAGCCTTATGGGAGAACCGGTCAAGAAACCTGTTAAGGATAGCAAGAGAAAAGTTACGGAAAAGAAAGGAAGTAAAGCGAAGCAACCGGGTAAAGGTGGTGGTGGTAAACCAAAAAAAGACAAATCCGTTGTGGTCAAAGGAAATAAGGGCGGTGGAAAAGGCAAAAAAGGGGATGATGACCCTGGTGGTTTGTTGAAAGGCATAGAAAGCAAAGGTCTCTTGAATTGGGAAGATGACGATGAAACTGTTGTTGGAGGCACCAGAGATGGTAAGAAGAAAAGACCTAGTCGTGGTGGTGGAGACGATGAAGAAAAAGTTCCTGATGGGGAGAAAGAAACAGAAAAAGTTCCCGATAAAGAAAAAGAAAAAGTTCCCGATAAAGAAAAAGAAGAGGTTCCCGGTAAAGAGAAAGAAAAAGTTCCCGTTAAAGGAAAAGGAATAGTTCCTGATAAATACAAAGACGATCTTCCTGGTCAAGAGAGAAGAAAATCTACTGCTGAAAAGGAAGAAGTTCCTGATCAAGAGAAAGCAAAACCTACTCCTGAAGAGGAAGCGGACGAGAACAGACGTGTAAGCGAAAAACCAAAAGTCGACAAAGGAATATGTACTATCCGGCAACCCCCGTGTTATTGTCCCAATCCCAATTGCCCCAAAAATCAAAGACATCTGAGCCAGATACCACAACCCCCGTATATTCCCAAGATTAAATATTATTGTCAGAGAGCAAGATCCGTAAACTGCGATTACGAATATAGAATTTGTTCGAAATGTGGCAGGAAAAAGAAACATAAATTGGACGGTCATGTAACACCAGGTCCATGTTCTTGTAAACAGATGAATGTGGAGAAGTATCTGCAGGACTGTTATAACTGGCAAAACCGACCGCAACCCGTGAAGAAATGTTGTGCACAAGTAGCTACCATCCAGGACTCATCATCGCAAACAACCAAAATGACTATCACTTCTAAAAAAGTCTCGGGCAATAATTGTAGGAAATTAATGAAGCCTGTATCATCTAACCGCAAGTGCTACGGCAAGAAAGACCAGAGATGCGGTGTTGAAAGAAGGGAACAACAGGTATCAACACAGTCTGTCTCGAAAAATTCACAATTGTATGATCAGAACAGGAGCAGAAGATCCTACAGCAGTAAAGAACATACATGTGTGACAAGTTGTAACTTTGAGAGCATTTACAGAAAAAGACACGAGCAGGGCATCGGCTCAAATCCACCAAAAACTCCAAGCTATGTCACAAAGCAATACATCCAACAATCATCGTCTAGTCTAGGAGCTTCAATGTATGACAAAAAAAAGAAAAAGAAGTTATCGTCTTGTAATAATTGATTTTTATTGTAAAACTGTGTGTGAATAAACGGTGCTATAAAGGTGTCTTTTGAATGGGAACACATCAGTGATTGCGTCAACTTCAAAACTGACAAGTTTCACTTACATTGTATTTTTTCTGCTTTATGTTCTCTTTGGGCAAATTCTACATGAGTTCTGACGAAATATGTGGGATGACTTTGTGAACGGCTCCCATCAGACTTGCCATCCAGTGAGTCAACGCTCATATGCCAGACGCAAGTTGGATATAAATTCCATTGAATACCAGTCTTACATACGCAAAGACGTTTTGGGCAACCTGAGAGCAATGAGTTCCAAACCCACTCCGAAAAGTGCCAAAGCCAAAAAAGAAACCAAACTGAAGCCAGTTTACATACAAGTTCAAACGCCTGTAGATGTGAAAAATAATGTTTGTAGGAAAAAAGATGACCTTGCTTGTCCAGAAACATGTGGGTTGAAGAAATCTCCAAAAAGAGAAAAGACCCCAGAGAAGATTGAACCAGTCGAGATTCCTGTGAAAAAGCCTCCTGTGTTGATTTTGCGAAAAAAATGTGTGAGGAAACGGAATACATTTTTGGAACCCGAAAAGAATGTGGGAGATAGCACGGGGAAATTCATCAATGAAGGGAGGTTTAGGTTGTACTCGGTAAGACTATAAGGTAAATTAGGGCACGTAGTAGCTCAAGGCCAGCATTAATTAGTTGATTTGGGGGTTGATTCCTCAAGCAGTATAATGGTGATGGAGTCTTTTCGTTATTTTAGTTGAACTCAGCCCATCATTGTCAGGTCCATCACTTGTTCTCATGAAAGATCCTATTTATATCAAAGTTGATATTTCATGCAATTGTTGGAAATTGGCAAGTCCGCACTAATTTATCCAGAAATCATCGCCCTATTAATTGAGTCGTCGGCACAACATTGGCATTTATAAAGGTCTAAGCGCCTGGAAAAATGGAGAAAATACGTTCCGACAGTTTTGATCCCCGCCTAACAATTAAATTAATATATTTGCCATTTCATCAGCGCGCACCCGTATCGGCCGGTATTTGATAACAAGTCAGTATCTCGTATCCTGTGGTTACATCCACAGCGCGTTCATTCAATTAAAAATGACAAATGAAATTATGTTCGAAAATCTTGAGCCTATTGCTGAGGATACGATTTTCAAAACAGTGGCGCGACAACGAAACAACTCTATGTATGTTTTTCCGAAATTTAAAAAGAATTCGGTAGCCCCAGAGGACAGCAAATCTCCAGTTTTTTCGTTTATGCCCAAAAGAATCTCTTTTAAGTTTGACAGTGAAAAAAGTGAAAAGTTTCAGGGGGTGGAAAATGTGATTGGGGAAAATTTTGATTTTATTGATGAAAATTGTCGCTATTTCTCAGTTAGGAGGGAACCGTGTGAAAATGCGAGGTATGAGTCCAAACAAAGTGTGTTTTCAGGTATTTATGGGGGTGGTTTGGATAGAAGTGTTGCATCACATATTTTTAAGGTATTACAATAATTTTTCCTTTCATATTTTGCACAGCCTTTCTTGTTATTGCTCTTTGATGTTGAATTCAATTTTATTTCTTTTCCAGTATTTTTTTGTCGTTTACTAAAGCTTTTTTGTGGAAATTCGCAATATTTCCATACACAACCCTATTCGTGTGTGAAAACAATTAATTTTCAAATATCTAAAAACACCAATTTATCTTATCACGTGTTTAATCAATCTTTATGGGCCCTAAATAATTATATAGAACTTGTGTAAACATTGTGAGTAACTTGTTTATGATTCATTGTCTTAATCCTAGTATTTAATTATTCTTTTGACATTTCTAGTACGGTGAAAAAAACTCTGGATTCAGATCCAAGGGCGAGCCACAAGACTTTTACAAACTCAGAGATGAACATCTGTCCAATGGAACTCTGTTTGAAGATCCTGAATTCCCAGCAACAGACTCTTCGTTGTTTTTCAGTCAAAGACCGGATAGGTATTACGAATGGAAAAGACCACATGTGAGTATTTTTGTATATTATAAAAGATTAAGAAGTACTCGTGACTGAAAGTTATTGTGTAGTGCTATATTAGCAAGCTTTCTCTTATTATATTGAGTAAACGCTTGAGAATATTATTTTGAACTAGGTACATACTAGGTACTGCCTTTATGTTAACCCCTCATTGTTCATTTTTCTCTTGCTTAGATGTCGCAGTTGTTTTTTGGCGAGATCACTACCTACTTCTTTAGTGAGATCTCGGGCAACTTTTGTATTTTGGCAGTTTTTATCTAGCACTAGCTGACCCGGCAAATTCCATACTGCCTCATAATCAATAATTAATGTTGTGGTAACTGAATTTGTTTCACAATTTTCTTTTTTTTTTTAGTTTCTCCGATGTTTCAGTAATTATTCTGTTATTCGGGGCGCAGACATAACAAATATATGAAAAATAATAAGAATCCTCCCAGCGATTCTCCAGTTAAGATGATATGTTAAATATCTGACAACATTTCTAGCGTGATTTTTTTGAAATGTTTAAACTGAAAGCGTATCTATTGTCACAACACTTCAAATCCCAAATAGAACTTACCTAAATATCTAATTTGGACAAAATCTTTTGAAAAATAACAAAATAAAGCAAACATAACCCCACATTTTTGAAAAAAAAATTGATCAAGTCCCAAATAGAACCTCTATAATCTAATTTGAACAAAATCCTTTGGAAAATTACAAAATTATGCAAACATAACCTCACTTTGACGATTTTTGGTAAATTTCTTAAATCAAACCTCAAATTAAAACCTCCATATCTTATTTGAACAAAATCCTTTGGAAAATAACATGACTATTTGAATATAACCTCACTGTCATTTAAAAAAAAATGTTTTCATCAAATCTCAAATAGAACCTACGATATATTATCTAATTTGAACAAAATCCTTTGGAAAATAACAAAATTAGGCAAACATAACCTCACTTTGACGATTTTTGGTAAATTTCTAAAATCAAACCTCAAATTAAAACCTCCATATCTTATTTGAACAAAATCCTTTGAAAAATAACATAACTTTTCGAATATAACCTCACTATGTCATTTAAAAAAAAATGTTTTCATCAAATCTCAAATAGAACCTACGATATATTATTTAATTTGAACAAAATCCTTTGGAAAATAACAAAATTAGGCAAACATAACCTCACTTGGTCAATTTTTGTTAAATTTCTTGACCAAACCCCAAATTAGAGCCTACATGATTATTCGAACAAAATCTTTTGGCAAATTACAAAACTATGTAAACATAACATCACTATGTAGGTATGTAATGTTTGATCAAATCCCTAATAGAACCTACATATCTGATTTGAAAAAAATCGTTTGGAAGATAACAAAACTATATGCAAACATGACCTCACCATGTCATTATTTTTAAATGTTTTGATCAAATTCCAAATAGAACCTACGATATTATTATCCAATTTGAACAAAATCTTTTCGAAAATAACAAAATTAGGCAAACATAACCGCACTTGGTCAATTTTTGATCAAACACCAAATTAGAACATACATAATTATTTGAACAAAATCCATTGGCAAATAATAAAACTATGCAAACATAACCTCACTATGTCAAAGAAAAGGAGGTTGTGTTTTCGGGTTCTTAAGGGAAATTTTCCAATTTTCCTTTTCATAACATCACTCCTCATATTTCAAAAAACATTGAAAAAAAAAACCTAAACTGCTTCAGCCGTTCTCAAGTGATGGAGTGACCAAGAAAAACGGGATTCAAATTTATATATTAGATAGGATATAAGCCTGGATAAAATCAGCATCAGCACTGTTTTAGTTTTATGATATTCTAACAGACGCAAACAACATCCCTTTATGAGAAAAAATAGAAATACTCTTCTCTCATAATGTCATTTTGTCTTGATATTGAAAATGGCCGCCACTGCTATGCTGTAGAGTTAAGAGTCTCTTTCATTTCTCAGGTCTATGATTTGAATTGACATCAATATCATAAGATGAGTTCGAGTTTACGCTCTTCGTGCGTGTTTAGAGCGGAAACTCGAACGCGCCTATTGAATTTACTCATTGACATTGACATTAGTTTGTTTTGTCACGGAATGGTGACATGTGACATCCCGAATGAAAAGTTGTGTTTTCATGTTTTTTCGGGGGGTTTTCCAGCTTATCAAGCCATAAAAACAATCCCAAGACTTTAAGGAACAATTAAAAAAAAATGACTCAAATTGCCCCCTGCCGTTCTCAAGTTATTGATCTTCCAGAAGAAATCGGAACTCATTTTTATATTATATAATAAAGAAGATGTGTACGTCTTACGTGCCCATATCATTGTTAACAAGTAATTACTGGTGCTGCCGCCGTGAGGTTCAAAAACACTTTAGTTGAACCCATTTCTATGCTTGAACCTCTGGGAGTTTTTGATAATGTTTCACAAAAGTGATGGTCAATTTCATAAAACTGTTTGAATTACAGCACTTCTTCTTTCTAGTATAGGGTAGTTCTATGTTTCGCATTTCAGGATGCACTTGACTTGACATCAGGTTTCTTCGCTTTGTGATATGAATCAATCCAATGTTGGGCATGTCCATGTGACTATCTTCCCAAGGATAAAAAAAGAATCGATTGCTTGTTATTTGGATTGCGATTGAGTAAGTCTGATTGTTTTTCATCGTCCGCTTGTCCGGCTCATGATGTATATTTCCAAAGAACAAAACCTCCAATGGCGAACTGTTGAAGCTGAGTGTTTCTTGGTCCTCTATGACGGAAGTATTTTTTATCGACTATATTTATGAGGTTTCCTCTACTATTGCTAGTAGGACCACGACCCAATCTTTTCTTCTCTATTGATTGTTTAGAATGTTTATATGTCGCCGTCTTGAATTTGTCATACGGAAAAAAAGCTTCTTACCTCCATTCCAAAACACAACAACAAGCGCGGTGCTTCATTGGGGTTGTAATCTTCGGATGTCTAAAGAAAATAGCACAAATGGATAAAAAATTTCGAGGATTCACATGTTTTCGTAAAATCAAGACTTGTCTTTTCCTGTTAAACGCATTGTCGCTTGTGCCGTTTTAAAACCAGTAGACATTTTCTACATCCAAGTTTTTGAAAACGCGTTCAGCAAAATAGAACATAACTACATGTTGCCAGTGCATGGGACCAGATTGGGAGAGTTCAATGAACCAAGTATCTATCTCACTCTCCCCACCACGTACTACTTAATCAGACGTAAGTTTGAGATCATTCCTATTCAGATGCCGAGTGAGTTAATTCTCAATTGGGCTGGTAGAATAGAGGCACTTTGAGTAGAGGTTTCTCCGGTAGCTCGTTATAAAACATGTTAATTATCTGGAGGCATGAAAATATGAAATGGAAAAAAATACAACCCTAGTGCTCTCTCTTCTCTTTGATCAATTCTAGTTCACTTATCATAGCCACAAGAAGATGACCATGATCGGAAGAAACTGTAATGGAACACACATTCTAAACGGAGAGTGATATCCTCTGAATTCTAACAAAAATCTCATTGTTGACGCGAGATAAGCCAAGAGCCCAAAGAGCGGGCAAGGTAGTCAGTCATCTTCATAACTTACCCACGAGTTTTAGACAATAACATATGTCAACAAAACACTAACTTTATATTGTTTTTATAAACGCCTTTTATAACAAATTAGTTCACAAACCAAAATACTAAACGGAATAGCCGAAATAAATGTCGAGAGCTACATTGGTGTAAGCACTGTTTTGTGGGTGTAAGTAACGCGCTACTTAAACAAATGTAATTCTTGATATTTATTACGGCTTTGTACTAACATTTCGTTTAACATCGGAAAGCCGTGAAATAATGTCTTTTTGAACAAAAATATTAGTGAAGTATCAGAAAAATGATTTAAACAAAGAGGTGCAACAGAAAGTCAAATAAAATTACTTGATCCTAATTCTTGGTAATGAAGGTACATCTTTTAAGTATGGATATTCATCTAACTAAATGAGGAGTTGGGTTATTGAAAATATATTAAAACATACTGGGGTCGCAGATTTTTTTACAGAGGGCCGTCTATATTGTCAAGCCATGAAGTAACAAGTAACGTCGCATCTAACGTCAACGTTGATTCAAATTTTGCATTGAAGGGGCTTGCTTTGAAAATTAAGGTTTGTTACGATTACGAGTTACGAAAAATGTTCAATGAAACAGTAATTTCGAAGAATAACTTATACAGGGTGTCCCAACGATAGAGTAAAGTAGGTTTTATCATATAGGATATGAAAAATATCGATATCAATATGCGTCACAGGTTAGGGGTGTAAAAAGCGCACATTCTGAAAATATTTGGAAACATACAGGGTGCGTCACAAAAGTATGGCACGAAAAAGTATGATTTTTTTAAATGGAATGCCCTGTATTTGATTTTATTTCTGGATTCTATGTGTCACTATAAACATTTTTTGTTCTATAATATATGGGTCTAAATTCGATAGTTTTTGAATTATTCGAATTTAACGAAAAAATTTTGCATTTTAATGATATTGAAAAATGATGGTTTTCTCCGTTATTTAAGATATTACACTCTTGAGATTTGGTGGGGATTAGGACTAGAGTCATATCAAAGCTTCCACAGAAAATATTCGCTATTTGTTATACAGGGTGTTTTTTATAATGGTCCAAATTTTTCGATTTTCAAAATAAAAAATTTCTTTTTTTTTAAATGGTACACCCCTTTTATTATAACTATAGTGAATTGAGTATTTGAAAACCTATCATTTTTGCTAATAATGTCCTATACCTATCTTCAATAGTTATCGAGAAAATTCGAATTTTCCAAATCGTTCGGTCATATGGAATGTATGGCGATCACCGGCCGTTGCCATGGAAAAAACAAAAATTATTGTTGACAGAAGTAAAAATTATTAATCCTTTCTTTTTGATCCATATTTTTGGCTATGGACTATCCACTGAATGATTTGATTGACATGATCTATGTATTGGGGGAAGCCGAGAGAAACCCTCTACTGGCTCAAAGAATTTACCGAACAAAATATCCCGAACGGCGGCTACCCACTACTCTCTGTTTTCGAAATGTGATGGAAAGATTTGATTCCAGTGGAAGTGTTTCATACACGAAACGTAAAGTTGTTAACAAGAACGCAGCAAACGAAGAAAAAGAACTAGATATCTTGTTACATATTGAAGAAAATCCCCATCTAAGTAGTAGGGCATTATCAACTATATGCAACACTTCAAAATCCACTGTGAATCGGACAACAAAAAAATCCAAATACCAGCCTTACCATATTCATCTTCATCAAGAATTGCTGGAAGGAGATTTTGAAAAACGAGTTCAGTTTTGCAATATCATCAATCAACGAATTAAGTTGGATAACAACTTTTTGTGCAAAATTATGTTCTCCGATGAGGCGACATTTAGAAGCAACGGGGCTGTAAACAGGCATAATGACTACGTGTGTAATCTAATTGGACAAGGGTATCGAAATATAATATGCACTATTATGCGACTGAAAATCCATTTTGGCTACGAGAAGTCCAACATCAAAATTATTGGTCAATAAATGTATGGTGTGGCATCCACCATAACCAAATCATTGGTCCCTTCTTTTTTGATGAACATTTATCGAGTCGCAACTATTTGAATTTCTTGCGTGAAGAAATGCCTCTGCTACTTGAAGATATCAATTTAGTCGAACGGGCAAATATGTGGCTGCAACAGGATGGTGCACCTCCACATTACCATCGTGATGTACGGGCATTTTTGGATATGCAATTCCCAGGAAAATGGATAGGACGTGGAGGTTCTATTCCGTGGCCACCGAGATCATGCGACTTAACTCCCCTCGATTTTTGTTTTATGGGGATTCATAAAAGACCGAGTATACTTTACCAAGCCAACCACCATGGAAGATATGAAAAATAGAATACGGGACGTTTGTCATTCAGTGACGCCTTTGATGTTATCAGAAGTCAGGCTGAATCTTCAAAGAAGACTGAATCTGTGTATTCAACAGGGAGGTCACCTTTTTGAACATATATTAAGACAAAATATCGATTAACAATTTGAATATTAGTATTACCTTTGAATAATAATTTGAAACTTGGCATAGTTTATCGTTTTATTGCAAAACACAAGGTAGCGATTTAGAAAATTCGGAATTTCTCGATAACCATGAAAGATAGGTATAGGACATTATTTGCAAAAATGATAGGTTTTCAAATACTCAATCCACTACCGTAATAATAAAAGGGGTGTATCATTTGAAAAAAATGATTTTTTTTATTTTGAAAATCCGAAAGTTTGGACTATAGTAAAAAACACCCTGTATAACAAATAGCGAATATCTCCGGTTCAAGCATTGATATGACACTAGTCCTTATTCCTACCAAATCTCAAGAGTGTTATATCTTAAATAACGGAGAAAACAATCATTTTTCAATATCATTAAAATGCAAAATTTTTTCGTTAAATTCGAATAATTCAAAAACTATCAAATTTAGACCCATATATTATATTACAAAAAATGTTCATAGTGACACATAGAATCCAGAAATAAAATCAAAAACAGGGCATTCTATTTAAAAAAATCATACTTTTACACGCCATACTTTTGTGACGCACCCTGTATGTTTCCAAATATTTTCAGAATGTACGCTATTTACACCCCTAACCTGTGACGCATATTGATATTGATATTTTTCATATCCTATATGATAAAACCTACTTTACTCTATCGTTGGGACACCCTGTATATTATCGCAACAAGTATGGTGTTTATCAGCTAACTAAAACAAATCCTAATCTAACAAGAGTTTTATGACTTTTTGGAAAAAAATATTGATTTTACACAATGAAACATTAAAACCGCCAGATAAATAGATGGTTACAGATTTTGGGATGGATTTCCCTAGTTTCTGGAGGACAGGTCGAGTTGTTGAAAATGATTGAAAAGCACCATCTTCGTCACCATATTGCTTTTCCAAAGTAAACGAAACAACACTCGTTAACCAGATTTTTTTGGGTATTTCGCCACATCCTATCAAAAAACAGTCAAACTAGTGTTTATATACCGGATCTTCTATATTACCTGAAAAAAAGCTTATTAGTAAACAATAAAACCTTTCATCAAACGTTTCGGAAGCAAATCTGCTTCCGTCGTCAGTGGAACCTAAAAAAGGAACAATTAACTCAAATTCAAAAAATATAGTTCTTTTTTTTGTGGTTTTGCAAAATGGCAAATTGGCTTTTTTGTGTTTGTCACAAAATGTCACTTTACACTCGTTTACTCTGGTTTTTCCAACCATATGACATAGAAGCTTGTGCTCATATGTATGAGTAATCCAGAATGATGCATTAATTCATAGATTTTTTCTATTTAATAGTTATTTATGGAATTAGTGCGTTGTGTTGAAAATAAGTCACGCGAGAAAGAAATTCTCAAGTGACTTGTAAAACATAACGCACGAGTGCCATGCAATGTTTTATCCAACAAATGGAGGAAATCGTTTTTTTTATGAGATAATTATTAAATTTAAGTTTCAGTGCCAGAATGACCAGACAGTGACATGTCATGTTTACATTTTGGTCGAAATAAGTTATTGTTTGTTATGTTGCCACGGGAACGTGATAGGTTGTTTCTTTGTTTGCCACGTTGGGAACGTGAGTTATAATCCATAACTCACTAGTGACTAGTGAGTTATGGATTATAACACACTAGTGTGTTATTTGACACTTTATTTGTCCAAAATGACATCAATGATGACACCTATACCCATCATGCGTTAGATAAATGTGTATTTCTCTTATCCAGTATTCCCCGAAACGCATATAATAATATAGACACACACACATACCATATATAGCCTATTAAGAAAATATTGAATGTTAGATTATGATTTCTCTAGTACCTACCCTCTTGCCCTCTTACCTTGATATTTACTCTTTAGAACGCAGAAATCGCTTCATTTTTCACCGAGTTTCTCACTTTTTCAAAATACCATTTGAAGGCGAATGAAAGCATGTTGAAACCAAGTTGAATAGCTGCCGAGGCGTCTATAGTGTATAGTTCTTCTTCTTCTTCTTTCTTCGGTTTGGGTGGCCTTAACTACCAGGGTTATCCAGCCAAAGTCTCTTCTGCAGGTGTTGATCTATGTTTTCCCACTAGGTTCGTCTAAGAGACGAATCTGGAATGTTCCATACCCAGTGGTTGGTGAAGGTGAAATTATTGAGAGAGTGCATGCCAAAACAAAAAAAAAAGAAACACCAAGCCATACAAAAGCAGCATTCAAAGCTTAATACCAGCCTCAAGCAAAAAGGACATGACCACTCTGACATGGTCTACGGAGAGACGTTTAGGAAATAGAATTTCATGAAGAGGGAGAGGATTTTCTTGAACTGTTCTACCGAATTTGCGATGAAAGTTATCGATATTAATATAGTTGAAAATACAGAATGTAAAAAGGTGCTCCAAGTCTCCTAATTCTCCACAGTCACAATTCGGGTCACCCCTCACATTAATCCTTTGTAGGTGTGCGGGGGTGAGACAATGATTTGATCTCATTCGTGTGAACGAGTTAATTGTTCTACGGTCCAATGTAGGCAGGGCCTGAAACCATGGTTTTTTGGGAGGGGTTTGTACTTTAGATCCGTAAAAACTACCTTTCTGTTGTGAAACTTGCCTGTACTCGTCAGTCCACCTATTCCAGATCCTGTCCAGAATCATAGGTAGTGTGTCATCTCCATGCATCCTACCCTGTTCCATTTCCAATCTTCTTGCTATATTTGCCAGCACATCAGCCTTCTCATTTCCAGGTATACCCGTATGACTAGGAATCCAAAGCAATCTAATGTCGAAGTCAGCTTCCCTTAATTTAGTGAATTCCTCCCTTACTCGCAGTGTTTCCAGATCCTTGTTGACTTTGATTTTCCTTGAACAAATTTTTTGTAGTGCACTAAGCGAGTCCGTACAAACTATAGTTTTCCTAAGCCCCTTCCTTTCAATCACCTGCAGAGCAATCTTGATAGCAGTTATTTCGGCTGAACATATGTTGATGTTGTCTGCCAATTTGACCGAAATCATCGTGTCATTGATGTCGCAGTAGACGCCCGCACCAGTCCTTCCTTCCGAGTCCTTAGATCCATCCGTATATATTGCCTTATGGTCAGGATATTTGTCTTCTATAAGTTTGGCAAACTTTTGCCGGTTGTCTCCTTCACTGGGGAGGTTAGCCTTGGTAAAAGATATATAACTCGTGTGAATTTTCCAGTCAATCAAAAAGTATGGGAACTTGGCATACCTTATGATTTTTGGTAGAAATATTGACGTTTCTTCAAAGCCTTCCACAAGAGGAACATTCTGTTTATCACTCCAATAATGTTCTTCCGTATTGACGCTTTCGTAAAGTTTTAGGATTAAAGGGGCTACTGGGTGGTCATCCACACTGAACACTCTAACAAGATATCTTGCGGCCAACCAAATCATTCTCTTTCTCATAGGCAACTCACCACTCTCTGCCAGTATAACGTTCGTAGGTGTAGATTTCATCAATCCAAGAGCAGTTCTTAGGGCTTGAAGTTGTACTCTGTCCATCTTAATAAGAATGTATTCCGGTGTATTACAGATAAAAATGCTTCCATAGTCAAGTTGTGGTCTAACATACGCCTTGTAGAACATCAATTGGATCGATGGGTGTGCACCCCACCACGTTCCACATAGGGCTCTCATGGCATTGATTCCCCTTTTAGCTCTGGTGATCATATGTTGAATCATAGGTCGAAATTTCCAACTGGCATCCAACAATACCCCTAGGTATTTAATCTGCTGGTCGAAAGGTATGTCTGTATTTCCAATCCTTATCCTAACAGGACACCTCACTCGATTCCCTCTGTGAAAGATGATAGCTTTAGATTTTTGGGGTGAAATTTGTAAATCCTGGGCCTCAAGCCATTCCACAAGGTTACAGATGGTTTCGTTTAATTTTAGTACAGCGGTGTGAGCATCCTGAGCACTACATAAAAGTGCAGTGTCGTCGGCAAATTGAAGTAGGGTAACGTCCTCAGGTATAATGTGCTTCAAATCATCACAATAAAGGTTGAACAGAGTGGGACTTAGTGACGATCCTTGGGGAAGTCCTTTGTTTGCAGTATTTGGTCCAATCAGAGCTCCGCTCAAAGGGTCTCGAACATATATCTTACGACCAATCAGCAGGTTGATAATGAGTCTAGACAGATTTGGCGGTATTCCATATCTTTTCAGTTTCAGCCCCATCAAATTCAGATTTACATTGTCATATGCTGAAGATAAGTCAATCAAAACCATTACAGTTTTTTGCCCTCTGGCAAAACCTACGTTGACGGCTGTGAAGATCGCCGATATATTATCAAACACTCCTCTACCACGGCGGAAAGCAGATTGCCACGGGTACATTCCAGAGGTTTTTTCCAGATGATGGTCCACCCTCCCCTTGATAATGGATTCCAGAGTCTTCAGTATACACGAGGCCATAGCAATGGGTCTCCATCCTGATGGGATATCAAGGTTCTTGTTTGGTTTCGGAATAGGCACGACCACATACTTTTTCCAAGCTTCTGGAACCACACACTGTTCCTCGTTCAGCAATTCATTAAAGGTTTTAACCAGATACTGCGTAGCCGTTTCTGGAAGATTCTTCATAAAGGAGTATGGGATCAGGTCCAGACCAGGCGAAGTGTCCTTATCTTTGTTTTCTAGTATTGTTTTGATTTCTTGGTAAGTAAAAGGAGGGGCATCTTCCATGTCACCATGTAGCTCAGGAATAGAAATGTTATCCAATAGAGGTGGGGTCAAGTCATATAGAATATCATGGGCTATATTAGTATTCAAAGTTGTTCCATGATTTTGTGGGTTGATTCCGTTGTTGAAGCGCCTGACAGAATTCCACACTTCACCAATTGGTGTGTCTCGGTTGAGATCCGTACAGAATTTAATAAAGCCCTGCCGCCGTTTTTCTCGAAGAATTTTCCTAGTATAAGCTCTTGTCTTTTTCATATCCACATAGTTTTCCATTGTAAAAAACTCTTTCAGCTTAGAAAACGCTTGTCTCTTTCTCTTTATGGCCTTAGAACATTCGTCATCCCACCAGCAATGTTGAGGTTTGGTTTTATTGAACGTTTTTTTAAGTGGTATATGTTCATTGGCACCATTTAAAATAATTCTTTCGAAATCCTCATAGGAGGCAGGTGGAGTTTCAGTGAGGCTGTTCTGGATTGATACCTTGTAGTTTAGCCAGTCTGCTGCTTCAATGTTGTATCTAGGTACCTTCTTGATATTGGGTGTCTGACCAGTTCCTATGAATGCACACAAGCATGGAAAATGATCGCTCATACCTGCATCGTTTATAACTGACCACTTTAAACGGGATGAGAGGGTTTGCGACGCAATGGCTATGTCTGGAACACTGACCTTACTTCCAGGAGGTGTCAACCGGGTGGCCGTGCCGTCGTTCAATATAACCAAGTCCCTGTCCTCAGCAAAGTTCAACAAGATATGCCCGCTCCTATTACTTGCACTCGATCCCCAAAATACATTTTGGGCATTGAAGTCACCTATTAACATATATGGCTTGTTGGTGGATCCCACAATCTGTGATAGAATATCTGGGTTTACTGGAACGTTTGGAGGAACATACGTGCTAAAAATGACTATTTCATTCAATTCAAGGGCCATTACCTGCCAGTTCCCCGGGGTGTTTATATGGTCAAGGCTCATGGCCTTGTAACGTAAACCATTGCGGATTATGAATGCTAAGCCCCCCCAGCCATCTGCTCTATTTTGTCTTATTATAGAGAATCCCGGTAGGTTCATAGTTTTTTGTGGATTCATGAGAGTTTCACTGAGGGCCACTATGTCGATGTCGTGATCTCTGATTATGTTGATTAACGTGTCCTTATTTGAATAAAAACCTCTAATATTCCAATGTATGATATTGAACATTCCAGTTGTTTGCAAAAAAGAAGAAAAAAAATTGAGATTGATTTATAAACCAGAGACCACAAGAGTGGGCTTCTAATGAGCATCCGATCTAGTCATAGATCGGGATATCAAGCGTTGAAGAAAAGTTCTGATTGAGCCAAAGTGGTTGGGTAATTCATTTAACAGTTGCGTAACTTCCTCCAATCTGACTTCACCCCATTCGTCCTTAGAGAGGAAAGGTGCTTCCTCCTCAATTCTTTCCTGCTGAGTCTCCCAGTTGATTGAATTAGACGATCTTGATCTAGAGGGCTGAGTAAATAGTAAATTCCTGTGCGTTTCTTCATCGTATCCTTTATTTTGTTGGAATATGTCGATTCTTTTTCGTTTGTTGGCCCCCAAGTCAGTCGTTCTGTATACGGGACTTGGTGGTTCATTTATCACTGCATTCCTATAACCATTACTTGGTTGCTGGTTTCTTGCCGGGATATTCGATAGATTCAGAGTTGGTGGAAAATTCGTGGGTTGTCTGACTCCAGATGTGGGTCGTTGTTTTCTCTTCAAAGGGGAAGGGAACTTTTTGGCTGCTTCAAAAAAGCTTAATTTGTTAAAAGCCATCTCTTCGTTAATATTTTTTTGTCTCGTGAATTCTGTGCATACTGTTTTATCATTTGCTTTGTGTGCACCTTCACAGTGAACACATTTAACTATTTCATCGCATTCCGTGGCCCTATGTTTACCACCACATCTGAGGCATCTGAGCGAGCCTCTACATTGTTGTCGCGTGTGTCCAAATCTTAGGCAGTTCAAGCACATAATGACTGGTTTGACGTACATAGCAACCTCGTATCTTGTGCCCAAATAGCACATCTCCTTCGGTAGATTGTTTCCCTCAAAGGTTACGCACATCGTGAATCCGGGTGTTATTGCGAAAGAACCATCATCGTTTCTGATCCTTCTATTAAATCTCTGCGCATTCAAGATCTTCACTTTTTTTTCCCCGGAGAGAAAAATCAGTCTGCCAAAACCATCCTGTATTAGATCATTTTCCGTAGTAGCTGGACCGATGCCTCTAACCACTCCCTTACAGCATGTATAGGATTCAGGTATGAATGATTTGAAACCTCTCTTTTCCATATTTTTGTTAGATAGAAAACTATTTGCATTACTATATGTATCAAACATGATTTCTACTCTATTTCTTCCTTTTCTTGCGTATTCTTTTATGCCAACAGTACCCATTCCATGTAACATCTTAGCAAGATCCGAAAGGTGAATATTGCCCACATTACCCTTTAAAGACTCAACAAAAACTCCAAATGGTGCCGTATCTGCTGCATTGTATATAATTTTCTTTCTTCGTACGAACGAGATTTTTTTCTTGAGATTTTCCAGATCCCTATTTAGCTCTATATCGTTCCCTATAGTTAATGACAGTTCATTAACCTCTTTTTCTAAATTTTCCAATAACTGGACATTATTTGGCGAAAGCTGATGAAGCTGTGAAGCGAAATCTCTCGATGTGTCTGATAGCAATTCGAAAACACGGTTACCATCCCTTAAAGGTAGTATTTGTATTTGAACAGGGGTATCGGGGGGATTAGAAGAAGTTTCCATAGGGGGTTGGAGTAGGCCGCCCCCCTTAGGAGGCGGCATCACGAAAAAAAGGACGCTATAAGCGCGTGCAAGCTAACCTCAAACCAGAATAAAGCGTGCGAAGCAAATTGGAAAGAACTTACTTGGATTATTTGACAGCAACTCTCTCAATAGATAAATTCCGCTTCCATGGAAAGGCTAGAATTCACTCCTGACTTGTAGATCACACAATCCAATATCTTCTAGGCCACCCAAAACAAATTCGATGTCATCCGTCTTACGCACGTTATTCCAAATCCGTTTGCCAGGGTTTCCAACATCATAGTTGTTGTAGTAGTAGTGTATAGTTGGAACTAGAAATGAACCTAACCTCAATCGGGACAACACGCGATGTTGCCAAATTTATTTCTTCAGGGCTTGTATTACAATAGGTGTGTTTGTTATTTCTGTGTAGGATAGTGTAATGCAGATTGCTGGTGTAACTTATGTCTACCAGTAGCCTAGTTTACACCGATAACTCGTTTAGTTCGGTCCGATAGGACCAAGTGGGTGGGGATAGTACGGTAGGATCAATACTTGCTTCTCGGCCGTTTACACCGTCTTGCAACGCGTGAACTAGATGAGTACACGCACAATTCGTCGAATGTCAAAAACAAGTCGAAATTATTTGTCAACACAATTCGTAACCAAAAACAACATACGTAAGTACGCTCAGATTGCCTTAGTAACTCAGAACCAACACAATTCCCAACAATAACAATCAACATAACCTCATAATTTTGGTCCAGATCGAACCAAATTTAGTTCGGTACAGCTGCTGGCGAATACCGAACCAAGAGTGGACCAGCTTAGTCCGCAACTGTTTACACCATTCGAAGCAAATATTTGGTTCTGATATAGTTCGAATTTGGTACTTGGTCCGCGGACCAAGTTGTCGGTGTAAACTAGGCTAGTGTAAAGAAAATTCACCAAACGCCTTAGAGTATTCCGTGCACCTGAAAAACCGACAAACATTTTACAATCCACACTGATTTTTCACACCAATCTTTCTTTTATCATTATTTTAGGTAAGGTTTAGAGAAGCTTTGTTCACAATATACACGAAATAGGCTCCTCACCGTTTTCTACACTACACTACACTTTTTACAGGAGGTGTAAATAGTGCAGTAATGTCCAACCTACACTGACATAACAAACACCCTACACTGTTTGCACAAACCGCGTAACGTCCGTAACGAACACCGCAGTGTAGTAAAGTGTAGATAATGCGTGTGCCCTAGTGGAAGATCACAAACCTAATATAGACGGCTCTGCAGAGGGCAATAAAACATTATACAGCAAATGCCAAACAACTTTCGATTCACGTCATAAATGCCACCAAGCGAATTATTATGTGATTTGCAGGTGACCAAGTTTGGCCACCAGGAAACTCCATATCAACCAGCTTGGTGGCAATTATGACGTAGATCGAAAGTTGTTTGGCATTTGCTATATAACCAAAGATTAAAAATAATTTTCAAGCTCATGCAGGGTCGGATTTGTCAAACGACTCCTTGGAGTTTAAGTCTGTTAGACGGTTTAGTGGTCTAGTTTTTCATGAGCAGAATCTTGAGTGAAAATGTTGAAGCAAATTTGTAAACGAAGTAAGATAAATGGGTACAGCTTTCAATCTAACCAGAGAAGAAGCTCTAGTTGTTGAGAGGTTGAGCAA
Source organism: Orchestes rusci (assembly GCA_958502075.1). NCBI lineage: Eukaryota > Metazoa > Arthropoda > Insecta > Coleoptera > Curculionidae > Orchestes > Orchestes rusci. The sequence goes on from OY293311.1 coordinate 16,138,213, forward strand.
GCTTTTGTAAAAGATAATTTGGATTATTTCTACACAGTTTGTAGATTTAAGGCCCAAAACTGGAAGACAATTGGTGAGAGTTCCCGAAAATCGAAATTACATGCTGTTGAGTTTATTACTGAGCCTAATGCCTGCTTTGTAGGTACAGTGTGGTCAATTATTTATCTTCTCCACATGTTAAGCATGTTGTGTAAGTTCGTCATTTTTTATCTTATCGAAGTGAACCACAGAATATGTTGTAGAGCTATCTGCCAAGTTTTTATTTTCATATCGAAACAAATGATATACGGGGATTAAAAAAAGTTATTCACTTAACCTACTTTTTTTTTCAAATGGAAATGGGGGCCGGGTTGGGTGATACCTCATTTCAAAGATCTTTTCATCCTTATTACAACCTGAAAGTTTGAGGTCGCATCTCGTTCCAATTTTTCGCCAGTTTTTTATCAAAATGGCGCACATTGACATTATCAGCTGTCACTACTGTATGTCAATGATCGCCATTTTGAATAAAAAACCGGCCCAAAATTGAAAAATTGAAACCAGACAGCGACCTCAAACTTTCAAGGTGTAATAGTGATGGAAAGACCTTCAAAATGATGTATCACTCGACCCCCCTTACAATTTGAAAAAAAAGTAGGTTAGGTGAATAACTTTTTTGAATCCCCGTATATCATTTGTTTCGACATAAAAAAAGACTTGGCAGGTAGCCCTATAACATATTCTTTGGTTCACTTCGATAAAATAAAAAATGACGAACCTACACAGGTTTAAAATGTGGACAAGATAATTGATTGACCACACTGTACAAACAGTCGGGCGCATCGAAACAGGAATTAAGGTGATTGAAGATGGATGTGCCATATCTCTTGTTAATTATTGTGATGATTAGAGTTTTCAAGTCATCCGAACCAGAATATCTTGGAAGAAAGTTAGTTCTTAGACGGGAATGTCACGATGTTCCAGTGCGCAATAACGTCTTGTCAATACCAAAGGATTCCACGGCTATTTCTACGGGCTGTTTCACATTTAATGAAGTACAATTATACAGGGTGGACCAGAAATAATGGGACATACGCTAAAAGCAGATCAAGCTCTTACTTGTAGGGGGCGCCACTTACACACCTTTTCACTCATTCAAATAGTCATAACTTTTTTGTACGCACTCGTACATTTTTTTAAAATTGATTTCTCCATCATAGCCCAGTAAAATTGTCGTCGGCTTATAGGGGTCGGCAAAAAAAAAATCCAAACAGAATAATATTTTCTGGGATGTTTGTAGACTGTCTACTGAGCATCCAACCAAAAAATCTGACTCGAACTCCTGGTACGTTTTGCGCTGAAGAGTCTTCCTAAACATTTCTTTAGAGCAAAATGACCTGATTAAAAGTTATAGAGGATCAAGAACTGAGCAACTAAGCCTTATAAAATGTTTTGACAGCTGTAACACTTGATGAGTTACAGCGCATCAAATGACAAAATTCCTCCACAAGCACTCCTGGAAATATCATTCTGTTTGGAATTATTTTTTTGGAAAGCCGACATCTTTACTGGGCTATCATATTTACATGAAAAAGGTTTATTTTGTAGAAGTGGCTAGGAGTAACCTTTTTCAAAATATTTGTACTTGAAGTAATCCATGCAATGTGGTTTTGGATGGAATTTTTTTAAAATGAAAATAAGGGGCTTTGAAAACGGTGTTATCATGGTAATTTTGAAATTAGCTTGAATGGTCAATGTTTCTTGATTTGAAAAAAATTGATCTAATTTTATATTTTTTTCCCAAAAAAAAAACTTTTTAGATTTTTTTTTTCATAAGAACCATTTAACATCGAGATACTTTAGTCCAGTAACCATATACATCAGACTTGCGTTAGATCCGGTAGTTCTGTTTTTTTTGCTGACTTGTTTATGATGTTGGCCCTATGAATAATCCAAGTTTTCGTTTTGTCAAATTTCAAGAAAATCCCAAAATTTCTACCTTTTATCCAGTTTTTGGCAATTTTAACCCAAAAGGACTAAGTTTTCGATCATAACTTTGAAACACTTTTCCAATGTAGACTAAATTTGCTACAATTTGAGATCAGAATGGTCTCTGTAGACCTAATAGTTCACAAGATACAGCTAGTTACCATACAAATTCATTATTCTGTGGGAATTTCGACCCTCTAGACATATTTTCTTTGGTAAATTCACGCCTTACCAATTCCGAAAGAAAAGAAGAATTATGCATAATTGTTAAAATCTTATTAAAAAAAGTAGATCAAATACATGTTTAAAATCAACTGAAAGTAGATATTACCCTCTCTGAAGGACTCGGTTGAGTCTCGACGGTCTCCCCACTCAAAACATATCTGCAGTAGCAGGGCTCAACTTTACCCTTAGATGCTTAAAACGATAGAGTAAAAATGGCCGCAGACTCTTTCCAGGTAGATATAATGTTGTTTTATTACCGCAGGAAATAGGTTTAGTGGTCGGATATTTAAACATTTTCAAGTTTCAAAATATAGCGCTAAATTTTGTAAAGCTGTAGCTCAAAAACTATTGGGTCTACAAAGACGGTTCTGATCTCAAATTGTAGCAAATCTAGTCTACTTTAAAAAGTGTTCTAGAGTTATAATCGAAAACTTAGTCGTTCAGGGTTTAAATTGCCAAAAATAGAATGAAAGTTAGAAATTTGGGGATTTTTTGAAATTTGACAATGTTGCGTTCGGCGCTCGAGTTCGAAAACTTGGATTATTCATTGGGCCAACATCATAAACTAGTCAGCAAAAAATCAGAACTACCGGATCTAACGCAAGGAACCCACTTTTTCAGACGACATGGTTACTGGATTACTTGTCAAGTTTACCGTGACGACGGCGTTTCCGAAGCACCTCATGTTCATTTTCAAAATGTTCCTTTCGAATACACATTGCATGGATTAATCTGAGTACAAATATCTTGAAAAAGATTACTCCTATCCAGTTTTACATGGTATACCTTTTTTACCTAAAAATGGCGAAATCATCAATTTTTCAATTACAAAAATTTGTTTGAGTGCGTTTAAAAAAATTATGACGATTTGAGTGAAAGGAACGATGTGTAAGTGGCGCCCCCTACTACATGTAAGAGCCACACTGAGGCCATATATGAATTTTGCATGACAAACAAGTTTGGTCGAAATAACTTGATTATTTCAAAAGTTATTTGAAAAAATCAAAAATTAAAATTCAACTTTGATACCCTGTACATCTCCTGATATCAACTTTCGGAATAGACAAGTTTGGGTCGATCGCAATATTTTTGTGGGAGGAATCTGCCTCAATATTTCTGTACCACCCTGTATAACATGTTTTTAGGGGATTTTCAATGTAATACTATATTTACTTTTCGGAAAAGTGTCAAAAATAAATTATTATTGTAATGTGAGCTTCACTCGGGAATACGTACAGGGTGATTCATTTTCAGCGACAGGGTGTCAGTTCTAGTAAATTATTCATCATAGACACCCAGACTAAAAAATCTGTACAGTAATGTGCCCAAGAGAAAATTCTGGAAATATATTTCAAGTTTCTAGGATCGCCGCAAGGGAGCGTAACGGTTCTGAAAACAGAAAATTGACAATTTCCAAAATTTTCCCTCTTGAACTACCAAAAATAAATATGGAGCAGATTTGTGACGATATTCTCTACAAAATTGCTCCCTTGATACTTATTTCTAAATTGTCAAATAAGACAGGGCCGTCAAACTTCATGTTACTAAATTGCCTATAACTTCGGAATACCTTAACCGATTTGACTGTTCTTTGGCTCGTTTGCAAGAGGAAAATCTGCTCTCTCTTTTGCATATGCTTGGGATCAATTTAATTCGCTTTAGACGACCACACATCATAAATTATGAAAGTCAAAACTGTTTTTGCAGTTTTTTTCGAATTTTTTAAATGCAAATCAAATATGCTTTATTGCCACATAAAAATTTAAATAAATTTTGTGGACAAAGCAAATACAAAATGCTAGAGTAAAAACAATAAAAAACATGATAATAGTATACATAACGTGAACAATAGAACAAAACTAGTACCAATATATTTTCTCAATATTTTGTCAAATTTAAATTTAATTGGGAATTGCTCATGGACAACAATAAACATTGGCACATTTCAAGTAATGTTATGATGACAAGTCAGTAAAACAATAACACAGCAAAATCAACAATTATGGGTAGAACAATAATACTGCATTGTTAAATATCGAACAAGGAACCAACGATTTCTCACGTTTTTTTTCGCTTCCCATTCAAAAAATAAACATCAGGTGGGGTGAGCGAAATCGGTGAAGTCGAAATTTAATTTATAAATCTGAAGTCATCTTGTTTCCACCCTGCCTGCAGCATGTAATTATTTTTTATTTAAATATCAAACAAGGAATTTGTGGTTGTTTACATTATTGCAACCAAAACGTGTTGATATCCATTTTCTATTCAGGAAATAAACAATGGTCGAGGTGCGCGACCTCAGTGCAATTTGAACTCGCCACCACCACCAAACAGATGCCTCTATCGTTTCATTTGGAAAATTTTGCAGCACTTTCATATGGATAATTTTTCTAAATCTTTTGAAATAGAAGCGTTATGGAGACTTCAGGAATTCCTCGAGGAATACTTTTGAAACAGCTCCTGTAAACTTGAAAGTGTCAAAAAAATAGGAGTGCCTTGCCAACTACTTGACGGGCGCGGTGGACATTTTGAGCATTTGCACTGGTTTTTTGTTTTTTTTTGTGTTGATTTCATCAAAAAAAAATATTTTTGCAATAAGATTTTTACTCTCACTTATATGTTTTTCTTTTTAACTTCAACTCAAGAACAGGTTATCTTACGCAAAACAGAACCAATCTGAAGTCTTTTTTTTACATATTCAAATTTACCGGGGCAGTTTTAAAAGTATTTTTCGAGGAATTCCCGATGAAGTCTAGTTTACTTTTCTATTTCAAGAGGTATAGAAAAATGATCTGTATGAAGTAGGTAGTGAATGTTCCAAAAAACACGATACAGGCATCTATTTAGTAGGTTTGCATTTGAAAATTTCGAAAAAATCTCAAAAACAGTTTTGACATTGATAATTCAAGTTGTGTGGTCGGCAAAGCGAATAAAATTGATCCCATGCACATGCACCAGAAAGACCAAAGTTTTCTCTTTAAAACGATCCCAAGAACAGTCAAATCGGTTGAGGGATTTCGAAGTTACAGGCAATTTAGAAACATCAAGTTTGACGGTCTGTAGCTTTCTAATTTGACAACTAAGAGAGAAGTGTCGGGGGGCAATTTTGAAAAAAATATCCTCGCAAATCCGTTTTTATATTCTTTTTTGGTAGTTTAATCGAAAATATGTTGATTTTCTGTTTTCATAGTATCGTTACGCCCCCTTGCGGTGTTCCTAGAAACTTGACATATATTTCCAGCATTTTTTCTTGGAAACATTACCGTAGACATTTTTTTCCCTGGGTCTTTATGATGAATAGTTTACGAGAACTAGCACCCTGTCGCTGAAAATGAATTACCCTGTACATATTTCTTTTATCATATTTTGTAGTTAGGGTTAACGATGAATAGCTTATCAGCTAAACCTCGTCAAGAATGGTCAATGTCAATTATTGCAATGTACTTCATTTATTTATTTTTTCAATTCTTAATAAAGACGATTTATTATTATTGATAGTAATTGTCTGTATAATCCACGCTCATACAAGGTTTTTTCTTTTTTCTTAACAAGAAAACCGATTGAGTAGTGAAAAAGGAACTCTCTGTATAAGTAATCACTTACATTAACCAACAGTAAGTGGGTTTATAATACACATATTATTAAATAGTCATAATAAGAATGTGGATGTCTTTAATCCTTGGATAAATGAATCTCTAGTGAGTTATTGACGTATTCCCTAAAATCTGACAAAGTACACATGATTTGACCGTGTTGGACAATAATTATTTCTATCATAATTATGAGTAACCCACCATATTGAGTCACGCAAGAAAAGTTTAACCCCAGAGCTCAAAGGGCGGGTTTTATAATTTTTGTAAACGCCATATGGACCCAAGCGTCCAACACAAAATTTTAATCTACAAAAAAATTGCAAACGTCACGCAAAAATGGCAACTTATTTCAATAAAAAAAGTCACCAGTGGACAGTTATTATAGGCCTATAACACACTAGCACGATAAAGTAGACGTTATTTGACAGTGTTGGATAAAAGTTATTTTTTACAATTTGATGCCGTGAAATCAATGGGGACATTGTTTGACTTTTTCAGGAAATTTGCAACGACCCACAATTTTTCGTGGAAGGCTGGAGCAGATTTGACGTGCAACAGGGAGAATTGGGAGATTGTTGGCTTTTGGCAGCTGCAGCCAATCTGACCCTGTATAACAGACTTTTCATGCAAATCGTGCCCGATGATCAGGAATTTGATGATAAATATGCTGGCATTTTCCATTTTAGGTGATTTCGTAGGGTATTAGCAAATCAAGTGTTTTATTGCGGGTTTTTACAGATTTTGGCAATATGGGAAATGGGTGGATGTGGTGATTGACGATAGGTTGCCCACTTATAGAGGGGAGCTTATATTTTTACATTCTACAGAGGAAAATGAATTTTGGAGTGCCTTATTGGAAAAAGCCTATGCCAAGTAGGTGTTTAGAATTTGTAATAAAGTATATTGGTTGAACACTATTTTATCTAAAGCTCATTGATATTGATGAAGAAGTTTGGTCCAAGCTATTGGAATCCTTATTCTTGCGTATAAACTTCCACAGATATTTCTCACTTTCACAGACTACACGGCTCTTATGAATCTCTCAAAGGTGGTTCCACTTGTGAAGCAATGGAAGATTTCACTGGAGGTGTAACCGAAATGTACGAAATGGAAGCCAGTCCGCCCAATCTCTTCCAAATTATGATCAAGGCCTATGAGAGAGCATCTCTCATGGGATGCTCCATTGAGGTAATGACTACAAATTTGCATGTTTATTGATAATTGAGAAGTGCACGCCTTAGAACGTATTATAATTTATTTGTGATGTATGCACATGTTTTGTTTCTGAGTAATTGGTTTTCTGGTCCGTTTTCCAAAGAACAATAATGAGATGTAGTTTTGTTAGCCTGACCCCAGCATAGTGGAAGCCCAAACCCCCGAAGGCCTAGTCCGAGGCCACGCTTATAGCATAACCAGAGTCCAATACGTTGACATCCAAACCCCCAACGTAACCGGGAAAATTCCTCTTTTAAGACTTAGAAATCCGTGGGGTAACGAATCTGAGTGGAATGGGCCTTGGAGTGATAAGTAAATTAGTTTCATTTGTTGTGGGTATGAAATTAATAATTCCCCAATCCAGCTCCGCAGAATGGCGCTTCATCTCCGAATCCGAAAAAGAAGAACTGGGGCTCACTTTTGACACTGACGGGGAATTCTGGATGTCATTCAAGGATTTCCAGAAACACTTTAGTCGGGTGGAAATTTGTAATTTGAATCCCGATTCTTTGTCAGAGGAGGAATTGAGAGAGGGTCATAAGAAGAAGTGGGAAATGTCGGTGTATGAAGGGGAGTGGGTCAGAGGGGTCACTGCTGGAGGATGTAGGAACTTTTTGGGTAACTTTCCTGCAAATTATTGCAACCTCTAATGTTATTATCAATTAGAATCCTTCTGGAGGAATCCTCAGTATAGAATAACACTGACCGAAGTGGATGAAGGTGATGACGAAGGAAATTGCACTCTTATTGTAGGATTAATGCAGAAAAATAGGAGAGCAATACGAAGCACTGGGGCTGATTTGTTGACAATAGGATTTGCAATCTATCATGTATGATAATGTTTTCAATTTATATGACATAATTAACAATATTTTATAGATTGCCTATCCAGACCGCGTCCCAAAACCATTAGACTTGAACTTCTTCAAATACAACGCCTCTGTGGCGCGCTCTCCCTCCTTTATCAACCTACGCGAGGTGTCCTGCCGCTTTAAACTGCCTCCAGGAACATACTGCATAGTTCCCACCACTTTCGACCCTAATGAAGAAGGCGAATTCCTGCTGAGAGTCTTCTCCGAGAACCAAAACAACATGGAGTATGCTTCTGACTCAATTAGTAGACATGTACGGGAGGTGGAGGATGAGGATGAAGATGAGGCTCCAGAATATCATCCGCCACCTCCTCCAGAGGATAATCCTCCTTCTGCTCCTTATGGGGGATACCCTTCCAGTCCTGGCGGATCGGGATACCCGCAACCTAGTTACCCGGGTTATCCGTCTAATCCGGGTTATCCGCAGCCTGGAGGGTATCCCTATCCGCAACCTGGTTATTCTCAGCCGGGTTATCCACAGCCAGGTTATCCACAGCCGGGTTATCAGCAACCTGGTTATTCGAATCCTCAGTATCCGGGGTATCCGCAGCCTCAGCCACCGAGAAGTAGGGATCCCGGGGAACAAATTATTAACTTTTTCAGTAAATTGTTCAAGTGATTGCGGAATTATCCGCGTTTTTCTTATGTTGTTATTTGTTCCGGTATTTGAATAATCGTGAATCAATTTTCGTAATATTTGGCCATTTAAACGACTCAAGTTTAGTAAATATGGGGTCTACATTGACTTGGAATTAATTCGTTGTGTTTTTTAGTTTGAAAAATCTATTTCGAATGGCATACGTTGCCTGAATATTATCGATCACTTCCTACAATTTTCCAGGCAGAAACATTTCTTCGAAAGAACTCGTCTCTAGATTGATGCATTTTTTACCATCTTTGATCGGAACAAGTGATAATCCGTAGGTGCAACATCAGGGGATTAACGCGGGTTTGGTAGGATTTCCCATCAAAGCGTTTTGAAAACGCTACGGATCTATTCGAAGTTCTTTTATTACAGGGTGTAACCAATTCGATGGTGACTATTGGGTTTCCAGGATATTGAAGAAGTTTCAAATAATAACAAAGAAATCCAAAAAATCGGTTTTCTTCTTGTCTGATTTCATTTGAAAACATGGATTTAATAGATAAGAATTCTCATGATTTGTTATCATTCGTTCCCCTTTCACAACATTAAACTGAGTTTAATTTTTAATCTAAACATCAAGTAGAATTTTTGATCTAAAAAAATCGACAAGGTTTTGCTGATATAGTCGGCTTCCACTTAACTAGGCGCGAACAATGAAAGTCAAAATTAAAATTTCAAAAACATGGTGTTTTTGATCTATTTTTTCAAAATTGTGAAATTTATATAACAAAAAAGGAAATAATTATATCGAACAAGAAAAGTTTCAATATACAGAGTGTCCACGAACAACGTCAGGATGATTGTATGTGATAAAATAATGTTGGTAAGTCATATGAAAAAAAATCGAAATTTCAATATTTTTCGAGTTTCAGGCAATCAAAGATCATTTTTTTTCATGTCATTTAGAATTGTCATGGAATCAAAATGAAATTTGGCACAAAGTTTCAGCTTGTTTATCTGTAACATTCTGTGGAAAAAATGTTTCTCTACTCTGCCCCTAGAGGGCGCTTTACCCGAAATCCACATTTCATACTTCGCATTTATCTTTTTTGTCTCGATGAATTTCTCAAAAATAAATACGCCATTTAAAAGATAAGGAAAGACTAGACAAAAAAATGTACTCTTTATATGGGTCGATAAGTCTCACCGTTTGGCTGCAAATCGATATTGAAGTAACTAGGTAATGTGAAAAAAAATGCATTCAAGGGCATGATTACAAAAATAAAATACAACACAAAAACAAAAAAATCAGTGTGGTATTTTGTTTGTTATGATGTCATTCGAAGCATTTTTTTTCAGAAGTCAGTTGCTCTGATGACGATTTGCGGCCAAATGGTGAGATTTATCGACCCGTACAAAGGGTACATTTTTGTCTAGTCTTTTATAGTCTTTAAAACGGCGTATTTGTTTTTGAGAAATCTATCGAGACAAAAAAGATATGCAGAGTATGAAATTTGGAATCCAGGTCAAGCACCCTCTAGGGGCATAGTAGAGAGTCGTTTTTTCCAACGAACGGTACTGATGATCGAACAAGCTTGAACTTTGTACCAAATTTAATTTTGATTCGATAAAAAATGATCGAAAATATCAATGGAAAGAAAAAAAAAAGATCTTTGACTGCCTGTAACTCGAAAAATATTGAGATTTCGAATTTTTGTTTAATGACTTAACACCATTGTTTTATCACATACAATCAACCCCCTTAGTTTCCTGACGTTGTTCGTGGACACCCTGTATAACTCGTTCTATAATAATTATTGTTGCTTCATAATTTTGACAAATTTCATTTAAAAATCAGTTATCTATTGATGTTTTTTCGAATGTTTGGACACGTAACCAATGAGTTACTGTTCCGCCTTTCTTGCACTAAAAAAAAAATATATAGGTGAGGTGAAATAGTAGATTTGGCATCATATTTGATTTTTTCCAATAGAACACACCTGTTTTTAAATCACTATTGAATTATTTGTAAAATTCTACTTATAAAGCCGCGTTTAATCAATTTAATTCAATTATTTTGAAACTGCATACCATTAACCATTATCCAAAAACTTTTCTAAAACATAGTCATTCAAAAGGTTTAAACAATTCAAATTAGTGAAAAAGGTTGCTATCAATGTGGGTCGGAAAATGATTTAGGGGCTTCAAAACGGTTAATTAAAAAAAATTGTAACAGGTCATTTCGATCATTTGAATTTGAATTAACCAAGACAATTGTTTGAAAACGCCTGAATTCTCACGAATTTATGCTGATTTTAATTTTTTTCTCTGAACAATTTATCAAAAAAAAAAAAGAAATTCATTCATGTTTAAAAACACGGATTTAGCGAACGTGTTGCCTTCACTTCTCTCGAAAACCGTTTCTCTGGGCGACTTGCAACAAGTGATCTATGGGAGAAAGATTTTACATTTTTTCTCTGAACAATTTATCAAAAAATAAATATTTTTTTTTTCATGTTTAAAAACACGGATTCAGCTTACGTTTTGCCTTCACTTCTCTCGAAAACCGTTTCTCTGGGCGACTTGCAACAAGAGATCTATGGGAGAAAGATTTTACATTTTTTCTCTGAACAATTTATCAAAAAATAAATATTTTTTTTTCATGTTTAAAAACACGGATTCAGCTTACGTTTTGCCTTCACTTCTCTCGAAAACCGTTACTTCTGGCGACTTGCAACAAGAGTATGTACCTTCTCTATGGGAGAAAGTACGTGGTTTTCAAAAAATAAGCTCAAACCCAAAAAAGTTATTCATAAAACAAACCTACCCTTGCCAAAACTACCTTTTGTAATACAAAAACACATTTGTGATTAAACCATTTGATTTGTGGGCAAAATTAATACCACCAATCTGAAATCTTTCCAAATTTTATTTCGTTTTTCAAGCTCACCCCGTAATGTGCACCGACCCGCTCATTTAGAAGCTTTTTTCACTTATTTTGGAAGTAAAATCATTCCTAGAGTGTTTTCATTAATTTATCTAACTCCGTATCAGATTTTGAATTTTAGATCTTTTAAATTTTGTGGTTTGTGCTTATACACGTTCGGCAGACCAATGTCCATAGGTGTAAGATACGAAGATATCTTGCAGGTGCAGGACATATTATGTATTTTATGGCTCCTCCTGCCAATCCACTGTCCTGGGTAGTCAATATTTGAATAATTTCGTACGTCATTTCATCCACCGTACATTTCATCAAATATGTGTAGTTCTATCCGGCATATCAGGCTGTTAGGCATTTGCAAAAATGCTAGGGTCCTGAGTAACTCATTTTGAGGCAATTGTAAATATCGTAACTCTTCTTGCTCTTCATCTTCGATGCTCCACAAACTGCAAACTTCTTGAGCTCTTGCTTTTTTCATATTCAACAAAAAAATTGAGTTTCTGTTCCTGGTTATTAAATAAAAATTTTGTTTTATGATCTAATTTTCTGTTACAGATAGGAATAGGGTGTGTTACATGGATTTTGCGTAGAATTTGACAAATAGTTCAATATGTAATGAATAAAAAGAAAAATGCGGAACAATAATCAGTTTGATCATATTTTAGCCGTTCACTGTATGTGTACTTTTATTATGAAGATTTGCTTGTATGTACACTGCTGTACATAATAACAAATCTACATTTCTGCTTTTTGCATGTTTCGGAATGTTATTTTCTGAATCTGACTCGGCTGGAACCAGAAGCTTGTATCTTGAAGCGGCTTTTTGAAAACTTTCTTTGTATTGAGTATTTGAAGTAAGTCCCATCTTTGCTCTTTGAGTTGCATATTTAACTGAAAGTGGTACCGTTCCATGCGATATTTTGTCATCAGGTTACACCCTGTATAACTTCATTCTACAGTATTTATTTTTGGCGCGAAGTGGCAGAACACAACCTGTTAATTATGTCGTTATTTAAACAATTTCGATCAATATTTCCAATCGAGTATTACGTCTATACCAGCATGTTGAATCCCTTATTCTACTAGTTACTAACCTTCACAGTTTTACTAAAATCGGTGATGGATATATTTTTGTACTAAGTTGACTTTTGTAAATGTTTATATGAAAAAAAAATCATAGATCTGTATAGAATACTCATTTTTGTTACATATAAGTGCATTTTCTGTTTGTTTGCATTATGTTTGTTTTAGTCGGATAAGTTTTTTGCATGTTTGCTTGATTTTTGTATTTACTATAAATTTCAATTATATTTTTCCACCAGCTTTTTTCATCCCATTTGTGGCTTTGTTAGGAGAAAATTATCATTGAAATAACGTAACACTTTGATTCAATATTTATTAAAAATAAAACGAGTACAAATTCATGGTGATTTTATTTCACCCTTTTTCATAATATGTAACCTTCATCAGTCATTAACATTTTTTTCTCATTCAGGGAAAACGATCAACAGATCGGCTATGGCAACATGGACGAAAAAGTAAGTTTTCCATAAATGTAAATCGTATGTTTAATTGAACTTGTATTTTTGGCTTCGAATATACCAACCCCATCCCAATCCCTGTCCCTTGCTGTTGAACCTGAGATCGTAAAATCTGTTGTCGAACAAATTATTGAAGAGGTAACCCAAATTGTCCATGCCAAAGCCTGTCCATAAAACGCGGGAATATACTCAGTGACATAGAAAATGCAACACCCATTTATTTTCCATCGATATGCGTTGGGTGAAATGTCCTGGAACTTTGAAACACTCTGTGGGGTACACAAATAAAAAATTGACTTCTTTTATGATAAATTGATGTAGCTTCAGAATGAATGAACATTTTAACTTTTTAGTTGACATGATAGCTTCTTTTTGAAGGGAGATATTAAACTTTGTATCAGGGCATCTTAACATTGACCCTTATGGAAAATAAATGGGTATTGCGTTTTCTAAGTCACTGGATATATGTTTACTAATGAAATTCTCAGATAAAAGATGCAGATCCCACCATAGACGAAGTACAAGAAACCGACAAAGTCCAAGAGGTGTTTCTTAAAGTGGCAGGCGAGGATGGTGAGGTTGACTGGAAGGAATTAAAACAAATCCTGGATTATGCTATGAAAGACGGTAAGAACTTCAAAACATATTTAATCAATAAATTATCAATCATTTACACTATTATCTAAACCCACACTGTCAGGGGGGACGCGGCAGAAAGGACAGAACCCTTTTTGCAACAACTGCAACTCGAAATCATCCACATGAAAGGCTTTAAAACACGAATTACAAATGGTTATTTGCAGATCAGCCAGTATATTTTTGAAAAATTGGTACCTCAAAGGTGGGGGCCATTTACAAATCAAAACGGTCTCTGTTTCCAGGTTTAACAAGTGCTTTCTACTTAAAACTATAGGTTGATACGTTCTGTCCTCATCAGATACAAACTTATAGACAAAAGGGTCGGAGTCTTCTGCTTCCAAAGGTTTCAACAATAACGTCTGTTGCTCTTCTGTTATGGTTTCTGTGAACTCCTCTTTGGTGGGAGGTGTTTCAATCAACCGCACTGCTTCCTCGTCACTGATGTCTTCTTCCAGTGTAAACTCTAATAGGGGAAGCATTTCGAAACTTACAAAAGAAAACACGAAGGGCTGACCACAATTTACGCAGGAGTTTGATGAAGATGATAAAGGATTGTAAGTGGAACATCTATAGCACATTGGGAGAAGCTCATCAGCGTCATTATATGGCCTAGCTCTGGACGCTATAGTGGCTATTTCTACTTGCTCTTCAAACTTGTTTGGTATCTGGAGGGTGGCAATTTTGTCATAAGTCAGCTTGGCCAGCTTGTTAGCTCCCAGTTTTCTAGCCTGCTTGGCCAAGGTGAAGAGTACTGCAAACTGCGACACTCCTTGGGGTTTATCCTCAGCGATTTCCACCATAATAAACCGGGATATGTTGAGCAAAGCTTCAGGCATGTAGCTGGTGAATGGTTCCTCAATGTATTTGTGTATGGTGTTATAGGCATAATAAATCTGAGCCAACCTCTCATTTTCCTGGAGTTTTTGTAACAGCCATTCGACCTTGGTGGCACTTTTTGACATTTCCAGATACTGTCTCGATATAATCCAGTAGTAGAAGCCAGCATCGTCAAATCTATTCTCCATGACTGCATTGGAGGTGAGTTGCTGGAATACTTTAAACGCTTCCTCACTTTTCCCTGCCTTGTGAAAGGCTTTTTGTGCCAAAACAAACTCATCTTTCTCGGCAAGCCACTGGGCGTATGGTACGTAAACAATGGCGTTATACTGAGGCTGGTTGTCCGCTATAGCAAATGCCTGCTCCCATTCATTGGCCTCCACGTGCAGCTGTAAAACCGAAGCTGAGTCGCCTAATCGTCTGTAGATTTCAGCTGCGGCATTTGGCTCGTTCAGTTTTTTCAAATGCTCTGCTATGTTGGTGAGATTCTCGTCATTTTTAGGCAGTCGCCTGCTTAAATCAATCAGCTGATTAGGCCACTGTTTATCTGCGTAAATCTCAATGGCAGTTGCAATGTCGCCTATCGAAATATACATATCAGCAGCCGCCTTGTGCTCGTTTATATTCATAGCCCATTCCGCCTTTTGCCTTATAAGATCATTGTTATCTCGTGCACCCAAGAATTCCTGCGCCTCGTCAAACATTCTCAAATCAGTATACATAGTTAAAGCCTTACTGCTGTTGCCAGATTTTTGATACAGCCTTGCGGCTTCCTTAAGCCTGCCTTTCATAGCCAAAATGTCTGCTATGATTATATCTTTCTTGAAATTCCCATTATGCTGCTTCTCCTGGAACTCCTGTATCAGTTCCAGATAGTTGAAATTTTGCAACTTGATAAAAGCAAGCCTGGCCACGTCAAAGTCCATGTTTTCTAGTGCAGAATACGCCAGTTCCTCCCAATCACCATCAGTAACTCCAAGACAAGCTATCCGGTATGCGTCCATGAACATTTGCTTCTCCATAAACTGGTACATGGGGGTACTGAGCGGTAGCTCCAGGGTGGTCATGTTGAAGCCATTGAGGCAAAACACCTTTGCGCCTGATAGACCTACAACAA
Organism: Orchestes rusci; assembly: GCA_958502075.1. NCBI lineage: Eukaryota > Metazoa > Arthropoda > Insecta > Coleoptera > Curculionidae > Orchestes > Orchestes rusci. Next base: position 16,153,750 of record OY293311.1, read on the forward strand.
AGCCAGCCATTTTTTGCGTATGGGCTGGAAAGTCCTTGACTTTTATGGAAAGATTGTCTGCACCACTGAACGCCAGCATGTCTTCATAAAAAGTATTGAAAGATACGCTGTTGGCATTGTTTTCCTGATATAACAGCTCTGTGGTTTTAGCATTGAAGACCTGCAGCAAGCCTGTATCATCAACAACAGCTAGGTTGTCTTTCTTGTGACTAAGGTCGAGACAGCGTACGCTTTCTTTCACTGACACTCGTAGTACTGGGTGTATGTTGTCCAAGTGTACCTGCCAAACTTGGCCATTTTTCAGGCCCAGCAATAGACCTTCCTTACTGGGAGGGCCACCGATATTTTTTATGTACCTTATGGGACTGTCAAATGACCATTCCTTTTCCTTATCTCCATTGAACAACATGCTTTGTAGGGTGCTATCTTCACATATAACCAGGTGGTTGGTGCATATGACTAGAAGACTGCAGTCAATCTTTTGAGGAATCTTCTCTTTGGACCTGTAATGCATATCGTTTGCGTCCTTGGAGAACAACTCATAAATCAACACCCGTTCTGGTAACTGGACCTGAATTGTTGATTAATAACACATTGTTGATAATGGAAAAGGTACTTACCGCAAGCCTGTCAGTATAAATAGATATTTTCTTGATCAAGTCTCTGCATTTGATGCGTACTTTTTGTTCGGTGATTAGATGCTGGATTATGATGTCAGTCATGTTTTCCCTAAAAGCGTAACGTTCCCGGTGTAGTCCGTGTACCATGTTGAAGACTAGTTGGTAGAAGGCTATGGTACCATCTTCGCAACCAAATGCCTGAAAATGATGTGATATGCATTAATAGTTGATCAATGGGGCTAGATTTCCTACCTATTTAAAGTTATTCGTCGATAAGCATAATTTAGGTAACGGGCACACAAAAATTGTTCTTCATCATTTTTGAGAATAAAAAAAAAACGGGATCTGGTTTAATTCAGTTAAGATTCGGTTAGTTTGGGTTAGCTTATATCACTTTAGGATAGTTTGGGTTATTTCATCTAAGTTTGGGCTAGTTCAAGTTGGTTTGGGTTTAGATTAGTTTGAGTTGGGTTTGTTATTGTTTGTTTGAGTAAGGAGGTTACTTAGAGTTTGTTTGGGTTAGTTTTGGTGTGTTATGTTTAGTTTGGGTAAGTTTTTATTTGGTTAGAATGGATATCGCGTGAGCGACACCCAGTTTATATCGGAAATGATCTTGATCTTTAGAGTGAATGTGTCAACTTGACAAAATTGATGCATTAGAGGCAATGACGATTTTGTTACCAAAAAAAATGCTTTTTACTTCAATTGATCGTTTTTTTTTTAATGTGCCATAGTGGTTTTGTAGATACTCTCTATACAGTGCATTTTTTAAGACGTAACATAGGGATATTCCCATGTTAAATTTTCAATCCCATGTTAGCAGTACTTCTATTCAAAGTACACAGCTGAAACTTGCCGTAGATGAACTTCGGTGCTTCGAGATTATGTAAGTTCATCAATCACGCCAGAATATCTTGGGAAAAGACTCAAAAAATGCTTTAATTCATCAGAAAGTGTTTCTTTTAACAATCCTTGTATATGACGGTGAACACTAATTTTTTGACGTGCCCCAGTACATGTCTAACTCCATTGTCAGTTTTTTCAACCAAATTTTTTTTCTCTTCAATGACCGTTAAGGATACTGCTTGGCTGTGAATAGGGGACATTTTGAACAGTTTATCCAAGAAATAATGTTTTATTTTTAATATTGTATTATACTGTTAGAAATAAAATGTAATCACGATTTGACAATGAAGTTATTTGTTGACAATGGCATATGCAGCTGATAAAAAAGTATTACTTTCCAATACGCGATGTTTTTGAAAACGTCACAGGCACCATATGATTGGTCGTGGCCGAATTTGGTATCCAAATAAGCTTTTGTGACATTTGGTTTTGTATTGTGTGAGTTTGAAATCAGTGATTGTGTTTAATTTGGACTATAGTTTTGGGTGTATTACATATATCGTGTGTCCCGTTAGTGCGGATTTGATTAGCCGAGTGGAAAGTCAGCTTTTGAGGTAATAAATAAGAGAAATATGTTTTGAACCACGAATCAGACCCTTCAAATTTTTGGCTACTAAACTTGATATCCAAGTATTTGAATTGTTGAAACTGTTCCAAAAATGGTTCCATCAATTTTTTATTGTTGAAAAAGGAATCGACTCATACGTATTTGCATACAGAAATAGTCTGTTTGGATATTTCCGTCTGACAGCTGACGTCATGACGTCACAGAAACCTAGCGTATAGACCGATTCCATGTGACGTAGAAAACATCTGATTCCTGAAAAAGCATGTTACACGTTCATGTGATTCCCATTTGCCAAGCGGAAATTTGACAGGTCCACTTCGAAATTGAATTGAATGTAACTCAGGCATAACCTCAACCTTAAATTCTCGAATATGCCACAATGATTTTATTGTGTCACTTTCAGGAATCAGCTGAGATTCGTGACGTATTTGGAAACGATCTATTATTAAAAAAAAATTTTGAAACTTTCTTCATTTGATTCTGAGCTAATTTATGAAATAACATACGTCTAGGCAACAAAGTTTATCCACGGCAAATTTCAGCACTGCTGAGAAGTACTACTAACATGGGACTGAAAATTTAACATGAGAATCAATATGTTCCGTCTTAAAAAAAAACGCATTGTACAGGGTGCCACAGATTCTAGTGTATGTATGAGGACCCCAGTTATTATAAAAGATACGGGGTAGGTTAGATGGATGTAAAGTTGCGCATTTTTATGCTCAACGAAATGTCATTTGGAAGTTGAAAAATTCCGACTACTTCCGAACAAATTCGAAAAAAAACAAAATTTCGCAAAAACATTATTATTTCGTGAGTTTATTTCAGAAGATATTTCAAATTAAATTACACTTTCTCATTGCCACTTTTTCTCCTCTACAATATGCCGGTATCAAATTAAAAATCGGACGATTCGTCTTTGAGCGGCCATCAACAAGTTATTTTTTTTTAAATACCTACCTAGATTTTTTATTTTATTTTTAATCATCTTAAGGCATTGAGGTATCGCAACCGTCGAAAATAATGCTTATCCAAAAAATAATTCCAGAGAAAATTAGTTAGGCATCCCTAGTGTCTTTACACATAGTTTGGTGCATAGATCCATCTTTATTCTAAACGTTATTCTGCTATGAGAAAACCTGCACAACTAAACAAAACTCTGACTCAACCAAAATCGAAATAACATCCAATAACGATACATTCAATAAAATTTAATCAAATCTAATAATGACATGGATAATAAAATAATTACCTATAAAAACTTAATCAATTTTTGCGCAAGGGTTCAAAAATATTGCCATTTAAACAAAATATTGAAAATAACAACTATCAGGTGAATAATAATTGAAAAAAATGAGGTTGCTAAGGCAACCCATTACTCTACATCTCCATCTAATCACCTCAATGCCTCGAAGACGTCAAAAAATCTAGGTTCGTATTTAAAAATCAAAAATTATGATGGCAGCTTGAAGACGAAACGTCAGATTTTCAATTTGATACCACTATCTTGTAGAGGAGAAAAAGTGACAATGATAAAGTGTAATTTATCTAAAAATATCTCTTCAAACCAACTCAGAAAACTATAATAACGTTTTTGCGAAATTTCGGTTTTTTCGAACATCTTCAGAAGTAGTCGGAATTTTGCAAATTCCAAAATGTCATTTTGTTGAGCAGAAAATTGCGCAACTTTGCATCTCTTTAACCGACACTGTATCCCTTATGATAACTAAGATCCACATGTATACACTCGAATCTTTGGCACCCTGTATAAACACATCTAGACACAAAGACGTTGTGAGCCGTATACCGGGGCGAGTTCAGAAACGTCACACCCGGTGCGAGTGTGATCCAAATGTCAAACCCTAACCGTTCAGATATGGCAAGCCGTTTTGCTTTTTATTCAACCCTGCTCATAAAGTATCATAAAAGATTTGTTCGTATGACACTTTATAAGCACAGATGAATAAAAAGTAAAAAGACTTGCCGTATCTGGAGGGTTAGTATTTGACACTTGGATCACACTCACACCGGGTGTGACATTTCTGAACTCGCCCCTGTATACACGGTTTTGTGTTTTCTAATTCATCAAGCTTACTAAAAGAAAAAATAAGAAAGTTTGACAAGAGTCTCCGTAGCATAGACCCTAAAAAGTTTTGTTAATTGGTATATTTTTTTCGACTGTTTCGAAATTTGTGATCACAATATAGCGTCACCTCAACTGATATCCATTCTTCACTTTACTTTTAAGTTGAAATCTAAATGAGGACATAGGAGATAGATACAGCTCACTAGACTAGTTCTAGAAATTCATCCTTTTGTTACTTTTGGCCATTGACACCAGCCTAACATCAAATGAATAATAATCTAAATAAAATGAACATACTCACCACAAAGTTTCCAGTAGGATCAGCCTCACAGCACCATATCCATGAATTCTGCATATCTCCAACCATCCCCAATTTGATCCCCTCTCTCGTATACAACTTGCAACACTTGTTCAATCCAGCAATCAAAATGTAGTCCCCTTGGGAAAAGTATTTTACCTTCAGCGCATTAAACCCCAAATTCCTCTCTTTCCCCACCAATTTACCCCCCAAGGTATGGAAAGAAAAGTTTTTGTTCCAGTCAGTGACGCACAAAATATCACTTTGCTCCTCCTTACACGTGCTCCAAGAAATCGCCCACACAGGCCCTCCTGAGGGACGTTCAATTTTGCTTTTTTCTTCTCCTTGTTTGTTACGTATTGATATCACTCCACTGTTTAAAGCTAAAGCAAGATACTGACCATCATTTGTCCAGGAACAAGAGTTGATGCGAGTGCTGACTTTATGTTTTTGCACAGCTTTCTGGTCAGCACTCCAAAAGGCAAAGTCGCTCAGCGCACAACTGGCCAGATGATGAGAAAGAGGATTGAATGATATACATTGTACCGAGTCACTGTGGCTGTACTTGAGTATACCCTCCAATTTATTGGACCAAATTATGACGCTTTTATCTGCACTGCCACTGGCAAATTTGTCGCCGTTCTTGGCATAGGACACAGAGTGGACTTTGTCTTTGTGCCCTTTGAGCAGCTGGATTAGGGAACCATCAGATGGGTCGTATACAAGGACATGATTTCCTCCTGCTACTATTAGTTGGGTGCCGTCAGGATTGAAACACAGATCGTGAATTCTATGAAATCACCTGGGTATGAAAAAGTGCGTATTTGAGCTGGGTTAACTTACGTTTGTCCATTTTTATCACTGTCCTGTATCTTGTCCACCCATTTTGGTATAGTCCTCATTGTCCACTTAATTCGGAGGGGTCATTTTTGGATAGTAATCGAGATTTTCGCTGGATATAAACACAAAAGACAAGTCAAGAGTCAGTTGGGTTATGTTGACATGAAAAGGTAACCAAGGTAACATTTTAATAATTAGTGCGGACTCCCATGATGATAGCACGGAAATATTTTTCATGGATTTTGTTTTTTCGTAGTCGTTTGCGTCTTTTATGATCAGCAGTTACAAGCTTATGTTAAGGTTCATTATACATGAAAATAGGATAACTACTTAGATGGAGTTATAGCGCGTAACTCTAGCATAATAAAAGTGTAACCTACTGATGCTCTTGGACTAAAGCTAAAGGTTGACTGGTCTAGTGGTTCTGTACCTGAAGTACCATTGTTCTTCACAGCGGTACCATTGAGGTCTACATTCAAGAGTGTGTTTTTTCTAAAATTTCATATACAGCATCTTTGCTTGCCAGGAATCCTGATTGATGATTTCTCAAGTAACTTACTTGAAAAAGTCAAAATGTATCAAATAACGTACACTATTAACATTGTTTGATTGAAACAACTTATTTTCTTCTTCCTATTCGCACAACTTCAACAGAACTGAAGCAGAAATCAGGCGTCTACTACAAGAAAGACACCTCCAGCGTTAATGCAGCGCCACCTCCTCCAGAGCTCACTCAACCGGAAGATAACTTCATCAGTCAACTCTTGAGCCTCATTTGCGGTCATTTCTGCAAAGATTCTCCTTTGGCCGAAATAATTCCCAAATCTAGTCAAAATAGTCCGCTATTGACTACGTTTGCTGGTATGTCAGTGCATGGGCATGACAAAACCTGCATGATGCATGATTATTCCAGTTGGTTAATGTGATGGTTACTTAATTCATAAACATTTCCAGACTTAACCAAGAATGGGTTCTCCAAGGACATTTGCAGAAGCATGATAGCAATGCAGGACGCAGACAAATCAGGCAAATTGGGCTACGAAGAATTCCAGAATCTCTGGACCAGTTTGAGAAACTGGAAGAATGTGTGGACATTATACGATACGGATCATTCGGGCAGTTTTAGCGGGTTTGAGTTGAGGGATGCAATGCAATCTGCTGGCTATCTCCTCAATAATCGCGTACTCAATGCTCTGATGCATCGCTATGGAGGCAAGGATGGACAAATTGAGTTTGATGACTTTATGATGTGTGCCGTCAAGATCAAGACCATGATGGGTATGTAATTTTTTGGATAATCAAATGATTCATATTTCTTTTAGATATTTTCAAGGCAAAGGATAAGACGGAGTCGAATACTGCCTGGTTCACTTTGGAAGAGTGGCTTGAGGATACACTTTATACCTAATTAAGGATCTCACATGTAATGTACGCTTTATTATTCTATCTATTTTTAATTTAATAATTGATATACCAAACTATTTTGTCTTACTATTATGAATAAATTATTTACGTCTATGGCTTGAAACTCGTCGTTATTGTACGTTTTGGTGGAAGTAGGAAGTACAACACAACAAAATGTGAAGAATCCTCTCCACTGCTGAAATGAACATTCAGATATGTGTTGACAGATGTCACAGCTAGTATTAAAATAAATGAAGTTGACGGTGGTTCGCCTGTTATAGAACAAAAAAAAATGGAACTGTTTCTGTGTTTCAAACATTAATGGTTGATACTGGAGAAAAAAGATTTTTTTTTACTAGAAAAAAAAAATAAAATACTGTATTTGTGAAAAATAATCAATCATTTCATCTGGCCAATGACCTTCCAAAAAATTTCAGAAAATAAATAGTTTCACCTTCTTCATTTATTTTATTCGAAAATGATCTATTTAATTTCAAAATACACCTTATATTATTTTGACCCCCTCGTAATAATCGTAATTAAACGCTTAGGCACTGTCAGAATTCAGAAATACGCTTGGGCTGCTGTTCGATGTTGTCCTTATCCTTATGGCGATAAAGCTTGGCGAAAATACTCAAAGTCCAGCCGAACCCCTGAAGGACTTGGAAAATTAAGCCGCGTCTTGAGTCATCAGCCGCGGCTGAAATTTTGAAATTTGTTACATATTGGCGTCATCGATCCTAGCCGTTGATCGATCGGCGTTTTGCCAAAACGTATCGGCTATAACGATTTTTTTTTGTTTTGTAAGATAAGTTTGGTGACACTGGACTTGGTCGATCAGATCGGTGTCTATAGTCGATAGTGAAAATAATTGAAACGATGATTCGAGATTCCAAAAATTTTGCAGATTGACTTACTACAATTTGTATAGAATAGAACAGGTCCATGTGATAATGCCGACGCTGATAAAAAATCTCTTAGCTTCACCCCCAATACACAATTCCGTAAAATATTATCACCCATCTAATAAAATCCATATACATAGTTTTTGTTGCTCCTGTGAAACTACATTTTCGTAAGTTGGGCAAATAACTGTTTCAATTAAAGTTGGTTTAGGGGAATTGAAGAAAATTTTCTCATATGTTATTGCCAGGAACTGGAAAAAATCCCCTTTTTCCTCAAGTGAATGCTGGGAATTGAAAAGAAATTTCCCATTGAGTAACTTTCCTTCAAGTAAACCGGGAATTGAAAACAAATTTCTCCTTGAGTACTGCCAGGAATTGAAATAAAAAGCGGAACAGACATCGTTGAAATGATCTAATAAGCCACATTTTCGTTGTATGTGGTTTAGACGTTTTTTGCAATAATTTTAATTTCTTCTATACAGTCATTCTTCAACTGTCAATTTACACAGGGTGTCCCGAAAGTAGGCGTCAATATTTCAACCACGTATTCTACGCCCCAAAATAGAAATAGAACTCCATATAAAATTTGGTAGTCACTAAAGTTTTCACACTCTATCTAATGGACGAAAACTTAGTATTGTATACCCTAAATGAGTGGGATATAAAGGGACGGGTTTGAGGAAGATAGGCCCCAAATTTTTGGTTGTTGATTTTTGGTAGTATTGCTTACAAATTTTGAAAATGTAGAGTTTTCTTCATATATCAGGTATTCGTCTTGTAACTCGCTGAGACGCACCATCTTCGAGAGGAACGCATTTAAAAATCTTTTTACATACTGGTTTAGATGAAAAATTTCGTGAGCATCTGGCTTGGCTATTTATCACAGGTAAACCTGTGCTTCCGTTGAGAGTTTCGGTATATGACAATTTGTTTGTGTAAGGTTTTAGAATGCATTTTTCTCAAAAAAGGGTGCGCCCCAGCGAGATAGAAGAAGAGTGAGTACCTTATCTGTGTAAAAAACTCTATATTTTGAAATTGTGCGGACATAACTACTAAAAATCAACATCTAACAAATCTAGGGCACATTTTCCCAAGCCCGTGCCATGAAAGTGACACAATACTAAGTTTCCGTTCATTATTTGGAACGTAAAAAGTTGAGGGGGAGTTTTATTTCTATTTTGGGGTGTAGAATACGTGCTTTAAATATTGACATCTAATTTCGGGACATCATGTATACAGGGTGTTCCATTAATATTGCGTGAAAGTTTTCCCGCTTCAAAACAAGAACAAAAATTCTTCTGAAGATGTATCCGGAAATGCTTCGTTACAGAGCTACAGGGTGTTGAAATATTATTTTAATTTTTGTTTTTTCTAAATAATACTTGAAACAATGTTGATCTTTTGATGAAAATTGGTGAATGTGAGGGTTTCTTATCATGTGAAATTCGAATTTCACCTCAGTATGGCTCTAACTTGTAGGGGGCGCTACCTACACGTATTTTACCTGTTATGAACAGCCATAACTTTTTTGGACGAACCTGTATCACATTTTCAAGTAAAAAACGGATTTCCCTATCATTTTCACGCAGAAAATGTATACCTGTTAGAAGTCGCTACGTGCAATCATTCTCGAGATATTTGGATTTGAAACAATTAATACATGGAATGTTTAAATTATGGCGAAGGTAACCTGGTAGAAGTTATAACAAATTTCGTATGATTGCTTCATATTTTCAATAGAGAAGATAAAAGTCGACTTGTGTGTAATGTTATCGATAACTCTTATCCAAATATTATTTAAATAAAAACATTTAAAAAAAAATAATAAGATAAGATCTTTAACACCCTATAGCTCTGTAACGAAGCATTTCCGGACACATGTTCATGAGAAATTTTCTTCTTATTTACAAGAAGGCAAACTCGTCCTATATTTTTGGCACTATCAATGAAGCACCATGCTTGGTCATAATTTCATTATCACATGTATTCAATCATTTCAAAACCAAATATCTCGAGAATGGTTGCATCTAGCGACTTCTAACAGGTATACATTTTCTGCGTAAAAGTGATCGAGAAATCGTTTTTTTAGTTAAAAATAAAATACAGGGATGTCCAAAAAAGTTTTGACTGTTTATATCCTGAAAAGTAAGTATAGGTAGCGCCCTGTACAAGTTAGAGCCATACTAACATCAAATTCGAATTTCGCATGATAAGAAACCCCTTAATACCAGTTTTCATCAAAAGATCGACATTAGTTCAAATATTTAGAAAAAATAAAAATGAAAATAAAATTTCAACACCCTGTAGCTCTGTAACGAAGCATTTGCGGATACATGTTTATAGGAAATTTTGCTCTTATTTTAAAGCGGGGAAACTCATCTCGATTTTTTTCCGCCGCTGCTGTGCATGATTCGCGCCAGTCTGGAGTTACCTTTTTTTTTTAAAGCGTGTAATTGGTATGACTTATTCAATTATTTTTGATTTTGTTTAGGGATAGTCCATTTTTGCAACAACACTTTTATTATAATGCATTTTTGAATCTATCCGGCTTTGATGTCTTTTTTTACAAAACCCTACAAATTAATGTTGTCCCCTTGTACTATTTTGACATGTAACCATAATTAAAAAAAAATGAACCAGAACTAATTTTAATTAATGTATTTCCAAATCATTTCATAACATTATGCTAATTTGTTGGAAACAACACTAAGGTGGGTTGGACCCAACACCGTCCAAATGGCGGCTGCTGGGTGCTGTTAAAAAGTGATATAAGTGGTCGAATTTTAACGAAAATGAGTTTAGTATACAAATCACCCCAAAAAAATCATAATAAGATATTATATTCCTATAGGAAAGACAGCCATAAGTCTATTTTAAGGTTTTATCACATTGTGGCTTAAGATATGAGTTACCTAACAAAAATATTCTCCAGTGAAAAAAGATATATTTCGTTTTTTTACGGCAGGAATAAAATGAATTGCGAAAACTGAAACAACTGCACTCGGTTCGAGGCATCAAAACATCGAGTTATCGACGTTCGACATGTACTTGTACCTTATTTATTTCACTTTTCACAACTAGAAGAGTGATTTATATTTGGAGAATATTTGTTGACATATCGCTCTTTTCCCCTAACAAATTTATTTGTCGTACAAATTAAGATGTATCTAGTTCTCCGTTGTCCCCAAAAGAGATGTTTTGTCTCAGAATTGGGAGAATGACTGTCCATATTTCCTGAAGATATGGATACAGATACAAGTTATCTTTCCGCCTAATTAATTATTTGTTCTATGTGAAAGCGTAGTGTATAACATTGAATGTAACTGTTTCATATCTGAAGTTATAGTTTCGAGAGGCTTGATCAAGAAAAAAAAGTCACCTGTAAAAATTTGGTTCCGTAGTGTTTTTTTGTAAAATTCAGAAGTATGTTCGTATTATTATTGGTGGAACCATTTGAGAGTTCATGTCCTCCTAGCCAAGCAAACGTAGTATATGTTATTATTAAGCTTGCTGCATCAGGCGGCAGCAACGTAAGTTCATGGAGTGTCTGGTATTCATTTAACCTCTGTCTGAGATGGAAAGCTTTAAAATCTGATAACACAATCGGAAGTGTTCTGACAAAAACGAACCAACAACAGAAGGATTGTATTTACCAAGTTTCCTGTAAGTGAGATGGATCCTATAAAGGTAAAACCAAGCTTCCAATAACTGTAACAGTGACATAACCAGCACCCAGAATTAAGAAACCACAAGATCTGCAGAATAAATCTGGTTGAATCAACATCGGATGAAGTGGTCGCACAGAAAAACCCGTACTTGGACGGATTTCTATATTCTTAAGCTCGGGTATCCACGGGTTCTTTCTACACTGTAGTGCACTTCATGGTTAGATGCACACACTCAGTATTCAAGCATGTTTCAATATGATAATGTCTCTTTTCACACCTGGAGACGATCAAACATAGTATTGATCGAAACGTCGTGTGACCACAAAAACTCAAGACGATGGAACTCCGAAAATCTGCACATCGTCTAACACCTTCAAAAATTTTTGTTTTGTTATCAATAGATGCATAGAGCAAGATTTGTTGATTTGAACCAAATACGTCGTTATTTTTTTAAATTTAGGTTAATTCTTTAAAAAAAAATGTGAATGAAACATGGCGATTAAAAACATATTTGAAGCGCAAAATCCCACATATTTTATAGTACATGCGCAAACTATATTCCATTTTGCTTTTTGCGTTTTTTTCGAAATTATATTTTATCTCAGTTCTCACCAGCATCCGCCACATATTCCTACATTTCGTTCATTATGCCTTATATAGTGGCGCCGGCTGATGGTTTGCGGCCTATTGTCGCATTCTGTGTGAAGACGACTACAGACAAATATAACGTGAGTTTATGTAACCGTCGCTAGAGGTCACCTCTTACATACCTTTCTTTGCTTTGCACATTTTTGGTTTCAAAACTCAAAACTCTAGACTTGATAAATTATGCAGAGGATTTATCGAGAAATGCATTTAAGTGAGTTGTGCCATTTCACCTGACTGATGATCCTTATTCGAGGTGATACCGGTATTGGGCGGGTACATTTCACACATATATAACCTCAGACATTTTTTATCACCACATCTAGGACGTGATCCTTTATAAGGAAATCCCATCCACCAGTTTATTGTTGTATTTTAACCCAAGGCCTGAGAGATTTGTCTGATTCAATGTCCATTACCCACTAGTCGCTTGTTTCTGGAACCTCTATGCTTTTCTTACGAATATGTAGTATAACGACAGCTTATGTCTGAAGCCAAATGTGAAGTTTACTAAAAACCTCTTATAACAGTCACCAAAAAGCTTTTTATAGCAACTTTTAACTAACTTATTATTGGTGTAAAAAAGAAAGTTGATCTGATCATTAAATTCTCAATTTTTTTGCAGTAGGTATTGTCGCCTCCCCAGATAATTCATTTCTCAACATATAGCTAGATCATATTCATAATAGTCCAAGAAAATTGAAGTAAAATGTTTTAAACCAGCAGCCAAATGAACCGATTAAATTTTGTAGTTTTTTTCTATTTTCAATGTGACGCCAATGTTATTTTACTTTTTTTTAATGTAAAGGTATACAGGGTGTCCGGAAATTACGCGTCAGGATTTTGGTGGGCGATTCTACATGAAAAATTAATGCAACAAACTTCTATACAATTTTTTCAAAAACTTCAAAAATTTTTTCAAAGTACGAATTTTTAATTATTTAAGGTACGGTTAATGTTTGAACTCGTTTTTCTCGGAAACCGTTAATTCTACGATGATGCAACACGAGCACCTTTTTAAAAAATATTTTGATGCTCTTTACTAATTTGACATCCAAATTTATAAAAAGATTAAAACAAAAAAGTTCTAAGTAATTTTCCTAAGGTGAAGGACAGCTTCAGCCTTTTGTCATTGACGACTAGCGTCAAATTAATAGGGTGAATACAAAGAAACACTAGTGACATGCATGCAAAATTTGGCGAAAATCATTACACTAGAAAAAAAGTTATTAAAAAAAATAAGAAAAAAAAAATATTTTTTAACACCCTATATCTTCCTTAATTTTGAGTTTTTGAAAAAATTGTATAGAAGTTTGTTGCATTAATTTTTTCATGTAGAATCGCCCACCAAAATCCTGACGCGTAATTTCCGGACACCCTGTATAAGTATCTTCGATCAATAAAATTAAATATTACAAATTATGGATTTTAGTTTGTGCAAAGTAAAATATTTTATTCCAATAATGCCATGATACTAAAACACACAAGATATGATCAATTGCCTGGACGAGATTAGAACCAAGCCGCGCATGTCGTCACTGCGAGCCAAAAGTGAGGTTGGATTGCATCCATAACGTTACCTAGTTACCATTATTTGCTGGTCAAAATTTGAACTGGCTCACGCATGACGTCCCCGCGTGACATTGATTGTTTAGATTTGAGGTAGGTCACGTGATGACTTCTGAAGTGGAATGTGCGAGAGTTTATCTTGTTTGTTTTAGTATCTAGGAAACCTATGAATTTTGAGGTTCGGACACGCAATGACGTCAGCGAAACCTGCGCGAGATCATATCTTGTTTGTTTTAGTATCATGCAATAATGCCGGAGTAATATGCAATGCTATGACTTGATCTTTTTTGTGCGTATCGGTTTGGAATTCTTTTGTCGTTGCTTGCGGATACAATTTTTTGTCCCGTTTTCTTTATAATGTAAACAAAATGAATTAGAGGTGGCGGCCACAATACGTTAATGTTATTAGCCAAAAAGTATTAATCTATGTAGTAGATTAATTTCTCCTCCAATACGCCTCTACACAAGGGAGCCATCGACACTCAATATAATAATTCTAAAAACGAGAATGTTTCTCGTCATATGGGAGCGTGGCAAAAAATGGTCTATGTCCTCAAATCCGACATTATTTGTTTATCAAAAATTCCCAAGGGAACTCGTGCAATTTTTTATTCCCGAAAAATGATTCACCCTCCAATTAACCTAAACTCAAAATCGAGTTCCGTTTACATTTCCCACAAACCGGTGCTGACTTTTTTGTGTGTCCAATTCATTAAGAAAGCTTTTAGTCTTAATGTAGATTGATGCACCCCGACTGTGGTGCACGCGACTTGTCCATGTCCATTATTAGAGGGGAATAGAAAGGTGAAAATGTCCCTCTTTACAACCCCCCGTTAAACGATGACACGCTTCCCTTAACCTATGGCTAGACGATTCATTTAGTTAAAATCCAAAGATTGATATCTCTGTCCTAATTTATGGACGGTAATTTATGTCTGCTGTCCATGTTTTGTAGCGAGACGATCTGCTGGTTTTTCGGAATTTATGGGGTTTTTTGTCCCGTATGAGGTGATAATTTTGTGATTAAGCCTTATTGCTGTGCCATATGACGTCTAATTATTTTTGGCCTGAAATGTGGGTGATATTATGCCAATTTGGGTAAATAATAATGGATCACACTTTTCACTTATCAGTATCTACATCACCGGTTTTTATTGTTTGAATCATTTTGACCTAACTGCCAAAATAAAGTTGTGGTGAAGTAAAGATCTGTTTTTATTTAATTTAAATGTTGATAGCTCCGCACTGGGTAATCGGAATCAACCAAACCAGAGGTTTCGTTTGAAAGAGCGTTCCTCACTCTATAATATTCTACCTCATTAACAAATAATAGTAATATGCTTAGACTATAAATAAGGTAATATGCATTTGACTGTAAACGCTAGGGGACGCTGTTTTATAAATCTACGAACCGTTCGATTTTTCAAATATTTTGAATGCAACAGTAAAATGTGTGCTTTTAGCTGATAGTAAAGTAGAATGAAAGCTTGAAAAGTCAGCGAAACCGCAACTTGATATCTTTTTTCAAACCAAAGATATTGGAGAAAAATTACTTACTTGAGAGAAAAAACGTGTTCAGTATTGACATGCCCCTACCTTGATAGAAAAATGTTTTCAGAATTTACTAGCCCCCCTACATAGACAAATGTTCAAGTTATATTTATTTTTGTCCTAGCTAAAAGTGTGTAGTAGTATCCACTCTACATAAGAGGTCCGCAAGAAAATTGAATAAAAAACGCTTGGACCCGTCGATTTTTGTTATGAGGGGAAAACATTTTGCGCCTTTTTTCAACTTCGCAACTTCAGGTCCAAAATGTTAAATGGACTCGACCCCCCCCGAGTAATATCTTATTTTGAAGATCTTTGGACCCTTATTATAACTGCCGAGTTTGAAGTATCTGGTGTCACTTTCAATTTTTGTTTTTTCTAAAATGTATCATAAGAGTTAGATGCTATTCAGGGGACAAATCCATTGTATAAGGAAAAGAGGATGTTCAAAATGAGTTGTCACTTAATCCTTTTGCCGTGGGTTTTTTTGCCCGTTTTTTAAGATTGAACCGTTTAACTGGGACACCCTGTATTGTTCATGCGTTTGATTTTTTTTGTTTCAATACAATGACTATTACAATAATTTAAAAAAATATATACTAGTACAAATACGTGTAAAACAGAGCAATATTGAGCAAATATTCACTGATGCATGTGGCAAGAATTCACCAAAAAATCAAATCTTTTCACTCCGTACGCTCGTATGTATGATCTTGATAGTCTTTGATATTAATAAAGAAAAGAAAAATCTTTTTCATCGTTCTTTAGATGATAGTAGATATATTTTGGTGAAATGGGAAATTGGTTTTCATTCGCTCGCGTTTTATTGGTTATGTATCCAAGTCCTGGACAAGGAGGGATATCAGTTTCAAATCTGGTAGACGATCACTCGTCTATCTTACTGAAATAAACAAAACCATAGATTTGTTATATTCATTTGTGTACTACTTCTCAATGGGAATTTGCACTAACGCACCATCTCCAAGGTACCTATCACAAGTTTTTTCATGTAATAATATTTTATACCATTGAATACAAATAAATCCATTACTCTAGTATTATTGTGCGCATCTTAATTTTGCTCGTCTCAAAACTTTTCTCCAAAACGTACCAAACTATAAAGAACCCAGGTGAGAAAGACAGGAGTGAAAAACACCATAGATTCCGAGTAACATTTTATTTATTTCCGTGACCAATCCAAAAATTATGGTTCCGTGTATCATTTTTATGAGTCACGAAATCAAAACATTGTAATATTTTTGTCAAATCCATACGACCATATGAATAAGTGATGTAATGTCTACATATTTTGAATATTAAAGAGGTTGACTCATAAAGTAAGCGGTACCGCAAAATGGCAATTTGTATAAAAATACAACAAACAACTCCAGGGGCTATTTTGTTTTTTGATGTCAATTAGCCACATTTGCATGAGTGCTGAAGTAGGTACCTATCAAGTTACAGGTAGAATACAAGTGTGGGACAAAAGTGAATATTTTAGTTTCGGGGACATGGCATAATTGTCTCTGGTTTTATTCTATTGTCTCTTCACAATGCGAACCTAATAATACGATTCCCGCATTTCATCACCCACCTGTCAAATCAATGCACATTATAGAGGAATCATATGCACTTTTGCATTGCGAATAATTGTCCTGCGACCGAGACCAAATTACAGGGCAGGCCACAGTTGTGTCATCAATGGTAGAAAGACTGCTAATTTGTGGTTTGAGACCCCACGGAGTATTCACGAAATAACTGTTATCGGAGACGTGGTAAAAGCACCAATTATCCAGCCAAATTGGTACTATTGACACTTTCGTTTGGGACGTAATTGTTGGTTTTGGTGACAGGTACAATAGACATGGAACACATTTGTTTATACCGATTGAGAATTCGATGGGGATTTTGCTTGAGGCAACACAGTGACGTCTGCTACATTAGTAAATGATTTAAAATGTTTATATTACGATTTATCTTGGCATAGTGTTGTTTTATATCTCTTCTGATATTGTTGAATTTGTTTGAGCAATTTTGTCAAGTGATAGGCCGCTTTAGCTTCTTTAAACTTGTCGCTTGGCTGTTGCGGTACCTCCTCATTACTCTCCCTTTGCTTCAAGGTACTCAGTTGCTGCTTCAACATTGACACCTCCTTGTACAAATCCATCACCATACTTATTTCTTCTTCTTTTCTAGTTAGGTCTGCTTCCAGCTGCTCCAACTCTTGAGCGCAGCTTTCGTCGTTGCGTTGTGCCAACTCCTGGTATTTTCTGCATGAACAATTTGAAAAATTTATAATAAACTGTGATAATATGTTTATCTCACCTGTCCAATGTCTCAAACTCATCGTGCAGATTTGTTAAGACATCCCTCAAATTCCTCTCCCTATTCCTCATTGACTCCTGAGACTTCACTTGTACACCACTACTACTCTTCGTTTTGTACCTTTTCAATCTATTCTTCACAGGATAATTCTCGTGTTTACTCGGAACCACACTGTATTTCTGATGTAGTTTGGGTGCTGGAAGACACGTGCACTCCTCCGAAGCCACCTTATTGGCCTTCCAAGACCTAGGAGCGTTGGTTTTGATTTCTTGGTCACCAGAAGGTCCTGTTATGATAACTGTCTGAGTAGCTGGAGACAACAGGGGATCACTAGTGTTCTCATCAGCCTCCTCAATAACATCATCCACAAGCTTAGCCTCTTCTTGCAGTTGGTGAATGTTGAGAGTGGCTCTGGACAATGGACACTTCGAAGCTGTTTGTGAAATTCTAGAGTTTATCGCAGTGACAAGTGACGAGAATGGTCTGCTGTGCACCTTTTCAGCAGCCAGGCCGATATTGTGGGCCAAAGTAGGCGAAATACCATTTATCGGCTGTCTGTTTTTGATGATGTTCATAACCTGTTGTATGTTGATCCCTATATTGTGGCTCTGTGTTGTTGAAATGGCAGCACAAAAGGGGATTGTTTTCAGGTTCAAATTCCCCAAATAGCTCTTGGCCACCTGCTTCATTCTTGAAGCTACAGTGGGCAGCTCGTAGTTTCTGCTGTGGTAGCTCAAACTAGTTTGTGCATGCATATGATCATAATTCTTATTGACCAAGCCATTTTGATACGGCTCTTTTTTGTTGATAATTGGTTCATTTGCATTCGGAGGAATGGAGTAGATGTTCAGCGGAGGAACCTCACTGCAAGACTGATCCAGCATTTGTCGCGATTTCCTCAAGTTACTTTCTTCAGAATCGGTATGATTTACAGCCGCATTGTGATAAATCTCCACAACATTGTTTTTGGCGTTGGACAATTTACGAGCTATACTTGAAGAAGCCATGTTTCCGGATGACTTTGGGATGAACCTGGACTTCTTTTGTTTGGTGAGGTCGGATTTTTTGGTTTTCTTCTTGAGGGCTCGTTTGGGAAGTAGATCGGGGGTACTGTCGATTTTTAGTTCTGGGATTATGACCACTTTGCCTTTAAGTTCGTGCATGGACTCTTCAAGAATTGTGTCACTTTCCTCTAAAAGTGAGAAATTCAGCTTTTCATGAGGGACATTATTCAAAATTACGACCTGAGAAACAATTTCAAGTCGAAGTTATCTTGGACAATATTTATGGCAGATTTGTTTAGGTTTAATAAAGAGCTAATTGTTTTATGAACTCCCCTTGAAATTATGACATACCATTAAGTGACACCCTGTATATCTCTGTCATATGTTTTTGTTATATTTTATTTTCGCAGTCTTAAGAATATTTTAAATACAGGTTTACTTCGCTCGGAATTATAGAGCTTAATACATACTCAAGATTGATTTGAAACGGTCTCTTTGAGAAAGCCTTAAAATTATTTACACTTGCGTTACGGTTTTAGGAAAGGATTAATGATATCTTTAATTTCATTTGGAATTCCAATCACAAGATTCATTACAAGAAACCAATGCAGGCTCAGAACCACTTTGATCTTATTGCAGATTTAAAGTAAAATTGAAGAGCTGTTGTAGTTGAAGTGGTTTTAAGACAAGTTTTATCGAAAAGGCTCAACAATTTTTTGCAGATAGTCATAAACTTGAAATTGTTTCTCGGTGAAGCTTGAACGATTGATGAACTAGATAAAAGAATTGCTAAAGTAGAACAGACATTGCCTCACATACTCACTTGGCGAAACCGCAGTATCTCTATAATGCGGCGATGTAATCTGCGAATGAATTTCCGACAATCTATTCACAGAATTAGTAATTCCATTTAAAATATTATTGATGGTCTTCACTGCAGACCCACTATTATCAGTACCAATCTGGTTAGACTTTTGCCTAGTCAGTCCGTTGATGTTACCGGAAAGGTTTTGACTGGATCCATCATCATCTGGTTCGAGTTCAACACTAGATGCGTTGTTCCTTTTCGTTCTCGGTGACTCCAGATACATTTGCTTCATATAGTGTAGCTGATCTTTCAAATTGTTGCACTTGTTCTCGGCAATCTCTATTTGCTCTTCGATACCTGAAAAGTGAACGTGGTTTATAATCACACTGACAGCGTAATTTTGTTGAAAAATGTCAGTAGTAATTCTACACGATAGAATAAATAGTGAAAATAAAGATGGATATTTGTTAAAAATGGGTCTGACGTATCAAAGCCGTGGTCATGACGTCACTATTTATACTCCTTCTGTTGAAAAACGACTGGTTACTGAAGGTTCTGAGGTAACTTTTTTGATATTGAACTTGCACACAATAAAACTTGATATAGCTTCTAGATAGCCTGGAGGTGATACAACTATTGCCACGAACTCCCTCCTCTTTCCTAGGACTGTTCAGGGACTTCATCGCAACCTTGAAGGTTATTTTCATGGCTTTGTATATAGCCATAATCCACACCAGCGCCGAGCGTGTCACTTTCATATCAGACCAAATTCCTGCCTTCTTCATAATGAACAACTTCTCAAGGTTCAAGATGATCTACGTTGCCACTTTCAACAAAATGGTCATGGACCCCGACTTTTGCCAGCATGCACTGTACAATCCATCACTGTTTGAGGTAAAATGCATGAGAGCTCCTCACATTGTAGTATGTGAGTCGTTCATTCACAGTCAGATCTTCAAATACTCGTTCCCACGAGTTATAACTCCTGAAATAATCTATGCACCAGTGGATGGTATTTTTGCTGACCCAGATCTGAATGTTGATAGAGTGCTTCCTTATATCAGCATGGGGAACAACAAAATGCTGCTGGCTTTGGGACGGTACATTTCTCCATTCAGCTTTCAGATTGTGATAGACGCATTTGAGAAACTAATCAACTACCCTCCACTTTCTCAGCTGCACTTGGTGATGGCAGGGCGATGTGAGACCTTGGAGGAACAGGCCAATTTTGCCGACTTAGCTACATACGTTTCCAAGAAGCCTTTTGCCACACAAGTGGACTTTATAGTGCACTTGGAGGAGGCCCATGAGACGGCCCTTATAGACAAAGCTTCCCTTGTGATATTTCCTTCCAAAGGTTACTTGAAGCCAGACTATCTGCTCAAAGCGATGTTTTTGGGAAAGCCAATTTTGACTGCGAATTCTGGACTGTATTCCAGCATAATAGATAATCAAATGTTTGGATTGGGATTTCATAGCAAAGCGTATTCTTTGTATAAGGACATGGACAAGTTGATGATGAACAAGAAGCTGAGGTTTTTTATGGGGCAAGTGGGTAGCGACGTTTATAAGCAGCAGTACGCGTTCAAGGTATTTTGCAACAGATTGTGTAATTTGACGAAGCTGGAATAAATACCTTTTAGTCTAACGTCGTTGATTTTTTTCAAATAGTCGTCTTGTTCTTCTACAGCAGTGACACCTAAAATGTGGTATTGCGATTGATTCTGTTGAACAAATTTCAAATAATGTGACACTAAATTACTTGATAGTGTAACCTATAAAGGAGTAGTAATAATAAATAATAAACGCGCTAAATCTGAAAAATAGTGCAGGTGTGTTGGAAAGGATATTGTGTCAGAAACAATGTAGGGAGGACATCTTATTCGAGGTGTAGTAATAAATCACAAAAGAGGTGGTCGCTACAAAAAAACTCGGCTACTTTTTGTCACTATACTCATCGCCATTGGACTCCTCGTGAGCGGAAAGACGTATTATTTTATGACAGGTAGAGATTCTGCAGTTTTGGACCGTGGTTCATTGAGAACGACATCCAGGATTTGAAGTGGTCAGCACAATCACCGGATCTCAATTCAATTGAAAATGTATGGCAAATCGTGTAGAAGACGATTAGAAGAAAAATATTATGCAGAACATTCATTGTACGAACAACTTGAAAACACGGGGAGAATATTGATGCTGACATATCAATATTTTGATAGATTCCATGCCCAGACGTTGTGCAGCAGTAATTGAGAACAAGACTTACTGGACAGTTATAAGTTTCAACGAGATTTTATATTTTACTGTAGGTTGTCTCCAGTGGCGGCTCATGAGTTTGGTTTCAGAGGGGAGGGGCGCAAAAGTAATATTCAAATATATTTTTGACCCATTACAAAATATAGGACTTTTCACCGTATGTAATCTATAAACTAATAAAGCTTTACATAACTAAAAAATATAATAGTATATATTTTAGCTAATGGTTAGGGTGATGCTGGGGGGACGAAAGCCCGGCGAGTGGGCTTTTCGCCAACACCGTGTTTCCAACCCTCTTCACTCAAGTCGACCTGTCTCCATTGTGAAGCGGAGCAGGTCATCCCAGCTCAGGTCCCCCAACTCTACCCGACGAATGGTTGCCACTCCTAAGACCTTCCTTCCTCAGACGACCTCATCTATCACAGACTCCCAGTAGATGATGGGAGGTTTCCTCCACCCTTCTGCAAGTGTCATCTGAGCTTGCAGAGTCCTGTCAGAATGCCTACGATGATGCTCAGTGCCTTCCTACTCTTGTTCGGCAACTGGACCGTCCTTGGTTTGTTGGGTTGTGTGATTATCTCTCTGTCTTGCCTACAAGTCATGTTATTTCTCCAGTTTTTCACTGTGTCTCCCAAGCCCACTCATCCAGGGCTTCGGAGATCAGTCGTTTACTCAGACCCAGGTATGGCACTGGACCGTGCTAGGACTATGAAGACCCTAGCTCGTCCGAACGTTCGTTTTCAAAAATGTCCATATTATTATGTCCCGGTACCCAGACCAGTTTGACCTACTTGCTCTCGCCCATGTAGGACGTGCAAAGTATCACTGCACTCTTGAACCAGTGGGCAGTTGGCTTGCATAATGCCTTAAGTGTCGCTTGACTATCAGAATAGATATTTATCTTATCTTCTGCCCCTCCTCGATCCTCTTCCCTAGTTTCTACTTCCGGAATAGCAAAAACTAAGATTTCCGAAAAGGAAAGCCTCTCCGGCATTCCTGTCCAGTCTGTATTCTTTGGTCTTTGAGCCGTCGGTGAACCAGATCTGCGTGTTACCTGCTGGTTTGCCGGTGTAGTCCGCCACTCGTCCCTGGATGGAAGGTGTACCTCAAAACTTCTATGAAGTCTGAGTTTTTCATCCGAAACGGTATCTCACGCCTCACATTAGAAGCTAATCTAGTGAAGCCGACCTCTGTGCCTCTGTCCTTCCAATCCTTCCATACTTTCTGAGCAGATATCCTCACATATGCTGCCACCGCTTTCCTCTTTATCCAGACTGCCAGCCCTGGTAACGTAAGGAAAATGTTCAGTGCAGCTCCTGAAGTAGTCCTCATTGCACCGATGATGCTCAGACAGGCTAACGGGCTTTTAGCAAACAAAAATCACTATTTATCCCACAATCTATTATCTTATTAGCCCAAGCAACAATCCAACAATGAATGTCAAAAAAGAGACAAAAAAAATCATCTAAATGCAGCACGATTGGGAATAAATTATATCCAACGCCCAGTCTCTTTACTACGGTGCTATCTTGAAAAAAAAAACTGAACATCTAAAAAGTCTACAAGTACACTTTTCACGGGTCGGTCGATTTGACATCATCTTATGTATCGGAATGATTGTTTGTTTTTCATTAGCTTAGAACAAGATGAAACCTACTGGGTAGGTATTATTGTCATTAGTTTCCATTTTTTCTACAGGTGAGGCTGAATAATATGTTAATGTCTTTGGGAATAATAAATTTCGTTTTTTGGTAGTACGATGGACAAAATTATGAATCTACGTAAAATAATGTTTGTCCGTTATTGAGGAGTTTCTGGGCTGGTAATTCCAGAATTAGAAGCGGTGATAATATATTTACCAATATACTAAAACCAGTACAAAATAATTCTTATAAACCTTAAATTTCGGAATTACGAGTTTAGGATTCTCAACGATGATTCAACGGAGCCCGGTTCAAGTACATTGGACTGTGCATCTTTGATCTCAGTTCAACGTTGAACCGTCGCGTCGTTGAGGAACCGGGCCTAAAAGAATAATGTTTAAGTAAGTCCGAATTAGTAGTGATTTAAACGTGAAAATAATTCTACAGTCCTTCAAATGCTGATCTTTTGAAAATAATAGTTCCAGGTAATATTTATTTTGGAAATTAGTTTTTTAATGGAGATATCGCGATAATTATGACACAATGAAAATGAATGCCTCTTTTCACACAACTCATCAACATTCGCAAAGAATCGCGCCCCAACGCTACAGCAAGTGAAACCAACAGTTTTCTTCAGAATTGCACTTCTCTTATCGACAACATCATATTATTTTGCGTAATGACGATCTATGAGCAAAATAATGTTCAATTTATTTGATGTTAAGACCATTTTTTGTTATCAGTTTTTAATTGCGACATCAAGACTATTTTCAATTAGAATAAGTGGCAAAAGTTTGGACTTTGCAAGGTATTAATTCTAATTGTAATTGTAAGTATAATTGAAGACGTTAATTTGTCGGTTGTGAATGATAATGTTATTAGTGACATAGTGACATGCCAAACTCTTAACCACTAATTCTAAGTACTAATTGTATAATTGTAATTGTAATTTGGACGTTGTGAATGTAGCTTTAGGAAGTTGATTCTTTTTTCAAAAACTTTTTTGAACCTTTGGCTTTATTTCGAACGCAGATAGTATAGCGAAATTCCTTAAAACAAAAAAGTTTTTTGCTTACTGAAAATAGTTTTGCAGAAAATGTTATTGTTGAAGTTTTTCGCAGTTTTACAAAAAAACTAAATTTTTCATACCAACCAGTCCAACCACAGAACACATATACAAAGTTTAGAAGTCAAACTGACGTATAAAATTTTACGGAACAATGCGCCACGGAATGAAGTGGATACGAATCGAACCATCAGACTTGGATAATGTATTATTGAAGATCTCTGTAATATATACTACAGTTTCTTTTACACAAAAGCACTGACATTGACTTTGACGTTGAAAATGTCTTTTATCTACAACTGTCAAAAAATAGTTGTTTTATGCAACCATCTATAGATATAAAATGTTCCACATATTACACGGCCTGAGAGAAACCCGTGGATCATAGTTGTTTATCCACGGGCAGGTTCTTTATTCACGGGCAGTGGGCCAATCATAAGCGAGTATTACCAGTAACGCAGCGATCATAGTTCTTTATCCACGGGCAGGTTCTTTATTCACGGGCCTGCCTAAACACAACTATTTTTGGCTTTATTTAGTGACTTTTTTTTCCAAATGTTTTGACAGTAGATAAAGCATTGTATTTGACTCGCATATAATGAACATATTACACTCGAATAAAATTAATAACACTCGCCTTCGGCTCGTGATATAAATTTTAATCTCGTGTAATATTTGGCCCATTATATGCTCGTTGAATAAAATACTATTTTTCGGTTTTCTCTTGTATGTCCAGCATCATCTGGGGATGGGGTTAGTGTGGACTTCCCTATTTGATGTGTTCTGCGCTGCGGGGCGCTGACCCTGTGAAATGGTGACTTTGAGAAAATGATGCCACTCACTTCGCAGGTCTCGGGAACCGGTGCATGGCTCCATGTGGCCTAGGACGACTGGGACTGTACGAAACTCCTCGAGGAACACTTCTTCTGTTTCTCCCCCTTTGTTCGGCCTTGTCAGGATGGTGTCACTTAGCCTCACTGTTTGATTTGTTGTAGCATACACTGGGCGAAATCCCATTTGTTCTTCTGGCAGAAAGTTTTTTGCCATCGTGACTTTCCTTATTTTGTAGAGGTAAGAAAGCGCCGCAGGCGAAAAATGTTTTGGTTGTATTCCCCTCCTTTATAATTAATTTTTCCTCATTTCTAGTAGGGGAAGTTCATTTAATGTTAATATGTACGTTTATTTCATATAAAGGTCTTACATTTGGCACCCCCCACTTGTGGCCCTTCGCCCGCCCCTTCGCACGGCGCTTGTAGAGGATGCATTTCTCCGGAACTTTTCCGATGGCGGCTGGAACATCGATGAGCCTCTAGTATTCCGGGTTGTATTCTGCGTTCTTATAGGTTTTTTGTTGAGGATAACCAGGGCATTTTTCCACTTAGAGAGGAATCAAAGCATGAAAGACAACATGAAGATAAAGGGTGACGTTCAAATGACTTCATCTATCATCATGACAAGCTAATAAGCTGTCATGTGGCATTCCACATACCGCCATCTTCTCGAGATCTAACGAACTTCAGGCACATCAGCGCCTCTCCGTGGATGCGAATCAAAGCTTTCACTTAGGCCCCGCCCTCCATTTACGTTCTTGTTCTAAACTTTGTATATGTGTTCTGTGATACTAACGAAACTACCCCGGTTGCCTTCTTCCACAATTCCTTTATCATTAAAAAAAAAAGTTTTTGATATCTAGATTTTTTCCGGAGCTATGACGGAGTATGTGTGGAAAAGTAGTGAAACACACTTTTGACAGATTTATGACATATTTCGCAATAAAAAACTTTGGCCCTTATAAAAAATGTTGTAATTCCCGATTTCCAATGCCCAGAGACCTAGTCCATCATTTTATAAACATCCCATGCGGTTGTACGCCAAAAAAAAATTATCGAGAAGGAGACGTTTTGCAGTGCACTATAGGAGAACCCCTGTTCTTGTGTTTCCATGTCGTAAAATGCAGTGGAGCTATTATTGAATGGATTTGTCTAGTTTGAACGGTTTAATTTGAAATAATTAAATATCTACTTATAAAACCCAAGAAGCACACATTTATTGTGCCAATATTGGAACAATATTCGAGATATATTGGCCCAAAAACATTTACTGATATTGGGCCAGTAAAAAATGTGGACATTGTGCAATATTGTTACAATCACAAATAGTAATATTACTGCAATATAGATTAACCGATGTTGGCTTTATATTTGACTATCAATATTGTTCTAAGATAATGATGCTGATATTCTTCCAATGTCATTTATAAATTATTGGCCCAATATTTTGTTTGCTTATGTTGGCACAATATTCTATTTACTGTGTTTGCATAAACGGTGGGGCACAAAAAATTTCTCACCCAGGTTTAAACAACATTTGACTTGCCCGAGCAAATTTCACCTGTGAAAAAACCTGGATGGGAAGTTTTTCGTACCCACTGTGTACATATGCAGTAGGTACACCTGTCGAAGATTTGGAGACAGCTTTTTTTCAAGCTTGGGATTTTGCATTATAATGTTTAAACATTTCTCTCTCTTCAGCTCACTCTTTAGGAACACACGCATGTATTCTGCACCTTCAAGTTATGTGTTTCCGAAGCTTAAGTTCCCCAACTCAAATATAAAAAGGGCCTAAAACGCAGTTAAAATTGTGAAACTGAATGAATGAAAGTGTGAATTTAAAGAAAAATAAACATTTAATATATTCCAACAATAAAAAAAATTAACATGTAATATATTCCATCATTCCAACAATAAAAAATAATATCATATTCGAATGAACATAAGGAACAAAATAAAGCAGTCTTCTATAAACAAAATAAACCAATCTTCTATACGCATATTAAATGGATGATTCACTTCATGACAGTCTAATGCATATCACGACGCAAGTTGGATTGCCCTGAAAAAAAAAATGACATGCTTATTTCTCGGCTTATTCAAAAATAAATGGCTATTATTATTTTGAAGTATGTATGTTTTCTTGAAAAATGCAAAATGAATAATAAAACAATCAAGTATTGCAACACATGAATAATAAAGGGAAAAAAAGGGTTTAAAATGAACCAGACACTTGATAATTGGATATTTTGACAATAAAATGGTTTATCACCTTCTTAAATTTCAATGTTTGTGATACTGAGAATGAAAAGTAATAGGTATTAGACTAACCTGACAATCTGGAGGTCCTCCCACCATCTCTATCCCCAGCTGTCGCTAATGAGATGCCCAAAAATTGGGTGGCCTCTAGGTCTGTTGTCGCTTCAAAATTAATTTTCACAGCATCTAAAATAAGACAAAAAAAACATTCCAAAACATGTGATAAAACGTAGCTCATTATCTACATAAATTTTTAGAAATTAAAATTAGTATATTTTGCAAAAGATGCGGCCTGTGGAAATACATAAAGTATCGGCCAAAAGTAGAGAAACCGTCAAAAATTGTGTAAAATTAGACCCTATCCCCTGAGTGTCGTGTCCTTTCACAAACAATCGTTTGATTTTGGTTAAAATCTACTTAATTTTATGATATTTAGAGGCATTTATTTTCAAAGTACCTGGTACCTTCCCCACTTATCAACCTTCAAAAACCAACCTGTCTTGTGGGGCTCTTTGAAAGCTTTTGACAAACTGAGTACCTACCTATTGCCAATTATTAATCTACACAGACATATTATTGATTTAATTTATCAAAGTTTAAATACACTTTTTCGTTATAAATGGAAACTAAATCAAATTACCAAAACCAACCTCTTGACCAAATTTTTATTCCATTTTCCCACAAGACAAATTTGTGATTTGAAAAGGGTTATCAAGGCCGGTTATGGAAGGGGGGACACGTGGTTGAGGTCATGAAAAACTAGCTTTTCACCTAAATCAATATCTGTGAAAACTTTTTCACCATTGGGCATATTACGAGGCATATTATATTGACTGATTAAACAATATCGATGCTGAGATCGATGGATCACTTAAGAGATGAAATACTTGATGAATAAAACTCGGAATAAAATTTAGCAATTGCTTTTACCTTGTCTTTTACTATAATCGAGACTATAATACTATATAGGTATTTGTCAAGTGTTTATGAAGTGTATTGAGTCTATTCCAAAAAAATTCAAGGAAAAGCATTTGCTTGCTTTTATTCATGAGGCTAAATCGAGGGCTAAATGTAATGATTGTAAACAGGAAGTTTAGTGAGGGTACTTACCAGTGCAAAAATTAGATGATGGTAATTGATAATACAGCTAGTGGTTAGTCGTTGGCACTTCACAGAATATTTGGAGCTCTATATGAGAATAAAACCACGTTAAACACGACGAAACTGAATACTGAATGCCCGGTAAAAACGCAGTAAATTGTATAACATAATACAAAAAGAGAGGTTATGTTATGTGTTGGCGGTTGGCGTCCTCGTCCTCATGCGTGCGTCTTCTCTTGAGAGCGATGTTGTCAGAGCTAGAAATATGATCGAGTGATTTGAAATCTCCTGTGATCAGATATTTCAAACCACTTTATTTGATCGAGTTGACCAATACTAAAATTGTGCATTATTGAAAAAATAAGGAATATGATTCACAAGCGATATGGTATCTTCTTATTAGTCTTATGAAAGTAGTCTTCCGGGAAACTTTTAAAGAGGATATGAGTATTTGGCAACAGTGCCAATTTTTGTATTAGGAATAAAAAACATGTAAAAACATTGACAACATAACAACATTCAATCAAATTAACCTTGGACAAAATAGGTAGCAAAATTTGGCAAAGCTTTCTAAACGGATTATGTGGAAATATAATACATACTGACAAGATGACAAGTACCTATCTTATTTTATAAAAAGTAAATCGTAGCCGTAGCCTACAATTTTCCAAGCGTGTAGGATTGTAGGTATAGGTACCTAGGTACTCGGTAAAACAGATTCTCGTTTACTAGGTACATAGGTATTCAAATTCATACATACCAAATTTGGCATTATATAGACGCATTATTTTGCAAATATGAATAATATTGTCTGTTTGAAAACACAATTTCTTGAAAGAAGTCTGCTACAGAACCGGTACCTAAATGTAGTAGGTATAGTAGCCTAGGTAGGTAGGTATATTGAGAAATGATAAGAGCTGGTCCAAAAAAATATGAGCACTGTGAACAACTATACCTACGTAAGTAGAGGTACTTGAAAAACATTAAAATTATAAACATTCATAGGTATTATGTCCAGTCCCAAAGGCAAAACTAACACGTTGTTGACGAGATAGGTACCTACTACTCAGTTACCTCCCATACGACTGCTACTCATACCGCACATGATCTACCTACCTAGGTACAGCTTTCGTATCGTCTTGTGTAAATGGGATTTTGTTCATACCTACACCAATCAGTAAAAAGAGTGATGAAAAAAAAAATCCAAACGATATTGCTCCTCTATACAGGGTGTTTATTAATTGAATGCCGATACTTGAGGGTGATAATCCTTGCATGATTTTAAGACAAAAAGTTCATATGGACATGAGTCCGCAAAAGCCTAGATTTTAATATACAGGGTGTTGAAATTTAAAAAAAAATAAAAAAAATATCATTACTCATTCATCATACTATTCCAGATATATTTTTGAAATTTGGCACACGTCTTCTATGCATCAATATGCATGGGAATGTTAGAGAGGGCGCCACTGATTTGAAAATATTGGAAGACACAACCACACAGCAGGGAGTCAATGCCTCGGTAAATGCAATTAAGTAGATTTTATTTTTCTAAGCGATAACCATGCGCCGAACGAAAAAAAATCAAGAGAACAAATTGGCTCAGAAATAAATAGAGATTTCAAAAATAGATTTTATTTTGAAAGAAAGCAGTGCCGTACAAGTTTTTTCTCCAAAAAAATTGAGTGCAAAACCCGTACGGACGCCACTGGTAAAAATAATAAAATTGTTTGTACATCATAAAATGCATATTGATGCATGAAAGACGTGTACCAAATTTCATAAAGATATCTGGAATAGTCTCAATGTAGTTATAAGAAAGTCATTTATTTTTTAAAATTTCAACACCCTGTATCTTGAAAATTAGGCTCTTGCGGACCTATGTCCATATGAACTTTTTGCCTTAAAATCATTCAAGGATTATCACCCTTAGGTATCGGCATTCAATTTATAAACACCCTGTATACCTAATAGAAACTTCAACAATGGCCAAATAAAACGGAACAATATTGGTTTTGTATTGTATTATTCAATAAATCAATTATTGGAAAATGTTGGTTGTTACGATATTGGTCCAATATTATTTATTCGTGAATTTATAATATTGGTAGAACAATATAAAGATAATATTGTAGTGACATTGTTTTTTCATATTGGTGCAATCTCAACATTTAATGTTGTGGCAATATTGAGAAAAAAATGTAGTTTTCTAACCAATATTAGCCAATATAGCTAATCCTTGTTATTGTCTATATCTAGTGAGTCAATATTGGCTTGATATTTTCGGACAATATTGTATTTGCCAATATATACACAACATTGTATCAATATTGGGAATTGGTTGTGATAACGATGACAATGAATCAATATAGGCCCAAGATAAAAACAGTGTTTGGCCAAGATTCTGTGCTACTTGGGAAGTTTGAAACAGGATTCTATATTATGGAGTCCTTCCTCACGAGCCGCCCTTGGTTGTCTCAAAGTTGCTTCAATTTGGTCCGGTCAAAATATTTGATTTTTCAAATTATACAGAGTGACCTATTTATGGAGCCATTTTGACGTTTTTTTTTTTTGAAATGTGGAGAGTGGAAAGGTTTATTTTGAGGCCAGACGGCGTCAAGTTTTTTTCAAAATTCAAGGCCTACTAGATCTTATTTTAGAGGCTGAAAAATCCACAATCCATATAAGCGACTTTAAAAAAAAAAAATGTCTACGCCACTGGATTCGTCATACCCTGGAATGGATCTGTACCAAATTTCATAAAAAAATATTAAAAATTAACGATTAATTTTTTTCTGCAGCTAGAAGTATTTTATCTCGAAACTCTTGCGAAAGCAAATCTTTCAAAAAAAAATAAAATAAATATAAACATTAAATAGATACTCTCATGTCAAAATACAATGAAAACAAAAAAACGAGACTGACAAAAAAAAATAGAAAAAAATTACACACAGAAATAATATTTTTTCATGCGATTTGGTACAGACCCATTTCAAGGGATGAAAAATCCAGTGGCGTAGGCAGATTTTCTCTAAAAAAATCGCTTATATTGTTTTCTGGATTTTTCAGCCTCTAAATATGCTCTAGTAGCCTTGGTTTTTGGAAAAAACTGGGCGACGTTTGGCCTTCCCCTCTCTACATTTCAAAAAAAAAAATCGTCAAAATCGATCAATTAATTAAAAAGTTATGAGGGTGGACCGCTTTCAAATGGGTCTCTCAGTATAATAAAAAATCAGCAATAGTTAATTCTTCGGATTATACTTTTTGTATTCTTTCTCTGTAGAATAGTTCTACGTCCATGCATTTGGCTTAGTTTTTGTTCATCTAATAAATGAAAAGTTACTTGAATTTGGCCGATAGTGTATAATTTGGTCACAAAGTATGGTAAAACGCAGCAAACTCGAGACATACCTACGTATTAAAAGATGTGATAGCTGCGAATCGAACCATGTTTGACTCGATACTAAATGAACACAAGTATAGTTTCTCCATTCAAGGAACAGGGGTCGGACCACGACATGGTAGGACAAAAATACTGAGTAGACAAGACCACTGTTGAGAAAATAGCAGCAATAACATCCAATCAAAAAACTTAAGCTGTTGGTTCGATAAATGATGTAAACAAGGAATGGATAATTGAATTGAATTATTTAAAATTAATCAAATAAAAGCCATTAACAAATGAAACAAGAGCACTCCGTAACTCAAACATAAAACTCTGCGCCCGTTTTTGGCTTGTTTGGCTCCAAAAAATTTGTATTATGTGGGTTTCACTGATTTTGTGAATTTGAAATCTCTAATACCTTATCAGTAAACAAAAGTAAAATTCTATAGAAATGGTTTTCTAGTTAGACACTGACCCTTTTTTTGTAGCCAAAATGTCAGAAAATCACATTGTATCCTCCTCTTTCTCTTATCCAAGATACAAGCTATTCTAGCTGCTTCAGCACACTCCCGGAGAGTTTGTAAAACGTAAAGTAAATACAGAGCCGTGATAGATATCACAAATGCTGGAAGAAGTATCATCAGTCCTGTGCGTTTTTTTTTCAAGACGCAACATGGGAATTTCCGAGTTAAATTTTTTAGTACTCACTGCACCTTTTTCAAGTGTAATTCAGAAAACGGAAAATGTAATTAAGGATTGGAATATGTAATTCAGAATATGGAAATTGTAATTGAGAATAGGAATATGTAATTCAGAAATGGGAGTTTTGTAATTCAGAAATAGGAAAATGAAATTCAGAATCGCTGATTATTAGTTCATTTTTTTTTTAATCTTGTGTACCGGGGTTTGCTCTTGCTTTGCTATCGTATTGTATCACCAATATGTAGAGTTTCATAACATAAAAAAATTTTTTTGCGGATCAAAATTGAAGATCGTTTTTATGGCAGATCCAGTTTATATTTACCTATAATATATTATTATATATTAAAATTACTTATTGAATAGCATTTACATGATATAACATCATAACAACTCAACATTAACAAAATGACCAAAAAATATACAAATATCTTAATAGGTTAATTGAACTTTCACTGTCCAACTCGCATATCTTATGGAATGTGGTTGAATGTTGGGCTGCACGTGCCTTCCATGATCGTCTCTTTACTTACATCAATGATTTGCTCCAGATATTGCATCCTCTGCTCTTGAATTCCTGGAGCCACTACCTCGGGGACTCTGAGATTGGTTTTGACTACCATTTTCAATTTTGCCCAAATAAATTCTATGGGGTTGAGTATCGGCGAATACGGAGCTAATCTCAATAATGTTGCTTCCGACAAATCAATAACCGTCTCTAGCCTGGAGTGACAGGGAGCATTATCACAGACAATTACTAAATCCGACAAGCGATTGCCCAGTCCTTCCCATATTCTCATTGGTCTCTGGATCCACTCATTTGCCAAGAGCGCCATGAAAGACCTCCTCCGTTCCATTTGAAACACACCAGCAGCAGAAAAAGCAACAACAACATGAATATTTGGACCTCGGGCAGACGAGAATCTAGCTTTGGAACGTCCCGTCCCCGGGATCGTCGACAAAATAAGTTGAAGTTTGTCTCGTCTATCCAAACAATTTGTTTCCCTTGTCTTATGGAATTATTCAGTGGTCGCACATAGTCGGAACGTTCAATTTTATTTTCCTGCGTGTTCATGAAGGCTGGTTCTGCATGGATTTGCTTCATGGTGAATACTTTTCCTTCCAAATAATGAACAATACTTGTGTTGGAGATGTGCTTATTATATTCTGCCTGTACCTTTGCTTGCAATTGTTTAATTGTGTTATCACATTCTTCTTCTACCCATGAGATCAACAAATCTGTTTGCTCATTAGTCAGCACTTTTGGCTTGTTTCCACCTTTCTTCAGCATAGTATCTCTTCCCGATCGAACCAATTGAAAAGCAGTTTTATATTTTATACCCAAAGTTTGAGTTCGAGTTACCCAATCATCTCCTCCATTCGCACAAGTGGTTATCCTCTGTCGGTCTTGACTTGAGTTTTTTTCATAAATATTCCTAGCAACTTCTACTTTTTGCTCAAATTCACTCCGACAAATAGGGCAAATTTGTTCTCTTAGTAGCACTGCACATTTGGCATGTAGAAGATGCCTGCACCCTGCACGGCAACAATCTTATAACTGGATTCCTTGTCGGTAACAATTGCTTATACGGTTTTCTGCTATGTTTCGATGATTTCCAAATTTTCTTGTATGGTTACATTCTAGTGTCTTTAGGGATTGCAAATTCACTGGCGGAGGGAAAAAATTATGATATTTGATTTTTATTATAAATAACGTATTAAGCCTCCGCCAGTAAATTTTCAATCCTTTATTGAAGACTCTAGAATGAGTCTATGTAAGAAAATTTTGAAAAAATCGAAAAATAGCTGAAAACCGTATATGCAATAATTACCTTCTTGTCATTGGTATTCTGCGCAGTTATCTTCCATCTCCATTTTTATTTCTAAGGTGCAATGAACGATTTGATTGAATTTCAACGTCAAAAGTCACTTTTTATCTATCATTATGACAAGATCGAGATGCAATGAGACAATCACACTCTGAACCTACTTTTCTGAATTACATATTCCATTATCTGAATCACATTTTCCCTTTTCTGAATTACAAGTTCCTATTCTGAAATACATTTTCCCTTTTCTGAATTCCAAGCTCCTATTCTGTAATACGTTATCTGAGATTGAACTTCCATTTTCTGAATTACAATTGAAAAAGGTGTAGTTCTAGTTGAACTGAAACTTGCCATGGATAAACTTTGGCGCTTCGAAGTTATGTTAGTTTATAAATCATGTCAAGAAAAAGACTTGAAAAAACCTTTTATCAATTATTGAAAAGTTACACGTTTTTACATGCCTTGTAAATGATGCTGACGATTAGTTTTCCATCGTTTTCAACTTCATTGTAACATTTTTTTATCGAAAAATGTTATTTCTATTTCTATGCCAATTCAGTTTACACTTTGAACAGTATTGCCAAGTCATAAGATTTTATCATTATTATTGTATTGTATCCCTAGAAATAAATAAAGTTATTGCAATCTCACAATAATGAAGCTATGGCATGCAAAAAAGTATTATTTTACAATTATTATTGATAAAGCAGTTTTTTATTTTTTTTTAAATGTTATTTTGGTATAATTGATGAAATAACATAATCCCAAAGCACTAGACATAATCATGAGAGCCGAAAGTAGATAAATAATTTCCATAGAATTTGTTACAATAAATTTTAGTTGGAATATCGGCAATTAAAAAAATGGAAAGAAGATTATCATGACCCATTAAATTATGTAAATCTAGGACAAAATTATAATGATTTTTGCCATAAAAGGAATGTGGACAAAATCAACTTTTACATCACTTTGTGTAATGCTAGCATCAGTTTATTTGTTTATGATCAACATTTTGAAATAATAACCAATAAAATGTTTTTATTGATCGTGAGTTTGGTTTTCTTTTTAAACAGGATTAAATGATTAAATGTGGATTCGTTTGTAAGAATTTGTTTAGTTAGTCCAGTTGATTAGTTTGGAATGATTTAGGTTAAGTTATTGCAGACTTTAGAATCACCTACCTGCCTACCCAATATTAGCCATACGGGCCTTAGCGACATCATCATCTCTGTGTATGGTTAATCTACTTTTGGATTAGATTGTTGCTAGTTTTGGTTGGTTAACAATGTTAACATGATAAGTATTCCGTAAAAAGATTGGTTTTTCATTATTTATCAATTTCATTCGCAAGTAATGATTTTATGTTCATATCAAATGTAAATTCTAGGTCTATAAGTACAAGGTGATTCTTTATATTTTACTCAATAGATATCTCAGTTAATAAATAGAAATTATAATACCTTGATCTGGGTTGTTTCAGATACCTTGGAATCCAGATCAACGTAATGTACTTAATTCTTATGAGACTTTGAACTTGTACCTACATCGCGAAAACGGCTGAACGAAATACCAACATAATATATGGTATATTTCCAGGTAATATTTGGAATCAGAAAAAAAAGATCTATCAATAATCTAGCCAAAAACATACAGGGTTTTCCATTTAAAAAATACCATGTTGTGTAAAATTTGTGGCTTTCCAATGCATTTTGGCATTTTTTAGTGTCGAATTCTGATTGTCCATGAAAAATACTGCAAATTTGCTCTTTGAACTTTTTTGTTAAACCGAAAATAACCGAGATATCTACTGAGTAAAATATAATCAATCACACTGTACGTTATCTACTTGTTAACGGTATTTTTATCTTTACAAATAATTCTTTCAAATGTCACATCTTGGCAACATGGTATTGAATGTGTCATTTTTGTATCATTCCAATATCACTTTAAAGAAGTTTTCGCATTGACTGCATGATTTGAACCTCTTATTCTGCAAATTTGCCTGTTCATGTTTTTTTATAACTTATAACCCTTGTCTAGGGGATCTAATATGGGTTGTAGTAACTTTTAAGTATGTTTGAATTTCGCAAGTTTGGAACGTAAAATGCATTGCTCAAGACTTTTGGCACATGATTGATCCTGAATCGGTATGGATCAAGTTGATTGTGTAGAGAGATCACCCAAAAAATTGTAAAACAATTCTAGTGCAAGTATAATACGAATCACCATTAATTATTCACTTATCTGATATCAGACCAGAGAACTAGAGTTAGGAGAACGAGGTTGTCTTCTGCGCGAACTCGGAAAAACGTAGACTATAAGACTATTGAAAGCCGCCATTTTCTAATCACCTATACGAGGGCCGATCAAAACATTCTATTTTGACTACAAGCGGATGTGAAAAGTACACAAAAATGAGATTTTGGAGATAGGTGGTCGGTTAAATTGGAAAGAATTTGTTCACTTTAGAAGTCGAACTCGCCACTTACTTCTGGAAATATTCGAAAAAACAGTTTGTTTTCATTTCATCATAGAAGGCGTATCTTGATTAATAAACAAAAAAACTAGAAAGAAATCATGATTTGGATAGAAAATTACGTATCATTTAGGTACTAACCAAAATGATAATTAGGGCTTTTCAAAAATCACACAAAAGTTGATCGAAATTGGTAGAAAGCAAGCAACCACCGAATATTTTCAAATGGGATTTCCCAGATTAGTGAGTACCTACCTATTCTTGATACCAACGTACCTAGTTGTTGTTGTTATAAGTCCAACGATTTAGGAAAAGATGGATACTTCATATCATAACATAAAGATATATAAACTTTTCACTTCCAATGTTGCCGGACTTTGACAATTTTCATAAGATTCACTTTGATATGCACATTTTTATAAAAACAAATGAATAGTCATTATCATGCATGTTATTCGTAAAACACAAAGGTCTATGCAATTTTAACCATATCGAATGCTTCAAAGCTCAAAAATAATCTTGAATAATTCGACATATGAGCACATTGGCAACACATGCTTAGAAAATTGCTGTCTAAGAAAATTTGGATGCGCAGTCGTCCAAACTCATTCTCGTACCTCTATTAAATCTCTGTATCAGACTCGTCGATCTGATCGAACTCCTCGAAATTGGTCATGTGACTTATACGTTGGTGATGACAACGACAACGTTAGCTTCTGAGACCAGGCGCTGTTGCCAAGTATTCTTTGTTTTTATTTTTTCGTGTGGGGCGAAATCTGTGAGCGTTGAGCGTGTACTGTGCTCTATACATCTAATGGAACTATGGAACATTTTGCTTCTGTGTTAGTCTTGTTCGTTTGGGTTAGTTTTGGCTAGTTTGAGTTAGTTTTTCAGGCATTGAATGGATGCCGCGTGAGCGGCATCTTAAATACTTTGGAAAAGAATAAGTTCTCTCCAGTAAATTAACAATCCTTAATGTGACTATTAAAGAAAATTTGGAAATCATCTAAAAATAGCAGAAAACCATTTAAACAATTATTGTTGTTACCAAGTAAGAACTATTTTATGCTTTCAATATACAGTGTGACCCATTTGTTTTGGGAACACCCTGATAAAAAGTTTATTTCTTAACCGATTTGGTTCGTTTTTTTTTGGATTGTAGAGCTCGAAAAATTGTATATTCTTGGCAAAAAGTTACCTTCGCCATTTTGACTTCAAGGCCTACTATGTTAGTTTTTAAGAGCAAAATTTCAGGAAACCATATTAGCGATTTTTTTAGAAAAAATCTGTGTGCGCCACTGGATTCAGCATCCTTTAAAACGGGTCTATACAAATTATCAACCGAAAATATCAAGTTGAAAAAAATTAAAAATTCGCACTTTAACAATCTTTGATTCTATCAAAACAAACAAAAATGACATAAAACTAAAAATTTGTAACTTCTACCAAACCACCATCAACTTCAATGCATTTATCATTTCTTTTGATAGAATGGCGAAGGTCACTTTTTGCCAAGAATATACAATTTTTCGAGCTCTACAATCAAAAAAAAAACGAACCAAATCGGTTAAGAAATAAACTTTTTATCAGGGTGTTTCCAAAACAAATGGGTCACACTGTAGATCAATTTTCTAAATTTCTGGTAGTTGTTTTCAGTTTGGCAACCGTGTACGATAGAGACAGCAATTTGATTGATTGGGGTACTTTTCGCATTACTCATTTGTTGATTTTGAATTTGGTTTTTTCGTTCAAACATCCGTTTTCCAAAAATTTTTTGCGCGTGGTGCATTCTACATGATCTGATCTTCTGGTGAAGACAAAAAAAATGCGAAACTCGGACATACCTCGATTGCTCCGGACCCAATTATCAAATGATGCTGAACGATGGTGGAATTATTGGAGTTTGGAGTGAAGGAGAGGCATAAAATAAGTTGTAACATATTGAATCAAAATTCAGACATGAGTAACCAGAAATATTTAGAAAAAGCGGCCACATTCCCCGACACAAAATCATTAATTTCCGCGATTTCAAGCGGCTTCGAAAATGATTATTTTGTAAAATTTTCTAGTTTTTTTTTTGTTCACTGATCGGTCTTTGTTTTTAATCATCGTAGTCTACCAACCAGTGTCTAATTTCATACATTCAGTGCACAAGTCCATTAAATAGAGAGCAGATATTTTTATTGATGAATGTATGAAATGACTTAAGAACGATTGGAAATATTGACAATATAAAATCACTCACCATTAAACTCATCACTCATTTTTCTTAGTGTTCAATTTCAAGACTCGTGCGGTGAAAAAACCATTTAAGAGAAAAATTGTTAAAAAAGCATGTTACTGACAAGTTGACAGAAACTGTCACACCTGAAGTCACGGCCGAGTTCAAAAATATCAATTTCGAAACTGTGTATGCACATTTTTTCCAAAGCGGGTTTTTAGGCCTTGCACCATTAAATAAATTCAATACGCCATATCAAAACGGCCGTTTATTGACCATAACTCCGTTAAAACACTAGTCATAAATCCCATAAAAAACAACGATCTCCTCAAAGTATGTAAATCGATGGCAATTTCTAAACCATCTCCTTCAAGTTTACACATTCATTAGTAGGATTTTATGCAAATCAATTTGCTGATTTACGACAAGACAAGAGAAAACTTATTCAACAATGATGAGATCGTAATGGGATTTTTTTTGTTTATCGACTCTTCGGGCTGAAAAGGTACTAAATAATTTCAACTGACATTCCAATTGTCGAAATAATTAAAAATAGTCATTTATGTCTTGCTGGTGGCACAATATGAAATTCTTATTTCATTTTGCTGGTTTTTATTGGCTGATGGTGATTTGTTAGTAGCGATGTGTGGTGTAAGAATTCATAATCCAGGTTGTCCCTACGTTTATTTCTTCATTTTTATATTTTTTCTAAAGTTGTAGTAGCCTATGAACTTTATTGATCTGGTTGATGTAATGGTCCTTTGCTCTTCCTTATTGGGATCATCCATTGGCCCTCTAACTTTTGAAGAGAATGGTCGAGAGGTTAAAGTAACTTCTGCATGGAAACTGATCTTGTCTCAGTTGCAAGAAATGGAGCTGGAAAACGTCTGGTATCAGGGGACAAGGCAAAATCCCACTCAACAAGGGTTTTAACTGGCCAGCGCGTCCTCCTGCTTTTGTCCTCTGTAATTTTTTTGTTCTGGGGATACGTAAAATCTTGATGCACACCAGTCATTTAGGAACCTTGGATACCGTCAAAAACAACATTCGAGCACAAATCGCCGATATTCCTACAATACAAAAAACTTCCAATATAAAAGTTGTAGGTCTTGCTCTTGCAATAATTATACAGGGTGTCCCAAAAAGTCGTGGTAGGCAAAACTTCTTTTTTTCAGTCGCATTTCCTCTAAACATTTCAAACATCCCAAGCAACAATTGTTGAGTGTTACAATGTCCACGGTTTGTGACATTTCCTGGTTGATAAATGCATATTTTCCAATAATAATTATTCTCAATTTATTCAGATCTGCAGGTATTGTTACAAATACTTTATTTTTCAGGTATCTTCCAAGAAAATAATCAAGGGGGTTTGATTCTGGTGACCTAGCGGATCATTCTATGTGGCCCCTTCGCCCTCTCCAGCGATAAGGAAAGGTATTCAAATAGATTCTAACAGCTAAACCACGTACGGAGTAATACTAGTGGTTCTAGTTCATTGGTTATTGCTGCACTAATTTCATTTTGCAGCATGTGAAGATACATTTCTACATTCAAATTCCCCTCTATGAAGAAAGGTCCCACTAATCTCAATAATACCACCCCAGACATTTACTTTCTAGTGGTGTTGAGTATGTGTTGCCTTATCCGATCCAAAAACTATTTTATCAAAAAAGAAAATTGTTTTCTCCATGTTCTTGCATCATCACTTCGCAAACATTCAATCGATCGAAATCATTTTATGTGGAGTTATTGATTAAAACCATGAGATGGCGCTAGTTTAACCATGCTACCATTTAATAATATATACACTGTAGGCCTAATCGAGTTAGAACATAGTTTGATCCTTGATAACTTTTTTGTTTGTTTTTTGGATATGATCTTAGTCAATATGCTCTGTATGTTCCTCCAAAACTGAGCTTCCGAATTTTGGATATTACCGGATCTACAACGTTTTTATGAAATTTGTGTATTCAAGCTCGTTGCAAAAACGAACTGCGCTTCTTAAAGACCAACTGATATATTTTTTGAGGACATTAGTGGGAATGGGTGTCCTGTTAATATCAATATTTTAAAACCATAACCTAAGAAACGATGATTTTCTCTGTATGATAGTGCATGTCAGAATTAAAACTATTTCACTTCATTTTGATCAAAGTTTTTTGAAATTCCATAAAAACTTGAATTGTCTGTTGAAAATCTTTAAAGTTTTCGAGATTCTAGAGTTTACCTGCTTGATTTTAAATGAGTAGACATGGTTCTATCCTTGAAAGATAAAATCTCGATTAAACGATTAATGAAAAAGAATATGGGTGCACGAAAATGTCGAGCCGCTCCAAATTATCGAGTAAAATTTAACAAGGTTTATTCAATGAAAGAAAAAATATATAAGTTCGCACCATTTGGAAAACTTTTTTATTATTAAGTTTACGAAAAAAAGTAATTCTTGATAAAAAGTTCTGCATGATCCAAAATCTAAAATGCAACCATCAGGTATTCAATTTTTCCAGTCGTATACGAGGTATATCAGAAAATATGAATTTTGCTCAAGAATAAAGTACCTTTATTTTTGATAATATCGAAAACTTTAATCAGTTATCTCTTTATTCGTTAAATATTTGATAACCTTTACGTCTCTTAACCTCTATGTTGCATTATTTTGATGATTTCAAATAACTACACTTGCATTTGCATTGTTATTGTAGTTGAAAAAGAAAAATGGATTTTTTCCTAATTCGATGTAATTGTATATTTGAACGTAGTTTTCAGTTCTAAACAACTTTTCTTAATAATATTTTTCGATGTTATCAAAAATAAAGGTACTTTATTCTTGAGCAAAATTCATATTTTCTGATATACCTCGTATACGACTGGAAAAATTTAATACCTGATGGTTGCATTTTAAATTTTGGATCATGCAGAACTTTTTACAAAGAATTACTTTTTTTCGTAAACTTAATAATAAAAAAGTTTTCCATATGGTGCGAACTTATATATTTTTTCTTAGGACGCGTTTTCCCCCTTGCCGGCAAAGAAGACAAAGACAAAAGTATCGGGATCAAAGAACCATGTCCCAGAGACCCATACAAGGGTCTTGTAGAGTGAGCAGCGCGCAAAGCTCCAAGCAGCCAGCATATCGTTTGCAAAGGCTTCCGTTGTGAGGGACGACGTGAGGATCATTCCAGCTTCACTGGATGATCACAAAGACATGAGATGGCCACTGATTACCACACCGTCTCTTGACCAGATGAGCGTTCGTTGCAGGTAGTCATTCGCGGACTGCCTGCCAACGCAGACCTAGAAACGGTCAGGTCAGAGCTCACCACCCGCTTTAGCATCGATGCTGTGCCGCTCCGCATGACTAGCCGAAAAACCCGGCAAGTCATGCCCATAGAAAAGTGAATATAATATTCTAAGCACTTTTCTATGGTCATGCCCCTTGGTGAAAACCGACGCTAGGCGGATCTTTGAGATCAAGGAGTTGCTCGGCGTCGATGTCAAGGTGGAACCCAAAAAAAAGTCACCGGAACCACGGCAGTGTTTCCGGTGTCAGCCATGGGGTCATACCCAAAGCAGGTGTCACCATTCACATCGCTGCGTCAAGTGTGCCGGTGCACACAGCAGCAGAAACTGCACTCTCAAGAGGCTCGCTAGCGGTGAACGTAGCGCGAGCTGCGTGGTTTGCGGGGGAAAAAGGCCACCCCGCAAGCTGGCGTGGCTGCCCATGGTACATGGGCAGAACAAACCCCAAGAAAGGGGAAGAGAAGACAAATGCAAACGCTTTTTGGTCAAAGAGAGCCCAGGATGCGTTTGAGTCTCACGTCGACGCAGAAGTAAAA
Source organism: Orchestes rusci (assembly GCA_958502075.1). Taxonomy (NCBI): domain Eukaryota; kingdom Metazoa; phylum Arthropoda; class Insecta; order Coleoptera; family Curculionidae; genus Orchestes; species Orchestes rusci. The sequence goes on from OY293311.1 coordinate 16,196,545, forward strand.
AAAAGAGTACAAGCCCTTCAGGCTGCACAAACAGTCAACTTGACAGCGGTCTAGAGTTCACCGCAGCGATAGCGGAGTTAGGACAAACACGTTGCAACCGTGTATTCACCTCTGGTAGTGGAAAAGAGAAAAAAATTAAAAGGGGTAAAAATCTGTTACCCCTTTTTATTTTTTTCTCTTTTCCTGTCCGTAACCACTAGTGCGAAGACACACGGGTAGGACGAATTTTGCCGCGATCCTACCCTGTGATCAAAAGGCCTTCGGAGGGTAACCCGGTACCAAAGAGCTAGACTGAAGTGAGAGATTGGGACACTAAAGGGCTTATCTCTGACGTCCTACTGCTCAGGAGAGGTTTAGTGGGTATAACCCCACACTACCCTGTGGTCTCGGACCATAGGGTGTCTGGTTTCAGATTCCTCTTCTAGGGGCCGGAACCCCTGAAAAAAAAAGGAATGTTCCTTCAGTCACATAACACCTGTCGGACCTATAGCAGCGCTGGTGATATCTAATAGGCAGATACATTCGAAGGTCCAATGCACATAGAAATGGCAAAAGGCGAAGGCGCGGTGCAGGCGCTGAAGAGACGAGTCGCTTCGCCGACGTGTAAACTCCACAACAGGAGGCGCGAAAAAGAGACGGTGCGTTGCGAAAATGGCGGAGTTTAGTTAAGTTACTCCGTTGGTCGTGGAGTATCCAAAATGTACGCGGAAGAAAATAGTGACGAAGATATTTTGGATCTTGTAATTTTATCAAAGATACAAAAACAAAGGTTTTAGAATCATCCTCTATGGTTGAAAGAAAGCAAACAAGGAATGTTTGTCGTGATGAGAGAGCTAGACATGTACCCAGACAGGTTTTAGAATCACTATAATATTTCCCACCAGTGTTATTATCGTGTGCTAGGCATGGTGAAAGATAGCCTAACAAAAAATTTCGAGGGAACCTGTTAGTCCGGAAGAGAGACTGTTGATAACACTGAGGTATGTTACTTGAAGTTCAATGCATTTTTTCTCAATATACAAATATCTAGAAAATAGCCCTGAATGAAAAATAAAAACAAACGTGGGGTGAGGTGTGCTGATCTTCAGTCCTGAGTCATATCAATGTTCTGGAACTTCGGCGAGGTCCTCGGAATATGAACAATATTATTGATTGTGTTTGAACTGAACATCCAACAGAAACCAGTACGAAACAAGAAACGCGACGTGAGGCACACTTTCTCAAAACCAATCAAGAAGTTTACCTAGAGGATGTGTGAAAACGTTGCGCCTCTCGCCATGCCTGCACCGCACCGCCGAATTTCGCCACTTCTATGTGGATTGGGCTTAAGGAAATAGCTCGAAATAATTTTTCTCTGATACATAAAGCATAAAGTTCTCAATAATAATTGCAGAAATCCTTGGCAATCATGGATATCATTGGTTCCATTTAAAAAAAAATACAATACATTTTATTGTGAGAAGTATACCGCAGAAAGACTCTCATATGACATTATAAGTCATTGGATATGGAGCTGTTCCGCAATATGGAGCTGTTCCGCATATGGAACAGTTAAAGAGTTCTCGGATCAAATATTTCTGGAAAGATTTATCGAGGGCCTGCTAGGGGTTGCCTCTCGACTTTTTCAGGGGGTCAATGCAACTATGTCTATAACTAAGACGGTAGACAGTAACGGGGCTACTGGTAACATATAAAGCAAAGTTTTTTTTCAAAACTGGGATCAGGAAGTGAAGTGAGGTGAAGAATAAATCAATATATACTTCCCAGAGCAGTTTGCTCCCTCTGTTGAGTTCGTGGGGTGATCGCAGTTTTGAAAAAAACTTTGCTTTATATGTTTATAACGATTCAAAAAAATCTCAAAGATGTTCGTGAAACATTTGAGAATAAATTTTATCAATGAATGGAAATCGAGGGTGGTGGAGTCCAACACCTTTGTGAATGATAGCGTAATAGGTGATTCCTTTTTAGCGCAGGTGCCAGTTCAAGTGAGCTAGCTGCACGAAATCAAAATCGATTCGCGCATGGTGACCATTTGGCCATGCAAAGGAGAGATATGGGAAAAATAGGCGTTAAAAACATAACCTAGCAATTGGCCACCGAACACCCTATGCATTTTAAATGGGAGGTCACCGGGAATGATGCGCGTGAGCTTATCTTGTTTATTGTTATTGTAGTATCATGATAGAGACCCGGGAAAAGAATATGTATAGTGATGAGCCCAACAGAAAACGCTGGAAATATATTCCAAGTTTTCAGGACCACCGCAAAGGGGCGAAAAGGTACTGTAAAAATCGAAAATCAACATATATTTTCGAAATTCTTCCCATTGAACTACCAGGAAAGAATATGGGATTCAGGACGATATTCTCTGCAGAATTTCCACTCGACATTTATCTCTAAGTTTTGTCAAATAAGACAGCTACACGCCGTCAAACACAATCGCAAAACTAAATATCACTAAATTGCCTATAACTCCGGAGTCCCTCAAGCGACTGTTCTTTGGCTCGTTTTAAAGAGGAAAATCTGCTCTTTCTGGTGCATGTGCTTGCGATCAGTTTTATTCGCTTCAGCTGACCACACAACACACAACATACATTTTTGAAGTCAAACCTGTTGTTGATTTTTTTTCGATATTTTCAAATGCAAACCGACTAAATAGATGCCTCTATCGTTTCATTTGGAAAATTTCCCAACACTGGCTTAATCTATAATTAACCAGATAATGCGGGAGATCTTTGAATCGTTCGCGTTCTAACCAGGCGGTTTGGATAATACTCGAAATATCCGGTTAAAATAGATTTATCCAATTATGAGCTTCGTCCGTAACATAGTGGGTACCTAATTATTGATAAATACATCAAGAATAGCTAGCCGGGTCAATTCAAGACACCATCATTTTCCAATTTCGGAAATCTAATACCGTTTTGATAGCTCAAGTAATTAAGATTCTGACTGGTTTCCTGACTCATCTAGTCAATCAAGTGATTAATCAATTCCGTCAGAGTGCAGTCGTGCTATAATAAACTAAAATAATGCCGTCATGTTGATGACCAACAATTCTTGGACTGCAATTTTCCTATTTGCATACAACTGAGCAGCTATTATTACCAATTTGCATGGTATCTGTTGCAAAAATTATGCGGTAGCAAATAGACATGACTTAATAGGGCTTGCCAATTTTTGTGTTATTGAAAATATGATAAATTCATTCAAAACTAGTGACATATGTTCCACAACCAAGCGTTACCATCTATTTTATTATCGATCAAATCGCACTGCTTGGCCGGACCACATGATCATACAATGGAACATACATCTCCTGCTCGTTGACCTACGCTAGCTGAACAAAACGACAATTTTTTTTGTGATGCCTGATCGCTCCGAAAAATTGCGCCATTGTATTCTTATAGGTCACTTCCGTCCGTGCTTTTACGACTCGGGCAATTAGGAGTAGATTCTGTTCATTGCTAATTGATGGATGTTTTCGACTAGTCAAACCAATAAAAGGTCTTTGTTATGACTTCCAAATACGCATCAATGAGATCTAATAGCCAAAGATGGCGCTAATTAAGATGAAAATCGAGATTCGCTACTGTGACGACTTCTACAGACACCGAGACAGTTTCCAAACATTTCACCAGTAGCAGATTTTGTAAATTCTATGGCTGATAATGATTGTTAGTACAACAAATTTACACACTTTGGAAGATGGTTGAGGATTTTTAGACGTCCATACTACCGACTTCATTACCATCTCGCTACCTGGGATTGGGGGACCTACCTAAATGACCGATTTGTCAGAACGATCCTAGGACCCGTTTCCCTTGACTGTCTAAGGTACCCGGATACCTTGCCGGGTACCATACACCTTGGGACACCCTGTATATAGTTCAGCAAAATACTCCTATATGTGTGACTGTGGACGAAAACGTTGGTAGAAATATCGGACGAAAGTTTCGTTATCACCATTGTGAAGAGGTTTTACTACAGCCTTCTGGGGACACGGGGTTTTAGCTGACACCTATGCCAACATTCCAATAAAACCCTTATGCAGCTCCTCACTCCATCCACCTCTAACTGCCACCGCCCTCCGGGAAGAAACAAAACCAGGGAGAGCAGAAAGAACTGTTCCTCAATAATTCAAACCATCGTTATAGGCAATTTAATCTAAATCTAAGACTGGGACGCTTACAGGCAGTCGTTGACGCTCCGTCTTTTGTCCTGGATGACTTAATCTGTCCAGATTGATATCGGCACCTTGATCACCTGCTGGTTAATTTTTATCTCCAATGGGCCGTATCTGAGAGGCCAGCAGGGCCCCCTCGGAGGTGAGCCCCAAATGCTCTGTATCCACTACCGGGCTTACTTTGTGCAGGTCCCTTCCCGTGATGGAATAACCCTTACTGTCTTTCCATAACCTTAGTTCTGCTTTTCCTGCGTTAACTCTTGGTGTCATGGAGTCTACTCTGCCATTTGTTGGATGCTGTCCTTACAGTCTGGTTATGCGACTCTTCCCCTTCAGTCGCATGCTGACCGCCATCCTAATCTGTTTGTGTCCATTCACTAGCCACTGTTTCATGGCATAAATCTGTCCTCACACAATTGATCGCATCCACAAGCGTCTTGCAACCGCTGCAAACTGACCAATTCGAATTGTGCGCATAATAGACACCCCTACTCTGGCCTTGAAAGAAACTGGCGTTGACATAAAGAGTCTTATTCTCTCGAGAAAGGCCACACCTTTGCGTGAAGTTTACTCACGCTGCCCCCACTCCAATGGACTACCTCAAGAAGTCTTCAGCTTCAGACTTATTCTTCTTTGCTCCAATCGACTTATCTAACAGGTAATAACAGCAAACAGAAACACAGATTCAGCTGACGAGGAAGGTCTCCCATACAAGAAGTTCTTTAGTCTGTCTTATTTAGGCGCTGGAGTGTCTGTTATGGTTCTGTGACTTGTTGAAAACATTCTACCGCGTGAGCCATGATATTCTTCTGAGAAAGCTGTATCAGTGTATGGCTTCAGAGGCATTGATCACTCCTGGTTCGAATCTTACGCATCGGAACAAAAATATATGCATGGTGTTGACGACCTCATGAATCAGTTCTGGATCCGATGCTGTTTCTACTGGTATATAAATTGGATATCAAGGGTACATTCACCATTTTTGCGGACGACACAACAACAATCTAACTAAGATGGTATATTGAACTTGGAAAAGCGGTTTGACTCCAATAACCTTCTGCTACTAAATTCTGAAAAGTTTAAACTGATTTGCTTCAGTACAAAGGGTTATGGTACATTGTACCGGAAAGTTTGGCATAACAGATAAAAGAAATAAGAGAGGACCCAACACGGAACACTAAATCCCCACTTCATGCTGGATAAATCGAACGTTACTGGAGCCACAGCAACCCTTTGGACTCTGTATTCTGATTGAGGTACAGACTTGAAAAAAGTGAGCATTCTTCTCTTGAGAATCTTCTCAGCGATCTTGGAGAGGACAAAAGGAAGTGAAATAGACCTGAAGTTGCCACCTTTGTGGATAGAAATAGCCTTGGCGATCTTAGGAAAAAAAGGAAACACACCTGAACTCCCGGAATAATCTATAGTGTATAGAAATAACCAGATAATTCATCTTTACTGAATGAATTCTTATTCTTGATTTCCAGATCTCCCGGACGTAGGTAGGCTCATAAAAGAAGGTCTTATTACACCTTTCCAGTACAACAAACGATCGCTAGCTTCATACGCAAATCTTGTTAGACTCGGCCACAGGAAAGTAGAAGGTATTGAGAGAAGTAGGTGATGAGTTCTGGACAGATGGTGCTTTACTCTTTCCGATGAGTTCATTGACTATGAACCTTGTCTTTTTTGTATATTACGGAAGCTGTTGAACCGCTCGCAGTAATATATGTCCTTTGCTGTCCTAACTAAAAGTTGTATACCATGATCTGTAACCTCTAAACTCTTAAATGATTATGGATAGCTGGATTATCAGTGAAATTCTAGAAGAGATACGCAGGCCCTATAATGTTGAAGTCCCCCACAAAAATGAAAGAATGTTGATTGGGGTTTTCCTTTCAACATGAGACAAGACTTGATAAAAGAAGCAAGTTTCTCAAATATAATTTTCCCAAAAAAAGAAAAAAAGGGCTAAATAGTCCCTGCGTGCGAAAACAGTATTTGATACAAAAAAGAAGCTGAAATTCTAACAAAAAGTGTAATACATCTCAAAGATAATGGAAATGCAAAACCGTCATTCAAATGTAAAACCTAAAAAAAAAGACAAAAAAGAAATATCCAAGATAAACCACACGTATATTTAGTAACTAAATAATAGATCTTTGTTGTATGATTTTAGCACAATAGCGCTGATTTGATTTGGCACGTTCTGTTTAATTGGTTGTAGGTATGGGTCCTCAACATTAACCTAACAAAATCAGACGATGGAAATCTCTTCTAGTCCACTAATCCAAGGTGCAGAAACGGCGTTTTCAGAACAAAAATGTAGATTTTTTTTTTCACTGGTTCTATATTATGTTTTTTGGTCTGCTGATTTTTTTTTTTTTTTTGGAGTAAAACCCGAAATCTAAGCGTTTTTTTATGATAACTATGAAATACCAAATTAAAGTAGACAAAATTTAGTAAAAAACTTCTACAATTTTGTCCCGCAAAAAACCTTTCTTTACTGGAGTATCAAATTACTAAACTTGCTCTGATTATGTCCCAGTCACCATCCAAAATCTACAAAAAAAAACAATCCGAAAGCAGGAAACTTGTTACGTACATGACCCAATAAACAAAACACGTAAACAACCGTCTCAGACACAACATCTTATTATAAACCCCAAATTCGGCTTATAAAGCCCATTTTGGACTTATCTTTAATGCCGCTTTGTATTTCGATCTGACACAGGAAATTGCGATGTCATAATCTTAATCTGACAACGAGACAGGTAGATGTGGCTAAAGATTGAATCAAAACAATCTAGCTCAAACCTACGCACGTTTATTTTCAGGTTTCTAGTAGTGTATAAACAAATATGACTAAGAAGCGTGTTATTAATCAATGTCGGTGCTTTTATGATGGATATGCAATTATTGTGGTTTCCAGTGTCGTAAACATTATTAGCACTCTTATTTGCTTTTTGATAAATCATGCGTTATTAATAGGAAATTATTAGTCAGACATTGTACTATCTGGAAAGTATTGTTTGTTTTGAAATTCCTTTGTCTATTGATCTATATATTGTTTAAACAATTCCAAGAAACTCATTGGTTGTTCATTTACAGGTCATTATTGGAGTCAAAGCTATCTTTTGTCACCTTTATTCATATTTTTATTTAAAAAGTGGCTGCTTCAAATCATGTATATGAGACTGATCTTTATATTGTATGTGGTAGAAAATGCTAAATATTATTATACCAGAGACGTGGTGAAAAAATGAAGTACAGACCCTTTTCAAACGCAAGTTTACACTATTTTCAAACATTCGTCTCGACAAGGACTAAAAAAAATAGGTTTTGCTTTGTATTTTATTTCTGATATTTTTATTCTGTAACTATCGGAAGATAAATAAAGTTGTTGGTGTCTTTCTGAAGAGAATTATCGTACTATAATATTTCACAATTATGATTTTGACAATCAGATTAATTTCACATTTTGCAAAAAAGACACACATGTCAATTTTTCAAAAGCGGCCAAATCTGCCACAAATTAAACGTATCTTCAAAGAAAATCACTTTTTTCAATTTCCCAAAAATGAACGTTTTTTGACATGTGCCCCTTCTGCTTATACTCACTCATTGTATATTATTTTATTGGAGAATTTCAGTTTTTCTTTCAATATACAGGGTTATTCTGAAAAAAGTGCACATTTTGTCATGGTGAATAGAGTAAAAGAAATAATATAAGTAATAAGAACAATAGTTTCGAGTCTCAAGAAATTGTATTGAAATTGTCAGGGTCTCGTTCCTTTCTATGAGAAAAAGTGCAACACTTCAAATAGTGGTTATGAAATCCATCGATTTTCCAGTTTTTCAAACTTTGAATACGAGTGAATTTTTCTGGCATCAGTACCACTACAATGCGTTTATCTCGAAAACGACGCATCGAAGAAGAAAAAGGTTGGTCTTGGTCTTGAAAAGAAAAATCAAAACAATATTTAATAAAATCTGCAAAAATGTTTCTATCTACTTTTGATAAATAATGTGTAGTGGGTTACTGAATATTGATCCAACGCTATGATGAATACACAAGTATAAAGAACATTTTTAGGAAGAATTGTACCTTTTATCTAAATTAATAGACTGTGCTAAAATCGGTTGATTGGAAGATATGGCAGCGCCGTCAACTCACACAAACTCTGCATCTCACACAAACAAATCAAAATCTACTCACTGTGAATAGGCGAATAAAATGCAAAATTCCATCTGACGCTTTTTGGAAACGTTTGTTTGACATGTATGCCTAGAAAGGTTTGTTTTTATGGTTGATATAAAGTAGATCCCGTATAATTTGTCCAATGGGCAATAAAATATGCAAACCATTCTCAATGGAGAAAAACGCTCTAAAAATGTGAAAAAGTTGTTAAAATCGTACCGTCATCCCAAGTAATGATAAAATGACTTCCGCATTTGTAAGACGTTTTTTTTCATTGACAATGGTTTTGCATATTTTATTGCCTATTAGGCCAAACAATAAAAATATTTTTTTTCTTTGGTTAAGAATTGCGATTTAAAAAAATGCACCGAGTGACGTTTTATGGAAAGCATATATTCTAGGATTGTTATGCTATACAGTGCGGCTCTAAAAGGTCCCTCACTTCCAACTTTTGCACCGTTTGATATAATATGCGGAAGAAATTTGGACACAACATATGTGAGGACGTTCTGCATTTTTTGACATAGTGGTGACAGTTCAAAATGTCAAAATGACAGCGGGGCGCCATTTATAAGAAAAACAAATGGAAGGTGGGTCGAGTGATACCTTTATTTGAAGGCCCTTTGACCCTGATTACAGCTGCCGAGTCTCAAGCCTCTGCTATCATTCCTGTTGATATATGAGCAATCACTCAATCTTGCTGACGAGGATTTATTCCACTCCATTTTTTTTTGTCAAATTCATCCTCATCAAAAAGATTGAGTAATAGCTCATGTTAAAGATCTTCTATGCCTCATCATGTCCTCTTAGTTTGGAGAAGTCAACTCTTGCGGAAAAGTATTAATTGAGTGACAAAAATGAAAAAAAAAAATTTTTGACACGCTGTCATATCAATCAATGATAGCAAAGGCTTGAAACTCGGCAGTTGTAGTTAGGGTCAAAGGGCCTTCAAAATAATGTATCACTCGACCCCCCTTTCCTTTTGATTTATTATTCAAAATGGTACCCAGCTGTCATTTTGACATTTTTAGCTGTCACAACCATCTCAAAATATGCAGAATGTCCTCACATGGTTTGTCCAAATTTCGCTCGCATATATCAAACGGTTCAAAAGTTAGAAGGGGTGGGGACCTTTTTCAGCCGCATTGTATATTGTTGTGTGTTTTAAAAATCTGGTATACTTATATTTTTCTCAAGACCATCAAGACCAAGACCAAGAATATCAAGACCAAGACCAAGACTGACCCAGTCTTGTCTTGGTCTTGATATATCAAGACCAATACCAAGACCAAGACCGAATTTATTTTTCGAGACCAAGACCAAGACTAGCCTGTCTGGGTCTAGGTCTTGGTCTTGCGAAGCCCTACTCAAAAGCCCCACTTGTACGCACTCAAAGTTAGGATCCAATCGCTTGAGGCATTCCGAATCTACAAATAAAAAATTTATTATTTTTTAAACTTTCAACACTCTATCTTTTTAACGAAACGTCTACGGACATTTTTTACACTCTATCCACCATAGCAAAATGCGCACTTTTTTTAGACTCACCCTGTATAGAAACCTGATTATAGTGAACTAGATCATTTTCCAATAATTTTATTTCTCACACACTTCACATCTTTTGATATACCTAGGTACATAGTTAGATGAAAAGTAATGAAAACCTTTAGTTACAGTGAAGGATATTTTTTGGAATGAATAATTTAATGTTTTAAAAAAGGGAACAAAAATTGCCCAACAGGATGATTAATCAAGCTTATAATTCAAGTAAAAGTTATCAAGTATAGGTACACACAAATTTATACTCGGAAAATGATAACTAATCATTTTTTACATTATGAACAACGGCGAAAAAGATGAAAATATTTAAGAAAATGGAAGTTATTCTTATTATAGATAGAAATAGGTTTAATTTTTTTACTTTGTCGAATTTATTGCTTTCTTTTGTTTTGTTTTTATTTTCTAACATCCGTCTAATTCTATTTCCCTATCTACATTTTGTCTTTTCAATTGGGTGCATCAACTAAATATTACTGGTTCTTTTAGTACAAACTGTGAAATTTAGTTTAAAACAGTTCACCTACTTCTAATTTTCATACACTTATACCAAACTAACCCAAATTTTGATGAAAAAAATCTCAAGGCGATTAGAAACCACAAAACTATAAAAAAAAGCAGTGATTACGTGACAAACATGTTTTACAAATTGAAGCCTCAAGAAGACTCTTATATCGGAATACAAAAAGAATCAATAATTATTGTTTTCGTTGATTGGAAAATCAACAACACATTGATTTTGAAAAAGGAATTTTTGTGTAATAGTGCTTAAACGAAAAATGTTACTTATTACAATGATTAAAAAAAAAAACACAAAAGATTCATCTACAAACTGGTACAAAATTCATACAAATAGGATAAAACATAAAAAAGTTATAAAGGATCAAACTTGGCCAATTTTTCAGGGTGGAGGAATTTTGTGCCGGGATAGATAGATCGAAAATTAAATAAAATACTTTGTGTCCCATTTTGAATTTCAAAGTTGAGAACGGACAGCTTTTGAAACTACCAAATCTAAAACATTCAGGGTAAAAACCAAACAACTTTTTTATCAAACTTTTAGTAAACTTTGTGAGTATAAAATGACTTAGAGGGGGGTGAAAATATAGTGAAACACTCTGTACATCGGTAAATATATACATGCTTGGTGCTGAGTAAAACGACGTTTTGATTTGGTTGCCACTGATCATTTGATTCCTGAAATCGCGAAAGTAACTTATTTCAAATTCTTTGAATAATTTTGTATTGCGTTTAAATTTGGTTTGAGTTCACTTAGTCGGTATAATCAGAATTTTTTCCAAGGTTTTGGCTGTTAAAAATGTGATTAATAAATCATCGGTGGCGCTGATCATAACATGAAAATGATCAAGACAAAATAATAGTTGTGAAAAATATATTATAGAAAGGAGACAGACATAGTGATTACTTCTGAGAGGAAAACCCACCGCATAATATACATACGTAAAAATAGAGAATTACGCTATGTCCATTGAAAGTAGCATTCGGATTGATATGTAATTAACGAAATGCGCCGGTATCGATACAATTTCGCATTCTCACCGCATATCATTGTATTATCGAAGAATGCAACTGATACGATTTTTCCCAATTACAAACCATGCTCGACCTCTCTCTACTTAAAGAGATTAACACCCAGTGTACTGTTATACGTGATTTGAAATGAGCACCTTTGAAAGGTAACTTCATTTTCGTTCAGCCTGTTCCTATAATTAAACCAGTTCAAAGGTGATTCTATTTTCCGCAAAAGGAATCCTAATAACATATGATTAAGACGTCCAGTCTACGCCGCCTCAACGTTGTTACATGTGACAATTCATAATTATAACTGTTAAATTGTTTTTTATTTGGTTTATTTTATGGAGAAAACTTTATTCATGGAATTTATTCATGTTCAGCTGAGTTGAGATTCAGTTCGAGGTTGTAGTTATCATCGGATCACAATCCGGTTGTGGGTATAACAGCAAGTTCATTCGAAATGTCTCAAAGCTTTGTACTTTGACGACTTTCGATTCTGAAGAGTTCGAGAATTATTCAGAAACACAGGGCTCTGCCCTATTGAAACTCCTGGCGCTCGTCAAACTGTTGACAAAAAAGGAATGAGCTGTTTGTGAGGATCCAAAAACTGGTGGAAATTTCGAGCAATGCTCTGATGCTTCTGCCCTTAGAGCAAACGTGTTGCCGAAAAGAAATATTTCACTCAAGGATAACCCGGAAAAAGACGAAGAAGGAGGATCGAAAGTTCCGAATACTAAAATGTCCACATCTAAAAAAAGGAAACCTAGGAACTTGATTCCTGAATTGGCCGCAGCGGGTACATGGATCATGGATCATGATGGATCCAGTCAGTTGATGATACTGAAGAGAATAGTGAAGAAGAAAATGATTCTTCCGAATAAAAAAAAACAGGAATCTGAAGAAGACCAGAAACCACAGGTTAGAAACAAGTGTCAGAAGAGGACAGCAGTGACTTTAATGACAACCACCATAAACTATTTCCGGATTTGAACAAAGAAGCTGAAAGTAGAAATAAAGAGCAGAAAGCAGAGGCCGATCAGCCAAAACCGCAAGATGTCGAAGGAGTATACAAAAAAACAAATCCATAAGCAAAAAAGCACATTAAAATGGAATTACTTTTCTCTTGTGCGTTGATAAAAATAAGATCCATATGTATGTATGTTGCTGAGAGTAAACCAAAACCGACACATGTCGCTTTTCACGAATTACTCCGACAGAACCATCTTTGGACACTGTCATCTCTGCAACTTCTGCTCCGGAGAAAAAGAAGTTCAAAAAGTCTACCACCTCCCTGCGTTTAATTATCGAGCTCGCAGAAGCTGCTTTTTGAAGTTTCCGAAACAAGAGTCCCATACAAAAAAGGCTTCTACAAATCGAGTCTTAGGGGTCTCAACGCCGAACGCGGCTGCACTCAAAAAGGCTTGAAGAGGAACCTCTGGAGGAATCAGAGAAGGAGGATGAATCCGAAGAGCCTGAGACTCCTCAAGAAGTAGAAGTAGTGAACGAAGGGGCTCCAACTTTTGAGGTATAAAATTTCCTAGCCATGTCACTAACAATATTCAGCTCCTAGATAAGTGCGTCTCTCCTGCGGTGAAGAAAGCTTGGTTAAGTTGGCGGAGTTTGGCAAAGCCAATACTGGTGTTGGAACGAGTTCAGGCAAGAAGGGGTCGAATAAGTCACAAGTCTGTACTGTAGGTATTCTCCAACAGTTCCAAACCAAATCGAGTAAATGTCTGCTCACTGAAGCCTTCACCAACAAAATTTCCCTCTGGTTCATGCTCATTTGCTGTGACTCCGGAGTAACTGGACACATCCACATTCAGTTTCAGAAGTATCCACACCTCCAAAAGTTGTTGAAATCCTTGAGCCGATGCTGTTTGTGTTTATCTGACAGCAGTTTTGGACCTGGAATCCCAAATCTTCCTTCACAAAATGTTGAAGACACCCGAAAAGAAAGTCCATAGGATGAGGAATCTGCGAGATTTTAGGAGGTTTCAGTTTTCTGCAAAGATCTGGATGGTGGCGCTTGTTCGTGGACGTAAGAAATTTTTTTTCTGGTTGAATTCTCCTTGTCTTTAGCTTAACAGTGAACAATAATAATGATAATTAACCTCCACGAAGAGCAAGTTTTTGACGTCATGATAATGAGATAATCCTGAAATTGCTAATTATTTGCATGAAAATTATCTGCCTATTATACACGATCATAAATTTCACAGAAAAAACATGTACGTATCCTGTAAATGATACTAAAATCAAAAAGTTTATCATAAAGCTATAAAAAAGCAATCATTTTTTATTAATGTCACTTTGCAATGAAATTTTGCTCGTGTCATCCTTGGCATGGTACTTTTATGGAATCTAATCATGAGTAAAATCGTAAAGCAAAAATATGATTGCCTGCTTCTACTATCTCAGAACAAACACTAAAATTCGAAAACCTTAACAAGTACAATATGGCGCTTACTAGGAAAACAACTATAGAACCATTTCCTGTAGGTACTATTAATGATGTACGTGATTGCTTTAGCTAAATGTGGACGAAATGTTTCCAAGAATCAAATGTTCGGTATTTTTGCCGTAACACAAGCATTTTATCATAATTAAAAATAATTCAGCATAAACTGTCGACAATCTTGTCCAACGGGTAGACAATAATAATTCCTAAAGTGAAGCGAAGGCGTAAAGGAACCCCCTACCGGGTCTTCAGTTAAATGGTGAAATAATTCAGCTCGCGTGGACTAATAAATCTTTGTGGTCTCCGACAAAACGTAAATGTAAAATTCGCAGAAACTAGGTAATTCTCGCGCAGTAATGGCCGCGATGTCGCAAATTTACAATGATTAATGTAGCATTGCAGTCTGGTTGGAAAAATTGTCTAATTTATATCGGCTCGAATACAACGTGCTAAGTCAGACTGCTTTAATTGATTCCGTTGTCTTGGTTTTGCGTAATCAAATTAATAAAGGTTACCTTGTATAGACTTGTATTGCATTGAGATACCTTAAATTTGTTGATAACAAAAGGAATACATTTTAAATTTGGTCAAATAATACAACAAATGCATCAAGCACCATACTGAAATAAGCATTTCTTTTACCTACATAAGTAGCATGGGGTACTACCAGAATGCCCAGATTCAGAAATACAATAATTTATCCTATAATATCTAAGCTGACCTTTAATAGGATGAATTCTTGGGTAGCACTGAATACTACTGATCAGCAGAATTATTTCAATTAAGTTTTTCCGAAGTCCTGTCCTTCGCTAGCAATGTATTTATTCCAACGTTACTTGATTATTGATTGATGATTAAACGCACATTTTTTTGATGGACCTGTAGCTGCTTCATTTTGGCACTTTCAACGTCGAGAATAGTATTCCCTTTTGGTACGGCTCTAATTTCTGGAAAGAGCCATTAAGAGTTGCATGGTGCTAGGTCCGGAGGATATAAAGGCTGTCGACAAACCGGAACCTTTTTGTTTCCGCAAACGTCTGTTCGACAAAATTATGTTTCTTATACTTGTGCTATATTCTCCTCTGTTGATGACGCCCATTCGCTCAATTTCGCCTTTAAACCACCCATAACATCCAATAAGGTTCGGAATATTGATTAAATTAAAAAAATAAGCTGGCTTATCAAGATTCATTATCTTATCGCTCATTTTGTGAGCTGTCGTGATTTTTTTTTTGAAAGCATTATCAGGAATCATGATTACAAAATAAAAAACATGAGAGAAAATTATTCAGTGGAACAACCAAAAATACTGAATAGTCGTTCAAAGATTGTAGGAGTGGATGAAAATGAATGACCATGATATTAGGGAATGCAAGTGTGAAGCTTTTGAATGCAAAGTCCATTTGTAGAAGAAACATGAAGGGGTACTGCCCGGACACATTCCAGAATGAGATTACGGATGCACCATGACATTCAAATAATACAGATGTGCACATGTTGACTGATTTTTTTAGTAAATACTATGTCAGTAACTTTGGACTGTCTATGCCCTAGAACTACAAAAGATAAGTCTTTCCAACAAAAAATTGATGATAATAAAGGGAATCCACGAGAATTATGGAAACATCTCAAAATTGTTACCTGATAAAACACCCGAGTTGCGTAACAAAATCAATTTTATTGGAAAAACATTGACGGAAGAAGCAGACATCGCAAATGAATTCGACATTTATTTTCTCGACACCATAGATTCCATTATTTCTGATATTCCAGCCAAAACATTCAAAAATAACCCTCCAAGCCGTGCAACCAGCTGATGAAGTATTCAATGAGTTCACATATGAAAGAATTGGAAGGATACGTGAATGAGATGAACGCCGTTGTCACGGTAATTGTGAAAGTGTCTCGATGATCAATATTTCTTAAAAAAAAACAAGATTTAGAAAAAAAACCATTTTTTTTGTACAAAAAATGTGAAATTGGATTTTTTTTAAATCAAAAAACATTGAGCATTCAAGCTAATGTCAAAACTACCATGCAAGCGCCGTTTTCAAAGCCTCCTATGTTCATTTTCAAAAGTTTCCATCTAAAACCTCATGGATCACTTCAAGTTCAAATATCTTGAAAAAGGTCACTCCTAGCCACATCTACAAAGTATACCCATGATGAAAAAATCATTTTTCAATTTTAAAAAAATGTACGAGTGCGTACAAAAAGTCCTGACTATTAGAATGAGTGAAAAGGTGTGTGAGTGGCGACACCTTGTATCTCTGTTAATATTAACTTTCGGAATAGACAAGTTGAGGTCGGTCGCAATATTTTTGTGTGAGGAGTCTACTGTTACCGTATGTCCCATTACTTGTGGCACACCCTGTATAACTTTGAAGCAACCCATAATATACAGTGTCTCTCAAAAGTCCCGAAACGGTCTCAAAAAAGGTAAACGTGGCAACATTGCCGATATCACCATCGGATCAGGCATGTCCTGAGACCACCAAGTGGGCACTAGTTCTTACTTTTTTTTTCGAGCCGTTTGTGTTTGTGAAATACGAGACCGTTCTGGGACTTTTGAACGAAAGTGCAAAGTTGCTGTATTTCAAATAAAAATGTGATATTTGGAGGATTTAATAACCAAGGGGCGCTCAATTTATTGCAATAAAAATTGAATGGGCTTTGCATTTAAAAATAAGTTGTTTAATTTATCTCAAAAAATGTAAACGTGGCAACATTGCCGATATTACCATCGGATCAGGCATGTCCTAAAACCACCAAGTACTAATTTTTACTGCATTTTAAAAAATGGTGTTCACTTTATCTCAAAAAATGTAAACGTGGCAACATTGCCGATATTACCATCGGATCAGGCATGTCCTAAAACCACCAAGTACTAATTTTTACTTTTTTTTTTGAGCCGTTTGTGAAATACGGGACCGTTCTGGGACTTTTGAACGAAATTGCAAAGTTGCTGTATTTCAAATAAAAATGTGATATTCGGAGGATTTAATAACCGAGGGGAGCTCAATTTATTGCAATAAAAATGGGGTCGTTGCACGTACTTTTTTTATTGCATATTCTGAAAATATAATCAAAAATATTGGACCCGTATTTTTTTTTTTTTTTTTTATCGATTTTTAAGGGCATAAACTAGCGTCAAAGTTTGTCAACAGTCCTTTTAAGCCTTTTAAATGATGACGCGTGTACGACAAAATATGGCGTCGCTTCTTGGATCCGGCGCAGCTCTTCCCGTGGGTCGATAACTGTAGAGAACGCAACGTTGCCGAGATGCTTTTTGCTTGGGGTCGAGTGTAAAGCGTGTTTTATTCTAGGGATTTCTCAATTTCGAATTCACGTTCGTGGTTTGGATCAATTTTGCTCATATACGATTCAATATCGTCAAAAAAGAATGGGCCAATAAATAATATTGCCTACCAGCTTTAATTTGCAGGTACCAATATTTGCAGTTTTTGTTTAGTATGCAACGCTCCTGGTAGTTATTTATCAGACGTAGGGATAAATTCAAAGAATTGTGTCTTTGAGTTTATCCCTACGTCTGATAAATAACTATTCTATGCGTCTGCATTAATTTGGGTCTGAGAAAAATAAATATCTTGAGGGTTTTATGATACGGTCAAAGGTATCATAAAAACCCAGTCTGGGTGGTGTCGTATAATTTCCTGGTTAATGTTTGTATTAAATCACATTATTTACCATCCATTTTAAAGTTAACCTAAATGTATCGATTATCTTTCGTTCATCATATTGAGCTAGTAATTCTTGTTAAAATACCATCAATAGTACATCTCGCAACGCCGCATTTGTATCAAGCAGCGCGCGTGCATTTCAGTGTCAAGCGGATAAAGGATATTGATCTGTGACGTCAATGCGACGATGGGCCCAGGTTGATGGACTTATTTATTTCAAAGAGGCCTAGTTTAAATGTTGTGCATTATTTTGGCCAATTCATGTAACCCATTTTATTAAGAAACCCACAGTTATATATTCTACACAAAATCAGCTTTGATTTTGATATAGTGCAACGACCCCATTGAATGGGATTTGCATTAAAAAAAAGTTGTTCACTTTATCTCAAAAAATGTAAACTTGGCAACATTGCCGATATCTCCATCGGATCAGGCATGTCCTAGAAGCACCAAGTACAAATTTTTACTTTTTTTTTTCGAGCCGTTTCTGAAATACGAGACCGTTCCGGGACTTTTGAAAGACACTGTATAATGAGCAACGGTTTTGATGATATTATTGATCCAAGCTTATTAAAAACAGACACTAAGTATTTCAGTTTCTTAGCAAGATGAAAAACGTATTGATCCCACCTCATATGCTGATCAAAATTAATTCCCAAATATTTTTATGTTTCCAGAAAATCGTCCATATCTTCAAGAGACTTACTTAAAATGTTGAAAACAAACAACTTTGTGTTATTTTTATTTTGAAGATTTTTATGTTTAAATGAAAAATGCATTGAAGTTGATGGTGGTTTGGTAGAAGTTACAAATTTTTAGTTTTATGTCATTTTTATTTGTTTTGATGGAATCAAAGATTGTTAAAGTGCGAATTTTTAATTTTTTTCAACTTGATATTTTCGGTTGAAAATTTGTATAGACCCGTTTTAAAGGATGCTCAATCCAGTGGCGCACACAGATTTTTTCTAAAAAAATCGCTAATATGGTTTCCTGAAATTTTGGTCTTAAAAACTAACATAGTAGGCCTTGAAGTCAAAATGGCGAAGGTCACTTTTTGCCAAGAATATACAATTTTTCGAGCTCTACAATCCAAAAAAAAAACGAACCAAATCGGTTAAGAAATAAACTTTTTATCAGGGTGTTCCCAAAACAAATGGGTCACACTGTATGTCACTCACTCACTTGAAACGGACACCCTGTAGAGTACTGTATAGGGTCAGTCCGAAATGAGTGCGCATTTTGTCATGGTAGATGGATTATAGTATAAAAGAATCACTTTTTGCATAGGAGGATGTGTCCGCAAACGTTTCGTTAAAAAAATACAATGTTCTCGAAAATTTCGATGTCTACAGATATTGTAAACGCCTCAAGCGATTTTCATCAAAAAATTTCATTTTCTTATGCATCTTTTTGAGAAATTCGTCCAAGTTCAACTTTACCAGGAGAGCCTAGAGCCGATATATTTTTTTTTAAAGAAAAAATCTGTGTTTTCCCAAAAAAATTTTCTCTTACTTTCCGTTAAGTCTTAAACAAAGAAATTAGTCCGATTGACAAGATGTATGGGCCCCTTCCTGTTTAAAGAAATGAGGCTGAGTTTTTCTTTTTCGATGAGTTTTTTTGAAAATAAAGAGACTGTAGATACTTTTGTGTGAAAGCCCACAAAAACGGAAAATCGATTGATTTCATCACAACTGGTGTGTCGTTTATAAACGAAAGAAATAGTATATTATTCAACGAGTGGGAAATGTTGGCTATTACTCACGAGGATGAAGTTTGCGATACGTGCCGTAGGCGAGTAGTGTAATCATCTGAGTGAGTAAAAACCATTTCCCGTGAGTAGAATACTATACTTTTTCAAAGATTATTCAATAATTGAAGCGAACTTTGCACTATTTGATTTCATTTGGACGGCACTTTTTGACAACTGTACTTGAAGTGGGGTTAGGTTGTCAACACAATGACTATAAAACAAGTATGGACGGTCAAATGCTTGTTTGAGAATGATGGATTTGAAGGTTGACAACGTCTAATTTTCTGATTGGCTCTTGAACAGTGGAGTAATGACATTGGTTCATTTCATTGGTTAAAAACAATTGAGTAATAAAAAAAATTGTCACTGGTATGAGTAACGAGTCACATCAACCAATAGAAAGTGGATGTATAATACATCTATTATTGAATAGTAATAGAGAAACATTTTATTAAAATCGCTTGAGACGTTTCGAATCTACACAAACAAAAATAATACATGACAAAATGCGCACTTATTTTGAACTCAACCTGTATAATCTTGCCACAAAAATGATTTTGGTTAAAAGAACATTATAGTTTTTCTTCAACCTGTATGTCTTCAACATAACACACCATTACTTATTCTCAACCCTAAATTGCAAAACGCAGCTTCCGTCTGCAACCGCAACTGGCCTCAAGCATCACCATTTGCATCCTCTAACGACCCACTGTATTCAAAACGATTGTTCAAAAAAGACCTTGGCAGGATTTGAATACAAATGTCCCACATATAGTCAAATGCAATACTACTGGTTTTCAGCTCAATATTCATATCAGCACTAATTACAAATTACAACTATAACTGGAACTGTACCGGATGCTGATAAGCTTAAGTCAAATGTTTGCCAGTGTTGGAAACGGAAATTATTAGTACTAGAAATTAGTCGTAATGATGAGTTAATATTGACAAGAGTTAATTTTTCTGTCTCAAGTACGGGAAGTGACAAAGATAAGTTGATGGTGATATTTTTGTTAACTTCGAAAAAGGTCCGTTCACGAATGCGCGCACTACATTGATAATTGATCTTGCCTTAAGGTTATTAATTTAGAAGCATATGACGGTAATTATGGGGTATTAGCTGGCATATCACTGTAAATTATAACTATCCAACGTATGGTTAGCACACCTAATCTATTTTAGAATGAATATGATTGACTGCATGTTCATATGAATGACAGTTTTGTGAATGAAATGATTTTTGTTATTTTGCAATTTCTTGTTTCCCATAGAACATCACATAATGCTATTTCTTGGAAATAATATAACGGCACGGCTCTCTTTTTGGCGAAATCCAAAAGTCGCGAGATGCTAAGAGAGTCAGGATCAAAATTTTGCGAACTAGCTTTTAGAGGGAAGCACTGAGCGATTCCAATATTGAGTCAACAAAAGCCCTTCAAAAATGAACCAAGACATTCATCGTCTCAGAAATATATACGGAACATTAATTCCCCACTAATGACGTTGCGGATAAATCCAAATTAAACTGATCAACCGTGCTGCACCGCTCTGTTGACACAATGGACCACAAACCACAAGGCCTAACAAAGTGAAAAGTCCACTCAAGTATAACTCATCATTACTCGATTTTATGCTGCTTTACGTGACACGAGCGAACTTTTATTTCTTTAAACCCACGAGCGTCCAGCCACATTTCTCCAAGGAAAAAGGTGGTTGTTTTGGAGGCACGCCATTGGAACACTTCATTTTCATTAAAACGCTCCAATATGGTACTATGGTACCGACACAACAGATAAGAAATCTTCGGATTATTTTTATGGGTCGATATTTTTGGGATAAGCAGCGTTTGTAATCGGTGTATATTTTCATTTTGACTTTGGGTTTGTGTGACAACGCCGTTTTCTTGTAGGTTTTACGACTTTAATCATAAATATTAATAACATTTTTTTTGTTTTGAAAAATGATAAATAGACATGGCTTATGCAATTTGCAATTTCAATGCTCCACCCCCCAGTGATATATTGTCAAATAACCTACAAAACAGTACGATTCTATTATTCCATAGCTCCATTACAATAATAATTCCATGACTTACATTGCTTTATTACGATTTACATTGGCCATATTTCACGCATGCTAATTGAATTCAAGATTGTATTAAATTTGTTACGCAAAGACACGACGGTGGAATCGATTCTTGCGTTACAGGACGAGTTCAATTTTCTTTGTTTCTACATGGGAGTTGCGCCCCCTAGAGTTTGAATTGCGAACTTCAAAATAGTTCTCAGTACTTTCTCTTGATCACTTATAATTTTTTTTTCCCGAACTCATCCTGTAGGTCTTACCATTGTTGCCTAAAACTCCTAACTCAGCTACCATTCTTTCTTTTTATACCTTACCATAGAGGAGACATTGACTTTACTATACATAGTCAACGAAAACGTGACAACAATGTTATCCATATTTTGAGATTAATCTTCTGATATTCTGATGTGCTTCTTTGCAGACGTTTATTTTTTATTGAATTCCTCAGTCGTTTAGATGTTCATCAGTTATCATTGTTATTATTGTATTCTTATTCTTAGTCATGATTTGAGTCTCTAGATAGATCATCGAGAAAATATTTATAAAGCCATTGATGAATTTGTATTACACTAACACTTGAATAACCTGACAAGTTCCTGATAAATTGTAGCGTTAGGTAACGTTCTGAGTGAATAATTATAACGTAGCAAATAGGTGAATGCGCCATTAATATTGACAATCGAAAAACATTTTTTATGTTTGCTCAAAAAGGTTTACCACCAAAATATCCTCTATAACCTCACAAACATTGAAAAGTTTTGGTGGTTTTAAAGACAACATTATATTCTAATGGGATGAGTTCATCATAAATAATTTTAAAACCCAACTAATTCAATAATTCTAATCATATTCCATTCATAACCCACGCATCAATGATACCCAACCAAACAACAAAATGACTCAATATTACCACCTCTCCATCAACCGCTCCTCCCATCTCCAAAACATGGCATCCTAAAATCAATCTCCCCCCGACCAATCCACCATCCCCGCAATACGCAAACTCCGCTTTTCCTGCAATTTTCCGCTTTCCCAGCCAACCGCGCATTTTCATTACTGCTGATAAAATGCCTGCTACATTTTCTGCCGGATTTGGGGACGCACCGACAGTCGTGAATCGAGTCGAGGCTGGATTACGTGATGAATAAAGATTGTTGACGAAATTGCGATTTTTTTACGATTGTGTGATAGACAGACACCCTTAAAATATGCAAATAGACTATTAGAACTAATTTAAGACAAAGCCCTAAAATCAGGGATGAAACTATGAATTGTGTCGTTATAACTAACAGTGACCAATCAGACAATTTAGTGGCATTTGACTCGTGGAATTATCCAGATAATTGGCAGGATCTTGAATCGATACCTTTACAAATGCAGGTGAGCTGAATTGAATTATACAGGGTGTCTCACTTAATCACGCATCAATCAGCAGAAAATGAAACATGACAGTTGGTTCAATTACTGATCATTAATGGCTCGCGTGGTACATAAAATTCGAAGCGGCGATAATAGCGTTAATATCAATTATAAAATTTACGACTATTGAAAGTTAACCACTAATCAACGTTTATGGGCTGGTTTGGATTGGGCATTATTGGATAATGGATGACTTTTTACGCGTAACAGATGGTGGAAGTTATTTTTGAAATTTCCCTAAATGTCTAGACTGATCAGGAAACATGCGAATTTTCCTTATAATTATACATTAATAATTAAAATGCACATTAACTGTGTCTGTGGTGCAATTAAGATAATATAATTTAATGTGCGCTTATAATTTATCATTACATAAAGACATTCTTGTGTTTGAAGCCGAAGCCTTGACATTAAGACCGATTTTAATGTGCAAAATCACTGAAATTACGCGGCATTTTTATGCAATAAAGTGAACAGTTATTGAAGTGAACTTGAAAAATTCTACTTATCATCAAATAAGAAAAAAATGATGATTAGGTACTCGAAAACAAGAAAAAAAAACATTTTCCATCAGAGGTCAATGTTGTGAAATCTATAACTGGTTTTAGGGAGTTAGAAGAGTTTCGGGGTATTCTCCTTGGTACTGCAGCCTCTGATTGGGTTTATTGTGCCAATTCTTGCTTAGCTACATGAAGATCACAGTGTAGATAATTGTTAATACCTCTGCTGACAATCAAAGATAATATTGATCGAAACATCGTGTAACTTGAATACAAACAAGATGAAGGAAATCTGAAGATTTATAGGGTGGAGCATATTAGTGCATATTAGTTCATTTTGTCCCTTGTTAATGTAAATAGAGAAAAGTGTTTACGACAAAAGATGCATGGTTTCACAGGCTCACAATGGACAATTTGCATACATTTTCAAATGACTTGAAATTTTATATATGTATATGTATTCTAGACAATATTAGAAAGTCATCACCGAATTTTTTTTCTCCAAAATACCCAAAAATATACTAAATAAATAAAAAAGAAAACGCAAATTTCACTGTATGATCGAAAACGGGGAGGAGCCATCTTACCGTCCCGAGAGAGAGAAAGTCATCTCAGTCATTACGCCAGACGGAGATAGATAATGTATTCTGCGACGTAGTGGATATTGATTGGCGCTTTTCAATCGGTAATTACTACACTAAAAGAGGTCGTAGGTTGATTTTTCAAACATCAATGGCATCAGTACTCACTAATCCTTATATTTTTCATATTTCCAAAAAATGTGCCAATTGCCCATGCATTAGGACATTATTGATTATTGTGTAAACAGAGTTTTCTAGGAAATCGTAGCGTCAAAATATACAAAATATCCCCTGAGCATGTTATGTGGACGAAACAAGCATGGCTGTCGAGTGAAGACCGAGAAGCGTGTGCGAACTATTTGAGAATGAATCAAAACTAATTCGAGATTTTACTGGGAAGTGACTCCAATGAAATTCAAAACTCAGATACTCGCATGAGAAATACAATACCAGCTCGTGTAAAATTGCACTTGACATTGAAATTTCTTTTTTTCAGGGTATTCATTGGTATCTTTAAAGTGGCCCGTCGAGAACAAAACGGCATTGATTTTGGGTATTTGATGGCATATAAAAATTGAACACTCGGACACGTCGACTTTGTTTTTGAGAGGGACACTTATTATGCCGGGTACGCATAGAGGACATATTATGTGCACGTCCGAACGAGGCACGCAAATCCATCTAAAAACGTATGCAATCGACCTCGATCCGAGGCAAATGGTTCGTCCTCGGACTTCCTCATTCGCATTCGTGCTCATATGCGTACCCGGCTTTAGGCGTATAATATGAGCAAACCCTCATCTGCAATCCCTTGAACAGGGTGAAACTCACCCTTATAATCATAAATGGAAAAGGGGGTCGAGTGATACCTTATTTTAAAGGCCTTTCGACCCTGATTACAACTGCCGAGTCTCAAGCCTCTGCTGTTATTTCTAATAATAGCTGGTTGACAAAAAAAATGTTTATTTTTTTTTATTCAATAAATACCGCAATAGCAACCGCAAGAGTAAACTTTTCCAAATCAAAAGGATATGATGAGGGAAATCTTCGTGAAAAGGATTGAGTAGCTCATTATGATGTTTTGTCCCACATCATAGCCTCTCGGTTTAGAGAAGTTAACTCTTGCGGGTTATTATTTATTAGATGAAAAAAGTTTTAAAAAAATTGACAAACTGTCATTTCAAAAGGGACTCGGACCCTGTATATGAAATACCCAAAAACAGTATTTGTAAATATCCCAGTGAAGTTCTAGATGCTATTTATAAATCTTCATAAGAATAGAATATCTGATGTTATTTTCTAGTTCCATAGGCACGGATCCAGGCTACTGCTTGATTTTTTCAAGACTATAGATTTCCACCTTATTATTGGAAAGAAAAATATCAAGTCTATTATATTTTTGGAAAGCTCAGAGCCAGCCTATTCAAAATAATTAAAAATATACCGGATGTTCCATGTAAAAAAACATATGTTTTCGTTAAATCTCCGAATCCGTCACTACTAGAAAAAAATCAGATTACACCACTGGATCCTACGCAAAAAACTCTATAAAAACGCATTTTTAATTTTTTATCTAAATTATATGACAGCTGAGATACGAGGGGTGCCTGAAAATGGAATTTTTTTAATTTCGCCCTGTATATCAGAAACGGAGTCAGCTATGAAAATTTTATTTATGGCATCGTTCGTTTCTCGATAAAGTATTACAGCATCGCAAAAACCGCATCTCTCGCATTCATAATGGAGATACCTCGCATAGACATAACGAAAATGACACCCTGTACATAATAATAAACTTGTGTCACGTATTACATTCAATGATTCCGTTTTTTTACAGTAAAATTTTTAGAACAATTTTTGTACGTAAAACAGGGCCGGATCAAAGGAATTGCCAGGGTCGGGTTGTCTGAGCTGTGCCCAGCCCATCCAACCCTGACTAATGTAATGTATCTGGATTTTCTTATAATAAGTTTGGCAACATGTCTCAATAGTATTTGTAGCATTTTTTGTGATTGAAAATGCACTTTCGAAAGAGGATAACCGCGGGTTTTATCATGATCGGTATAATGTTGGTTTGATTCCTATCTCCATGCCCCTTCATCACAAAATAATTTTCCAAAAACTTTTCATAAGAAGACTCATACTCATATGGTTTCCACTTCTTTTATGTTGGCGACTAAACTTTTCATTTTTTTTTTCTTTATGCTCTTCATGTTGAAATGAGGTTTTTCCGGATTTCTTTTGCTTATGAATCTTTTCCAAATTGGGTTTTCAAATTCATTTTTGAATAAAGGCTTATCTGGACCTTGTTTTAAACTGCTCATCATGAAGTTCCTCGTTCCTTTATAGCAAAGTTTGAGTCCGTGTAACTCAAAATGTGTTCGATTTTGATGATTTTTCTAAATTTTCACTGTTTCTCCTATTAAAAAAAAAAAAAAATATCATGAAGCATGATGACCCGGTATCATCCAAGATCCAAGCTATAAAATGGCGTTTTCAAAGTAGTAACTCATCGTGTATCTTCCCGAGACAGCATGAATTTTATGTTTCTTCAGAGCAGTTACTCCCCCTAGCGGTCGATTTACAAGCTTCAACATATTTTTCCCAAATCTCTAGGACCATTTTCGAGATACAGTCGCTCTGTACCCATATTTGGACATCCAGTATTTCAGGTTGTTCCTTTGGAATCTATTTTTGAGTATATTATATTAGTTGTTTCAAATTTTCCTCTGATGTTTAAAATTAATTTTTGAATATTGTTTTCTCGAGATTTAAGTATACCTTTCATAAAATTTTGGTTGAAATTGATTCGAACTGATAAGCTCCTCCTTTCCAAAGAAATCCATTTTATAATATGACTGATTGTGGTTCACAACAAATTCCAAATAGGTTAGCATTTTTCAACGTAGCGGTAGCTTCTGGAATAATAAACTGGAGACCTTTCGAAAAAAAAACAAAAAAAGCATATATGGCTTTAAAGAGAATAAACCGAAGTACCTATCTGGTACTGAAAGCATTTGGAAAGAATCAAAATTAACATAAGAGCCCTATTATAGATATATTTAAATAATTTTATAAGAACTAAATACCCAATACCCATGTCTATATAGTATCGTATATTGCACAACCGATTTTTCAAGCTCCTTAGTCTAGAGTTGAATTGAACTGAAAAATAGTGATAAAGTGTTTATTTGGTAGTGCTTGCTCCATGTTGTGATAATTTTTTTCACCAAAACACAAACAGATTTGGATTAATTTATCATTTCTAGTACTAAAGGTGATTATGCTTTGAAAAAAGAAACTTATTTTTGGCATATTGCGGATAACTAAAATTTCATTTTTCTTCACTCGATAGACTGTACCGCGTTGCGGTGAGAAGGTCATCAGTATCAGTACATCGATTTATCTTACGTATCTGGTCCTGTGTTCGATTCCTTGGCCGGACAACGTCGACGTTGAAATTTGCAATTTGGTCCAAGTTATGGATATTGTGGAGTATTTGGGTCTATAACAATAAATTTTGAAAAAAAATGGATGGAGTCCGAATTATCATGGATGGTGGTAGTCCATGAGTATTGGATCAGGTGAGAAAGAGTGGATTCAAGAATGAACCTTTCCTCAAGACTGACTTGAGATTATCCTGATGACGCAATGAACAAGCCGCCAGTTTTCTCTTCTTTGCCTTTTACCAGGTATATATTACGTTTGGCCACTTTGACACGCCGAGTAACGTCATATTTGGTATTGGTATTGGTAGGGGGGCGAGCCACTGCCCGGCGAGTAGGCCTTGAGACCCTTTTCGCCAACCCCAGGACCAATGCAGTTCTAACTAAGTTGATGATGGAGAACATCACCTAGTTATATATTGAACTAGCGGGACCAATTAATTTAGGCTAACTATTAAACTTTTCGACTGTCAGTAATTAATAATACTGCAGTCTACTCAGTAGCGTTAGCCAGTGAGAGTGCCACTAAATACAGAACAGAAAATAATTTCTGCTTACCGCGGGGATCGAATCCACGTCAATCAGAACTAACGGTCTCTCAAGCCGGCGTGTTACACGCTCGGCCACCGTAGCCGGGTAACGTCATAAGTACTTTGACATTGCTAAGTGAGGTTGGATGTTCACTGTCATCTCCATTGTCATGGAAACTTCCAGGTTATTTGGCAGAGAACTACCGTTGACGAAATAAAATCGAGGTCTCGTAACTCCTTATTTATATTTATCTTTGTATATTTTTTTGGTGCCAAAAGGTCACAAAACCACTATTTTCTCTTAACTAAGAGAACTACAAGTGTCAATTTTAAAATTGATTTTGCTGACCTAGCAACATGCCTGATACACTCAGAGAACACACGTTAAATTCAAATACACTCCGTTACACTGAAAAACCCGTTCGTTAAGCCTGATTATAGTCGAGCCTCGATATTTTCCATATGTTATCAGTGCATCGGGGTATTTCAGATAAATAACCACAATACAGAGTGTCCCGGAAAATGTGGGAAATCTCTCGGATACAGGTAGAACCTGAGAAAAGATGATGATAAGTTCCTATAATTTTTTTTCTAGAGGCCCTCCCTACGGAGATATGGCCCCCTAAAGGGCGCCGGTGGAAATTTTCTTTCGCGTCAAATAACATTCAAATTACTCAATATAATTTATTGAAAATCTGATACGATATAGGTACACCACTAACAACCTGTTGAAAGAGTGTCCCCAAGACACATCCATCTTATTTAGTTTACAAGGGGTAGACTTGGTTCTACATTTTACTGCTCAAATTTTCAACACCCTGTATGATAAAGACTTGAAAATAAATTTGGATAGCTTGAACGTTAAACTCCAAAAGAGGTACTCTTGTTCATTATCGATAAAATGAACCGTTATGGAGAAGAAAAAAAAATATATTGAAAAATCCTCGAAAAAAGCCATGATGAAGTGGTGTCCTTAGCGAAATTATTTAAAAAAATGTCAACCTATGTTTTCCTCGAACTTAACATTCTTTTTTCAGATTAATGTTCATAAACATTCCAAGGAAAACAGAGGTTTTATTTTTTATTTATTTTAAAAATAAAAAAACTTTCGTCAAGGACACCATGCATCATGGCTATCTTCGATGTTTTTTTTTTAATATGTTTTTTCTACAAAACGGTCCATTTTATCGATAATGAACGGGATTACATACTTTTTTTGTACTTCAAGGTTTAAGCAATCCAAATTTATTTTTTTCAAGTCTTTATCATACAGGGTGTTGAAAATGTAACCAATAAAATGTGAGACCCACTCCACCCCTGGTAAACTAAATGAGGTGAATGTGTTTCAGGGCCACTATTTTAACAGGACCTTAGTAGTGTTCATCATATTAAATTTTTATTGAATTAGATTGAGGTCTTTGTAAGTTATTTGCGAAAGGAATTTTCCAGCGACTCCCTTTAGGGGGTCATATCTTTGTCCGAAGGGCCTCTAAGGAAAAGAATTATAGGAACTTATTATCATCTTTAAACATGTTCAACCTGTATCCGAGAGATTTCCCACATTTTCCGGGACACCCTGTATGGGAATTTTTATTTTTTTATAACAATCTGTCGAGATAAGAATTGACAATGAATTCTCTTAATTTTACCAAGGACCGCAGAAAGAAATTGGATGAAAATTTGCAGAGTTTTTAGTTTAATTAGGGAATAGTCCAAGGGCATGGTTTTTGGAAAATAAGGATTTAAATTAAAATTTTTGATAAAAAATGACATTTGTCAGCAGTCACCATTTTATTTCATCAATGGCAATGACAGTAATTTTTTCGCTAAGGTATGTTTCATTGGTACATATAAAATATATAACCGCGTTCACATTAATTAAATAAATATTTGCGTTGTGTGGTGAATGTAAGGATGTAACGGTAAGTACAATAATAATTTTGCGTTAGATAAATGTTTTGGAAATATTAATTTTTAATATAACATTCTGGGGGTCAATTCTTGAGCCTTCATATCAAAACGTATACGCAATTGTGCGATCAGCATCATTTGAAATAACATGGTGATCGCATTTTTGCGTATATATACGTTTTAAATTGGCGAACGGTCAAGAATTGACCCCCTGTTCGTTACAAAAATTAATCGGAAGTTTGTTATATTATATTAACTAACAGACAGGCGAGCTTGTTAATGATAAAAGATAAACGCATCTGATTTTATTTTTTCAATATATATATATATGTCACAGTAAATGTTAGGAATTCAGTGAAAGCTAGCTTTTACTAGTTGATGCTAGCAATTACTTGATCCGTTAGGAAATGTTAAATTTTGAAGAATATTGTACACTTTCACTAGTGAATGTTGGAGAAACTATATCAAATCAACTTTTACTGAAAGCAGTTAGGAAAAGTTCTTTTTAAAACTTATTTCCGCCATTTAACTATCCCAAGGTGTACGGGGCACTAAATGATGTCGCTCACGCGACATCAAAATTTTTGCCAAACCCAAACTAACCCAAACTAACCCAAACGAACCCAAACTAACCCAGACTAACCTCTACTGAGAATACTTAAGTATTTTCTATAATACGGTATCTGAACAATGTTCACATTGTACACCTGCGATTCATAAGTCTCGTATTTTCCAGAGCGTCTAATCTGTCGGCGAATTCCAACTCGGACCAAAAAGGATATTTATAATCACGATAATAATTTTCAGTGTGGCAGCTTTCACTAGAAAAGTTACGTGAATGCTAACAATTACTAGTAAAAGTATGATGAAGTCGATCGAATTCAACTTTCACTAGCTAAATGTTTCCAAATCAGGAAAAGCTTACTTTTCCTAGTAACAGTTAGCTTTTACTGATTACCAGGTTTTACTGTGACATATATATATAGAAAACGAAGCGACATTCGAAATGTAGACCCCATTTTCGTCTTAAAATTTGGTAAGGAATCTATACGTTGCTTTTGTCGGAGAAATAAGAAAACACCATGCATAAAGTACTCAAAATTAAATCTCTGACGTGATGTAATTTTTTTCAGATTTACTTCAACTCCCGACCACTGTCGAATAAACGATTTCGAAACTGGCTGCGTTCAATTGTATTTCAATAATTGCCACAGAAAAAGTAGAATTATTATAAACCGAGCGGCAATAAATTATTAATATATCTTTTAGCTCATTGAGTGAATAAGCCGAGAACTTTAAATAAAAACGGATTAACGCAAAGATTACGAAAATATATTTCCGACTACCGACATTTACGATAGTTTCAGAAAAAACACGAGGAATTGTAACAGTAAATAGAGATTTATGCGGTATTTAAGTTTTCTTGACAAATATATTGGAGAAAATCCGGGTAATCTCGTCAAGATTTATTGATATTGATTGCGGTATACTTATTAAAAATCAATTTATATTGCTAAATCTCTATTTGAATGGGTTATACGGATTAGGATGCAGTTAAGTCCATTGATATCGACAAATGATGATGCATTGATCACGGAAATTTATGTCCGAAAATAACTTCGAATGTCTCATCAATTGAATCGCAACCAACAAAGAATACCTCAATCAAGTTAATGCATAAATGCATTGAATGCGCAATCAGGTTAACTGGTCCATTAGCTCAACCAAACAAAACAAAAAATGTTAATCAAACTAACATAATTAACCGCACTTAAGTGTTAAATGCCATAATCATATTTCTTTATCATTAACTATAGGAAATATAAGACCGACATAATTTTTAATAGGATATACAATACGGACCATTGTTGGAAATGGAGCATGGCAAACTGACCGTGTAAAATGGGTAATCTAGAATCAGACTGATTCTAGTTATTAGTGGGTGTCACAATGGTTCTTGGTTCATGGTTCAAAGTGTGAAACGGCATATCTGGTTTTATGGCTCACGCTATCGATGACGAGTTTGTAGGACAGTATGATTTTCTTGTGGGTAATTGAATAGTACAGGATTTGGATTCCAGCACGATGTTCTGAGATTATGGTTGGTTCGAATTTCAATGCCAAATATAGAAAGCTATAGTTGTTTAAGTGAAAAAGGAATGTGAGGAGTAAGTGACTTTGGCTTTGTTTAACGAGAGACCTCAGTAGACTGGTTTGAAGGTATGAAACCTAGCCTTTTTTATTAGATGGGGTAAGCGATAATACCCACGGTGGATGGTACATTAAGACGTTTACGGAAAAGCGGTTATAATCTATCAGAATACTCCTGAGGGCATACCAAGATCTTCAGCACAATCACGAACATCTTAACGATCATAAGGGATACTATGCTGAAGAATACAAACCTGGGGGATACAGTGAAGCATCTCCGGAGGTCACACAAACGGCTTCCAAGACCTGCCGGGTAGTGACCGGTATTGGAATTGTAGGAGACAACCCTATCGTGAGAATCTTACCAGCCACTTTGTGCACACGGAACAGATTTCCGAAAATTAATGAATATCTGCGTGCGTTTTAGGAGAGGCTACCATGGAAAGAACATCCTCATCCTGGCAGTCAAAACCTTCTTCCATCGTGAAACTAAATCCTAGCAAATCCGAGACCACCAGAAAACCCTGTCCCTCTGGAAGCATCCAACGATGTAACTCAGGGGATTCCTGGGCACATGGATATGAGCGAGCTGACCAACAGGCACAAGAAGATCACTCATGGGCTCAGAACCTGGGATCACCAAATTCTCCGTTATAGGTTGGCTGACCTGCTGGTAAGAAAAACAAACGACAACGGGCCACTCTTTGAATTTGCCTGAGTCTCATTGAAGCTTCGTACAAAATAGTCCCTATGACTTCATCTAGACCAAATGTATACACGGCACGATGAACTGGATTTAGAAATGAAACATTTCTGTTAATAAAGTACCGGGATTGGTTATCTAAAATGCTCTTCGTAGAATGATGTTTAAGATGAGAATTGTCAATATTCATTTTTTCGTCCTCAATAACGACGTGCAGTTTGAGCGCCATCTGTCATTTAGTTTGTTCACAGTGATCGATATTGTCATCTGATCTTAAGTGAGATTTGCCATTTTTCCAATGTCAATGGATAAACCATTGAACAGAGAGTTTCTCTAAAATTTTGCATTTTTAATGAAATGTTTGGGCTGAATTATTGAAAATGTTGAAGCATGCTTATACAGGGTGAATCGACTCTATTAAAAGGAATGATCATTGGAAAAGATCGGATTTGTGGAAAGGATTGACCTCCATGATAATTGATAACCCATCATCTCAGAAGGCTATCATTGTAAACCAATTCGTGCCAAAAACTCAACAAATATTATCGAACAACCATCATATTCAGCTGATATGGCTCCGATCGACTTTTTTCTTTCCCCAAAACTTCGAGTCAGGCGTTCGCAAAATGTTTTGATGATCCAATAATTCGTTGGAAAACGTGTATCATTCACTGATCTCTAAAATAAATAGATGAATAGAACCATTGTCCAGGCGGGCAAATTTAAGAGGCCGAAAGCTAGTGTTGCACAAGACAAGAATTCTTGTCTTGAAAACTAATTTCTTGTCTTGTCTTGAATTTCAAGACAAGAAATTTTCAAAGTCTTGTCTTGCACAAGTCTTGCATACTTAAGTCTTGTCTTGTCTCGCAAGACTCTTGAAATTTCTTGTCTTGCACATATTTGTTAAGATTTTATATCCTAACAAAAAGGTGAAAAAACGTCTATATTTTATTTCATAGAAAGAATCTTCGTCGTATAGAAAAAGTGATACGGAAATGAACGACGCTAAATTTAGCAAAAAAAATCTTGAAACACGCTCTGTGAATATTGATTACTCCATGCTCGAACGTAGCCCATTTTATTCTAATCTCAATGATATAAAGTGTCATTTATATATCTATATAAAGAATAATTTAATTCTTTGTCTATACAGGTTGTAACAGAGTAAGTGTTACAACGTGAAACTGTAGATTCGTTATCAAAAAAGAAAAAGATTTTTCCTCAACAAAAATTTTCCGCAGGCTTTCGTTTTTGATATACAAGGTGTCAAATTTATGAAGAAAAAAATGGTATTTCTTCAATTACTTCTAAACCACTTGGAATATTGTTATCAGATTTGGTAGAGTCTCAAAACTCACTAGTTAATATCATTTTATTAAAAAAACGATTAAAAAAAATCACCAGTGGCGTAGTTATAAGACACCCTGTATATCGAAAACGAAAGCCCGCGGCAAATTTTCGTTGAGGAAAAATCTTTTTGAAAACTGCCAAATTTCAAATAAATCGATTCAGAAACTATGCATCGGACAAAAAATACCAAGTTACCAAATTTCCTCAGAAACAAATGAGGATTATGAAATATCTTTTTTTCAAGAAAAACCAGTGGTGTAATATTTTTTCCTCAAAAAATATTTAAAGTAAAAGCCTCGGTAAAAGCCGTATGGACGGTCTGGTAAAAATAATTAAATTGTCTATAATCTATTTATCAAAAAATGCGTATTACTGCCCAATAGATGACAGATGTGTGCCAAATTTCATAAACATGTTCACAATAGTGTCAGTAAATGTGAAAAAATATATATTTTTTTAAATTTTGACACCCCGTATCTAAAAAGTTCGATCTTTTAAGACACATGTTCATGTAAAGTTTTTTTCTTAAGATTAACACATCATTAAAGAGCACCCTGTATAATGTGAAGTTTTTACTTTTTGACTTAAAATGGCAAATTTTGTAGGCCAATACATCTTTTCAAATGTCAAATAGGATGAGCTGCATTTAAGCGCCATTATGCCATCTTGTAGAGAAAAAATTGTATAAAAAAAGTAGCATTTTGATCAGCAGAGAGATCCAGGCAGTCAGTCTAGGAAATCAGTTTTGCTTAAAAAACGTAAAATATATTATAAAAGAGCTTAAGGCAACAAATTAAATGGTCAGTATTTCAATTTTATGGACAGTACTCTTTGCCATTATTTTATTTCCCTTGGTCAGTATGATAATAAATGGTCGGTTGAAATAATGAAGGGTCAGTAAAATAAAGAAGTGGTCAGTAAAAATAATAAATGGTCAGTATAATAATAAATGGTCGGTTGAAATAATTAACGGTTAGTAATATAAAGAAATGGTCAGTAAAAATAATGAAGGGTCAGTAACATAAAGAAGTGGTCAGTAAAAATAATAAATGGTAGATATAAATAATCAAGAGTCAGTATCATAAAAAAACGATCAGATAAATTAGTAAATGCCTGGTGAAAATAATGGACAGTCCATAAAATTAATAAAGCGACAAAAAAATAATGAATGGTTGGTCATATATTTTATTTCGTAAAATACAAATATTTTTACAACGGAACGAAACAGAACTTAGTAAAGAGAAAACACTCTGCCTTTATGTCATGATGAAGTAGTCAGATAGGTTCCTTTGAGAGGCGGATTTAGTTTGGGTTAGTTAGGGTTAGTTTGTGTTGGTAATAGAAATTGATGAAAAATATGCAGCGGCTCGTTGGTTAGCACTAGGTTAACATTACAATTATTATTATATATTATAATTGACGTGTTCTGTATTGGTATTATGTGTATCAAGTTTGGGTTAGTTTGAGTTAGTTAAAATTATTACTGACTATTGCATACTGGCCATTTATTATTTCTTACTGTACATTTGTGGAATTATTACCAGCCAAGTCATACTGACATTTCATACATTTTTACTGACCATTAGAATCACAATAGTGAACATAGAAATACCGGCCAAATGATACTTTTACTGCTCAAAAATTCCATTTTTACTTATCATTTTTAACAGAAATACTGAGTCTTCTACAATATTATACTGACTGCTTGTGATATTATACTGTACATAATGAATTAAATACTGTTCAGTTTATTACAACCCTTTTCCTGATTTCAAAAATATATAGTTTGGTATCTTTCTGATGAGTCGTTCAGGACATATTCAAGTTTAAAAATGTTTAAAAATTAAAATGTACATGCCTGTTGCTGTGGAAAAAATGATAGAATCGTGATTATATAGATTGAACTATTAGAAATGGAGGTCAAATAACTTTATTTTCTGGATGTTACTCCAAATATGCACGAGTTAATGAATTTGTGCAACTTCATCCATGGGAACCGGGATTTCAATACCAATTTTTACACATTTTTAAACCTAAATATCTACTGAACGACTTATCAGAAAGATATCAAACTATATATTTTTGAAATCAGGAAAATAAGATCTTTCATAATATATGATAATATACAGGGGGTTCCATTGAAAAAAATGCTACTTTTAGAAAAATATTGACATTCCGATAGTCTTTTGTTTTTTTTGATAAGATTTTTGTAAGTTTCAGATGAATATCTAAAACTTTCATATTTACAAAATCATCATATCTCCACAGATAACGCCGCTAGCATATGGGTCAATATATACGGAATGACCCTGTACAGAGGGGTCAAGATAATGTGAGTACTTCATATTTATTACATAACAAAGCATTAGTACGTATCATGAATGTTGTTATTTAAATGCGATTATCTCCAAAAGGGTAAAAGAAAAAGATATCGATTCAAGCTAACTCAAACTTTTAAGGAGAATAAAATATGAAACGAAACTCGATAGGAAAAAATTATATGAAGTACAGCCATTATCTTGACCCCCTTTTACATAATATTCGACATGACCTTTTCGGATACCCTGTACTCCTGTACAGAGGCTAAAATTCGGAACAAATTCTTGGTTTGTAGGTTTTGAGTTCCTATTAGGTATCTTTATATTTAGACGGTTAGTTTTTTGTGTAAGCTCTTATACCAATATACTGTCTGTTGCCTCGACTTTATTTTATTTTATTCTCAACCTTAAAACACTGGCTATGATGCAAACAAAAATGAACACTGGTCAGTATTAACTTGCGCAAAGACTTAATTATCACTTTTAAAAATTTTTCATTTCCAACTTTCAAGAAATCTTGAATTCAAGAAATCTTGCAAGACTCTTGCAATTTCTTGCATATTAAAGTCTTGTCTTGTCTTGCAAGTGCAAGACAAGACATTTCGAAAGTCTTGTCTTGAATTTCTCGCAAGAGTCTTGATCTTGCAAGACATTCTCAAGAGTCTTGTGCAACACTACCGAAAGCCGAAACATGAACACCGACGAACAGTTCTGATCATGCCTAGTGGACGGATCTATTTCTGTTCTGGAGAATGTTTAACTGGGCCGTACTTTATATTTATACAGGTAAATTGGAAGCAACAGAATAGGTATTATTTTTCAATTATAACGCCAACTATGAATGTCAAAAAAGTCAAAAGAACCACAAAATGTTCTAAAAACGCCAAAAAAACACCAACATTCAACAGTTACAGTCCTCTATAGTCGGCATTAAAACTATTCCACTCCTCTGGTCAAAGAGAAGTGAAATAGTTTTAATGCCGACTATAGAGAACTGTAACGACTATAGAGAACTGTAACTGCCGACAAGCACCATCATACATAAAAAAAACATCGTTTCTTATGTTATGGTTCTATGATATATTTATTTTCAGGATACCTTCTCCCACTAATGCCCTTTTCAAAAAAATATATGAGAGTCTGTCAGTAGTGCAGTTCGTTTTTGCAACGAGCTTAAATGCACGATTTTCATGAAAACGTCGTAAGTCCGGTCCTGGCAAAAATTTGAAAACCAAGTCTTGGAGGAACATCCAAAACATATTTATTAATATCATATCCAATATCCAAAAATCATCAAAATTCATAAATAAACAAAAAAGTTATCAAGGATCAAATTATGCTCTAACTTAATTTGGCCCACTTTTTAGTGTATAAGTTGAGTTGGTACTCTTGTGTTGGTGTGCTAGCTCTAAAAACGGGTGTGCTAGGTTGTTCTAGGTCTCCTCTGTGCTAGCTTTTTCGCGAGAAAAAGTTACCGTTCAGCGTTGACCTGCCCCGCCCGAATTCAATTGCATTTTGATTCTTAACCGTTGGTGTGCTAGCTCTAAAAACTTGTGTGCTAGGTTGTGCTAGGTGTACTCTATTTGTGCTAGCATTTTGCCAAAAAAAATCCAACCGTTGGGGGGGCAGCTCAACGGACCTTTGGCTGAGTTCGGTTTGGCAAGACGGAGTTGGAGCGGATTAATGTCACGTGACTTGTGACTACAGAGCTGCTTGATCTGCCCCGATGGCGTGACCCGAAAGGGTTTGGAGTAAAAAGATTGAAAAGAGTTGAAATAGTGCGCAAGCCGAAGTCAGCCTATACTTTCTTTGGATTCCACTAGGATTCCTCGTGATTTTACGACACATGAGTTCCGATTTGTTACATCTAAATTCCAGAGCTGATATCGAGGGTTCTCTTGCCAGAGGGGCGTATCGACAAAGTAATGTTTTGGTTGATACGCCCTTCTCCCCTTCTGGCAGGAAACCCTCGATATGTCTAGAAAGGGGCATCTGGAGCCTGTTCTTTTCAACGATTGTTGAAAAAAATGGTGGATTCTTGGTTATAATGATAAATTGTGGTGAGAGATTTACTTAAAATTAAATTTTAATTCATTTAAATTATTCTCTTTCTTATACACACTTGTAATGTTACTTGAGTCGAATTAAAATGAAAACTTGTACTTAATTCTTGAGTACTTTTTCTTGGTATTCACTGAGCACCAGACATAACGCCTGCGGTATTTCTTTTGCGATATTTGAAAATTGTGGGTTTTAAAAGGCGGTATGATAATCTTGTAGTTCTCTAGCAAAGCATCATTCAAGTTATCGATAATTCTGATGATAGATTCATTGCCTAGGCCACCATGACCGTTTATAAGTGGAGTCAAAAATGCTTGGAAATGCATTCTTATTTGATTTTTGTTGATTCATTTGATTTCTACAGAATAATTTGAAATAAATGTTTCTATTGTACATCCCCATATTCCTTTTATTTTCTACATCTGATTCTACATTCACAAATTCAAAGCAATACGAAAATATTCGATGTTTACCATTGATCTCTGGGAAACCGTAGGAGATGCAGCGATCCTAAATCATGGAAAAGTTGCACATTTTGGTACTCAAGCTGTTCAAAAGTAATTGAAGAAAATCTGAATACTTTCAGAAGTATGCAGAAAATAACGAAATTTTTGTAAAACAGTTATCATTTTCGTAGGCAAAATATCAACATCATTGCACTTAATATGAAAATGCATGGGAAGCATGATAAGATATGAATATAATATGGAGTACCAATGAACATTAGCACTACTATGGTTGAGAACCAAACAGTTGCCGTGTTCTGGCGAAGCCCTCCCTAGCTCTCAAAGCAGAGATGAGGGATATGCTCCTCAAACCTTCACCAATAAAAAGACAGCTACCATTCAAACACCTCTGGCCCAGCACCAGGACATACAAGCCCAGAAAGGCAAAAACTAAAAGTGTTAGAAAAGTGATACAAACAACAAAGGACGAAGGTTATTCCATGCTTAATTGCCCGTTACCTACTGCGGACGAAAGGACATGGATCCGTAGAAAAGGTGGGGGTTTAGTGGGTACGGCTTCTATCCCCCTGATGGTTGCGAGTGCCGCACTTGTAAGTGTGTAAAAGCACATGCCTCTATAATAAATGCGCCAAGAGCAATACTTCCCAAAAGTGATGATTTTTTTGGTTGGCATTTCATCGAGTACTAGAATCCGCAACATTGCCATGATTTATGCTCAGAACATCGAGTTTCTAGTACCCTGTAGATTAAATCAATCAATGGAAATGACAATGATGAAGATGGAAAAGTAGAGATTTGAAAGGAAAATAAAAGCAGCATTTTTCTGGATCTGCTTCATGGTTTTTGGAGAGTTATGTAAATAATAATTGTGACATACATAATTGATGAGTGTGCATAAACGTCGAATTACACATCAACTAATCCAATATTGACGTTAATAACCGTAAATCTTATCTTCACGTCTTACGTGTTCGCAACAAACTCTGATTAAAGCGGCAAACATGAAAGGCCAACATTTAAACGACAAAAACCTATGTCACTTGTAATCAGTGTTTTTAAATACTAATAAACAATTCAGGCTAATTGCATTTGTCTATAGAAGTATTGATGAATCAGGAATCTGAAAATCATCGCGCAATTTCTCATAGATATTAAATCAAACTAATAGTGGATTTACGACCATACCTCAGGTCATGTCATCGACGTATATTTATCTTGTACTCTGTGGCAGTAAAAGCACGATAATTTATTATTACAATCAATTTTGTGTAATGGTCTGAAATGTAATTTATACTAAGCTTTTCTGATGTCAAGTGCCAATAAAACTTAATCTTGATTCGATGAGAGATCGGTCTGGTGGTGTTCCACACTAGGTATATAGGTGAGATTGTACACTGGTCAACAGTTGAAATATCAACTCTTTCTCCCAATGAGTAATAATTGACTTCACAAACAAACACTTTCGGCTCCTGTGATTGGGAAGGTTCAAAGATAAGCGTATGGCTGAGATTAAAGCTACACATTCCCATCCAGGATTCCTAATAATCATAGAAGAAGTAAGGAAGGAGGTAAAAAAACGT
Source organism: Orchestes rusci (assembly GCA_958502075.1). Classification (NCBI taxonomy): domain Eukaryota; kingdom Metazoa; phylum Arthropoda; class Insecta; order Coleoptera; family Curculionidae; genus Orchestes; species Orchestes rusci. Next base: position 16,237,036 of record OY293311.1, read on the forward strand.
TTTTTATATTATTTTTTTGGTATTTTTCGATGTTCGCAAACATAAATATAATAGGTGATACAAAATAAAATCCTATGATAACATTTTATCCGCCACTGTTGCCAGATGGTAAAAAAAGTATAAGGGCATCAAAATTCTGATTTGATAATTTGATCCGGCTGATATCTACCGATACCCTATTATCGAAGATGATATTTTTCCTTGTCTTAAATTATTGATTTGATTCGTTTTTTCAAATAAAAGCCGAAATTTGGAGCATCATAGATATCTTATTTCAAGGTTCCAAACTAAAGAAGAGTAGTTTTAGAATAGTGATACCGAATCCAAATACCCCATGCAGGGTGTCCGGAAAGTCAACGATAATACTGAAAGGGGTGATAGACCAACTCGTAAGATTCCAGAAAAACAAAATATTTTTTATTTATTTTTTTTATTTTTTTTTAATGCTCCGCACCACCTTTTCCTTCGCAATTACAAGCCAGTCACGAAAATTTCCACGCACTTGATAAAAAAGAAAATAAAAATAGATTATTTAAGTAAAATAAGATTTCTTATTGAATATTTTGAACTTTTAGTGGCAATATCTCGAAAACCATAGAGTTTTTACGAAGGTCATATTATGTTTTTCTGGATGCTTATGAATTGGTCCATCACTCCTTTCAGTATTATCGTTGACTTTCCGGACACCCTGTTCACCCTATAATAAGCGATGGACAATTCAAACCGCAATGAAGATCAAATTGCGATTGTTTTCCTATAGTGGCAGGTCAAACCCCAAATTCCCACAACAGTGACCCCATTCGACTAAACTGGCTTACATTTCGCAAAATCTCAAAACAATAAAACATAACCATGAAAATACCGCGAGAAAAAAATGTAAACAGCTATTTAAAAAGATTTTATTGTTTATCGGAGATATAACATTGCGGTTTATGGACCGCTTTTACGATTTCCATTACGCAGAATTTGTTTATTATTCCGACGAATATGCGGTTTCCATGAGAGTTCTGAAAAGAATTACGCACTAGAACATAAAGTGCACAGTTTAATGATGAAACTTTATTGTTGGCTTTTATAGCTTAAACGTGAAAGTATGGAATAAAAAATTGTGAGAATTATTATTTTGAAGGATATCTACGGACTTATCTTATCTGTGGTACTTGTGCTAAAGCAAACAGGGGATTCCTTAAAAAAAATTCATCATAGTACAGTGCGTGGGTAAATGTAGATTTTTTCGTTCGAAGGCTAGCTAACTAATACGTCAATCAAGCGTATCAAAGATTTGCATTGTTCAAAATTCAAGGAAACTGGACCAATTATAAAAAATTCAAGGTGAGACTATTTATGTTAAATTTCCCTGAAGAAAGTACAGCATTACGTTAATGAAAATCAACGTTATTCCATCCAATTGCTTTGTGTTAACTTTTCATTTTAATTCATATTCATAATCAATGTCGGATGTATGGCTGGGTCAACTGTATTCCAAAAACTTTTCAGGATAATCTAATAATTAAGTACCATAGCACACATTTCTATTGCTGTTTGCTTCTAGCTAAAACTAATTTGCATTAATCAGTGCAAAATTTTAATTGACCCGACTTGATAAATTATTCAAATTCCCATTTTTGATCGTTAAATGTCACTCGATACGACATTAGACCAATTAAATGGATTTCATTAATATCGTCCATTATCAACTATAGTGACATTTTCGTCAATGTAACTATTTAAATTAAATATTTGCTTTGTAATGGTTTGATATCATGGGATCAATTGGGAAAAATTGGCAATTAGCGGTCTGTCATTAATTCGTAATTGAATCTTTGCGATAGTAAATTATTTTGATAATTGGCTGAATTTACATCAATGAATTGCAGATTTGTAAAAAATAATATAATTTGACACTAACGATATTATATGTGTGCATGCAAGTGTAATTTGCCTTTTACGAGTTAACCAAGACCTTATGGCTGTTTTTGTTGTTGATTTATGAATAGATCAGAACTTTCTATTTTTCAAGTTTTGGGCTAGAGTCCGTTCTCAAATGATACGAACTAATAAATCAATCTGATTTTCAATGTATTCACTCCAAAAACACTGACACTTGCAGCTTGCTATAGAACACTTGTCCATGGAGAAGTGATTATGGGTGGTAAGCGGAGATAGACAAGAATAAACTCACTTTGGGTTCACTATTATGATTTATGGTTTTTCACAGGTCCGTATCATTTAAAAAGAAACTATAGTTTTCAACTTCGGAGTTCATGACTTTTCTGGTCAACGCCATTTTAAAGTTTACTAACTGGAAAACCCGCGCCTCCGCTCGCCTTGTAAGATAATATGAAATAACCAACTTCCGACTCAATATTTTTTATAAAACAAAAGGTTATACTTATTACAAATAATATGTTCCCAAACATTTACCTAAGACGATATTACTATTCCACTTACCATTTCTCTCTCATTTACATTCATCACACAACGCAAATATTTATTTAATAATGTGAACGCGGCTTTATGTTGTGCACATTTCAATAGAATATGCCTCAACGTCAAATGAAAAAGTTACTATCATTGTCAATAAATGAAATAAAATGGTGAATGCTGACAAATGTAATTTTTCATGAAACATTTGAATATAAAGCTTAATTTCTCAAAATAAGCTATGAGTTGAAGCATAAAACTATACCCTCCTTATAACTTTTGAACCGTGTGATATTTGCGAACAAAATTTGGATACACCATATGTGTAGACGTTCTGCATTTTTTCGAATAGTAGCAACATCTGAAAATGTCAAAATGACAACTGGACGTCATTTGAATCAAATGGAAATGGGGGTCGAGTGATAACTTATTTTGAAGGCAATTTGACCCTGATTACAACTGCCGAGTTTCAAGCCATGACAGTATACCTATATATTTTTTAACATTTTTGTTTCTTGATAAATACTTATTCGCAAGAGTTGATTTCTCTAAGCTAAAAGTGAGCGGCAATGCTTAGAAGCTGTCTTAATTGCACACGATGCAGTAACCCTGAATATTTGCAAATCTGTACTAGATCGGATTACCAATCTCAAGTGAGTGCTGTTCCATGTTAAATTACAGTGCATAAAACAATCTCCTGATATAAAATTTCACTTGATGGTTTCGAATGCCTTCAATAATGCCCTTTCTTTGGAGTGGATCAAACCAAGAATCCGAGGGAGAAAGTCCTGGACGATCAGATTCTTAAATATTGTGAAGATTATTGAGCAATGTGAAGATGGCAAAACAAAGAATTTTACCAACCAAGTAGAAATCAGCAAAGAAAACTTTGGTCAATTGTCAAGTAGCTGAATGTCTATACAGGTATACTCAATAACCCCAAAAATGTGTGTGCCATTTGGGTACAAATCTTTCATCCCCCAATGATCCCAAGATTCAACCCACAGGGTATTCTGAAAGCTCTAGCTGATATAACTTGATAGATAAGCAAGTCTGCTGAATTTCTGATGAAATTACCATCAAAATCAGTTACTGGGGCCACAAAAGGTTCCTCGACTACTGGTAACTCTCCAAGGTGTCTCAAGTGTCTCAGTAGTAAAGTAAACTCCTCCTCTCCATTATGTCCATATTGTGAAAACGAACTCCATGTGCACAAGATGGCACACCAGATCAGCACCTCCACCAACGATGTGATTCACAATATTCACATCTTTTTGAAAAACATCTTCCTTCCCTACCTCTTGAGTATGATTGACGCTCTTATTTTTTATACGAATGATCTGTGAGCATCCCTCTCTCAGGTCATTTTATTTTCTTTCCAAATGATACCAGCGTTGTATGGCATAGGATGTTGTTCGATTTCAGATGTGTGTTCCAAATCCAGTAACGTGTAAGTCCTGGGTATTTGACCTCTCAGATGGAGTTGGTCCGTTTTTCGAATATAACTTGGTTGAAGAGTCCCATGTTGCTCCGTTGTTTATAAATTATTGCAGTTCTAGCAGCCTTGACATTGAGATTTGCGCTCTCACACCTTCGATGGACTTTTTTCAGAGCTGTTTGCACCAAACCTCACTCTCTGAAGTGAGTATTGCCACGTCGTTTGCATAGCATTGGGCTTAGAACCCTAGGTGATTCAGATTCTTGAGTAATTCATCTACCACCAGTCTTCACAAAAGCGCCAACCCGCCAACAAGGGGCATCCTTGTGTCAGTGTTGCCTCTAGGGTGTCATCTTGAAGGCCCACCATCAATTTCCGGTACTGCCAGCATGTTGTAATTATATTCACCTACATGTCGTGCGTCGTCTAATAGCATAGAAACGCCACCGTGATCTGAAGAACATAAAAAATGGTTCGATTCCAATAATTATTGTCTATTCCGTAACGTCATTGAAATGCTGTTTGTGAGGATCCAAAGGACTAGGTGTGTGGCGTTATGGGAGAGATCAAAGGATATCTCATTTCCCTGGATAGTGGATTGAAATGTGAGTATCACATCTTGACATTATATGATTTACAATAACTGTAGTAATCTTCCTTGTTAAAGGCTTGGCTATGGAGTGATTTTCTGGAGTGACAGCCAGTATTTGTTGATCATCCAGAGGAGTATCGTTTGGGAAGCACTTTCTAAGGCAGAATCTCCTGACGATCACCTCACAATTTGGAGATTTTCTGTTTGAATTTGAACTGGCTCAGAACCACACGTTAGTGGATTGATCATTTCCAATAGCAACCAGAAAGTACACAAGTGGGTCCTTCATCTTGAAGAAAAAAGCGTGTTCAACCATCTGCCGCTGGCACTCTCATCTCAAGAGGATCTCGATGATCATTGAAGAGATTGAAACATGGGAAAGCATACTTACCATTAATGAGTTTTTCAATTACACTTATAAAATACTTTTTGTAACTCCCTATGAGTATATTTTCAGTTGATTCAAAATATTCCAATAAATCAAAATAACATTGTTTTTGATAGGCAAATTGAAAGTTTCTGAGCATCTTTGAGTGTGACTGATCACTAGATCTTGATAAAAAAAGTTTGCAGAATATTGTTTTGATCGTCGTAAAAAGTGGAACAAGGAATCATGTTTTGAGATGCCTCCTATTTGTGAAGAGAATCAGCTCCGTCCTTGTGGGATTCACTGAAAGCTCTATCTCTTCACATCATACCTCCAGGTTTCCACGGGCTGATCTCATGCGCTCATAAACGATTACTTATCTGCACGTGTGCCTCTATATGGCAGTCTCCCAAGGATGCTTTCACCTGGCGATCCCGAAGAGCAGACCAAACCCAACTTACCAGGGAGGCTGGGGTTCCTTGGGCCTTGACAGACTCGCAAATACGTCCGATTTTGCTTTATCAAATGCTCCTTCTACGTCAACGGAGAGGGTCAAGGCGACCTCTTCGTCATCCATGGTCCTTTCGCTAGTTGAACTTCAGCATGGTGAGCTGAATCTGTACTCTTGCCCTTGCTGTGGACGTTTTCCAGATGATGCTCACCTGGAAGATGGACTTGAGTCTAGCTATGAGTAGAGTCTTAGCTATGTTCATCATCGCCGGAGAATCCAATTAGGTCCTGCTGCCTGATATGGAAGATAACTTACTTAAAGATCAAGGAATATTTGGTATATTTTTTACACCATCACACCATTCACACGAAAACTCTCTGCTTGTTGGGTACTGAAGAGGGGCTAGTAGATGTTCTTGCTAATGAGCAAATGGTCTCCTTCTTCATACTCTTCCTCCTGTTGATGGGCGATCTGCTACTTTCCCGCATCCTTTCTGAATTGTTCTATGACTATTCTGGTAAAAAGCCTGTATAACTTTCTCTTGTTCTCGATGTCAAAGCCACCACATTGATTGTGTTGGCTCTTCATGGACAGTGTTGTGGCAATAGTAGAAATTTAAGGACATTTGGCATTCTGCAAGGTAGTACTCAAGACAGACCAACAAAATAGACTTGAAAAGGGAAACGTCGGCAACAAATACTGACACTTGGCCACTAAAAGTTCAATTAATATTCCAAATTTGATGACTTCCGATCAATTAACAACTAGACGATTTTTTGGTTGATATAAATACAGTAATTATAAAGGGTGATCATTGAAGCTCACCCACCCAATGATTCCGATGGGAATTCGTTTCGCTTCGACTACATCCAAAATTTGTCGACTATTTAAACAGAAATATCCGGTTAATCAAACTTATTGGCCGAGTATAATTTGATACGGCACAGGAAATTACAGGGTTCATGTGACATGGAAAACTTTTTCACAATAATTTGTTGATCGAGGCACAAAGAACGAATTTGTTGTCTGTAATGTTATCTTGTATTTGTATTTACGTCATAAATCGAAGGCAATGTAAATCTAATAATACTGGGGCAAATATATTTCTGTTGCCAAATTCTTCAAATATCGTATTGACTTTACGTTAATAGAGGTAAACTACACAATTGTTGAAGTGTTTATTATTCATAAATTCCGATGTTCGAGTAAGATAAATCGAATATGTCAGGAACGCAAATTTTTTGATATTTATACGCGACATTATTATAATTAAATTGTATGACACCGTAAACATGCACAATTATGTGACCTATTTTTCGAAAAAGAATATTGCGGGAAAAAGACATTTTACATAAATTAATCGACAATTTGCTAATTGTACTTAGTACGGTGTTTTTGTTCGTTTTAGTTCATGTGCTTTAATTGTTTGGGCATTCTTTTAATTAATTAATTCAGGGTGGTTTAATTATTTGTGGCGCTGCTACGTGATTATTTAATTGTTGTAACCTAGTTGCACATTTTATGGATGACGGAACAGATAATAGAGAAATTAATACAAGCCTTTAGCTATAGACAACAAACGTCAATGACAAAATCGTTAAATGTAGTGTAAATTTTTGTTTCATGATTTCGTTAGAAGTTTTCTATAAAGATTAAATAAGAATAATTACTTCATTTATCGATTTGTTTCAGTTATTTATTCCCAATAACAATTATTATTATTATCCAATGAATTCAGCGGTTTGAATGTGTAGGTAGTAAAAAAAAATTTAAACACGCACCCATTGTCACATGATTTCTATTTTTCTCAATAAAAACCATGCGCCGGACCAGAGAAAATCAAAAGACCAAATTTGTTCTGAAGTAATAGACGATTCCAAAACTGATATTTATTTGGAGGGAAAAATGTAGCGTAGCATATTTTTTTCAAAAATGTTCAATCCACATCCCGCACGGATTTCACTGGTGGAAATAGGAAAAAATGTTTCTCATTATCAAATGGTCGCGAAAAAGCGTACCAAATTCCACAAGGTTTTCTGAAGCTCTACTACAAGAGTATACTACATTTAGGATCCAATCAACGTGAAATCTAATAGTTGGCATATTCAAATTTTGATTGGTCATAAAAATCGCAACTTGGTTCATCATCAGAAAATAAATAAAAAGGGTCTTTTCCACGCTACTGGGTTGAACAAATTGACCTTATAATAATCAGCTTACACTTGTTGGGGACTTGGAATAGAACAAGATACGAGATACGAGGGAGGTCAAAAAACAGTTTTTCCGCCAAACTCAAACATATCCCTTGATTTTACTTTCATATTACATCTTCCTCGTTACCATGTGAAAGTACACTTGCTATTTGTATTTTTTTTTGTGATGAAAAAATTTTTTTTTTGGTATTCTACGTATCTCTTTCGTTCTCCAAGTCATCAAAAAGTAAACACTCATTATTATAAGGTCATTTTGCTAAACCCAGTGGCGTGGAAAATATCCCTTTTTGTTTATTATCGAATATTAAACCAACCCTGTATCTATCTTTATCAAAGTCGGAACATTAGTATCTGGGGTGCATGACGAATCGATGCCAACTGATGCAAGAACTGAGCCTTATTCATAGATCTCCTTACCGAAAAAGAGCGATATCGTTCAAGAAACAACTGAGATGTTGACTTGTACATAAAATTCAGGGGCATATTCCTCAGCTTATTTCATGACAAAAAGATTATATAAACATGGGTCCGGAAGTGTATCGTTTTTAAGATAAAAGGTGTTGAACTTGAAAAAAAATGTACGCCACTGACTTCACTGTAATTTTCACTTGGTTATTAATTGAAGCAACCAAAAATACAACTTTTTTGCCTCTTGGATTTTTTTTTCAGAGAATGAAAGATTTTTTTTTCGAAAACTAGGCTAGATATGAAAAAAAGTTGTATTTTTGCTTGGTTGATCATAAGAAAAAAAACAAAAATCACAACAAAGTCATTGGCGTACATATATTTAACAAAAATATTCGGTAGGATGCCCTTCGGAACGGCACTGGTCTTTATAATCTCTACCTAGGCCTAAACGAGGCTTCTATTACTAAAAATAGTTCTGCCAAATTTCAAAAAAATCGGTCCAAGGTTATTTGTGACATTTGTAAAAAAATGTTTTTTTATATAAAGTTTAACACCCTGTATCTCAAAAACAATGCACTTCCGGAACCATGTTTATATGGACTTTTTTTCATGAAATTAGCTCAGAAGTACGCCCTTGAATTTGATGTACGCAATGAGGAAACACCCTGTAGAGTGTGATATCACCTCCCGAATAAGATGTAAATGAGGACATGAGGGCACAAATGGTTTATTTTTTTATTTTCTAAACTTTTTTGATAAAACTAGAAGAGTGGCAACTTTCCATCATGATGCAGATGCACTAATTTCCATCCAATAACAAACTCTCTGTCGTCACATGATCATTAACAGCCAAAAAAGAAAAGCTATGGAGTTTGGCCATTCAAAACATGGCTTTTAACGTGGGCGGCGCAATAAACCAATCTATGCCCTAGACCTCTCTTAGTTTTAGTTCTTCAGGTACCGTGTTAACTTTCCGAATACATCTTTAACATGGGAAGCTCTCGCTTCGATGTTGCTCCATAGCTATCGTGAAACATCTGTTAACAACGTTCTAAGTAATATAATTCCTCCATTCAATCCTCTCTTGTGTCTGCATGAGATATCTCTGGAAGTTCTGATTCTTGCGACCCTACTCGATATCCGAATGCTCTTGCCCGTTGTAACTTTGTTCCAAATTTTTGGATTTTCTTTTTCCATATCTCCAGCTTATTCCATTACTTTGTTAATTGAAAACCAAAATGTCCAGTGTTTCTTCTTTGAAGCGTTTTATCATTCACCACATCTCAAACTACCGTTAAAGTATTTTCTGGAACAACAGGAAATACTTAAGGAGGTATGCCGTCTCACCAATTTTTCCGCTCGGAACAGATTAATAATCGTCCGAGCAGCACTTCGCTACCAGCGACCGCACCAAAACTCATTGCGTACCACCGTTTCCGACTGTTTCTTTTTGATTCCAACTCAATACCACACGGTCAGACACTTCGCCGATTTTGTTTCCGGAATGATCTTCAACATGGAAGTAAGACTCTATTTTTCCGGTGGCGTAAGTCGATGGGCAGAAGAGGGTTGTTACAGGGTTTTTTTTTCTTCACCGCTGGCTGTCCGAGTATGGACTCATTAGAAGTTTCTATGCTTCCTTCCCACTTATTTCCGGGGTTAGGAAGGGATGATTTCCTTCAGTTTTCAAAATCACATTGGTCCTTGAGGTTCCGGCAATGTTTTTGAATCCTCTGGAGTTATACCACTTTCTTTTCCTATTCCGTTCCATTTTTACGACTTCAAATTCGCATACCAAACCGTCCGCATTTTTCATTCTGCGCAAACCGCTTTCCGTTGCGCATTCAACCTCACAACCTCAACCGACTGCCGACCAACCTGTCAACTTTTCGACTGTAACAACGCACTTCTCCCACTTTTAAAAGACATATTGAGGAGTATTATCTCCAATTATGAGGGGTCTGCAACGTGTGACCAAAGCCAATGTTAGGGGAGGTAGTTACTACTTGCTGCCTGTCCCTATAAATGTATCAATGCAAAACTCAACTACTTTTTGGGGGTTCTACCACGTTTTGGTTTTTTTACAAAATATATTTTAGGGAAAGTAGTTACTACGTGAGAAGCCACGTAGTAACTATAATCAAAATGTGCAGAGTATGACGTCATTGCGCAATTGAAGCCAATTTTTCTCCAGGTGTCTGTACTGTCTATACCTTATTTTTTTTCTGCCATGATTTTGAGGAGTCTACGACGTTTTGTTATTTTTTTATGGCCGATTTTAAGAGATTCTTTGTTACAGTGCGCAAATTTCACTTTCTCCACTGTGCAGAGGCCACCCGATAAGCGCTGTGTGTCCTTAACAATAAAAATCCAGGGGGTGGCGCCCGAGTTACGGAAAATAAAATTGAAGTATAAAAAATGTGAAGTAGCTTATTCTGATTTCAATAAACTTACAAAAATCAGGGAATACTTGGAAAGAGATGGATTATTCCATAAAATAAGTGGTGAAGGGTCAACTCCTAGATTAGAAAACACATATAGAAACTCTAAACACTGTGAAAAATATAGGAACAGAGCTGGTGCATGTGATAATGCAAACCAAATGTTCATAACTAACCCAAAAAAAATCAAGAAGCTAAATCACCAATATCTCCAATATAACACCAACTGAGCAACAGCGTTTATCACCGACTTCCAACTGTTTGGTAGTCGAAATTTATAAAAAGTTTCGACTCTTAAATTAAATGGTCTCTATTTTTTCCACGCAGAGAATAAAGGGCATTGTTGGACGTCATGACCACCGAGTCTATTAACAAACTGCGGGTGGTGACCAAAGTGAGACCCACCGTGCCGCAAACTCAACCATATTTCTTAACGGTACGCCGCTAACTTATTACTATTACTTTCGATTAACAGCATCGTTAAACAGCTTTTTTCTTGTAGCTTCATTTTTATCGAAAATATTTTGACTTCAGCTTTTGGGTATGATTGGTGATTTTATTTGGGTTAATTGAATTCTGATTTTGTTTGCTCAATATATCATTAATGATCTGATGTTTTTGAAGCAGAATTACCCCATTACCATTTCAGGCGGACATTGATCGTTTAATGTTTGTTGATCTCTAAAGCTCATCGAGATCTTTGAGCAATATTTCATAGGTATAGGGCATATATGGTTTGATTTCATTGTCATCATTCTACTCAACGTAGCCATTATTGCGGATGACTGCAGCCTATATACAGGGTGTCTTACTTATTTTGACGGATACGCTATGATACTACCCTGTATAGTGATATAGGACTTGACTGTTTATGAGAATTGATTATGGTCCTGGAGCTTGATCTGATAGAGTCTGTTCGTGTTCCAGGCTGATAAAAATCAGGATTTTTCTGAGATAGTAGGTGGGAGTACTGTGTGTTTGTGTATATTGCTTCTTAGCAGTCTACTCCTCTATTTCACCAAGAAACTACGCCGAGAAAACTATAACTTTTTTGATAAAACTCAAACACAATATACCTCGCAAAAGAACTTACATGATGTCTCAAAAATGGTGCTAATCCCAACTGAATTCCTCACAATTTTTGAGAAAATCGAATTTGACTTTTTTATGTGAAAAGTCCCCTCCAACCCTCAAAACAACACCACAGTGAATTTTGATGAAATTCATACACAACATAACTGACATCACTCCTCAAAAATGGTAGAAAACTCTACCCTCATATTACCTTACAGTTTTTGAGAAAAATCGGATTTTAATTTTGTTTAATGTATGGTCACCTCCAAGCCAGCGCCATGTTAAAAACTCTATTAATCCCGAACTCTTTCTCGTATTTTGATAATATGAATTCATATCATCATTTTACAAAATGGTGCAAATTCAACCCTCAATGCCTCACAGTTTTTGAGAAAATCGTATTTGATTTTTTTTCTTGATTTACAGGGTGTCTGGAAAGTATATGCATTTTATAATAAGACTAATATGGTATAATTATGGGAGCGTAAGGGAAAGGTCAAAATAACCCCTGTTTGTCATGATTTTTTTTTCTAAAGTGCGTCGTAATGGAGATACAGTGCTCTAAAGGGGTACCCATCGATTTAATTTTTTTGCTCCAACTTTTGAGCCGGCTTGAATAATTTTATGAAATTTAAGTATGTTGTGTGGACCCATAAGACCAAGTAAAGTCAATATTTGAAATTGTAGGGAGAACCAGGAACGGACTGGCCACCAAACCTTCTGCCCCGGCCCGATAAAACTAACCGTTTTCGAGCAAAATAGGTTTTTCTTCTACAGGGTATTGCAAATTCTACGGCGAGACCACAGTGTTGGTATTTTTGGTATTGAAAAAAAAATTCGACACCCTCAGGTTGATTGCCCATACTAGAATTAGTTAAAAATTGTAAAAAACAAAAAAAAAATAAAAAAAAATCATGTAATTTTCATTTTTTTTTTCAAATTTGACAAATTCTAGTACAGTCAATCACCCTGAGAGGTTAAAAAAAAATCAATACCAACAATAACAACAACCCATGTCTTGCCGTAGTATTTTAGTGTATTATTGCAATAACCTGTGAAACAAAAACCTATTTTTCTCGAAAATGGTTAGTTTTATCGGAACAAAAGAAAAGCATTTTTTTCATGAGAGAAGGTCAGAATATTTGAAGAAGTAGTTTTCAGCTCTGTAAAATGACAAGTGTCAAAAATTGGTCCCAAAAGGTTTGGTGACCAGTCCGTTTCTGGTTCCCCTACAATTTAAAATATTGACTTCATTATGGTTTTATGAGTCTTTATGGCCTACACAACATACTAAAATTTCATCAAATTGTACAAGCCGGTTCAAAAGTGGGAACTAAAAAATTAAATAGATAGGTACACCTTTAGGGCCCTCTAACGGGGCCCTGTATCTCCTTTTTTGATAAAAGTTTTTGCTTGGTCTAAAAATAACAACGGTCAAAAAAAAATCTTGAACTAAAGAGGGAGATAAAAAAAATAACAAAATGTGAAATATACTTAAAACAAAGTGCTGATATTTATTATTATTTCGTTTTTTAATTTTGGACGGAAAACGATGTAGAATAATATCAAGCAAACTAACCCAAAAATATCAAGAACTGATAAAACTTTTAATTTAACTTTTTTTTTTATTTGATAAATTTTTCTGCTATCTTTATTTTTGTTCCCGCTCATTTGGGATTTTGATTTTACAATTCGTTGGTGACCTGTTAAGAACGTGATTTTTCCCCTCTTTCGAATTATTATATCAACTATATAACAGACTGAAAATAACCAAAAGTATCAAAAATGTACGGAAATGGGATCAAACCAATCCAAAAGTAGAACAGAAAAATAAAACTGATTCAAAAATTACCAAAACCTACTCAAAACTAACTCAAAATAACTCAAACTGAACAAAACTAAAGCATACTTACCGAATCTAACACAAAACTAACGCAAGTTGAGTCAAGGTAACAAGAACTGATAAAACTAGCACGAAACTACCACAAAAATGACCAAAACTAACGCAAACTCACTCATAGCAACTGAAAAAATAGCCAAAACTAACGCAAACTCACTCAAAAATTATCCAAACTGACGCTAGAGTAGCAAAAAATCGATAAAATCTCAACACAAACTAACCCAAATTAAACTAAATCCAACCAAAAATAACCAAAACTCACAACTAAAGCAGACACAAAAATAACCAAATATAAAGAAATTGACCCATACAAAAGTTATAGAAACTGAGACAAAAATGACCAAAATTAACACAAACTGATCCAAACTAACACAAATTCCACTAAAACTGATCATAACCAACCCAGAAGTAACGCAGAGTGAACAAACTAACGCAAAACTGACCAAAAGTAGTACAAACTGACAAAACTAATCTAAAAATAACCAAAACTTACGCAAATTAACGTAAACTAAGTAAAAAGTAACAAAAACTGACCAAAACTATTTCTAAAAGAGTAAGAGAGTAAGAGAAAAGTAACTTAATTAACATGGGAATTAACTTAATTAACATGGGATGGCACCAGCCAAACAATGCTACCACTTCCAAAGTTCGTCAAATTATATATTCTTCTAATCCAATTTCACATGCAAAGTGTCATATCACAGTCTGTGATGTTTTACCAGACTGGTTTTGATTCTGGTAAATGATACTTTAGAGAAGATTGATATAGCTTGATAAATACACCGGATTTCTCCACCGAAAAAGAAAAAAAACCGTTGATCTCCCTCCTCAGCAACATTTTTTAGGGTTTTTGTTGATCTATCCTTATACTTGTTTTGTGGAGAAGAGTTGGATTTATGATTTTGGATTTCGGAAAAGAAAAAGGTAAATACAAAAAATACCAGCACCTGCGGATTGAGATTGAAAATCCAAAAATATATTTATAATAAATTTATCGTATTTTCTATTTACCTCCCTTGATAGCTCCAAGTTGCTGGCTTATATTTCTCACCAATTTTGCGGAAATGAAATCACTGGACTGGAATCCCGGGCACACTTGCAATTTATTATAATTATTAGCAAGAAAAACGAAGCAGAACAAAACTAGGATACTATTAATAACATAACTTTCAATACAAAATATGAAACCAAATTTCTGGCTACAAAAAATGGCGACTTGCCACCGTCAAAGCTATAGACGTACTTAAACTGGTTTTTCTTGATGCGCAACAGATTAAACAAAACCATCACCCAGAGCGACAGAGACAGCCTAGAGCGTTGAAGTGTGACGTCTTACCGGAATAACCACTACCAACCATAAAAATATAGACTATTGCCAACCTAACAAAAATATTCAAATAATATTTATGTCTTCTGACTGAACAAACCTACTATCTATTATAAATAAATAAACTGTTCACAACTTGGAAAAATACTTGAATATGCCTTTTGGTCGAACATGCCGCCCCTCTTGAAAGCTTGTCTTTCAACAAAACCCAACCTAAAGCCTATAAATTATGACAACCAAAAATTCAGTACAAAACATTCCTTAAATCTAAGAATTTACAACACAATCGCTATGTCAACATTGCTCGACAGGCAAAATACACAACCGTGAAACAGCCCTTTTAAAAACGCCATTAGATGTTTTTATAGACACCACACGGACCATTCGGTCATCCCCCGGATGCAATTCAATAACTCGCGCACGCTGCCATTTCAACGGGGGCAGATTGTCATCGCGCACGATCACTAAATCTCCAATCCTGACAGGATCAGCTGCCTGCTGCCATTTGGTACGCTGTTGGAGCTGTCCAAGATACTCCGAAGACCATCTACTCCAGAATGACTGAAGAAGCTGCGCCAACAAATGATACCGCTGAAGCCGGTTTGGATTACAACCACTCAAGTCTTCTTGAGGTAACGCGTTAAGGGCAGTGCCAATTAAAAAATGTCCCGGTGTTAAAACTTCTAAATCATCTGGCGCACTTGACAATGGGGTTAGAGGCCTTGAGTTAAGGCAAGATTCCACTTGGGTCGAAAATGTGTACAACTCTTCAAAGGTTAGTCTTTGACCACCGATTACGCGCTTAAAATGGTGCTTAGCGGATTTCACCGCAGATTCCCATAAGCCGCCAAAATGCGGCGACCTGGGCGGAATGAAGTGCCAATGAATGCGCAACTGAGAAAAATATTCCGAAAAAGCATTTTGAGTAGCCCCCTGGCCCAAAAACTTGTACAATTCCTGTAAGCTATTATTCGCACCGACAAAATTCGTTGCATTGTCCGAATAAACGTTACTGCACAAACCTCTCCTGGCGATAAATCGCTTAAAACAGTTGAGGAAGGCAGGAGTGGATAAGTCGCTCACAACCTCCAGGTGAACAGCCTTAGTTACCATACAAACAAATAAGCATAAATATGCTTTGATTGTTTTATGACCCCGGGTTTTGCTAACTTTGATATCAAAGGGTCCCGCATAGTCCACTCCGCAGTTTGTAAATGGCCGGGAAGGTGTTATTCTAGACCTAGGTAAATCCCCCATAATTTGATTCAAGCATTGAGGTTTTGCTCGAATGCACACAACGCAGTTTCTTAACACTCCCCGTACAACCTGACTACCTGATATTGGCCAATACCTAAGTCGAATTTGTGCCAGTAAAGCCCGCGGTCCTGCATGCAAATTTTTGTAATGTTCATTTAAAACGATCAACCTTGTAATTCTATGCCCCTTTGGCAGTATAACTGGAAACTTCTGCTCAAAGTTCAAGTCCCCTTTAGCTAACCTACCTCCTACCCTCAGTAGTCTATCCTTATCTAACATTGGATTCAAGCTTAATATTTTACTAGTCCTTCCAAGTTTCTTTCCACTTGTCAGACAATTGATTTCTGGTTTAAATTCCGATAACTGTACAACCTTGATAATTTCAACCCAAGCCCTTTCCAGTTCAAGTACAGTAAGTGTTCCTACATGTCGTGATTCTTTCTTTGTGCGAATATTCTCTAAAAACCTTAGGCAATACGCGACTGACCTCAAAAGTCTATTGAAATTCGAAAACCTATCGAAAACCTCGCCGATGCCAATAACCATTCCCATAGTACTTACCATAAATGCTTTAGGAGCCAACCTTTGTTCAGGAACCGTCTCGATGTCAATGTTCTGAAATCTTGGCCAATTATCCTCATCTTGTGACAGCCACCTCGGTCCATTCCACCAGAGAACATTAGATTTTAAATTATCACCAGATATTCCCCTTGATACCATATCAGCTGGGTTATCAACCGAAGAAACGTGACACCACTGATGGCCTTGAGTCAGGACCTGAATCTCTGAAGATCGATTAGCCACAAAAATCGACCAATTTGAAGGTTCCTTTGCCAACCAACACAACACAATTGACGAATCAGACCAATACCTTATCATCGAAGGATTAATATCAGTGGACTGTAATACCGACTTGACTAGCCTTGCCAGTAAAAGAGCACCGCATAGTTCCAATCGAGCGAGCGCAACTACTTTGAGGGGAGCGACTCGCGACTTGGAAGCCACCAACCGAACATGACAATTGCCTTGAACATCTACAGATTTAATATAGACACAGGCCCCATAGGCTTTCAAGGACGCATCGCAAAACCCGTGTATTTGCAGACTCACTGGATTCTCACATACCATATGTCTCTTGATATTGATCGATCCTAATCTTTCAAAATCACCTCGCAAGTCCAGCCAGTTGTTGAGAATTTCCTGTGGCACTTCCTCATCCCATCCTAATTTTTGCTTCCAAAGATCCTGCAATGTAAGTTTAGCCCTGATGATTAACGGTTGAAGTAGTCCTAATGGGTCAAAGACTACCGATATTATCGAAAGAATCTGTCTTTTTGTTACTTTTTTGTCCAAACCACTCTCAAAAATATCCGAAAACTCAAAATTAAGGGTATTCGACCGAGAGTTCCATTTTATCCCTAAAGTTTTCGAATCACCGTCCGTAGCCGATATATAGTGTTCAATATGCGCAGCACCTTGCGCAGCCTCACTTCCGTCCAAAATTACCTCCGGTTTATTACAACACCACTTCCTTAAGACAAAACCACCTTCTATCAAAATTCCGTCTATTTCCTTTTTTAGATTCATAATTTCATCAACACTCTCTGCCCCACTGAGCAGATCATCCATATAGAAATCCTTTATTATGACATTGCTAGCCCGAGGAAAATCTTTACTAGCCGAAAAGGCTAACTGCTGCATACATTTAACAGCCAAGTATCCCGAACAAGACATACCATAAGTTACCGTATTTAAGGTATAATGCCCAATGTCCTCATCCTTATTAAACCTCCATAGTATCCTCTGGTAGTCCCTGTCCTCCTCAGCAACCCAAATCTGCCGATACATCTTTTCCACATCAGCAGTTATTACCAAGGTATGCTTTCTCCACCGTAGCAAAATATCGAAGATATCCTCCTGAAGTTTCGGACCTATTAACAATGCATTGTTCAAGGACACCCCATTAGAAGTAGGACTACTAGCATCGAACACAACTCGAAGCTTGGTAGTCTGAGATGTTGCCTTTAAAACTGGATGATGCGGTAAATAGTTGATATTAGGACCCCGTGTAACCACTTCTAAATTTTCACCGGGTTCTATCTTTGACATATGGCCTAATTTTATGTACTCTTTTAAAAAAGAGTGATACATTTCCCTAGACTGGACATTCCTATCCAGTTTCCTTTCCATCCAATTGAATCTTTTCAACGCCGTAGAATATGAGTCTCCAAGTACCAAAGATCCCGAACGAAAGGGCAAATTCACAATAAACTTTCCATCCTTAGCTCTTTTCGCCGTGTCGATGAAAAACCTCTCACACTCTTCTTCTTCCCTTGTGAGAAATCTTTCCTTTTTCGTCTCTTCCAGGAGCCAAAACCTTTCCAATTGATCTTGTACGGTCAGAGTAGACACCAAATTGAAGGAGTTCACCCCCGAAATGTTATCAAAACCTGCAGATCCCACAACTACATAACCGAGCCTAGTTTCCCATATCGTAACTAACCCCTTGTTCAATGTTATATGATGTGATCCTAGTACATCCCAAAAAATGGCCGAACCCAATAAAATATCGATCTTACCTGGATTGCAAAATGATGTATCAGACAAGAATAAATCCTGAGGGATATTAACACTAGCCTTATCAATTTTAATAGAGGGAATCATATTCGAAATCTCCTCAATTATCAAAAAATTAGTCTCCACCTGATAGTCATCGTACCTAGAAAAGATCTTAGCCCTTACCTTGTGTGTTATATCCGACACACCTTCACTTATTCCTTTCACTGTTATATTTACCCTTTCTTTTGCAATACCTAACTTGTGACTTAGTTCTTTAGTCATAAACGATGACTGAGATCCGTTATCTAGAAGAGCCCTGCATTCATGCATGTTCCCAAATTTGTCCATAATTTTAATAATCGCCGTAGACAGCAGCTCTTCTCCAATTGACTTACTTACCTGTATCTTATCAATTTCCTTGGAATGCCCGTTAAATGATACAGTTTCCTCCGTAGTTCCCGAATTACCTTGACTTCCCGATGAAGCCCCTGATGATGCTTCCTTATTGTCATTTTTCTGTTCCGTGTGAAGCAGTGCATGATGTTTCCTCTTACAGTGCCTACATCCACTCATTTTACAATCCAAAACCCTATGCCCAGACCTGAGACAATTCCAGCACAAACTAGCCCCCGCGACAGCATCCCGTTTTTTTTGAATATTCATATCCATAAATTTCTTACAATTCTGGATATAATGTTCCTTTGATTTGCAAACTACGCAATTATTGTTGGACCTATTTTGCGTATAATAAACATGCTGTCTGGACTTCGATTGCATACCCTTGTCAACAATCTTTTCTTTCACATTTGCACTACATGATGATTTTAAATTAGCACACTTTTTAGTTAAAAATTGTAGAAACTCCTCCATGGTTGCAAAGGTATCTATCGAGCATTGGTTTTTCCATTCTTTCTTGGTAACCGAATCCAATTTAGTTTCCAAAATATATATTAACAATGTATCCCAATGCTCTACTCCCAAACCTAAAGTTTTCAATGCGCGCAAATCCCTTCTTATTTCATTCACAAACCTACGCAAATCCTCATGCGATTCCTTTGACATTATAGGAAAATCGTACAAAGACTCAATATGGGATATAGCGATGAGTTTTTTGTTTTCAAAACCCTCCTTCAACAAACCCCATGCCTCCTGATAGTTGGTGGACGAAACCTCTAGGTTATGTATAACCTCTGCAGCGCTACCCTTCAAAGAACTTTTTAGATAGTGGAATTTCTGAATATCTGACAATCTAGAGTTGGAGTCAACCAGAGAATTGAATGTGTCGTGAAATTCTAACCACTGTTTATAATCTCCATCAAAGCTGGGAATTTGCATAACCGGTAATTTTACTTCCATAATTGCGTCTGTTCCTCTAGGACTGGGCCCCCCCACCGACTGAACACCCAAACTCAACTGGCTCAATCGACCTACCACACTAAAATATTTCTCGACAAACCTGTCTCTCTCCATTTCTTCCTCATCGATCTTAACCTGATCTGACTCCTCGATTTGAAATTGAACATTTTCAAACTCATTGAACCACTCATTTACTCTTTCCAAACGCATTGGCACCTCAACCACCCTAGCAGGCTCGTAATTATTTAAAAAGGTCTCTTGTTTTGTGAGATTCCCTTTTAATACCGCTCGCTTTTTTTTAAGCACGTCTAGATTTGCACTTGCCATATTTAGGTACCTACTTTTATAAAAGGTACAATCAAAATAAACCGTGACAAAATACCAATAACCCAAATATATCCAATTTTATTTAACCGATCCGCGATTAAATACCTTTTTTTTACCACGATTCCGACCCAAGTGCAATCCTTTACAGATTTTTTGATTCCTAATCAACCGTTGAGTACGCCTACACTTTAAAAACTACACCGATTTGTCACCAAGTCCAAAAAAGTCACAAAAATAAACTGGCACTCACCCTTGCACCTCGTTTCCAACGATTGTAACCTCCAAATCCAACCAAGATCCAATTTTTCGAATTCAAACCAATAATTATTATTCTGCCTCCATAATTTGTGCACTCAATTCCATCTTCCATTCAAGAGAGCAACAGAGTTATCTGCTACATCCGGCCGAAGAACCAACAAATGGTGAATTTACCTCCCTTGATAGCTCCAAGTTGCTGGCTTATATTTCTCACCAATTTTGCGGAAATGAAATCACTGGACTGGAATCCCGGGCACACTTGCAATTTATTATAATTATTAGCAAGAAAAACGAAGCAGAACAAAACTAGGATACTATTAATAACATAACTTTCAATACAAAATATGAAACCAAATTTCTGGCTACAAAAAATGGCGACTTGCCACCGTCAAAGCTATAGACGTACTTAAACTGGTTTTTCTTGATGCGCAACAGATTAAACAAAACCATCACCCAGACCGACAGAGACAGCCTAGAGCGTTGAAGTGTGACGTCTTACCGGAATAACCACTACCAACCATAAAAATATAGACTATTGCCAACCTAACAAAAATATTCAAATAATATTTATGTCTTCTGACTGAACAAACCTACTATCTATTATAAATAAATAAACTGTTCACAACTTGGAAAAATACTTGAATATGCCTTTTGGTCGAACACAGGGTTCCTTATCACTCGAAACCAAACCATTACCAATGAAACCAATGGCCCATAAATACCACATTATAGGTTCTCACAATCACAACTCCTAAATAACCAAAGGTACTGGCCGAGAATCCACATAAAAGCAAATAAAAGTCAATATTCCCATTCGATGTGCTTGTCGGCGCACATAAAAGACCATGTGGGCAGACCAGTGATACCAGCATATAAACATATTATTAGGCTAATTGTTTTTGGCCATAACTTAACACCTATAGTGATATGTATCGGTTGAGGAAAGTCAGATTATGCATCGGCTTTGTTCACCACTGACTGAAATACTGGCGGAATTTTCTTCGGGAGTAGAAGCCCACGTGATTTTGCACTATTTTGTTCGGAACGGTTTACGAGCGACGAGTTGGTTTTATGAGTTGGGTAGTCTTTGATCTCTGCAAATGTATTCATAAAATAGTTCTATGAGTCTATAAGCGGCTTCTCGCAGTCTGTCTTGGAAGACAGCATCATCCGTTAACTTGTTAAGAAACGAGTTGGATGATAGAGAGTTTAGGAAACAGTGAAATGGAAATTAACATCAACTAACTGTACCAACATTAAGACCTCCACAGTGACCATCTAAATAACAGCTTTAACTCCATTCACACCAAGTCACAATAGCAACGGTATCCTCCATTCTTCCTGCAACAGATTTTACGGCCGCATAATGTTGTTTACATACGCGCCAGAATCGCCTTATCCGACATATTTATGTCAGCTACCGCAAAATTGTATATTGGGCTTTTGCATATAGGGTGTTATGTAGAAGGAAGTGCGAAGAATGAAGACTGCTATAAAATTGCCCGAGTCCTACGCCAGCCGCTTTTGAGAGCTGTGAGAAATGTATTGGTAAAAAAAGACTGTAGTTTGTGACCCTAAGATATTATCCTTTATTCTTTTCAATGCTTTTTTACGTTTCTTTATTCATGTTTTGTCAAGTTTACTTTTATCTGAAGCATATTACCAAAAAAGGTCTAATCCATGTTTAGGGTATCAAGTCATTTCTCTCCAATTTCATCTTTCTGTTGAATTTTAATCTTTTTTGCTATTATTTAGTTGGATTTTAATCAATTTCATTTAATCTGATTCTGTCTTTTCAATATTTTTTTATGCATTTAAACTAGTTGACTTCCTCAATATAAACAATTTTATTGTATTTTTGATACGAATTTTTCCACCACAATTATTACTATTGTTAATTAGATAGATAGAGATATGGAGGGGTAGAATGCGCAATTACTTAGGCCACCATTGTGACCTAGTTCGAGGTTTACCCGTCGCGCCAGCCGACAGCGTTAATATAGTTCAAGACTGTGGCGGCCGAGCATCCCCCGATCGAGGCCTAGTCTGGCCATCTTTTTCCCATAATGGATTATCTGATATTCACGAGAGCTGGGCAGGGGCAAAGGACATGCTCAGCACTCTCGTCATCCTCGTGGCACCCTCTACAAGTCGGATCTGTCACCACACCCAAGGTGTTGAGGTGCTTATTTAGCTTACAATGTCCCGTAAGCATTCCTGCCAGTTTTTCAAGGTTGCTCCGCGAGAGTCCAAGGAGGTACTGGGTTCGCGCGGCTCGGGGCCTTGTATAGCAGCACTCGAGTGCCAAAACCGTCGTGTCTCCCATCTCTCTCTTTGATCCTCTACTGTCTGTTCATTGATTCTGCGATTGATGACTTTTGACGACAGTGGAACGAAGGGCTCACACGGTTTTCGCTTTGCTCCCTTTCGCGCCAAACTGTCCGCTCTTTCATTTCCCCTGATTCCACTGTGTTCCGTAATCCAGAATACTGTGACCGAGTTCTCATCGGAGACCAACTGCAGAATCTGATGATACTCTAGTATCAGCTTGGATGTTATTTTATTCTTGTTCAAGGATTGCAAAACTTGTCTGTGTTGATTTCGTAGGCTCTATTATAAATGTAGCGCGGAATCAAGGCATCAGTTCGATTCTACACCAGAGGCTGTCTTTTGACAGCCTCCAGAAATATACGAGCATGTCCTGGGCCTCTCTTTCTCCCGCACCAGAGATGGATAGCATGCAGCCTCATTGCTGTTTTTTCTGAGTCGGCAGGCACAGCAGCACCTGCATTGCCATCGTTGACGTGTATCTTATTGCACCTGTGATAGACAGGCATGCTAGTCCATGTAGTTGCTGCATTCTGTTCTGAGCTGTTACTTGTCTGGTTTTAGTCCACCACACAATAGCTCCGTACACAAAAATTGGTCTGATTACGGCCGTGTAGATTCAGTGGACAATTCTGGGTGACAACCCCCAGACCTTGCCAATCGCACCTCTACATTGCCAGAATGCTCTTGTGACCTTCTTAGATTTTTCGCTCAAGTGCTTGTTCCAATTGAGGGTTCTATCTAGAATGATTCCTAGGTATATAACCTCTTAAGATGGTGGTATTAGATTGGCCAAGTTCCTTTTCCTGGTAGAAAGTACGATCTCGGTTTTTGATGGGTTCACAGATAGTTTTCATCGCACCATCTTTCCACCAGTTTTAAAGCAGCCTGCATCGTTCCCAGGATGCCTTCAAATTTTCCAGTCAGCAGAACAGTGATGTCATCTGCATAACCAGTAGTGTGGAATCCCGGTTCATTGAGATTCTTCATGAGGCCGTTGACTACCATGTTCCATAGAAGGGGTGACAGTACGCCTCCTTTGGGGAAACCTTTGCTAGTGGTTCACGGCTTGACTTGATTTTCAAGACACTTGACTTGACTTGACTTGAAATCAAGTCAATCTTAAGTCAAGTATCTGTTTTTGGAATTCAAGTCAAATCAAGTAGTTAGACATCAAGTAGCTTGACGATCAAGCCCAAAATATTCAAGCTACTTGGGTTTGATTTCAAAATATGTACATTTTATAACAATCATCTGAACTGCCCAAACGTAAAAAGAATAAAAATCTGAGAACAAAAAAAAAGCAATTTTTTATCAAAAATATATAAAAAAAAACAAACGGACATACTTTGTTGAATAATAAATAATAAAACAATAAAACGAAATCTTGTAATAATACAAAAAAACAAAAATGAAGACAGTAAATTATTATTGTTACTGTTTTCGCGGCAGGCCGGCAGGTAAGCTTAGTAAGCTACGTTCCTGACAGTTGACAGTAGTGACATTGGCAGGAATGACGCATATCACCGCATCAATCGAGATCAACATTGCCAAGCTGCATTATTGTCTCAAGTTTTCGGTTTAATGCCCTACCAGCTAGAAATAATAAGATGCTTTGGTCAGTCAGTCATATTGATAATCATTGCTTAATTATTAGAATAATCATTAGAATTATTATTATTATGTACATTTTAGATAAAAAGTGGAAAAAAACATATGTAACATAATATTATAATAAATAAGTACAATACGTAAGTACCACGAAAACAAATTTGATATGTCATTACACATTATACTTATTCACTTATTCGAATGTGAACTTATTTCAAAGACTCTGGAATAAACCTTTCAATGCGTGCCACATATCTTGCGCAGTTGTTGATGTTAATTTATTGCAAATTAATAAATGAATTGACTTGCTAATAATTGATCTTAATCTTAATAAAAAAATCCCCAGAATAGTTATATTTCGTCTACATAATATTCATTTTTTTTTTATTGTGTGATCATGTAAGTATGTACTAGGGATTCATCAAGCCAAGTAGCTTGACTATTTTCTAAGATACTTGACTTGACTTGAAAACTCAAGCTTTTTAAAAATGTTTACTTGACTTGACTTGATTTACGGTCAGAACTACTTGACTTGACTTGACTTGAAATCAAGCTACTTGATACTTGATTCCGTGAAATGTACACAGGGGGTTCACTGAGCTTACAGCAAGCAGGCATGTGGAAACATCTATACCGACCTCTTCAACTTCAAATTGAGATTTCATAAATTCAAATAGAGAAAAATTAATTTCAAATTGAAACTAATCAGAATCAAATTACATATTATACATAGATACATAATCACATATGCACACAATAAAAACAAATTGATATTATGTAGACGAAATATAACTATTTTGGAGATTTTTTTATTAAGATTAAAATAAATTTGTAAGTCAACTCATTTCTTGATTTGCAATAAATTAACATCAACAACTGCGCAAGATATGTGGCACACATTGAAAGGTTTATTTCAGAATCTTTGAAGTTAGTTCACATTCAAATAAGTGAATAAGTATAATGTATAATCACATATCAAATTCGTTTTCGTGATACTTACGTATTGTACTTATTTATTGTAATATTATGTTACATTTTTTCCACTTTTTATCTAAAATGTACATGATATTAATTATTGTAATAATTAAGCAATAACTATTATTATGACTGACTGACCAAAGCATCTTATTATTTCTGCTAGATAATATTAATTTCGATTTTCTTATGTATGAAGATATGGGAATCAATTTGATTCTGCTTAGTTTCAGTTTGATAGGATTCCATAGTCGAAGTCCACGTCCGGTAGAAAAATGATAAGCTCTAAGCTCTGCTACATTTTAAATCCTAGCTGTATAGCTGGTAGGCCATTAAACCGAAAACTTGAGACAATTATGCAGCTTGGCAATGTTGATCTCGATCGATGCGGTGATATGCGTCATTCCTGCCAATGTCACTACTGTCAACGTCACCAGTCAGGAACGTGAACGTAGCTTACTGAGCTTACCTGCCGGCCTGCCGCGAAAACAATATAACTATAATAATTTACTATTTTCACTTTTGTTTTATTGTATTTTTACAAGATTTTGTTTCGTTGTTTTATTATTTAATACTTAACAAAGTATGTCCGTTTGTTTTTTTTAAATATATTTTGTACTCAGATTTTTATTTTTTTTACGTTTGGGCAGTTCAGATTATTGTTATAAAATGTGCTTTTTTTTAAATCAAACTCAAGTAGCCTGAATATTTTGGGCTTGAACGTCAAGCTACTTGATGTCTAACCACTTGACTTGACTTGAATTCCAAAACCAGATACTTGACTTGAGATTGACTTGATTTCAAGTCAAGTCAAGTCAAGTAGCTTGAAAATCAAGTCAAGCCGTGAATCACTATAGTACCTATGTATAATATTATGTGATTTGAGTCTGATTATTTTCAATTTGAAATTAATTTTTATCAATTTGAATTTATGAAATCTCAATTTGAAGTTGTAGAGCCGGTTAGACGCAAGTGCCAGCTTGCTGTAAGCTCAGTGAATCCCCTGTGTACATTTCACGGAATCAAGTATCAAGTAGCTTGATTTCAAGTCAAGTCAAGTCAAGTCAAGTAGTTCTGACCGTGAACCAAGTCAAATCAAATAAAAAAAATTGAAAAGCTTGAGTTTTCAAGTCAAGTCAAGTATCTAAGAGAATAGTCAAGCTACTTGGCTTGATGAATAAACAAATTAGAAAATTTAAAAAAAACGTACAAAAAAGCTAAGATTCAAGTTAATAAAGGAGAAAAAAAAAACGAATAAACAAAAGAACAAAAGAAGAATAAAATATTTTTTTTATCTCCAATTTATTTATTTTCAAATTGCTTTTTCATGTTTCCGTTTTGTGATTCAGATTCTATGATTGTTTCTTGTCCTGGGTTTGAAACAACTTTTTTAAGCGTTTATTGACTGGATAAGTTTTCGTTAGTTATCATTTTCTTCCATCAGCAAAATGTAATTCATATTTTTCAATTTCGTGATCATCAACAATCAGTTATGAAGTGATAGAAGATAAATTATTTGCATACACATAATTTTATACATTTCTTCTTATTTGTCAATGGGGTATTATACTCTTTTGAAAAAAATTGTCCCAAGTCGTTCAAATTAAGAATCGGTGACCTTCACAATGTAACAACTCTGTCGAATCAAGTTATGAATTCTTATTGCATATGCAACAAAGATGACGTTAAATGACATTTATTTGTCAAAAAAAGTAACAAAATATAAATATACAGCATAACTTTACGCTTTAACACGAAGACCTGGAAGTAAAGTGTATATCATAAACAGATGGATAAGTAATGATATTTTTGAGGGGTTTTGCAGCTCTGCAGCTCGCCTGCACTACCCGCTCCTGCTATTTTGAGAAAAAAAGTTATTTAAAGTTTTTAATAATTTTGGACTTCTTTGAGCTTTTTTGAAAATACATAAAAATTCTTCAAGAGAGTGAATCAAATTTCCTCGAAAATGACGCAAGTTCTATTCAAACCTGTCAATCCATTAAAAAGTTGTAGAGTTTTAAAAAATTTGGGAAAATTGTTATCTAACATTTCAAATATCGTCGAGTTTTCAAGAGATAAAAGTTCACAAATGAAGAAAGTATATTAAATTATTTCAAAGATGACGTGAGATTTATTGAAACCAGTCAAATCTTCAAAAGGTTAAAGCGTTTTATAAAATTTGGAAAAATTGTTAATGATGAAAAATTTCAAGAATTCACGAAAATTCATGAAGAGAGTATATTCAATTTTTTCCATAATGACGTGAAATTTCTCGGAACCGCTCAATTCTTTGAAAAGTTATAGCGTTTTGAATAATATGGAAAAATTGTTAATGATGAAAAATCGAATGATCCGAATATCATCGAAATTCCAAAAAATAAAGATTCAAAAAATCTCATGAAGAAAGTAGATCATTTTTTTTCAAATTGAGGCGAGATTCATTGGAACAGGTCAGGCCGTTAAAAACTTATAGCGTTTTGAATAATTTCGGAAAAATTTCAATCTTGATAAATCAAATGATGAATTTTGCAGCATTTTTTGCGGAAAATTTTCTACTTTCTTGGTTTAATTTTTTGGAATTATCAAGAAAAATTGGCTTATACACAATAAAAAAAAAGATTGCAGGTGAAAAAAAAGATCCAAGACAATATTATTCTCACGATTTATATCAAGAGACTGACTTTTTTTGACATAAGTTAAAAATATTCTAAAATGTGAGGAAGTAGAGATAATCAATGAGAAAACAGTTAAGTGACAAAAAAAACTCATTGCCCTAAGTGACAGAAACATTGAAAAAGATAAATGAAAACCCAATACAGACACAAATTCATTATATTTTGAAAAGTGGCGAAAATCATTGATAGGATAATAGTAAATAATAGTAAATAATACAAAAAAAGTGGAAAAAGTAAAAAAAAGCAGGCAAAAACCCTCGATAAAACTAAATAGGGACAATCAAAATAAGAACTCTCTAAAACATACATCAAACTCAAAACAAAGCAATATTTAAAATAACACCGTGAAAAAAGTTTTGACAAAAGTTAACAAACCTTCTGAGCTTGGCTATACAGGGTTTTGATCAAGTATATTTAAATTTTAATTTTAAGACAAAAAGTTCTTATGAACGTTGTGGTTTCTGAGATACAGAGCGTCAAAAAAAAACTATTTTATTTGGTTTTTTGCTTATATTTTTGTAAGGAATATGGCAATTGGACAAAATTTGGGAAAGTATGAATATTGATGCCGAGAAACTCAAATATTAGCTTGTTTAAAAAAAAGGGTATTAAAATATAAACTATAAACCAAGACATTGTGGACCGTTTTTATGAACTTATTATCTGAACATTAGTCAAAGATTCACTCTCTTAATCTTTTACAAGTACTTGATTAACACCCTGTATATAAAAAACAATAAAAAATAGTATTTATCAGTAACCGAGAAAAAAAAAATTAAAAAAATTCTAAAAAACGCAAGAAAACAAAAAATAAAAGTAAACACAATTAATAATCAAGAGAAAATGTAATTCTACTGTAATATTTATTTGGTTTTGTCAGTGATTAGGAGGGAGTACTATTGAATTTGTATTAACTCAATATAAAATATTTACAGAAAAGTATAAAAATGTGATAACTTGATTGTTTACGACAAGATTTTTTTAACGTTAACATATCCAAACTGCCTGTAAATCATCTCTGAACATTTTAATCACATATCTCAAAATTGTCCAAAAATATATCCTGATGATGTTTTTTTCAAAGGAGATTTCAAAACTGAATAATTAGGAATCTAAAATGGGTACACAAACTGGAAAGGTATATATTTGATGTCCGCTATTATGATATTGAAATGTTAGAAGTGTAACAGAGGCGGTTGAGCTCCATTTTTCTAGAACTTTTTAGTTCGTACAGTTCCCTGAGTTGTGACACAAAAATATGAAAACTCAATTCTTTTTGCATCGATAAGAAGCACCGTTTTTGAATAAAACCGTTATAAAGATTATCTGCATACATTTTATATGCAAAATTCTCTATAAAAGTTGATCGATAAAAATCGCCTTGTGAGAACCAGGCTTTAGATATAAAATTTGGGACGTGAAATTTATACAAGTAATCTTTGAATCGATTGAATTCAAATATGGTACGTCCTGAGGTCCGTTGTGCTGGCCCCCCCGGTTGTTTTTTGATGTCAAAATGCTAGCACAAATAGATTACACCTAGCACAACCTAGCACATAAGTTTTAAGAGCTAGCACACCAACGGTTAAGAATCAGAATGCAACTGAATTCGGGGGAGTGGCAGGTCAACGCTACCCCCCCCCCCCCCCGGTAACGGTTTCTTGCTAAAAAGCTAGCACAAACAGAGGACACCTAGCACATCAGTTTTTAGAGCTAGCACAAGAGTACCAACTCAACTTATACACGACAATGTGGGCCAAATTCAGTTAGAGCATAATTTGATCCTTGATAACTTTTTTGTTTGTTTATGAATTTTGGATATTGGATATGATATTAATAAATATGTTTTGAATGTTCCTCCAAAACTGAGCTTTCAAATTTTTGCCAGGACCGGACTTACGACGTTTTCATGAAATTCGTGCATTTAAGCTCGTTGCTAAAACGAACTGCGCTACTGACAGACTCTCAAAGATTTTTTTGAGAAGAGCATTAGTGGGAAAAGGTATCCTGAAAATAGCGATATTATAGAACCATAACCTAAGAAACGATGTTTTTTTATGTATGATGGTGCTTGTCGGCAGTTTCAGTCCTCCATAGTCGGCATTGAAACTATTTCACTCCTCTTTGACCAAAGATTCTTGAAATTCCATAGTAACGTGTTTTGTTTGTGGAACATTTTTCAAATCTTTGAGATTGTAGAGTTTGCATGTCTGATTTTAAACGAGTGAACATTTGTTGTCTTTGGAAGATAAAATCTCGATTAAACGATCAATGGAAAAGAATATGGATGCACCAAAAAGTCGCGCCCCTATACATTTTCAACGACAAAAATATAATTAATTTATTTTTCCCATTTCAAATATTCTAAAATAAATCAAAAAATCGAAAAATCTACAATAAACAACGTTGCTATGGAATTTCAAGAAACCTTGATCAAAGTGAAGTGAAATAGTTTTAATGCCAACAAGCACCATCATACAGAAAAAAACATCGTTTATGATTTTATAATATCGTTATTCTCAGGATACCTTTTTCCACAAATGCCCTTCTCAAAAAATATATGAGTATGGTCTGTCAGTAGCGCAGTTCGTTTTTGCAACGAGCATAAATGAACGAGTTTCATGAAAACGTCGTAAGTCCGGTTCTGTCATGATAAAACGAACTAAGTATGATCAATAATTGCCGGACAAATTTTGAACGGAAGCGTGCATTACGTGATTACGTCATGGGGAGACCACCATGGTTGAACTAATGTAGGACATACGTTGCATTGATGAATTAGCATGTACATACGTTAATTTTTGTCAATTCGTAACCAATCAACGTACAGTATTTTTGATAGTGTTGAAACGGAGGTCCGCCCATATAGCAGGGTATAAATGACTAAATGAGGCAAATTTCTGTCATTGATACAAAAAGGAGTTGATGTGAGCTGTCGCTACTTGTTGTTTTTAAACTATGGTCCGGTCAACAAACTGACTTCGGCCGGTTCCGGCTTCTTCACCGAATTTACTGACTCCGGCACTCCCTCTTGCTTGGTCCACAGTAGAAAGAAACATACATCTTTATCATTTCTTATGAATTCTTACAAAATATGAAAATCAACCTTTTTGTGCACTTCTCGGAGTCAATTTATTCCGTTTATCTTCATATACAGGGTGTCTCATGGTGACCGTCCATTAGAATATCTCGGGAAATAAAGCAATTGGGATTCTGAAAATTTGTATGGTGGGATATTCATAGATGTTCTTTTCAAATGAAATAAAAGCAACGTTGCACGACTTCCGGTTATACCAGAAGTAGGTGTCAACTCGCTTATTATAAATGGAACACCCTATATATTATTACATTTTTGGATTCTACGTAAAATTCTAGGCAGATTTCATGTATCATGTCCTATACCTAAGTATGAGCGTTTTTGAAATATTTTAGTTTTTATGTCAAAAATGACGTTTGAAGGCTCCAATTTAAATGTGAATTTCACCTATAAGAAAGCCTTCATTATTCAATTTGTATTGGATTTTTGTTGAAAAGGACCTACTTTGATAGATTTTTCACAGCAATACACTATTTGCTACAGGGTGGGCCAAAAATAAGATCAAAAATTAAATTCAGAAAACGGCCAAAAATCATTTTTTTCAAATGGAAACCCCTAGTTTTTATAATTTTATCTTATTGTGCATTAAAAATAAGGGTGAGTTTACCTAATATTGTTCATTCCAAAAATTCAAAAAAAAAAATAATAAAAAAAAGAATTTTTGGAGAGGACAATCTTATACAAACTCACCTTTATTTTTAATGCACAATAAGATAAAGTTTTACAAATTAGGGGTTTCCATTTGAAAAAATAGATTTTTGGCCGTTTTCTGAATTTAATTTTTGATCTTATTTTTGGCCCACCCTGTAATAAAAGTTTTCAAATTGCTGTGAAAAATCTATTAAAGTAGGTCCTTCTCAACAAGAAATCCAATACAAATTAAATAATGAAGGCTTTCTTATAGGTGAAATTCACATTCAAATAGGAGCCTTCAAACGTCATTTTTGACATTAAAACTAAAATATTTCGAAAACGCTCATACTTAGGTATAGGATATGATACATGAAATCTGCCTAGAATTTTACGTAGGATCCAAAAATGTAATAATATATAGGGTCTTCCATTAATAAGCGAGTGGACACCTACTTCCGGTACAACCGGAAGTCGTGCAACGTTGCTTTTATTTCATTTGAGAAGAACATCTATGAATATCCCACCATACAAATTTTCAGAATCCCAATTGCTTTATTTCCCGAGATATTCTAGTGGATTGTCACCGTGAGACACCCTGTATGTTTCCAGCTTCAGAAAAAGTTCTCTCGCTATAAAAGCTACAGACTGTGAGGCAACAGATTTGGGAATCCATTTTTTTGTTGTTTCCAAAACATAATTTGGTTCTTTCTCTCTTTTAATTAAAAGGGCATCTTCAAATATAAGATACCTTGCTGATGAGAGATCGATGCTTTAGATCTTCATAAGAAGTGTCATCGTTTTGTTGTAGGTTAGACGTCGAACTTCACCCCTGAACTACTTCCATAGAGAAATAAAAAATTGATAATTTTTGACGTTTTTCACGAGGAGAGAGTCTATCATTTCAAAAAATTGACACCTCTGGCCGGAGGCAGTAGTTTTGGCTCCGGTTTTCAAGCCGAAGTTTCTGACTCCGGCCTCCGGCCAAATCATACCTCCCTTGCAACATTGATTTTTGACTTTTGATGTTTGACGATCTGGGCTTGACCTTCGCTGTTTGTTTGTTGTAATGTCGAGCTTTTATAACTCAACTTATCATTTATCGTTCTTGCATGGCCTTGATTCCAATTCAAGAAATGTATACAGTGTGTTCCCGGATCGACGCATGAATAGGAGAAAAAGAACAAACATTTTTGAATTGAAATTTCATCTTCTTGGGTGTAGCCCCGCTTGGATGGAAACTAATTTGTGTTACACGATACACTCACAACGGAATGTATCGTCCGGCCAAGGTAAACTTTTGTTTTTCTTATAAGCGTCATATTGAATATTTCCATTTTCAGAAATTCTCAATAAAAAATGCTCTTGGGAAATATGGTTTCCAAAAGAGAGACAGACTTGACTTTGACTGGACACAACATGGTAGGCCTAGGATTTTTTGGGCGCCGTTTTAAGAATCGTTGTATCCTCTTATCCATATCCTGAAAATTTGAAAATGTAAAAATTAATTTCTTGTAATCCACCTTCTGTCGACCAAGCAAGCCGGAGTGCCGGAGTCAGTAAATTCGGTGGAGAAGCCGGAGCCGGCCGAGGCCAGTATGTTGGACGGACCTCCCTTTCAACACTATCAAAAATGCTGTACGTTGATTGGTTACAAATTGACAAACATTAACGTATGTGCATGCTATTTCATCGATGCAACGTATGTCCTTCATTAGTTCAGCCATAGTGGTCTCCCTATGACGTAATGCGCGCTTTTGTTCAAAATTTGTCCGGCAATATAATTGATCATACCTTGTTCGTTGTATCATGACAGGACCGGACTTTTCCATAGCAACGTTGTTTATTTTGGATTTTTCGAATTTTTTATTTATTTTAGAATATTTGAAATGGGAAAAAAATAAACTAAATATACTTTTGTCGTTGAATATGTATAGGGGCGCGACTTTTTGGTGCATTCATATTCTTCTCCATTAATCGTTTAATCGAGATTTTATCTTCCAAAGACAACGTTTACTCGTTTAAAATCAGACATGCAAACTCTACAATCTCAAAAATTTGAAAAATGTTCCACAAACAATACACGTTGCTTGGGTTATGGTTCTATGATATCGTTATTTTCAGGATACCTTTTCTCACTAATGCCCTTCTCAAAAAAATATATGAGAGTCTGTCAGTAGCGCAGTTCGTTTTTGCAAAGAGCTTGAATGCACGAATTTCATGAAAATGTCGTAAGTCCGGTCCTCGCAATAATTTGAAAGATCAGTTTTGGAGGAACATCCAAAACATATTTATTAATATCATATCCAATATCCAAAAGTCATCAGAACTAATAAACAAACAAAAAAGTTATCAAGGATCAAATTATGCTCTTACTAAATTTGACCCACATTGTAGTGTATAAGTTGAGTTGGTACTCTTGTATTGGTGTGCTAGCTCTAAAAACTGGTGTGCTAGCTTGTGCTAGGTGTTTTGTGTTTGTGCTAGCTTTTTAGCAAGAAAAAGTTACCGGTTTTGGGGGGGGGGGGCTAGCGTTGACCTGGCCTCCTCCGAATTCAATTGCATTTTGATTCTTAACCGTTGGTCTGCTAGCTCTAAAAACTAGTATGCTAGGTTGTGCTAGATGTCCTCTAGTTGTGCTAGCATTTCGACAAAAAAAATCCAACCGGGAGGGGGGGGGGCAGCTCAACGGACCTTACGTCCTGTATGTACTGTATGCACAAAAAATTTCAGTCGATCTCATTCTTTAAAATCATGTCATTATAATCCCCATTGATACTTACTGTCAATGATAATAACTGCCAATGAACATCGTGAAAAAGCTACAACAAAGTGACACAAACTAACCTATAGAACCCAATCAGTAACGCTCCTCAAAGCAATAAAGTTAAGATCACCGATAGTATCCAATCAATGAATATTCCTTCTATAATCTCCTTCAACGGTACTAGTCATATCACACATTGAGTCATACAGTGATAAAATTTAACCACCAATAAAAAAGCACGAAGATATACGCGAGTACCGCCAAGTGGAACATCTCGATTTACACGACAATATAAACTCCCGGCGAAATTGCCTTAACTAGCAAACTCATAAAGTGCAATTATTTATTTCTTTCACCTATTGCATGCAAATATTACAATAAGTCAGTTTTATAATAGAAACCGCAATCGTATATGGCTTACAAAACGTCTCGACTAACTTCATAAATAGCAGGATTGATGTTGATGTTCTAAAGCCCACGGTCCTGCTGAGAACTTTAAGCGGTGATTTACTGAGAACTAGGAAGTTGAATATTTGGTTGTTCGTTCTACCGAGGTTGATCGAGAAGTATATTCGATAATTTCTAAAGGATTGAACGGATTTGAGTTTTATACCATGACAAAACTCACGGGGTCTCCTGCCTAAGTGACCGTCGAAGTTTCCATGTTTTTGATTTGATTAATCAAACTGGAGCTATAGATCTCTTTTTATTGAGCATCATTGATTGAGCTTTTACAATTTTATCTCTGAAGCTGATTTTGAACTAGAAACAGAATACGAACCATCATCTTTCGATGAAAAGTGTTCAATATTCTTCTTATCCTATATCAAGGAGGTTCTCAGTAATGATTTTGATCATTTCGACGTCACAGTTTGAAACCACTTTTGTCTCCTCAATTTGCATTTTGAAGTTGACAGAGTCCTCAAGACTTCATTTATCTTAAATTTTGGTAGATGAAAGGTTGCCATTCGATAACTGGGAAGAAAAGATTTCATCTTTTGATCACGTACGGCTAAAAAACCCAAACATTCTCACGATAATTATTGTTCATACCCTCATGAAGACTGACACAAACTTACTTGATTAACTAAAAAAAGAACCTTCTAGAGGCGCTGAGTTTACCCAACGATTGAAGCTGTTAACTCTCTTGTTAATACCTCTTTATTACGTTGGTCTGTCTTACTCGTTTTCTACCTTCCATGATCCTCGGCAGTCCACTTACTATCCATGTCTTGGGGTTCTGCATTCATGTTTCCTGTTTCCTCTAACAGCTTTACGTCTCTTCTCACGCCAGCGAAGACCACCACAGCCAACGCCGATTATGCTATCCTTATCGCTAGAATGTACATACAGAGTGAATTCCGTTTCTATTCCGCTTTCTGCAAGTCTTTTTCAATAAGTCCTCTTATCTCTTTGACCCGTTTGAATCTCTTTCATTTTATGTATCTCCCGATAACGGGGTAACCGACGTATAACAAAAGTCAAGATCTAATAGGTAAACATGAAAAAGTTAGAAATATGAACAACATCCAAGATAGAATCGAAATAAAGTCTTAATACTCAAGATAACCGGAAAGTACTAGTTTTGATAGGTCACCACGAGGATAAAATGGACTCCAAAGCTTGATGCAAACACAGTGTCACCAAGTCAC
The DNA here is from genome assembly GCA_958502075.1 of Orchestes rusci. Classification (NCBI taxonomy): domain Eukaryota; kingdom Metazoa; phylum Arthropoda; class Insecta; order Coleoptera; family Curculionidae; genus Orchestes; species Orchestes rusci. Next base: position 16,273,163 of record OY293311.1, read on the forward strand.
TCAATTCTGATTCACGCAGATACCCAACACTACAACAACTTCCATAAGAGTAATTTTGATCCAACTGTTAACAAAGAAGAAGTGAATCGAAAAAAAGATAATGTGAACTCAAACAGTCGGACAATCCAAACTGAAAACCAAAAATTCAAACAAAATAACTATTTAACGGTCTCAGAATCACGCAAAAGGGAAAAAAGTTACTGAAAATTGGGAATGACTGAAGGTCCTGAAGAGAAGAGAAACCTCGCTACCCACATTTTTACCACAGCCAGGTTAGTCTTACCCCACCTTGTAGAGTATACAAAAAGAAAAAAAAGCCAAGAAATAGTTGGATCTTCATTGTTAATACATTGTGGATACAGTTCAAATTTCTGAACATGCCAGATACCCTTAAGCTTACCAAAATCATCCCTAACCCTCACGTCTGACCACAAAAGGACCAAGGTACTTGGGAAAATGTGGTACTCAACATCATCCTGTTGGATTTTATCTTTATGAACATTTTGAGTTCTTGAAGAGTCAATCTTCTCACGAACTTGTTGATGAAGCCTCGTGAACACTTTCTGTCGAGTTTTGATATATGAGTCAAAGTTGCTATTCGGGTTCGACGGTTTGGATAAACGATCACTACCAAAAAGTCTGTGTTCTTGACCAAAAACTATATAAAGTACTGCATAGTCCCTTGTCTCACTAGGTACAAGCAATCTGACTGAGATGCCCATCCCAAGTTTCTGATTCCCTGTTATTTCGTTCAGTGGGTATTGATCCTAGAGTTAAACTTCTAACACAGTCTCTGAAATTCTTCAGATTTCATCTGCTTACCATTATCGCCAAACAAAAACATGGATACACAAAAAAAAAGGAAGAAGTTACCACATGTCTCACGGCAAGTCATGACTACCTTTGACCTCACTTTATCTGATTCTAGTCGTCTCTAGTGTTATCCAGTCTTTGCAGCAGCAGCAGCAGAATGTCACATCCTTTCTCAAGCTTGATAGACTCCTGAATGTTAAGTTCCTTTGAGTATAACCCTGCTCGTTGTCTTTGGCGCGTCTGTGAAGATGGAGATCTCCTTCTCCATTGTAATGGAGTCTCGATCCCAGGCTTCTCTGCAAGGTATTTTAATCACTACCTTATTCTCAAAAAAACTCCTTGGTCACCATGTAGGTAGTCTGTTGCGGTTTGTAGCAGGTTCGCCTCTTAGTTATCCATTGCCTTTGAGATTTCCCTTGGCACCGTTGAGTAACCACTTGTTGCCTATTTCCAAAGTCTGGCCTACCTTTGCGGCAGTGCTTTTGCTGAGCAAGTCAATGGGCAAGAGGTTAAGAATCAACTCTATAGAGCTTCGTGCGGTTCTTTGCTCCAGTTGTACTCTCATGAGCATCTTTACGTTGGAGTTCATGTCAGTGGCTTTCCACCATACCACGGCTCCGTAGGTGATTATAGGTCTCACGATCTCTTTATACATCCAATGGATAATGTGCGGCTTCAGTTCCCTTTTCTTACCAATCATTCTCCTGCATGTACATATATTGATAATGCTTTGAGGCCTCTCTTCATCTTTTTCTTTGTGTTCCTTTTTCAGGAGAGCTTTGAAGCCAGGTCGATCCATAGGTACTTTGCCTCATTGGAAAGCGTAGGAGTTTATCTTCCAAATGTTGACATTTTACTGTTGGGTACCTTGTATTTTCTTGTGAACAGTACTAGATTTGTCTTATCAGGGTTTACTCCAAAACCGAACTTACCTAATGTTCCTTCAATGCAGATATCATGATTTCACTGATAGTGGACAGCCATCTAGCATCTTTATTCCTTGTTCTCTGAAGGTTTTCCAGATCAAGTTCACAACGATCAACCACAAGAGTCCTGTTGTTCTTTTCCTTATATATAACAACTTCCATTTTCTGAATTTTTAATTTTTAATCCTGCCTCGGTCGTGACATTATTGAATGCTCCCTCTATATCTAGAAATTCGCCCAGGGTGTATTTTTTTGTCATCAAGACATTTTTCAATTCTTGTCACAACTTCATGGAATGCAATGTCAGTTGACTTTCCCTTGAGGTAAGCATGTTGATCCGGACATTGCAGTTCTTTTCTTATGTGGAGGTCAACCAGCTTTCCCAGTGTCTTTAGATAACATATTATCCTTGATACCACCCCTCATGCTGTTGTTCGTCAGAACTGCTGATTTCTGCTACGGTATTACCTGAAAAGTGTGTCTTCATTGAAAGTTCCAGTGTGTCCTTGCAGGATTCCGTCCGGAGTTATCTGGCCAATAACAACAAATGCCGTGAACTCCAAAGCAGAATTTGCTACTCAACACCTTTTTGCCCCAATAGCTTGGATCCAACTTTCCCATCAAACAAGAAAGAATAGTGCGGCCACTTTGTCCACATTACTGCATTAGGTTGTACGAGTGATCGTGTCTTCACATTTGGTGCGAAGTTGGCAACATCTGACACTTGTAAGGACAAGGGTCAGATGGTGAGTTGTCTTTTTTTGGCCTAGTGTTCATCAGACACTTGTTGATCGAACTCGTGCTTCTAGAAGCCTTATGGGCCACGTGTGGTAGATCCACTGAATCTTCATGTGGTAGGCCGAGGACAGTTTTGGGTCCGTCTGAATTCGCTCCGGGATACTTTTTAATCTCAACTTCCCCAACAAGCCAATATCGCTACTCACTACCATGTCCAAATCCGCCAACAATGCAGATTTCAACTTCTTGGAAAAAGTCTTTACCTGTTTGAAGATGGGTAACGCGATTGCAGGTGTCCTATGTGACCTATCCGTCTTCATCATGAAATACTGCTATCAAAATTGTAAGCTTATGAATTCAGAGGCAATAAAAGGGTCCGGAAACATATGTCTTGGTATAGGGAAAAAATTTCAAAATCACCTGGCATAACAGCATCAGATGTTCCACATGGCTCAGTCTTGGGACCTCTTTTATCCCTAATACCTTGTCCCGATCTCTGGCCGCAGAGAGTACACCAGAGGGTCAGTTACCTACAAAGGAAGAAAAGTTTTCAACCATCTGCCACAAGATTGACGAATTTTTTGCTGACACCTTAAATCTAAAGCTTCTTGTCCTATCTTGTGGGGTCTTATCCTATAATTCACCATGCCAAGAACCAAATCACCAATGTTAAAAAAGTTCACCAAAGAGCCAGAGATCAATAAATGCGGCCTATTTCTAAACTATTGTGCAGATAGATAAGTAGGAACATACAGTTCTGGTGAAAGCATGTGACTTTTGTTTGACAAGATATAGAAAGTGACGTGAAAATGCTTATCGAATTCCCCTTGTATCAAAAAGGTCATAACCAGCTTAGCCTTTAACTCATCCGACTTAACGTCAAACATGCTCAACCACAAGATAATTAAGACTATCTGAGTGATGTTTTATTACGTTCTGGCAGACAATCGTGGCTCAGATTGCTTCCTACAAGAAGGCGTTAGTTGACTATTGAAATCATTTTGTGTCGAGGGGTCAAAAGTCAAAAGCGCTATTTTGCGCCTCACCACGTGATTTCTGTGTTGGCTGGTTTATTAGCCAAACCATTTCCTGTGTAATTAGGCTGTGTATGAAGTATGGGGAAATTTGCAACCAGACATCCTCTTGTCCTAGACAAACAACATCATGCAAATCAAAGAATAACATACTGATGACGGTTCGTAAACACCTGAATGTGGTGGATAGATGGAACAGTTTCAAGTGTTTTGCTTTGGGATGTGAGGTCCACTCTAGTTTTGTAGGGGTTCAGTTGCAGGTAGAATGGTTGATTTAAGCCAAACAAAAGCAGAGTTCATTGAAGTGCATTTCTAAGGTAACTTGGAAGATGGTTATATCCTTGTCACAGTGACTTATTCATCATTACATGAGTAAACACAAAAATCAATTCGACGAGTCAAATTTGATAATTTGCATACAAACTACTTTATAAGACACATTTTCCAATTTGGGAAAATTTAACTAAGTCTTGCGCCAGTCCCGGTACAAATGCAATATTTCTCAATCGGCTTTGAACAATAACGAGAAATTATGGTCTTTTTCAGACGCAAATAATAGTTATGAACCGGACAATGAGGCATTACTTGCTTGGTGTGTTACGTATCACGGACCATTTTGCAATTTCTCATGTATGAAATTTTGCGTTAGAAAAATACATAATTTTATTGACCCACCCATACGACGGTCACATTTGCAATTTCACATGTGTGTGACAAGAGAAATCTTCAATTAAAGACGATTATTATATTTCTCTTTCGCTCTAAATTCGAAAATTGCTTCTCCTAAATAAATACTCATTGGCGTTTCCGTAATTTACAACAGCCGTAAATTATGACGCCAATAAAAATTCTCTCCGGCTGACGGGCCACGAAATTTAAAAGCTCATAAACGGTCCTCCACCCACAAATCATCCCCGCATGTTTGGTCGTGCTCATGAATGTGCTCAGACACCGTAAAAATGATTTTTATTTACATCCGGAGACATGAAAGAGTTTGATGAATTCCGGGTTTCCTGTCTGTAATGATTTTAAATTACCACTATTTGCTTTTATTTAAATTTAAATTTATTTGTGATTTTTGTAACAAATAGACAATTACTTTTGTCATTGTTTTTTCGTTTCTGCAATTTCATTATTTATGTACCTATATAGTGAACGGTGGAAATATGAAACAATAAAATATTATCCGACGAGTGGGAAATGGTGACTATTACTCACGAGGATGTTGTAATCATCCGAGTGAGAAATGGTCATTTCCCGCGAGTAGAATACTATACTTTTTCTATGATTATTTAATTATTATTTGAAGCGAACTATCTATGCAATATTTAATTTCCTTTGCACGGCACTTTTTGACGACTGTACCTGAAGTGAGGTTACGTTGTTAACACAATGACTATAAAACAAGTATGGACGGTCACATAGGCTGATTATTTTAAAATGATGGATTTGAAGGTTGACATATGTTAACAACTTGTCGAATTTTCTGAATGGCTCTTGAACAGTGGAGTTATAAGATTAGAATGATTAGATCTTTTCGTTGGTTGAAAACAATTGAGTATAAAAAAAAAAATCACTGGTATGAGAAACGAGTCACATTAACCAATAGAAAGTGGATGTATAATGCGTTTATTATTGAATAGTCATGGATTTTTGATACTGTAATGTAAAGTATCATTTACCGGACTGGTTACCTCGGCTTTAATCGAACAAAAGCTTCATCAAATTATCTTTCGAATTCTACCACAGAGTTTAAAAATTTCATTAATTTCGGATTGAGTTAAAAAAATGTTTCTTTATAGAATTATTTGAGCTCAAAAAACAATAAAATTTTGATTTAATATTGAAAAAGTGAAAGCACTGAAAATCTAGATTACAATGATAGAACACAAAATGTTTACTGTCAGATATATTGATCTATACATTTTATATTATGAGTGAAAAAGTGAAGATTTTGTGAAAATATCTTTTCTCCACATGTTTTCTTCTGTACCTTGATTTTTGTTCTCTAAAGTATTTTGAAAAAATGCCGACAACAACAATTTTTTTAAATTTTAATCGCCGCCATGATTGAAGAAAAATATCTTTGCACTCATTTGTCGCCAAGAGTCTAAATGTTTTTGAGCCAATTCTATCACTTCATTTATCCTTGTAGTTTAAATATGTTTTTTGTCGTATTTATTCTTACAAATTTTCTGTTTTCCACTCACTTTAACTCTTTTGATCAAGTTTAATGATCTTATAAAGCTATTTTTAGGAGGTGAAATAAATGATACTGAGAAATTTATATTAAACGTTGAACAAATGCAAAATTAAATACGACTAAAAAAGTTTAATGGGAGAAAAGTGAAAAAAAAAGAACATGAGAAATTCATATAGTGAGCTAAGGTTTTAAATAATAATAAAAAAAATACTCATTAGGTCAACACTCAACAAATAAGACATCTAATGAACTACAGTTCTCTTCCACAATTTCAGAACTGCTTTTATTTTTTTCCCATGCTTTTTTTGGATATTATTGTGGGTTTGAAATTGAACTATCCCGGTCGGAGTATTAAAATAATTAAGTATCAATCTTTTGAATTTTGTTTAGAATGTATTTTGAATCACATATTTCTTGAAATTCCATTATCTTCGTTTGGATGTTCTCCTTTCAAGTAGTTGAATCAAAATTGCTCTATTTTGAAAATATTTGTAATATCGCAATTATAAAAATCATCATTTCAATAAATAAATATTTAGTCTAGTTGGGTCTTGCAGAGATAATATATTTTCAAATCAAGGCATTTTTAAAATTTTTAAGAAGCTTCGTCGCACTATAGATTTTGAGTGAAAAAAATGGTAGACAGTGACAGCTCTGTCACAAGCTTCAATGCGATATTGCCAACCTACATAAAATTATCGAAAATCATGGCACTTATAACGAATACATTTTTCTTTTTTACTTATACCTAACAAAATGTACTAAAACTATATTACTTTTTTGAATAACAAAAAAAAAACAACGAAAGTGAAAAATATATACAGAGCAAATGATAAGAGTGATGGAGGAAGATTTCACGAGTGCCTCCTCAAAATTTTAATCCTCCAACTCTTCTAGCTAAGATTTTATAAACCCCCAATGTTGTATAGATGATATTTTCAAATTTCGTTAATAAACCACAAGTTTTATAAATCCAAGAAAAAAAGAGATTATATGATGTTAATTCTATGAGTTATTGAGAAGGCAAAAAAAAATTAACCTTCCAAATCTTCTAGTTTATTTTTTTTAGTCCTTTGAAGTTGAGGAAGATTTTTCTCAGATTTCTCAAAGAAAAAATGTTCCAGTAAAAAAATTGAATCTCGATGTGAACAAGAGATTGTACAATGCAAAACGTATTGATTATCAAAGAGGGTTTCAAGCATCCCTCTTCAAAATTTGAACACACAAAATATTCTTGTTTATTTTTTATTGTCATCTAAAGTTGAGGATGGTTTTTCCAATTTCATGAAAAAACAATTTTCTACAAAAAAATATAAATTCAAAACTAAAAAAGCATATGAAAACTTGATGATTTGAGTTTTTGAAGGCTTTCAAGATTCCCTCGTCAAAAGTTGAGCTCCTCAACTCTTCTAGTTTGATTTTTATGAACCCACAATGATGAGAATGTTTTTTTAAAAAATTCCAATGTCCCATCTGAAAATTATTAATCACAAAGTAGAAGAGATTGTTCAATGCAAATCGTATGAGTTATTGAAGAGGGTTTCAAGTATCCCTCCGTAGAATTTGATCTCTCCAACAATTCTAGTTGATTTTTTATACTTTTATAGATTCCAAAGTTGAGTTTTTGAAATTCCAAAACAAAAAAAAAACAAATCTCGTAGTAAAAGAGATTGTACAATGCAAATGATATGAGTTATTGAGAAAATGCCTCTCGTAGTGCTCCAAAGTTAAGCATGATTTTTCAAATTTCCTAAATAAACAATATTCCTCAATAAAATGTATAAATTCGAAAGTGAAAAGATCAAACAATGTAAGTCTTACGAATTATTGGGGAAGGTTCCAAGAGTGCCTGCTCAAAATATGGACGAATATGAACCCTCCAACTCTTCTAGACTATTTTCGTAGTGCTCCAAGGTTCTTTGCCAAACAAAAACTAACCCAAACTAACCAGAACCAACTTAAAACGGAACAAGACTAACACAAACTAATCTAGAGAAACCCCCCTGCTCATCCAAATTCTATCAATTCTTATTTTTTGATATTAAAAATTAAATTTTTGACCAAGTTCATGTTCCTTATGAGCAACAGGTAGTACCTTCACAAAAAATATCCCCATAATGCTAAAATAGCAAAAATCATTTCGTATAAAACTACCGACGTGCTAGCAAAATAAATAATGTTCTATCTATTTTCAAGAAAGATAAATTGATCACTTGGCAACACCGCGCCCGCTGAATGACGTTCGATCTTCATACAACTGTATAGAATATTCATCCATGCTCCACATAGTTACTTGTCAATGTTGATTTTTCCATCAAACTATAAATTGACTTTTTTAATTGGTTTTTCTTGCTAAATTATCGGTTTTAGCTTTTCCAGTGGTTAACAACAATAGTGAGCAATGGCACTTCATAAGAAAAACCTAAATTGTGGATTTTAATGGCCCACAATTGGTAGAAGACTCAATTTAACATTTTTTATTAGATTCAAGACAAAATTATTCTGCAGTGTATACAAAAGACTTTTTTGACAACAGCTACGTGTTGGTTATTGAAAAATTTCATTTCAAACAAATAATCTGCCAAATGTGTTTTTTATTTTCTATGTAGGCTGGTCCATCTAATTAACTATGAGGCTGCTCGCCTAAGTGACCGTCGTAGTTTCCAACTTTTTCTCAATTTTTAAGAAAACTACATGAAGTGTACGCTAAATTTCACAACAGCCAGGACTTACTTCATTCTACTTCACAATTTTTCCCAAAACCAATCGTAGGATGTATTTCAATTCAGCTGATTGGACCATGACAGCACAATTAACTTGTTGCAATATTTTGATCCGGACACAAACGTAATTATCATTTTGATTTCGACGCACACCTGACCTCCCACAACACCCTGTGTGTATACTCTTATTTATCGCTTTTATGCACAATGAGGCAAAAACTCAAACGGCTGTCTTATTAACGATTTGTCATGCATAATATTCGAATTAATTTCGTATGCGCGCCGCGTTTGTCATCATTCATGTCGTCTGTAAATTTTCAGTTTAATTGTGCAATTATCTTCCTTTTGTTAATGAGGAATTAATATGTATGGAATATGATATCGTGTCTATGGTGGGCTTTTTCTAGATTGCTTTGTGGGATCCTTGCATCCAGCTAATCAACATAATAGATCTACGTACGTTAATTCAGAGAAAGATTGACGGTAATATTCCATTTGAACGTCACTTGGAAAATAATTTAAGCATTTCTTGGCTTGTATCTAGTCCAAGCAACACTCATTGATGATGTCAAATCCAATACAAGGAAGCAAATTGGTACTACTTCAATGTCACAATGAAAAATGGGCTAGGAATAGCATTGATTGCGGCAAACAAGTTAAAGCTGTTAGTAGATGCAATGACTGCCAACTCGATTTATGTAAACGCCAATTCACGACAAAAATATACAGGGTGGCTGAAGCCCTTACTCGTTCCAGTGTGCATTTTAAATGGCGCGCAACAAGTATATAATTTGTCACTTCCGGCTAATCTAACGTAATCGTTTACTGATTGCCCTTTGTATTTGGAATCAGTGATTGTGAAATTATGGTCACCCTTTCATGGCGATCAGTCATAAAATAGGCGGAAGGTATCAATCTGGAGACAGTGGAAATGATATGTGGTACTTTGTAATTAGCTGTGAAGGAAATTGAGGGCTTATGCAAGTAGAAAATCTTTTAATTGGACAGGAGTTTGTTGAGGTGAAGGTTTACATCTTCAAAAAGCAAACGAGAAATCTTCAATAGCTGAAAAACGGCTCAGTTGGTGCTCCTACAGGTCTCAATCACTTGAACTACCGTCTTGAATTAGATCATCCTGCGAAGCAACATTTTGTTCCAGTTTTACGTCCACATCCTATACCACTGATTTGGTCAACAAAAGAATATAAGGCTATATCTTTATGCTTCTTGACCATCACATTGGTCTATGATTGGTTTGAATTGGAAATGTGAGAAATTTGAAATCTTGTATTTTTCAGAATTGGGTTCATTTGGGTTTGTTTGAACAAACATTTTTCGAATAGAGAAAACATTCTGGAATAAAAAATTTTGGAAAAAGAAACTCAAAACATGAATTCTATATTCAGTGCTGATTGGTTTGAGTAATGGATGACTGGTGACGTGTTCTTTATGCTTTTTATTTCAATAATTTTTCAATTATCGGCAGAAAGCTGAAGATTTTCTTAGAAATAATATTTAGAGCTCGTTCCCTCACCCAAAATATCTCATGTTCTTAATAATTGGAGTTCCAAGAATCAATTTGAGATGTTATTTTCATATTCAATCATCAAATAATTTTGTTTTGCGATATCAACTTCATTAAATCGTTGGTAAGAAGGTTATGTTTTTTAGGAACATAAGAGGCCCTCAAAATCCGTCATAAAAAATCCAGGACCGTATTTAAAAAAACAAAGTTGATGATGGCTGCTCATAGACGAAACGTCGGTTCTTCAATTCAATAACGCTATCTTGTAAAGGGCAAAAAGTGGCAATGAAGAAGTTTCATTTATTTCAAAATATCTCTTCAAATGTGGTCAGAAAAAAAAGAAAACAATTTTGAAAAATGTTGTTTTTTTTCGGATAATTTCGGACTTAGTCGGAATTTCTTGGCTTTTAAAACGGCATTTTGTTAAGCATTAAAATACGCAACTTTGCCTCCATTCAACCGACCTTGTATATCTCACGGTTTCCAAGATCCCCGTGATAGACATCCTTATCTTGGACACACTGTATATCTCAAAACTGAGTAGAATAAATGAGTTCGACTGAATTACAAAAAAGTTTATAAATAACTCGTTCTTTTGCATGCGCGAAATTTCAAAGTCCCTGCAATCGATTGATATTTTCGATGCGTCGCAACGCTTAACTCTTGGTAGGCGTCGAATTTTTTTAACGGTGAAATACAACTACTCGACCTCATACATTGACTACTTTCTAAAGAAATCAAATATTCCTATTCGTTTCCGAGATATTGACGTGCGGAGTTTTAAGTGAAAAGCCCTGTCCACTCTGAAGTGTCCCACCCCTGTAAAAATTTTGTTTATTACCTGATTTTCATTTTTTTTTCGTTAACCCTAACTAACCCAAACATTTTTGAACATTATACCAAATCAGTTCCAGGGACGTTTTTTTGAGTGATTATGGGGGTTCAAAGTGGGTCAAATTTTAGAAAACCGTATAAGGGGATTTTTTAGAAAAAAACTGACAACGGAATCTCAATCAGAATGACCAAAAACCTCCTTGTTCACATTTGAAAAAAAAAATGTTACTGTTTTGGTTATTTTTTTTTGTTAATTTGTTAATTTAATACTTACACTGCTCATTGAGTCTTCCTGTACGTTCTAATTCACAGTAAAGATGTTGATAAAATCCCAGAATGTGTGTTTTGAACAAAAAATCAGCGATACCTAATACAGGGTGAGCGACAATTGGATTCAATTAACGATTTTTATTAAACTTAGGACCATTTCATTCATGTACCTCGTAGATTAGGTAGTTGAAATTTTGTACATAGGGTTTTTTTTATGCTGATTAAGATTCCGTTGTCAATAAAGTTTTTTCTAAAAAATGACCTAATATCATTTTCTGAAATTTGACACCCTTTGAACCCTTACAATTACCCATAAGTACGCCCCTGGAATCAACTTGTCACATGCCCGAAAATTGTTTGTCGAGACCTATCAAACATATGTGGTAGTGTAGTGGAGTGTATATTTTTCGTATTGAGATGCGGAAATCTGATTACTTTATTTTCGTCTATTATGGCAAACGTTTTAACAATCTCAAATTATATGACTGATTGATAGAATCACCTTATTCCTGTACCTGGAAATGAGGTTCCGTGAATGAATGGGTTCTGTGCCACAACAACATGCTACCATCTACATCGAATTTGTGTTCAAAGTCACGCATACACCAGACTCAATGTGGAAGAAAGCATATGATTCCCGTTTGGCAAGCGGAAATCTGTCACTTCCACTTCAAAGTGAAATTGAATGTAACTCAGGCATAAAAAAATCATGTGCAGCATCGTATAGGTGGTGGAAGTGGAACTTTTACAAACATAACCCCACTATATCATTTTTTGATCAAATCCCAACCACAACCCACTTAAGGACAAACAGAATAACTCCAAGTCCAGGTCTCAAACAGTTTGTATAAAGTTGGAGTTTTTCTGTTTGTCCTTACTTGACTCAGGTCTCTTTGTGATAATGGAAACTTTTTAACTATTAGAACCTACTTACCTAATTTGAACAAATATCCTTTGGAAAATAACAAATTTATGCAAACATAAGCTCACTATATAATTCTATTTTCATTTTTTTCCTCAAATCCCAAATAAAACCTGCATACCTGATTTTAACCAAATCATTTGGAAAATAACAAAACTATGCAAACAAAACCTCACTATATCATTTTTTTACATTTTTTCATCAAATACCGAATAGGACCTGAATACCTAATTTGAGCAAAATCCTTTGGAAAATAACAAAAGCAAATATAACCTAAAAAAATGTATTTTCTTTCAATTTCTTGATCAAATTCTAAATTAGAACCTACATGATTATCTAATTTGAACAAAATCCTTTGGAAAATAACAAATAACAGACAAATATTCGGTTTTTTTATCTTTTTAATTGTTGGCCCAGCATAGGCTTAAAACTATTATTGTATTACGATGCATATGCGCCTATTGTATTGACACGTCAAAGCGTCTATTCTTCTCAACCGGTCTGTAGACTGCCCAAGTCGTGACGTCAAAAAAGTGGGTGGAGCTTATAATTTTTCCACTTTTTTCGTATTCTATGGTGAAATCACAAAAGAAAATGTTTCTTGGGTGGTTTTGAATTTGTTACCAGCAAATAAGACTTTTAGCAGTGAGATTTGGTTTATACGAGAGTGATAATTGATGGAATCATATAAGTTTTTGACAAGGTTAGTTGATTTTAGTATATAATTAATGCTTGGTATCATTTTGAGGTTATCCTGTTTACAATTTTCTTAATATTATCGACTTTTCTTCAGACTATTCCAAGGATAATGACTTTGAAGCATGTTTTCAAGCTATCTAGTATTAATGATTTATTTGAGAACGACAATAAATAATTTTAAAATTTTCTGAGGTTAACGTTCACATTGTTTTGTTTTTGTTGCGGTAATTCCAAAATTATGATGAGATTTTAATACTTTTATTGTCGTTATTAAAGAAAGCAATAATACCAGAAAGGTTAAAAATATGCTTCCAAGCCATTTTCTTCAGTATAATCTGAGAAAAAGCCAATAAAATGTAGACGAAGATAACCTCAAAATGTTTCCAAGCATCAATCATACAATAAAATCAACTTACCTTGTCGATAACGAATTTGATCCAGTATAATATATAACTTTTGTCCAACCAAATATCACTGTTAAAAATCTCATTAGCTTATAACGGACTCAAAAACACTAAACAAAAATTCTCCTTATGGGAATTCACCATGGAATACGAAAAAAGTGGAAAAATATAAGCTCTACCTTCTTTTGTGACGTCAGACCTAGGCAGTCAAGTCCGTTTGTCCAGTCAAAAAATAACGATTTTGTTCAATTAATAGTTATTTATGGTACTAGTGCATTTTGTTGAAATTAAGTCACACGAGAAAGATTGATACATCCTCAATTGACTTGAGAAAGATAATGCACGAGTGGCATACAATGTTTTATTCAACAAATGGAGGAAATCGTCTTTCTATGAGATAATTATTATTGAATATAAATTTCAATGTCAAAATGACTAGACAGGGACATGTTCACATTTTGGTCAAAATATGTTATTGTTTGTTTGGTCGCCACGGGAACATGATAGGTTGTTTGTTTGTTTGCTACGGGAACGTGAGTTATAATTCATAGCTCAATAGTCACTAGTTAGTTTTGGATTATAGTAAGTATTTATTACTTTTTAGCTCTTTTTCAATTGAAATTTTTGTATTATCATTGTTTCGTGTGTGAAGTTTCGAATCAATCTGGGCATTTGAAATTAGTAAAAGTCGAGATCCAAGATTCCGTTCAGTGTATAGCTTTCCTTATTGTCATTATCACTACGTCTTTTTCTTTCCGTGTAAGGAAATCTCAAAAAACGCGCTTTCAGGAACCCTAATCTAATTAACCGGATAATTCACTCTCTTTTTTTATTAACGTGAGATGAAAAGAGACAAAACACACCAGCTGATGATCGGGTGAATGGGATCAGTGTTTCTGAAGACCGTCCCATTTTCGTCACATCTTTTCCAATTTACTCTGCATTGTTGACAGATTATCACAACGCCGCAAAAGAAGAATCCCTTCAAATAAAATTCAGAAAAAAAAACAAGAGACGCGTGACGATTTGGAAAATTCAGAGAGTCTAAAGAGAAGGCAAGAAGAAATGTAGAATCAGCAGAATTTAGAGCGGAAAAGGGCAAAGCTCCTGGATAAACAATGGACAATTTGCATACATTTTCAAATGACTTGAAATTTGATATACGTATTCTAGACAATATTGGATCAGCGATTTTTTTTTCCAAAATACCCAAAAATATACTGAATAAATAAAAAAAAACAGGAAATTTCACTGTATGATCAAAATCGGGAAGGAGCCATATTACCCTGCCGAAAGAAAGAGAGTCATCTCAGTCAATACGCCAGACGGAGATAGATAATGTATTCTGTGACGTAGTGGATGTTGATTGGCGCTCTTTAATCGGTGATTACTACATTTATTAAGGGTCGTACGCTGATTTATTGAACATTAATAGCATCAATGCCCACTAATCCTTATGTTTTTCATATTTCCAAAAAATTTGCAAATTGTCCATTGAAAAAGGAAGTTGGCTACGAGAAGTGGAAAGCCACGACAGCCTCACTTTCTCTATGACAGTGAAAAAATAACCACATATTTTGCCTTCTTGTGAAACCTGGCAAATTGGGGACTTTGCTGTTAAACGACTTGTCAGCCTTATTCAGCACCTCACTGGAGAAGATCAAAAGAATCTCTGTGGCACTTTTCTCCAAAACCCAGGTGCTTTTTCTATAGATCGAGATGATCAATAACTCGATTATTCTTAATAAAGATTGACTTATTTGACTTAATTTCCTTAACAATTTTGATTTATTAAGTTGTAAATTCACTTTTTCTCAATTCAACTGACACCAATTTGATATGGTTGAAGAAACAAACCGTCGTCTTGCTCGGTTTGCGACGTTTTACCGCTTTTAAAGCACAAATGTGCTTCTTCCGTGTAAATTCAGATGGTATCTTGCTTCAAAATTATCGTTTTGTCTCTTCCAATATCAACCATCATATTGTATCCAATGTTTTCTTGACCTAGAAATAGAAAATATAGAGACCAAAAAAAATATCTAATGACTTATGACTATGACTAACTTATCAGTCTATCTTATTTCATCGCTATATGCACGCATGTTAGTCCGTGCTACATAGCGTGACGATCGTGAGGTATAAATCACCTTTTGAGTTTAACATACAAGTATTTTTCATGTTTCTGTTATGCTTTTAATTAGTTAATGTATTACACGAGCTAAGACGTCTAATGTGCGATCATTTAAATATCCAGTTAATTGTCCATGACCATGCTCCGAGTTTCTCTAAAGTCAAACTTTGCACCTACGCAAAGCAAATTTCGTAAAATGGCCAAATAGAAACCCACACTAGATTCTCTCATTGCTTTTTTATGGCCATTTCACCGGTAGTAATTAAAAAAATGATTACTTTGCACATGTGGAGATTTGGGTCGATGGCCAACAGAACGAATTTTATTTGGATGTCTGATTTTTTACGCACTGTTGTATGGTCGAAGAAATCGATTCGCAGAAGTTAATTGCGTGATAGCGGGTATGATTCAATGGGATTTTCTGTTAATTATGGGTAAGATTGCAATCAGATACCTTTTTAGGCAGATTGAGCAATTAGTTCATTTGCCCAAATTGGTTCAGGTATTTGCTATACATTATCGTATTGTAATTTTGTATGCATAACAGTATTAAAGAAATCAGTGAAACGGAAAATAATTATCGATCATTGGTCAAAAGTTGAAAGTTGAACAGATATGTTAGTGTTTGTTAGCCTAATGCTCGTACTTATAGTCGAGACTTAGGTCGATCTCAGGCTTGAGGACGTCTTAGGATCACGAAATGCCTACTACTGCATATGTTTTATCTGAGGCCTACTTTAGTCTTACCGTGAACAATGCTTGAGACCAAATTGTGAGGTTATGCTATGTTATCAGCGTTATCATTTCAAAACTATGTGCGTCAATTGGTTCCACCATAATAATTAGTAAACACGGAAACTGAAGCCTTGGCTGGACACGACTTGAGTCTGAGAGAAATGTAAGAAATTGATGACGTGGCACTTTTTCCATAATCAAAGTTTGATATTGAACGGTTGACATTTTGACAATAAACCTTGGTAAGGAAAGGTTTTTGGGAAAGCTCTTTCGATTGGTGACATTTTTGCAACTGCCAAAGTGACATTTCAAGGCCAAAATACACATTATATATTTTTTTTTGATGTGCTATGGATAAAGACTGTGATATTTCAAGACATTTTTGTTCTTGGATAAATTTTGAAAATATCGATAATAACAACGCTCCAAGCAATTTGAAAAATTGATGACGTGGCATATTTTCCAAAATCAAAATTCAAAATCATGAACAGTTGATATTTTGACAATAAACCTTGATGGAGAGGGGTTTTTGGGAAACTTTCAATTGGTGACATTTTTGTAACTGTCAAAGTGACATTTCAAGGCCAAAATACACAATATTTTGAGAATTATTTCTTTTTCAATATGCTATGGATAGATTCTAATAATTCAAGAAATTTTTATTCTTGTAACAGTTTTGAAAACATCGAAAATATCAGCGCTAGAAACAATTTAGGGATTTGAAGACGTGGCATATTTTCCAAAATCAAAATACAATATTTCATGAACGGTTGACATTTTGACAGTGAATTTTATGAGAAGAGGTTTTTGGGGATGCTCTTTCGATTGGTGACAATTTTGGAACTGTCAAAGTGACATTTACAAAATATTTTTTTGTGCTATGGATGGGTTGTCAAATTTCAAGATATTTTTGTTTCTGGAAAATTTTTTGAAATATCGAAAATGACAGCGCTAGAAATAATTCAATGAATTGATGCCGTGACATATTTTCCAAAATCAAAATTCAATATTTCATGAACTATTAACATTTTGACAGTGAAATTTGGAAGGAAGGGGTTTTTGAGGATGCTTTTTCAATTGCTGAATTGTTGACGTGGCATATTTTACAATATCAAAATATTCATGGACTTGTTGACGTGGCATATTTTACAATATCAAAATAAAATATTTCACGAACGGTTGACATTTTGACAGTGAAATTTGCTGGGAAGGGGTTTTTGGGGATGTTCTTTCGATTGGCGATATTTTCAAAACTGTCAATGTGAAATTTCAAAAATTTCTCAAAAATATTCCACCCTTTTTTCAATTCATATCTACCATTATGTAGATTCAGACTGAAAAAGAAAAATGTCCATTTTTGAAAAACCACAATGATTTGCTTATTACAAAAGCTTACATTTTCAAATTTTTAGGATATGAGTAAGAGGATACGACGATTTTAAAAACGGCGTCAGAAGAAACTATAGGCTAACTATGTTGCGCCCGGCGAAGGTCAACTTTTGTCATAGTGAATTTCTCCATTTCCAAAATCCGCATTGAAAATGCTTTTTAAAAATAAGTTTCTCATAAGAAAAACAGACCTGACTTTGTTTGGACGAATCATAGTAAGCCTACAATTTTTTTGACGCCGGTTTTAGAATCGTCGTATCCCCTTGACCATGTCCTGCAAATTTTAAAGTGTTCACTCTCATAATAGGCAAAATTTTGTGGTTTTTTGATAATGTGCATTTTCCATTTTCATCCTATATCTATATTATGGTATCGATTCAAACTAAAATAGAGGTGGACTATTTTTGGGCATATAAATACGGTACTTTTCTTCCATCTTACCGTTTCCCATATCCCCATATGGTGCCATGCATGTTTACGGGACACCCTGTATAGATTGTCAAATTTCAAGACATTTCTGCAAATGGAAAAATGTTGATCATATCAAAAATAATCGAGCAAGAACTAATTTAAGAAATTGAAGACGCCAATAACTCCAAAACTTCTCAAGTCTCAAAGATGACATTTTCAGGGAAATGAGCTGGAGCTATTGTTAATGAGTGAAGTGAGTCAGGAAGTTGTCACTTTATAAATCCGGATGTTTTTAAATGTTTTATAAATTATAGCACAATAGACCCACTTTATCAATACGTCAACAACTCCCAAACACCTCGTGACTTCACAAGTAGCAATTTTCACTGAAATTGGCTGAAATTAGAGCTAAAAAGTGGAGGAAGTTTCAAATTTAAGATCAAAAATACCAACTAGGTATAGACAAATCTCGGCCCAATATAATGACAATTGCATTTGATCTGAGGCGTACTCAAGTTCGGTTTGATCCTATACCTTGAACCATGCTTGGGACAAAACTGCGAGGTTATTATACTTTACTAACGTTATTATGTGCTTCCGTTAGCGTACTATAGTACCGACGAAAACTTGAGAATTGAATCTTGCTTGGCTAGGACAACCGTGTATGTTTTATCTGAGGGCCACCTTGAACAATGCTTGGGACAAAAATGCGAGGTTGTGTTAGGATATTAACGATATTATGTCAAAATTAGGTGCTTTAGGTGAGGCATTGCCCGGAGATTCGACTATGATACAAACTTGGCTGAGCACTATACCCAAATCTGCATAGACACTCTTGCCCATTACAGGGCCCGTATTTTAGTTCTCCAAAACGCTAAGCGCTTTCAAAGCGCATGGCATCTGACAGAACAACAAATTTGTGTGGTTCTGTCAGGTGCTAAACGAAAATTTACGTCACAAATGCCAGGCAATTCGAAAGCGCTGATGGTTTTGGAGAACGAAAATACGGGCCCAGGTCACAGCTCAGAAACAACCGCCCCAACCGCATAGCAGCCTGGAGATCTCTTTTTACTAGGATCTATGATATGACTCTGGCTCAAAGAATCTTGTCAAAAAAAAAATCATCAAGATTCATCATCCTTTCACCCTTTCCAGGTCAGCAGATACTTGATGAAATAGATGTTTATAATCGAATGAATGCCAAATACAGTAAACTATCCCTCGATATCCAGCAAGGTAAGGTCATTAATATAAATGAGGAAAAAGATTGGTTCTAGAACTGACCCATGGAGAACTCTTCGATCAGGCATCAGAGAAAGAGGAGCCGACAGCCGACACACGGCTTCTGTCTTCGACTTGAAGTTTTTGAAGAAGAATGTCATGACTCACACAATCGATAGTCTTTGATAAGTCGCAGCATAAAATCCTCCCTCATCAAGTTTCCAATAAATAAAATAAAGGGCATGCGGGTTAAAAATTATAGAGTCGATACTAGACCCTTGCGTGTATCCTCCTACTGATTTTTTTCTATCGGCCACAGGAATCCTCAAAAGGAGGACTTTTGAGGGAACTTGAACGGTGAAAGACCTAGAAAGAGAACCCCTTTTCTCTTTTAACGAAATTCTAGATCTAACTTGTTGACGAATAATGTTGCTCCATCTGTAATGGACTCAGTAAAGCAAGTCCTCCAGCAACTATAGAAATTTTGAGCTTTCTCCAGAACTAAAGCTGAAAAAAATTATGCTACTGTTGAAGCCATAAATTCTATGTGATCAATTTGCAATAAGTAAGACAAGATAATAATATACAAATACAGGCCATGGAAAAGAAATACTTAAGAAGAGCAATGGGGGTGACAAAGATGGACAAGTTCAAGAACAACGACATCAGGGAGAAAATGGATATAGAATCAATCCTAGAATTTATAGAAAAGAGAAAATTGAGTTGGTGGGGACACTGACAAAGAATTGGGAACAATAGGCAGGTGAAGCAAATCAGGGAAGCTAGAGCGGGAGGAAGAAGGATGAGAGGAAGACCAAAGAAAACATGGAACCAGACTGTGGGGAAGGCACTGGAAAAAAGATAAAAATTTTGGAATGAGGACCAAAAATGAGAAGGCATGGGCCAACTATTTATGGAAATTGGGAAAAAATTTAGACATATTACTGTTTACACCTTACACCATTTCAAATGGTACAATATCAGTTTATTGATAATATATCATAATATGTATATATATACAGGGTGACAATTCAAAAAGGACCAGCATTTGATTGTGTTCAAACCAATGATAGTATGAAGATTTGGCGAGACACATTAATTTAGATATCGAGGGGGACAACTTTTGAGGTATCTGTTGTTTTTCTGGAATCAACCCTTTAGCGCCCAGGGTTGCTACCCCTGAAATTTCGAATAGCAACCCCTACTTATTTAACGATTTTTGAGATCTTCACGCTATTCCCCATACGCAAAATAACTTTTTTTTTCAAAATTGAAGTTCCCAAACTTACAAAAATTTTCAAACGAACAGGATTCTTTGGACTGATGATAGTATGAAAATTTGGTGAGACACGTCAATTTAGATATCAAGGGGGATAACCTTTGAGGTATCTATTCATTTTCTGAATTCAACCCCCTCACTACCCTTGAGATTTCAAAAAGCAGCCTCCACTTATTTCGCGATTTTGAAATATTTATGCTATTCTTGATAAGTTGCATCACTTTTTTTAAAATTGGACTACATGACCTCACAATTGTTTCCAAACGGACAGCAATAATCATAATTTCTTAAACTGATGACGGTATGGAAATTTTGTGAAAGATATCAATGCAGATATCAACTTTTGAGGTGTTAGCTGTCATATTACTTTCAACCCCCTAACCTCCAGGGCGCCTATACCTCAAGATTTTGAATGAAAACCCCTATTTCTTTTGTGATTTTTGAGTTCCTCATGTATCTCTAGATTGATTCCTTTTTTTTTAATTGGAATTCTCAATTTCACAAACAGAACAATTGTGAGGCTACGTACTTTATTTTTGAAAAAAAAAGTGAGTAGCTTTTTGAGAATTACATGAAGATTTCAAATATCGCGGAATAAGTGGAGGCTGCTATTTGAAATATCAGGGGTAGTTACCCTGGGAGTGAGGGGGTTGAATTCAGAACAATAATAGAGATACCTCAAAAGTTGTCCCCCTCGATATCTAAATTGACGTGTCTCGACAAATTTTCATACTATCAACTAATCAGAGAATAATTAATTCTGTTCGTTGGAAGATTTATGTGAGGTTAGGAACTTCAATTTTGAAAAAAAAAGTGATGTAACGTATGGAGAATAACGTGAAAGCTTTAAAAATCGCAAGATAAGTGGGGGTTGCTATTTGCAATTTCTGGGGGTGACAGGGTTGATTCCAGAAAAACAGCAGATACCTCAAAAGTTGTCCCCCTCGAAACATAAATCAATGTGTCTCGCCAAATCTTCATACTATCATTGGTTTGAACACAATCACAAGCTATAACATCGAAAATTACATGAACAAATTTTGATATTTTTAATGACAGTATCAACAATCATTAAGTATCGGAGAAAGATTGAATGACCACCTATCACGTTTTCTACAAGAAATAACCCATATTAGATAGTTTTTTCCATCATACATGCACATACACCATTTCACATCCTTTTTAGGCGGCACCAACAAGAAGAATTCTATCGACAAATTTGGTATTGCGGTATCAGCAAAGGCAGTAGTCGATGATGATTGATTTGACATCAATTATTCGAAACTTGAATACGGAGATGTTAATGATATGTTGAAGAGGAAAAATGACCGCGAGAGTTATGTACCGCAATATTCAAGGTAACGCATAAAATGATCTTATTTATATAATATTAGCACGCACCAAACAAAATGCCTTAAACAACTCGATTCTATTGCCATAACACATGAAATCTAGAAGGATTTATATCGCCTACCCCAGAGCGGAATCAGACAAGGTTTGCGAACTGTTCAGATCTTGACACGCAATTTCCATATTTGTGTGTTGCGGAAAGTTTTTCGTCGATAATTGAACCATCACATCCCTATAATGCCATACTTGGACTTATGTCATAGCTTATGGCTTTCCATAACAGACCGCCCATACATCGTCGATTTGTTTCGCTTGAACTAAGCGCCGATGCCGACAGAAAAATTGCGCAGCGCCCACACTTTTATTCTGCACGGTATATATTTCAATCTGGTAAAAAGTGAGTAAGTAATGCGAGATGTCATTCATAAAATGCTCGGTTGGCCAATTTAGAGACCATACAGTACGTTAAATGGTCAAGTCGGAATTGAAAACTTCATGTAGGTTTTAGATGCCTGCGTATCTCACTTGAATGCCTACTAATTCGTCTTTTGTCGGTTGTTTGCTGAAAGCGTGGATTTCAGAATATGAGAAGTAACGTTTTCACCATTTAAATAGAATGCCAGTGGCCATGGACGCTTTAAAAAAACTTATAGAGCTCGTGAAAAGTGAATAGTACAGTGATCATTTTTCATTCATAATCATCAAAATTATCGGGATGCTTTCAAACACAGTTTCGCGCCTCTAACTGCTTCTTCTCACTGCTGTAGGTAAGGGTATACATACAGAGCTAGTCCTTTGGTTAGAAGGATGGACGTATAAAGGAAAAGTCATTGAGTATGGGGTTTTGGACGCCCCTAGGGAAGCTTTTTTAACTGTAGTAAGATAGCAGTAAAATGCCCACATTTGAGGACACACTCTTAGGCTTTCCTAGGGATCATCCTAGACTCGGGATTCTCCTGAAACAGAGGCCTCAATGCATTGTATACATGCAGGAGAGTGATTGGTGAGGGGGGCATTGTCCGTGCAGCGATCGTGGGACCCATGATTGCCTGCGGAGCCGTGGTATGGTGGAAAGCCACTGACAGGAACTCGAACGTAAAGATGCTAACGAAAGTGGACCGGCCGGCAACACTGGGAGTAAAGAAAAGCACACCGCAGGCAGCTCTAGAGGACATTCTAAACCTCGTGCCCATTGATTTGTTGATTGAGAGCACTGCCGCAAAGGGAGCCCTCAGACTAAGGGAGGCCAAATTGTGGAAACAGGCAACAAGTGAACACTAAATGGTGCAAAAGAAAATCTCAAGGGCAATAGATGATCCAGCAGCGTTGAGACCACTAGAATCAGATACATCAGGGCCAGAGGTGATGATGCAGTGAGGTATTGTCCTGGATCAGGAACAAGAAGTTTGTTATATGCTGAGTTCCTGGACTAAGCTATATTGGAGGGAACACGATGGCAGATGGACTGGCAAATTTGGGACTGAGAAAGGACGAAGCCAAAATGGAAAATGCATCGCTACCAACGATCAAACTACTGAAAGATACAGTACGGATACAATCGGAACGGCTGCAACACATCGAGAGCTCTGTGCCCAAACTTGGATATGGCAAAAAAGCTAAAGCTGAACAAAATCCTCTATAGACACCTTTCTAGGAGTAATCACAGAACATTGTGAAATCGGAACCATGCTCCGGAAATGGGGCCTATAGGAACGGATGATCTGCAAAGACTGCATCGAAGAGGATGAAACGATAGAACATCTACTGTGCCACTGTCCAACTCTGAAAGAAAGACGCCTCAGGAATATGGGACAATAATATCTGAAAGACCTGGACAAAGCAGCAAATGTGGACATTGTGCTAATTTTGAACTTCGTAAAGACCATAAGATGCTTCAGAACAAGGAAGAGAAAGGCTGCAGGGTAAGACCGAGGAAACACCTCTTCAAATAAGGGAACACAATGGGCCATTTGGCCTCCGAATGAAAGCTATGCGTGGCAGGAAACTGCGTGGCGTGGCATACCCTTCGCAACATAACCTGATCTGATATAGATTGACTCGCAAAAGAGGGATCAAACCTGTTTTGATTCCAAGAATGGACATTTTCCACAACTGGCAAGCTGGACCCTCTCGAAGCCAAACTGCTCTTCAGAAATCAAACCCCTTCCTAGAAACTTTTCATTTGTGGACGTTCCAGGATTACGATAAATGTTTAACTTCGTAAAGACCATAGGATGTTTAGAACGAAGAAGAGAAAGGCTGCAGGTTAAGACCGAGGCGACACCTCTTCAAACAAGGGAACACGATGGGCCATTTGGCCATAGAATGAAAGCAATGCGAAGCAGGAAACTGCGGGGCGTTTGTACGCGAAGGGTACGCAACCTAACGTAACCCAAGATAGCTTGACCCGCAAAAGAAGGATCAAACCTGTGTCGATTCCAAGAATGGACATTTTCGACAACTCTGGCAAGCTGGACCCTCTCAAAGCCGAACTGCTCTTCAGAAATCAAACCCCTTTCTAGACACTTTTCATTTGTGGACGTCCAAGATTACTCGTTTATAGACCTTTCTTGGCGAACTCAAAGGACTGATAGGCCTCCAGTTCGATGGGCGACTCAGATTTTTTCCAAGTTTTGCGTTAGATGGCAGATCTCTTGAAATTTCAGTAGGTCTTGATTGTAGAGGAATAGATTCTAAGTTCTCTACAAAGACCTCATCTCTTTCTTTCAGTTCGTTCTCCCCCAATTCATCGTTTGAATCAAATTGACATTGCTCCCGTGAAATCGAGGATTACCACAAACCTTACAATGGTTATGGTTCAAATTACCACATGTGAATAATACAGATTAATATCATCAGTATCATTGACTTCAAAAACCTGTTCATGGCCTTCAATGGTAACAACATGACAAATGAATTTAACAGCCGTAAAATACGGAGTCTACACGATCAATGAGAGGTGATTTCTTCAAATCTCCTCAGATATCCGCATAATCCAACGATATCGTTTGGTAATAAAACCAAATATAGTGACAAATTCCAGTTAATTTGCACTTTGGTACATTTTTTTCGCGTTTGCTCAGTTTTACGACTCTTTAATGCCGCTACAATTACGACTTTATCGCTGCGAAATTAAAAAGCTTGACATAAAGCGACAACCGAGAAGACGTAATGAGTAAAGTTGGATATGTAGATAGGATTTATTGTGAATAATTGTCATTCGCATTGTTTCATAATCTCGTCACCAAGGCTGCTCTCTCATGACATTTTGCACGTAACGCACTGCCAATAACTCACAGCGTCTGGTACCCGCGGAAAATATCACAAAAATCTGAAAAACGCGGCCGTATCTTGGACGTGCATTACGGTAATTGTTTTCGATGCGATTGCATCATTCCAAGTAAAGGAAATGTCGTATTCGTGATAGCTGTCGATAGTACCCGCGGGGTTCCCGACTTTTCCATAAAGGGTTCTTGGATGACTCGATTTAGTCAACTTTCTTCATCATGTACTGCTCATTGATACTAGGTTTATCAGAATACTTTTTTTTTTAATATTTTTCAATCAAAGAAAAATGTAAAATGGATTTCTAGATAGGCCAGAACGTCCACTACCCATGTTGATACTCCAATCTTCGAGCACAGCCTCCACGTAATTAGATTTTGGGGAACTGATCATCTCCCTTGCCTACATGTATCATTCATTTGTGTGTCCCAGAACTCTCATCCGATATACGTTCATCGTAATTACCTCCACTGACTGTTGCAAGTTCATCAAGAGCTTGAATATGGCACCGGTGTTGTTCTCGTTCGAGCCTTACATACACCAGACTTTGTCAGTTTTGGTAGTTTTGAAGCAAGGATAAGTTATTGGTGCCTAATTGGTCCTCAAACTCATTGAAACTTTAATGGTTCAACCTATGAGCATAACTAGCGATGACATTTTTTTGTAACCTATTCCGTCCATCCACCTATCTTCTTTGTACGGCGTACCGACTCTGGTTGTCCGTCAAGAATGTGTTGCTGAAAAGAGGGATCCCCGGAAACTTTCAGTGTCCTACAGGCGACACTTAAAGTTTCTCTTTCACGATTGTTCTGGATGAGGTCGAAGCTTCATAAACGTTTGTGTGACTGTCTACACTTGGCGATCCCGAAGTGAGGACCAAATGCAAATAACCATGAAGAGGATGTTCTTCAAAATCTGAACCCCTTGTGTATGTCATCCGTCTTTGTCTTGTCGAATATTCCTTGAACATCAAACAGCAGAATCAAGGAGACCTTTTTGTACTTCTTGTCGAAGCTGATATATCGTAGAGGAGGACCTCAAAAGACGTAGAAGTGATAAAATAGAGGATCTTGTGGTAAGGTATGTCAAGGGAACACCTCAATACTTTATTGAGGCCCCGATTTCAAGTGCTGAAACTGTATTGCTTTGTTATTATCAAAACGCGAGGGGCCTTCTTACTAAAACTCATCAATTCATCTGTGCCGTTATTCGTTATTCCTATGACTTTGTACCCTATGAACTTGTAGCAATCAGTGCTGTTATCTTACCGATCAGATGAAAAATTCAACATGGTTAAGGAGTAGGAAGAAAATTTGAAAACTATCCATACTTTGCAACCTCTCCAAAATCTTCAAAATGATTCCCTTCTCATACATCTGTTTCTATGTCAAAGAGCTGCCTGCTCCTCAACAACAAATATTTGTTTTGAAAAGATCGGGGGTGACAATTTTGACATGTGGTGTCTTAGACAACAGAGGACAGGTGGGTTTTGTACCTATATACAAATATAGGTACACATCTACAGGAAGTTTTCGATCAAATTGCAAGACAACTTTGGTTTCTCAGTAAATCTTTTAGCGGATTGCAGTCCAATCTACTAGAGAGAAAATAACTCGTCGAGGGGGATAGATATTGTTCTCCTACATTAAGCTCCAGTTCTGAAGTTCCTCAGGGATCCAACCTTGGCCCATTCCTCAAATAAGATGCAGAGAATAGGCCTCGTATATACCTTTCTCAATGTGCTAGAGATATGCTAGTCCATGCCTGGATGCACATGCCAAAAATATGCGCGTGCCATGTTCGCAGTATATTTCAGGTACATTCACAGGATATACATTGACACTATGCATATAAGGATATCTCCAAGCAATGAACATGCCAGAATATGCGCGTGCTTAGAATAATGCACACGGGATAAATGAATGATGAATGTATCAATATGCTAGGGATATGTAGAAGATATTTGGTTGAGCAAAATGCACATGACCAAAATATGCGCGTGCACGTGCACGGAATGTTCCAGGAAATTTCGCAGGATATGCATTGATGTACTAGAAACATGCCACGCATATTATACATTTGAGTTTCATTCTTTTATCTGCATCAATGTACATAAATTCACCGTTAGTGCATTGATAGATAAAATGTCCCGTACCTACATAGATATAGTTTGTGTAAAATCTGCCTTAATCAGCCTTCAAAAAGAGAATACATTTTTAGAAACGTGGCGTTTTAAATTTGAGTTTTGCTGGACCTGAATAGAAGAATTTAAAGGTATTCTTCACATACCTATCCTACTTCAATTAGGATATTCTCAGCACATGCGCTTCTCGTCTTAGAAAAAATATTCTTTCTAGAATATAAAATGGACGTTACACGGCCGTACTGCAGGTGATATGATTTTGGGTTGATTTCAAGCATACAGGGTGTCCCACTTAAGATGGAAACAGGTCAATATCTTGTTGTTTCTTGAAAGACATCGTTGATTTTTGCTATCTATATGTATGAGCGTAAGATTCACATTTTCCTTTTAGTAAGAGCTATTATAACTCATAGGCGTACTTTCTGAAGGGGATTGAATATATTTTTTTCACACCACTGAATAAAAGAAAATGGTCTCATAATAATCAGTGTATACTTCTTATTGACTTGGAGGACGCACAAGAGATAAAGGATATCAAAAAACATTTTTTTTGTCATCACGAAAAAAAAAGTTACAAAAAAAGATCAAATAGCTATGATGGAAACAGAGTGTACTTTTAAATAATGGCAACAAGAAAGTTGTCATGTGAAAGTTGCATCATTGCTAAATTTGTGCAATATAAAAAACGAGATGTGTTTGAGTTTGGCGGAAAAAGTGTTTTTTGATATCCCTCGTATCTTGTTCTATTCCAAGCCATCAAGAATTGTGTACTGACTTTATCATTTTTATAAATCCAGTGGTGTGGAAAAACCCTTTTTATTTCTTTTCTAATATTAAACTAAGTTGCGTTTTTTATGACCCACCCTGTATCAATCTTTATAAAGATTTGAATATTATTGTTTTGGGTGATGACGAATCAAAGCCAACTGATTTGACATAGATTGGGTTTTGAAGGTAGTTGACTCCTGGAAAATATATTCAAACCCCTTTAAAAAGTACGCCTATGAGTAATCATACTTCATACCCCGAGGAAAATGTGCGAATCATGGCAATACATCGCCATACCAAAAAATGAAAGGAATCGAGAAACAACTGAGATATTTACTTGTATTCATCTTAAGTTGGACAGCCTATACAGGGTGTCTATTTAAGAATGGCAAGGTGCCAGATCTCAGAGACAAGGCACCACAGAGACTTGGGAAAAAAATTACTGGGTAATATGGAATAGAGAAAATGGTGAAAATATTTCAGAAGCACACAAGATAGCTACAAGATGGCGTAACGGTGCTATCAAAACATAAAATTGCCGTTTTTTTGTGATTTTTAAATAGAAACAAATATAAATGAGTACCGCTATGGATATCTTGAGAAATTTCATTGAAATTTCTTCTTTTGATTTTTTTTCTAGCATGTCAAATGAAACAGGTATAAGCTGTCAAACCTTACAACGCAAGAATGCTCATAACTTTAAAACAACAACCGATTGGCGCGTTCTTGGTCTCATTTTGAAGAGGAGGTCTCCTCTTCCACAATTTTGAGATTTCAAATGATTCTGATCAGAAGAGACGATTTTATTCAATATAATATGCGGACGACGAACATTTTTCAAATTTACTCGATATTTTTAAATACAAAGGCATAGTGAAAATAGTTCTTCTGGAATGTCAACTAAATTTCGCACATCTTTCATGCATTACACTTTTTTCCAGCTCTCGAAATAAATAGCCTAAATGTTTTTTTTGTAATTATTTAATGCAAAAAAGTCCTACTAAGTATTTAAGATATGATCTGTTTGAAATAAAACAGTGACTGGGTGGTTAATAGGTAACGCAAAGATCTGTTAATAACTTCTTCACGGGGACATCATCAGTGAGTAGTATCACTAAGACATCAAATTACAGAAAAGCGTATGGGTAGCTTTTTTATTTCGAAATCTAGAAACAAGTGTAATACATGAAAGTTGTGCGGCATTTTGTCGAGAATTCAGACGAATAATTTTCAGTCCACCTTTGCATTTGCAAATTTTAAGTAAATTCAGAAAATGTCCGTCGTACGCATATTATACTGAATACAATCGTCTGTTTTGATCGGAATCATTTGAAATATCAAAATTGTGGAAGAGGAGAACCTCCTCTTTAAAATGAGACCAAGATCGCGTCAATCGGTTGGGTTGTTTCAAAGTTATGCTCATTGTTGCGTTGTGATGTTTGACAGCTGATGCCTGTCTTATTTGACATGCTAGAAAAAAATCATAAAAACGAATTTGAAGGAAATTTCTCAAGGAATCCATAACGGTACTCATTTATATTTGTTTTTATTTAAAAATCACGAAAAAATAGCAATTTTGGGTTTTGATAGCACCGTTACGCGATCTTGTGGCTATCTTGGAAACTTCTGATATATTTCCAGCATTTTCTCTTATCCATATTACCCAGTAGTTTCTTTTCCGCAAGTCTCTGAGATGCCTAGTTTCTGAGATCTGGCACCTTGCCATTCTTAAATAGACACCCTGTATATGTTACTATTGAAATATTCCCAGCACATGTATTGTGTTATTCATCCTAGAATATTCATTTGAAAATATGCTATGAACATGACACGACAGTTCCTCAGAGGATATACTTTTCAGCAGAATTTTGAACAAAATAATATGTTGCTATTGGAATATTTCTTGAGCATGCTTTATTTGTAGAAAGAATATTATTTAGTGATTATCCGATGAATATAACATGATAGTCTCACAAATGATATACTTTTCGGGAACACTTTGAACATAATCTTTCCACTGGTATATTCCCAGGACATGCGTTACTTATCATATGATGAATATTTTTTTTGTGAATATGCGTGGACATCTTGCCAACATAACACTGCTAATTCGTTTGCGAACATACAAGGCAAATTCCTGTCATATAAAAATGCTAGTTGTGCTATGTGAGTGTTGTTCAATGTCTTTTTCAACGATATGAATGTTATTATCTGAGAGAGAGAATCACTTATGCAGTCTCTTCAGCACAATATCAACTTGGTCAAAAACTGGTGTACTGAGAACAATCTGAGCCTTAACAGCGTCTTCAAATGCTTGAAGAATCCTATTATACCAAAAACCAAGATCAAAGACTTGGCAGTGGGCATTGATGAAGAGTTTTTCTTCATTCCTCATATCCTAAAGCTGCTTTTGAATTCATCCAAACTACGAGGGTTTTTCGTACGGAACTGCAGTCAGTTCACTGATATCCGAACCATCAGACTTGCTCCCGATTTATGACTATCATAACTCAACATGACCCTCAGCATCATTGCCACCATCATCATTCAACATAAGCCTACTCACACCAAACAGCAGCTTGAAAATCTCTTCCGTCCACTAAAATGAGTAGGCTTTATCAAAGGACAAAACCAGATAGCGTGAGTGAGCAGAGGACATATATCGAGCTGTAGAACTTCTTCACCAATTTCTTGTACGTCAATATCACCCAGCTGGAAGCCCATGAAATACCCAATCGTATACCAGACTACATCTTTACCCTTGACTATTGAAACCAATTCAAAGTGGCCCGGATTTGTACGATACTTTGCATGTTCGGCGACCTAAATACCGAGTCGATTTTGTAACGACGCTCGGCCATAGACAATACATCATGTCTCAAATGCCGCGATAAGATAAATCGGCTGTGCAATCATGTGGAAACTCTCTGTGTTGTTTTCTTGTGTTTAATCCGCATATAGCTCGTGTTCGATATGCCCACATTGGATGTTATGTCTTATTTTGTACAGCTATTGATTGGCCATTGTAATTGGTTAAGGGCTGACAAAGCACACTCATTTGCTGGTCTATAAGCAGCTGCGGTTACTTCCCAATTCCTATCGCAGCCGTAATATCTAGAAAACAGATTTCATGCAAAAGTAACGCTGCAATAAGAAAAGCCACTTCCCACACTAATGGCGTCGTAAAACAGCAGGTGATTTGCTAGTTGCTGTAGACCAGATTACACAGAGTAGGCAATAAAAGCCGTGCAAAAATACCAGCTTATTTCATAACTGCCTTTAAATATTCCTCAGGATGTCATCGGGTTTTGGGTCAGGACAAAAATTCAATTGGACACCGCCGACAATTCCACTACTGACTCATTGACAAATTACCGGTCCGAATCAATACCACGTACTGACCCCAATCGCCGAAAAAAGAAAGATATCAAGACTTGCACTTTTTCTGGTATTGAGAAGCCGTCGATGGATGAGTCGGCGGGCAAGTTCGGACACTTGGGCACTTTCTCCTGTACACCTGTGTGCGCTAAATGTGGAGCAACCAGTCGGGTCCATCGCCCCCGATCAATTAAACGACGGTACTCGTGGTCAATTGATCCGGTACTATTTCGTTTATTTGCCGGTGACTGTGGTTTCTATTTTGTCAGACCAATAGGCGACTGGTCAGTCTGCTTGGAAGATGGTTTGGCATACATTTGAATAAAAGATATATTGAACTCCAGTTCCTATTACTATATCGTAGCTTGTGTTATATCTGCCATCATCATAACCTCTAGTAGCGGATTTATTTCTTAAATTAAATAGGCAGGTGTGTCTTGTTTAAGGTCAAAATTCTATGGGAAACCAGAGAAAAATAAATCCTCACGGTGACAGAAAAACCATATGGCAAAAAATTGCGCTAATATTCTTGGACCAATTTCAAATTGATTTTCCCGCTGACCTCAATACCGCGCACTTCCTGGGTATAATTATATCAAATGTCTTCTTGATTATTTCTCACAATTATGTGCCTTATGGTGTAGATTTTCCGCAGATAAGCTGGCGGATATTGATGATTACTGATCGATGACGTTGGACTAAATCAATTACGATTGGAAATATTCATTATTTCAATTTTTTGCATTTAAAACCAGAGTGAGTTATGAATATCGTTACACTCTCGTCCGATTAATATTGCTAGTTCTTCCCGAGACGTTTCGGGCGGAAGTTCCATGCATGACACGAAACGAGGATGTGCCAGGCAAGACAAAACATCCAACTACACTCTTTCATTTGGGCTGTCTTGATTACTGTTACAGTTTACTGAATCGAGAAAGGTGTTAAGTTGAGGCTTTACATCGCAGCCTAGAACGCTTATTGTTAATTCCCGTTGTCCTCCAGGCTTGTCTAGAGTGATGATTGAGAACACCACCTAGTGCCATAGACGTCAATCCATTTGGATGCAAGTGATTTATTATTATTATACTACAGACTCCGCAGTATTTCCTTGGTGACCCATAGGGTGCTCCACCTTCAAAATGCATAGGTTACGAGGGTGTTTTGGATTTTTTAACAGCTATCCCATACACTTGGGTAACCATGCGCCAATCGGTTCCATTTCGTCCAGCAAGTGAACATAACTTGTGTTTCTTAGTATCATGCAGACACCTCTACTCGAAAAGGAGAATGAATTGAAAGCCGATATTCTTGATCACATCAGACACACAGTACCCCATGATGCTAAACGACCTGATCAGATCACCTACCGGTCCTGTGGACATTGGCTGGATCCTCTCCTACTCATTGGCATACCAGTCCAAAAAACTCATCAACTGGTTCAAGTTCCAACAAATCCTGGAAACCAGCTACTACAACAAGTGATATTCAAAAAACCATGGGAGAAGCCTCAATTACATCAATATCCACTACGCTTCTCGATGAAAAATCAACTCTTACAAGCCAAGAAAAAACCGAATAGGATCAGAAGAGCGCGGCCATCAGAACAGTGGACCCGTTCCTCAAACAAAATCCGGCTGGCCAACAAACAAGTGGAGGACCTCCACGGAGAATGGAAAGTGAAACTGGTCATGATCAACGGAGATAACCCAGGGGTTGTTTGAATCGGCCAGAGGTTTATCCAATAAGGGAGACAAAAACCCACTTCCTGACCTCACGATAATAGGACACTAATCGATCCCCAAGCCCCAAGGTGGACTCACATTTCCAGGACCAGTTTCAGCTCATTTCCATAAACGAGCCTGAAATGGAGATAGTAGTTGAGATGGGAACCACACAACAAACCAATCCAGTGGACAGACTCCACGAAATACTTGGGTGTCATCATTGACAAAAAGTTAGCATTCAACAAACACTCCACATCTACCAGAGGGATGGCCCAGGGACAACTTTGGCAACTATACTTCCTTCTGAAAGCACCAATATTGTACATCATCAAGATGCAGACCTACATCGGAGCCCGCCGCATGGTCAACGTCTCCAAACCTCTAAGAATCAAGATTAATAATAAACGCGCAGTGGTTAGTGCGTAACACCTAATAGCTTGATCCGAGCAAAAACTAGGAAGAAGAACAAGAACTCAGACCAGTTCTTCCTCCCAAAAGATGACTCACAAGTATGGTCATGACTTGGACTTGACTGGCAAACCTGCTCTACAATCGGCTAACAACCTGCTAAGCCACCACTTGAAGCCAGAAACTAGGACGCCATCACTCCAAGTAATATTATGAGGAGATTGAAAAAAGAATAGAAGAATGTCAGTAGCGCTTGAATATCCCTTTTTCAACCCCACTGGATCTACTTTGAGGAATATCTCCTTCTGGATCATTTATCCTGAAGTTTTTTGTATGGGACTTCTCTTATTTGTTGGGTTTAATCCTTCTAGTCTGGTGAGTTGCGTCCAATGACTTGGATGAGTTCTGGTTAAATCTTTCCAGTGTCGAGTTCGTTATCAGGGTTTATCTTCTATGTGGTTTAGTACAAGTAGCAAATCTGCACACCTGCACCTCTCCAATCTATAGAGTCTCAGATTAACTTTGATACAGAGTTAGGTGGTGGAAAAGACTATGGACATTTTGCTTTGAATAAAATATAAAGACCAATAGATGATTTTGTTAGTTTGAGTTTACACAACAAAGCAAAAAAGATCTAAATATTTGTTGGTTCCAGCTATCCTTAAACTTTTGGAGTTCTTCCTAAATTCTTTCATGTTACCTTATAAGAGGAAGCAAGGGACCAGAGCAAGTTACACCTTTCGGAATGGTCT
This sequence comes from Orchestes rusci, assembly GCA_958502075.1. Classification (NCBI taxonomy): domain Eukaryota; kingdom Metazoa; phylum Arthropoda; class Insecta; order Coleoptera; family Curculionidae; genus Orchestes; species Orchestes rusci. The sequence goes on from OY293311.1 coordinate 16,307,228, forward strand.
GTCACTTTTAAAATAACAAATAGTCTATTATTTAATCGTTTCTCATCGGATCTGCAAATTCCTGGTGATTCTGAGACTGCATAGAGCTCTGCGAATGTGGTATAGAATCGTTGCTGCAGCACATACGGGTCCTTCACGGAAGACTATGAAGATTCGGTTATTATAACTACGCATATCTAGGAAATTCGTGTACCGTGTTATGTGAGCATCATCAAACTTAATATCCACCAAGAACTTCTCCTCGTACTCCTGACAATAATTGAACAGCATCAACAAGAATCGTAGCATTCGAAGCCCTTGGACATCTCTGTCTAGCTCTAAGGAATTGCTTCATGCACGGCTCCTACACCTCACTGAGGTACTGTTTCTCGTAGTTGACAGCCTCAATTTGCTTCCCTCTACCCTTAAGGGCATCCGTCTATTTGTACAGATTATCGTTTCCTCTTTGATTCACCTCCTGGTATTTCCCCTTTAACCCTGTTATCAGAGCTAGAACATCTCCAATTGACCTTTGAGTATCTTTGACCTCGAACCAAGTAGTCGGTTTCCATGCCAAAAATCGCTTTAACATCAACGTTAACCTCGTCTTGGTCATGTCGTCACCTATAATTTCTATTGTTCGATACATACTCCACAGGTCCATAATTGATGAAGGTAATGACCAAGGCCTTTGAAACACTTCTGCAAACTTTCCCTTCAAAACTTGGCATGGGGAGCGATGTTATCCAGCGGATTTGAGGGTATCAGCTCAGATAAACCAAATCTGTGGAATATCAAGTCCAGGATAAACCCATTGAAGAACCCTTCAGTGCTTTTGGGGCTCTGCTGTTGACAGAAGAATCTTTTTGAGGGTGTTGAGCGTTTTGGCATTTTGGCGACTGGAACTAACATAGTTATGGTACTTTCAACAGCAGTTGAAGGAAACTATTCTTTAATGGATGGCAAACTTGGAGATTTCTACTGTTCCGAACATCTCTGGATGTTTTTCTTCGTAAATTATCAATAAATCTTGGTTCAAGGATTTTATCTGTTGTGATTTCAAGAATGTGGATCTGTTATCGGATCTTTGCTGGTAACTAATCTGATTGCTTCTTAAATATCTTCAATGTCTGCTTCACGATCATTGGATAAAGTTGTTGTCAAAAAATAAGATGAAAAGGAATTCTTGTTGGAACCCTATTCATATAGCATTGCACCCCTTCAAGAAAAATGAGATTGATGAACACACATGCAGAGGTTTTGGAACGTTTGGGAATTTTTTCGAAGTGGAGAGGAGACATCTTGGGAATTTTTAGAAAAAAGCTTGGAAGCCTTGTAATCTAGTAGGTATAGGTTTATCAATAACCCATTCTACGTGTCTGAACATACAATTTCCTACCAAACATAACTAGAGAGTGAAAAACGTGTCAACCTTGCCAACAACAAGACCCTGCACTTTTCCCAACAAGGTACAGCAAACAGCTCTTTTCTGCTAAAAAAAATCAAACAATGGTCTATGATTAACCCCAGCCACAATTATCGCAAGCAAATTTCCAACCACTAAAACCCCAATAACCAATTTGCTTTATGCGATAATAACCCATTAGGTCCTATATATTGATTGAGTATTCTTTAATACCTGATATTAACGTATTTTGTAATAGCTTATTGGGGTACGCAATGAGAACATTAATAACTAATGTATCGAGCTTAGGTAAATATATCAAATCTAATGGTATACCGTTGTTGTTGTTATGGGAAATTAATATTCGCATTAAATTTGCTAAGGTGGAAATTTTGGTTGCGACACGCAACAAACTGACAAATGATTTGTTTTATTGAAAAAAGTGGTTATGCCAACTAATAAATTATTGACTATAGGGAATTAAATACGACAATGACATTTGGTGTGATAATAAGCAAAAAGCGATTAACATAACTAATAACCGTTTAGAAGCAATTTGACATTTCCTTTTTCAATTATACAGTAACCGTTCTAGGGAAATGTATAGTATTAGTTTTTCTTATACGAGGTAGCTGCTGGCAATATACATTTTTTTCAATGGGTTAGTTTTTTCAGTCCACTGTCAAGTGAAATTTACGATTCAACGCACCCGATAAACATCTTATGATAATTGAAGTGTCACACCTTAGCCACCCTTCACAATAAGCATGTGCACAATGTAAAGTTTATGTGTCAAAAGGCCATAAATAGTGCAATCCGCAATACTGATAATTGTTCAAGATAAATTAGACAGTCCGGTATATTGGCGGCATTGTGGTTGTTTCTTGAAATTGGTATGTGGGTGGTCTGGTATGGTGGTGTTGAAATAGGACATTTTTATTGGTGCGGCCAACAAATTTTTACAGAAAATGCAAAACGTAAGCTGGCTCGGAGAATTCTACTAAGCGCAATGCATTTATGTTCTGAGAAGCTGCATCTGGGGCATAGTCAATAGTTGAAATTTACATGATGTTGGCACCTTTATAGGTATCAGGAACCGCAACTCCAACCCAAAAATTTTTCAAATAAAACTTTTGTACCCAAATGTCTACAAGATTTAACCTAAGTGACCATTTTTGCCTCAGAACAACCACTATCTCATCGGCTATAGGATGACGTTTGATAAAATTCTGTAACAATTATACAGGGCGACACAGCTCAAAAATGCCATTTTTTAAAATTTTCAATTTTTCTGAATGTTTGTAAACAAGCAATAAAAAAAAACGAATTTGTTAGTTTCTGTGGAACTTGCTTTTTATATCAAGATTCGATTATAGTTCAAAAAAACTAAATTGTTTTATGCTTCAGTTGGTTATAAAAATTTCAAAATGAGTTTTCTGTTTATCTGAAAATACGACTTATTTCATATTTTGCTTTAGTAACTGAAATATGAACAAATTTATTAAATAGTGTCTCGCCGTAGTATTTTAGTGTATTATTGCAAAAACCTATTCAGTAAGTTTTATCGGAACAAAAGAAGAGCACCTTTTTTGATGAGAAAAGGTCAGAGTATTTGACAAAATTGGGCCCAAAAGGTTTGGAGGCCAGTTCGTTCCTGGTTCCCCCTTTAATTTCAAATATTGACTTTACTATTGTCTTATGAGTCACTTCACGATTTACTCAAATTTCATAAAAATTTTAAAACCGGTTCATAAGTTAAAGCTAAAAAATTAAATCGATGAGTACCCCTTCAGGGCTCTCTATGTCCGTTAGGAGGCGCTTTACATAAAAAAGTTTCATGACAAACTGGGGTTGTTTTGACCTCCCCTTTACGCTCCCGAAATAAACTTACCGGACACCCTGTATATTATTATAACCAACTGGAGAATAAAACAATTGAATTCTCTTGAACGCTAACCAAAACTTAATATGAGAAGCAAGTTTTACAGAAGCTGACCAATTCGTAAATTTTTTAGTGCTTGTTGGTTGTAAACAAAAAAAATTACAATTTTGAGTTTACAAGCTTCTAAAAATGGACATAACCTCAATTTTGTCCCAACTAGATTTGGTTCGTGAAAAATTATAATTTAACTATTTCATATTGATAAAAGATGAAACTCTTTAAAGGTATATATTTAGAAACCGACGAGGCGTTGAAAAAATGTTCATGGAGTGAAAATTAGAATCTGAATTTCAAATATTGCCGGATAAAACTGGGTCACCCTGTAGGTATGAGAAACCGCAGCCCCAATCGAAAACTTTTCAGAAGTTATTCTTCTGTTGAATGTCTACAAGATTTATCCAAACCATTTCAGCCTCGGGAGAACTATCTACGGGCCACAAAATATTTGGAAGCTAATGAAAACTTTCCTTGGTAAGACCCGTCAGCAACTCGATATGCCATAACGTCTGAGTTTCATTCAATTTGACTTCAAAGTGGAAGGTTGAAATTGATGTTGGCCACAATTATTGACAGAGACTTATGCCCGTTTGCACAGGTTCGGCTTAAGATGTGACTGAACCTCAAGCTCCACTTACATTTCAAGTCAAACCTAAGCAAACAAATATAACCAATGTGGACCATTCAACCACAGATCACAAGCTCGTTGTTTACTTGGAGTCATTTCTCCAGACACTACATCAGCTGGAATATTGGAAGTTCTAACTGATTCCAGTTGGAAGCCCATGTTAGAGACTGGATATGTGCGACTTGTTTTCCCACAAACGTTTTGAGCATATTTAATGCTACTCAAGAATCACCCGGTATAGGAAGCAAGATGTGATAGATACTGCCAGAGAAGTTTTCATCTTACCAACCAGGTTAGGTGATATTACAGCGGCACAGCCAACCTGGGTCCGCACTTTTTAACGAAATAGCGATTGAGATTCTCTTCGCTTCGTTTAAACCTCGGTCGATACTTGAATCCAAAGAAAAAGAGAAGAGAATCTATATCGCTGTTTTCTTACAAAGGCCTGGCCCTGGGTACAGTTTCATTATCGAAGAGGGCTTATTTTCGCCCTAGCCCAAAGAAATTTCACATTTATGAGACCATTTTTATCAATACTTTGGAAATATACATATGCTCCATACGCCTCAATACTTGCATAGACAAAAAAAAAATCTATGTTCAACCCCATTCCTGGACGTCAAACGGGCAGATCTTAGCAGCCTGTTCTCGTTGGCTGAAAATACTTCATCTTTTCTCGGATATCTGACATGGTTCCTAAGATCCGGAAATCTGGCTACAGTCTTGACTGCTCGCCACAAGTAGTAGAGAGGGTGGCAAACAAGATAGGATAGGGAAAACGGTGAGACTGCTAGATCTGTAGAAGATCTTGGCTGGCAGAAAGAGTCGGAAGGGCCAGGAGTGGCAGACACTGTGGACAACCAGAAATAAAGGCAGGTACCTACATGAAGTTCCCAAAGAGGTGGGGAGGGACCTCTTGAGAACTCCTTCAAGAGGTCCCTCAGGTCATGGATATTTCAATTGATATCTTCGATACTTCAAGCTAGGGGAAGTACAAACGGGGATGTCCATGTGGGGGTGAACAGGAAGACAAGAGAGTCTTCTCACTTGAAGGAGAGAGTCAGAGCATGCAGGGTTTATGTTCAGCTCAGGAAGAAAAGACGCATTATACAAAAGTGCAATTCAAAAAAGTAATTAAATGGATACGTATACACAGGTATGCATGAAAACTCACAATAAATTTCATCTTTATTGTTGTTGCATTATGACGCATTTATCACGTATAAAAACCCCATAATAAACATTTTGCGAATGGATAGAATAACTCAAATATTCCACGTTCCAAGCCACGTATGATAAAGCTCAAAAAGTGCACAGATTGCTAATTTCACATGATAATTGACTTAAATGTTAAATGTAAAATGCCTATAAAAAGTGAACGTTTAGCTTTTATGGCATTGCTTTACCATTTTTGGTAGGCTTTCTTAGTTATTACAATTTTTAAATCACACTTTTAGCGCGTATTAAATGGAAGGTTGACTTGATCGATTTTGGTTTTGGATTAAAGGTTAGCCAGTCATTCTTAAGTATTTTTTTTATATATTTTGTTTGGCCTGATTTTTCATTGGGCAAAAAAAATGTCAACAAATCTAGTGAAGGCAGAATAACGAATAAAATCGTTATCAACAATTGATAATCGCACTGAAGGCATGAATGAAAATAAGGAAATGCATTTTCCTTGTAAGTCAAATGAGAATAATTGCGTTCCAGTTAAGACTAGAGCAATATAGCAATGAAATATTGGGATAATAATAATTAGCCTTGACAAAAAGATGTAATCAGCAAATTGAATAATGCGTTCGCCTTGTACGACAAAAACATTCAGTTCTTGGGATACCTGCTTTGATGCAGATAGTAGAAATAACTCAGATAAGTAACTATGAGCATGTGCTGATTTGCAAATTGCTTTGTTTTTGAATGATCTATATAATGTTTTTAGTCATAATTCGATTGGTTGTGCTGATTGTGGAATTTATGAGTGCTTGCGTAGGAGATGTGATGAAGTTGACCATATGAATGACAGATTACTGATTTCCGTAGACAATCTTGATCCACCGATAAAAGATGAATTATTGTTTGGTAGCAGTAGCGGTCAACCAGGGAAAGTTCTAGTGCGTGATTGTTGATTGTCAAAGAAAGATATCATTCTAATTTAATCAATATACGATGCTTCGAATAATATTTAACTGCATGAAAGGAGTAAGCCCTGATAACAAAATAGGGAACCCCTTTGTCAAAAATAAAAAGAAATCCAGAAAAAAATAGTTACAAAAAAATAAAGATGTCTAATTCCTGACGCTATAACGCTGAAGGCAAATAGAATGCTGGAACCAAAGCAATGATGTGTTTGTGATCTGGTAAGATCTCTGCTGGAATATTGGTCGACTTTTTGGTCACCCCACTATAATACAACATAGGTCGAAGGTTCGACTCATGTTGTATCATAGTTCAATGGAAGTTCACAAAGTTTCCACACTTCAAACATTGCTTTCCTTGCAAAGAGATGGGCTATGGAACTCGACTCCATCAATATGGTTTGAACAGCCTTGAGAGCAGGAGACTGGATGCTATGTGTTTGAACCTCTTCAAGGTTTTGAATAGAACTATTGATTACGAGGGAAGCTACAGAAGCAACTGTCCTGATCCAAGTTCCTGCAAACAGCTTCAGGGATATCCAGCTGTTCCGTGTGCCCCCTCATATAGAATTGTATGGTTTGAGCCGCTTAAGTGACTCTTGTATCATTTTATTACAAGTTATACATTTGCGTTCATCGCTAGCGAGTCTCTCAAGCGTGCAGTCTCCGCTGCTGGTATGACCCCATCGCTGGCACCGGAAGCACTGCTGTGGTTCCGGTGACTTCTTATTTAATTCCACTTTGACATCAACGCCGAGAAGCTCCTTGATACGTCCCTCACAACAAAAGCCTTTGCATAAGATATCCTGGCTGCACGGAGCTTTGCTCGCAACTTACCTCACAAGCTGGTTAACTCTAAACAAAATAGCGGAAGCCGTCTCAGATGCAGCCGCGGCATATTTGTTCGCGGACGCTGGTGAGGGTACGAGCGGGACGTCTGCGACGTGTCCCGAACGTTCGTCGTCGAGGTTTGGTACCGAGGGCACCGGTGCCTCCTCAGCCGGGGGGAAGGGTGTCGACATTTTTCCGGACATGCTTGCCTTTAGGCGAGCCGCCCTGAGACCTGCCGTCACCGTCCTCAGATTTTCTCTTGTCTCAGCATGGGGGTCATGTCGTCAAAGTCCCTTGTATGGGTCTCTGAGACATGATTCTTTGATCCAGATGCCTTTGTCTTTGTCTTCTTTGGCGGCAAGGGAAGGAACGTGTCCTTCTCTCTTCCAGAGGACCAGGTTTGGACGTCCCCCACTTTAGGAGGGTCCGGGCGCTTCACGGTCACCTGGACCTCCTTTGAAGAAGGTGGAGGGGCAGGTAACGGTGTGTCCTTCTGAGTTTGGTCCATCCGTTCCGCTTTTGCAGTAGACTGTTCCTAAAGGTGGAGGCAGTCTTCCGTCCTTCCTTCTTTGAAGAAGAAACAGGACAGCCTCCCTCTGCACCACCACTTTTGAAGAAGAAGGGGGAGCAGGGGAAGCCTTCTTTGGTAGCTGAGTTCTGAGATGCGCGATCTTGTCCTGCATTTTGCCGTTCGTGGAATTCAAGTATTCGAGCATACTGTTTTTCCTCTTGTGCTCTTCTTGGTATTCGTCGCGTCTTTTCACGAAGAGGGCATCTTACTTCTCAGGGCTCTGCTGGAGCATTTCATGAGATTTTGAGTTTTTTCAACTCTTTCGCTAAAGTTTTTGCATCAATTGTCTTAAGGACTAGTATATATAGAAAAGGCCGAATGGATGCGCGTGTCGCGCTTTTTAAGGGACAGAAGAGTTTTTTCAGGGTATTAACCCCACCGAGCTCGATGGGTGACCTACTACCGCCGGTTAAACCCGATCACGTAGGGGTTTCACAATCAAAAGAGCCTAATGAGGAAACAAAGCCTGAGATATTTGATTGACCGAGGTTTTACTGTTATATCAGTAAAAAAAATAAGGAGAAATAAACCTGAAATGTTATCAAGAAGGAAAAATGTTCTCTTCTTCGTAAAAAACGATGGATTCAGAGAAGGGTAGCTGGACCAAAGTCAAACTCCTCCACTCTAAATATTTACCAGATACCAGATAGTACCTTGGTCTTCTTGGGTAGTTCTTGTCGCTCTTGGGTCAGGACTTCTCTTGACCGCTGCTCGGACGGAACTGCTACGTTGTTAGGCGTACGTGGCGCTTGTAGAGTTTATCCGTATATGGATCGATATGAGGATGGTGTAAACAGCTTTCTGCGAGGTTGCCGATGTGGGTTTTACAAAGAGGGCGTTTCTGAGGTGTTTCCAGGTATCTCCGAGTTGTGTTAAGTGTTTTCATGTGTCTTTTAGATATTCTCAAAGTGTATTTTTGGGTCTTTTGGGTTATGGTTACACAAAAAATGGTGCATCTGAAAACACCTCAGAGACACCTTACCCAAACGGAGCTGGAAAGGTTGTGTCCATTGATCCCCACGGATCAACGCTACATTTGATACACTCCCGTACGTCCACCAAATTATCGCGGAAATTGTAAAAGTGAGGTTATGTATGTAGATTTTGAGCCAGAACCATCAGCTTTGCTCATCTATTGATATTTTGATAAGTTGAAACAAAAAGCTTTTTTAGCTTTTTTTGCAGAAAAGATGATATCTTGCTTTATGTTTTAATGTAGTCTACTTGAGTGTCATGTTTTAAGGGAGTTTTAACGCAAACCAAATATGCTTTAATATAAAATGATCTCAATATAAGGTTTTAATATTAGTTATAAAACTCACACATAATAAAAATAAGAAAATAGTTCTGAACAGGCCTTATGAAGGTCATTAGATATCTTTGTTACTGCTGTTCACTCCTAAAACCTCCTCGAGATCTGTAGGCTGTAACTTTGCCTCATAATATTCAAAATAATTTTAATCATCTCCATAAAACCATGATAATGCTTAATTCTTTGGAGATATATTTTGTTTTATTCAAGTAAAAACAAGCATTTTTGCTTCAAAATTATCCAGAATAAAACCTTGATAAGCTCTCGAATGTAACATCTTTGTTTATTCACTGCGTTTCTAACATGAACACTCCAAATGCAAATAAATGGTGTAAAATCAAGAAATCTGGGCAATTCAGAAAATAAAACGGGAGAACTATTTAAACTTTATAAAAACAAGTGAAAGGTTATCAGATGACTCTGAAAGCACTGAGGATGAAACGGTCAGTGTACAAAGCCTACAAGACTTTTCCAAAAATCCACATCACCGAATAATCAACACTCCAGTCTCCAGATCAATCAAGAATTCAAGAAAAAAACACTGAAACTAGTGAAATTACTCTTCTTTTTGTTTTTAAAGGCAATCGACCACATAATAAGAATCATAAAGTAAAAAGGGTTTCTTATGAGACAAGTACCACCGTTTTCGACTGTTTTTTTTGTTTTAACTCTTCGTAAGTTATGTGTCAGAAATTCTCTCAAGTATACCCCATGATCATACTGTTTTCCTATATCCCATTGAATTTTCCAAGAGTGGTTCTATTATCTGGGTGGCGTGAGTCATTGAGAAGAGCAGGGCTGTTTTGAGTAAACCTGTTTTATCGACCACTGGCGTATGTCATAGTGGGGCAGTTTATCTGGATAGCTGCTCTGATCCCTTTTTATTAATTTCTGGGGTTTGTTTTGCTACCGTAAAAATCAGGGTAACACACGTTGCAGGAAGGCATAAATTTCAGGTAGTTCTTCGAAATCGTCCTTATTGTCAAGAGTTATCATTCATCGTATCTGAGATACTTTCAGAAATTATTGCTACAGAAGGTTCTATTGTTTAAGTGGCCTCATTTGGGGCCCAGTATGACCCCGACAAAAGGGTCTTAATGGAAGGGGGTAAAAATGTACCCCCAGAAAAGAAATTTTCGCGGTCTTACGGTTATATCTCGTGAAGGACTCAACATATTCAAAACTTGGTCCCATATTAAGCTTCAGGGCATTAAATTCTGCAATGAATGAAACCAAGCACATAATTTTGTTTTGACCACCCTATCCCATACTAGAGCTCCTCATATTGGGCCACACCGTATGTGAATTGTTTTTCTTTATTTTCCGGTTGTCGCAATTTTGGAATCCAGCGGAATATCACAGAACGCCACTTTCTCCACAGAAATCCAGAAAGTGGCGCCCGAGTTATGGAGAATATGAGCGCGTATTTTCTCAAGAATGTCATCAATTTTCCATCCATGAAATGTATTGAAGTCATAAGTATACAAAGTCATACCATTCGATTATCATGCACCAATTCAAGTGAACAAAACTACAATCGTAGAATTCTGCGAATCACCAATAAATGCTCCAATATCTCATGTAACATAAATTTTAGCCGTCGAAGCCAAGCGAAACGAACACTCGTAAAAAGGCTATTAATACCTCCGAGCCCGATATATCATCTATTCTAAATAGAATGACATTTACAATATCGTAAGTCTCTAAAGGTTAATTCAATTAAATGTGGATGTTCCAGTTATTGGCAGTTGGCTAGATTGGATAACGTTAAAGGTAAAGACATTTGACCACAAAGGCGTGAAATTTTGAATTTTCTTATTAAATACGTGAGATGGATATTAATGATTAATAATATGATGAATACGAAGTCAACCCCTATTTTCCATGTTGAAATTTTACCATAAACCATTATTAGTTGTGGCGACACAAAATCGACCTATACCTGTCCAATTTTAAACGTGATCATGTAGATGCCTATCTACTATTGTCACTTAAGTGAAATGTCAAATTGCTTATGAGATGGTCTGAAAGATTGAACGGAGAATACAATGGAAATCTAATGGTTTCGGTCGCAGGCTTTTTGTCGCGTCCATCATTTTGGTGGCTTCAGTTTTGATTACATTTTGGTTGTGTGGTTGGAAAATGGTCGGACAAAAAACCATTCTGCCTACTCTACGGCTTGGTAGTGATCGAATAAGTCAAGGACGGTGTCAACAGGTCATCATATTATCGTTGTTAGCAATGTTTATATCTCTAGTGGTAATTACATCCTTATTGAACAATGCAAAGAATTGCTAACATAACACTTTTTTTCCCTGCTCCACTATTTACTTAATCGCCATATTCATTGTAATATAATCGATAAGCAAATGCAAATAGCTTTTTTTTCCTAATCAATTCTCACATTTTTACACCGAGTATTATGATTTGACAAATCACTGTATATAATAAAACACAACCATGAACTGTGCTATTTTATAATTATCCGTTAATGCTTCCAAGAAATCCTTGCAAAATGAATCGTCATGAGCGATTTTTACTCTTCACTACTCCACTGATCCAACAAACCCTGCCCACTTGCGCGCGCAATGTCCAAAATTCATTTCTAACTAAGCGAATTTATTTGGTGTGGGCGGCAACTGTATGCTCGTCCGTATGTAACTGCATCGCATTTGCACAATCATAATAATTATTGCTGTAGGCGGTACGAATCCATTGTGTGCATATCCCATTCACGAGAAGAATGAAAACATTAAAATGCGGTGCGCTTGAACCCTGTGGTTAAGTTTGCTACAATTTCGGGGGTTTTGGTACCACCCAGGATGTATTTTTTTTTGTAAAGTGAGATGGAGTTTGGAGACTAGATCAGTCACATAGACAAGCAACATCTGACTTTTTTGCGTAATTTGTCACGCCACTGGTTAATCTGATCCACAGATAATCCCATAATGCAGTTACTCTCACTTAATCACCATTAATGACCCAATATCCTCTGGTAAACACCAAGGAACACCTATCCATAAATTCAGATCAAAGCTAATAGCTAATGGTCACTCCATGTAGTTGTGCATATAACGACGCATAATTATACTAACAAATTGCAAAAAAATCCGAATTAATATGTTAGAGAGCCAGTGTCTTTATTAAATTGTTGAAATGTCAAAGCTACCAGGTACCCGTAACATAGTCGTTGTGCAAAAGCGATTATAAATGTGTATCCTGTCCCATAGCTACGCCCACAATTATTGTTTTTGTGCTAATTGTTGATCGCGATTTATTTATATGGTTATAAATTATATTGTTTTTTGTGGTCACTCGGTCTATTAGGGAGATTTTTTGAGTATCGTGGAGTGATAGTGATTTATGGTGTATGAATTAAAATGTATGAGTATGTAGAAATGAGACAGTTGATCTTTTTTGTATAAATCAAATCAAATACGTATAAATTCACCATATACTTACATACGTACATACAAGCAAAAATGAGAAGTCACAGAAGTAAAAAACAAAGTAGTCTTACAATAGTCCAGCAAATAGATCAACAAAACAACGCATATACTATCACATTCAAGGTATCACAGTTTTTTGTTGAGGAATTCATCACTTGTGTAGTAGGCCTTATCTAAGAGGAACATGTATACCATTCGTTTGATTTTTTTTGGCTGTTTAATCTCTCTAAGGCTTTGAGGAAGATGATTAAATATGTTCACTGACTGGTACAGTATAGATTTCCTTGTCTGCTCTGATCTTGGTATGGGTAGCGGCAGCAGATTTTGCTGACGGGTACTACAGCCCACCATACGGCCCGAGGCACTCTGTCTATACTTGAACACCAGGCAACAGGTTTCCAGAATATAAAGAGATGCCAGGGTCAGAATCCTGCAACGAGAAAATAGAGGTCTGCACTGGTCCCCTCTCCTGACCCCCGCCAGACATCGCACTGCTCTCTTCTAAACAACAAACAAGGTGTTCATAAGCGATTTGCCCGCAGAACCCCAGAAAGCACCTCCATAATTGAGTCGAGATTCTATTAGGTTGTTGGGGTAAAGTGAACTCCAATCTCAATTGGATTCTTTGAGTTGTGGCACTGAGAAGGACCAGAGAGATAAGTTCTCCGAGCCACTCTTGAAACATACCATTCTGGTCTTGTCCAGGTTCAGAACAAGGCAATTAGCATCACACCAGTCCTTCACTTTGTTCAAGTCCTGTGATACCAACACTGAAAGAGACTCCATGTTATTCGTGTGCCATGAGATGATCGTGTCATCAGCAAAAATGGTAAATCTTCCCGTTATGTCCAGCTGCGTCATTGATATAAAGTAGGAACAGCATAGGTTCTAACACTGAACCCTCATGAACACCCCAGTCCCCTGGTAGCTCTCTCGAGATCGTCGCTCCTTAATTGACGTGCTGTGTTCTTCCAGTCAAACATGATAGAAACCATAAGTGCCATAGTGAAGTAGCTTCCGGAGCAGAATCCCGTGATTGATGCGATCAAAAGCAAACCCTCCACGAACGTTCGAGCATGTTGGGCTCGTCTCGGGCCTTAGTTCGACCCCAACATGCTCGCGATGACCATATATGTTCGAACATGTTGGTGTTGTTCTCGTGTTGGTGGGTGTCATTGAGCCGAGTGCCAAGACGAGCATTCCAACCGCCAACTGGGCTTGAACAACCGACACACTGTCGAGCATGTTGGTTCGAGCCTACTTCCAACTCGTGCCTTGTGAAGCGGCATGATTCTCACAAGGGAAGAAAAAGCCATGTTCCAACGGCCTGTTTATAGCCTGCATAAGTGTCTCCAATCCTGAATCAGGAATCCTCAAAAGGCCGTCATTCCTTGAAGTGTTCTTATTCTTGATAGATTTAATGACTGTTTTAATTCCTCCACATCTGTCCGTACGAAGAAAAAGGAAAATTGAGGCGTCCCAAGATATGCACTGTATAACACTGACCAAATTTTTTGCAATGGAGCAGTAGAAATGTTTGATTGAATCCGGTGAGAGCTTCATCTCAGCCCTATGATCAGGTGTATAGATTGTATTTTTATCAACTGCACCTGCAGATTTACCTGTGAGGACTGGAGAATGAGGTGATAGAAGCTAAAAGTACTAGTGGAAGTAAGTGCCATAGGCGTAGGTAGTCTGAGTGAAACAAATCAGTTCCAAGTGTCCCTACCAAAAAAAACAATATCTTCCAATCTGGGGAGGGAGGAGTCCACAAACTGGTGGTAAATTATTCAGGAAAATCAAAGAAGTGTTCCTCCTTTCCTTTTTGATCCACCACACATAAATTAGTGTGTGTGGGAGTACAAAGCTAAGCAGAGTGGACCTGCCGGGAGATCCATTCGGAATTCAACCGCAGTAGCCCATGATCAAAGGAAAATCATTCTGGTAACCACTGTTCATCTTACAGTCAAATGATTGTCGGAAGATTGACTGGGTACCTGAACCACCAGAGAATCTGGATCCTTGACAGAGCGTTCTTTCAACCTCAACGAAGCCAAGCGTCTCGGAAACGTTCCAGGTAACGCTTCAAGTTTGACGTTTGATGAAACCAAACCATTTCTTGTGCGACAAATCTCATAATGTACCCATAGCTTTGCTAAGACCTCCTTACCATAAGTCTGGCCGGAAGGTAAATTTACTGAGAGTCAATGATGGCATACATCACCTAGTTCACAAAAAAAAAGAAGAAAACTATTCAACGACCTTAAGGTTACCATAGATAGCTGTGTTATTCAAGGATGAAGACACACTGGAATCAGTTTTAGCAGACGCAACATATCATTGGTCGGGGCGGCTTCTTAGATAAGTTCTTTTCTTCCAATATACATGGCAGTTTGCAGTCCATATAGAAGATTAGCATCACATGAACAATTATCAACTGAGGACACCAACGAACAATGATCTCGCGAGTGATCACCTTTGTTCACGTCATTATCTTGAAAAATTAATACACTATAGATTTGTGGTTACTTCACCATCAGCGATCTGCATATTGGTTGACCATATTTAATTTATAATGATGATTAATTTAATCCACTATAATGTGCTATTAATCATGAGAAACAGAAGTTGTTAGATATCACTAATTTGCATTTCAGCAAGGTTAAACAATATTTGATTTTCAAGTCATTGGGACCAGGACATTGCACATTCTTTCAAATGTTTCTATGTAGTCTTCATTATGGACGTCTTCCAAGCAGTGATGGAACTCAGTTTAACTTGAAGTTTAAACTTAGAATTTTGATTGAATCTGACCATCATCACCAACAGTAATCAGTCCTAATCTCAATCCAGATGATGATGAGGTTGAACATTGAGTGAGAACTTGCGTGAGCAGATTTTTGGACTTTCATATCCAAGAGCCTCCAAGAGGAAAGAGGTTGCTCTCCCGGACCATTGTCGTCTAGCCTTACTGCCTTAGCCATTCAGCATAAGCGACAACTTGGTCGTCAAGCCACAGCATTTAGCTTAGGCGACAACGTAGCCCAAGAGCGGTCCCTCTGACCTCTCCCGTATGCCGCAGTTCTAACTTAGGGTATGCTGAAACACTAACACCCATCAAATGCACTTGAGTGTGGATAGAACACGTGGCCACTAGAGCTTGAGGTTTAGAATCCGATGTACCACGGGTTTCCAAATTCTAATTGTGAATTTCCACAATTTTGTTACTGATTTCCTCGTTTTGTCATACAAGCAACTTCTAAGAATTTCTGCTCCAATGTTGCTTCCTTTGCAGGACTCGTGCTTCTGACCATCTTGATGCGACTATTAGAATTTTTTACAAAAAACTTTCCTTGCTTAACGGTGGTGATGGGTTGACTCTTTAGGGATCTTCCTTGAATAAAGTGACTGAGAGGTAAAAATTCACTATATAAAGTATAACACTAAGACTTCAAAAGGAACTTGATGAGGTTACTTACTCAGTGGTTAGGTAGAGTTAAAAATGAGCACCACCCGTTTTGCTGTACACCAACTCTGAAAAGATTTTATTTGGAAAACAAGAAAATTCAAAAATCAGTTATGGCAACGGTGGTTTAACACACTTTTTTGTTCACAATTCTAGTACTTTTGGTAATGTTTGGGATATCTATGGTCTTAATTCATACGTACACACGATTTCACGTTACGCCGATTTTAGTGATCCCGATGGATACACTCAAACTATC
This sequence comes from Orchestes rusci, assembly GCA_958502075.1. Taxonomy (NCBI): domain Eukaryota; kingdom Metazoa; phylum Arthropoda; class Insecta; order Coleoptera; family Curculionidae; genus Orchestes; species Orchestes rusci. The sequence goes on from OY293311.1 coordinate 16,323,202, forward strand.
GTGAGTGACATAAGGTGGATAAGCAATGATTGTTTTTAGCTTTTGGAATTCGTGATTCTAGTCGATATAAGCCACAACAGAATAATAGTTAAGTGGTACTCAAACCTATTTGGAGGGAGCATGAAGAAGGAGCATGAAAAAACAGATGCACAGAGGTTGGTCACACTGGAATTTCATCTTCTGTGAGGTGCCGTATCGCCGGAACGTACACCCACGGATGAAAGACTTAGACTTCATATCCAGAGACAAGAGGCCCGATACCGACTCCCAAATCCGATTCACTGACGGCACCAAGACGATCGCTAGGTCTACTGAGGCCAAAGAATACAGATTGGATAGGAATACAGTGGAAGCTTTGCCTCTCGGAAAACTAACAGCGCTCTTCCAAGCAGATACTTGCTATCCTGCAAGTAGCAACTAGGGAGAAGGTAAAAAGAGGAACAGCCAGACTAGGGTCTCCATCATCCCAGTTCGGTCCAAAACCATACCTGAAACGACTGAGTGGAGAACTGGACAAATAAAATGACATTTAGGCAAGTTCTAGGAATGATTACACAGCTCAACCAAACAAGGATGGTCCAGTTGCTGAACAAGATTTGAAAGGTTCTGAGTACACCGTAGGTTCTGTGAGAAGAAAATCGACACTTGAAATCACTAGAAATAGGCGATTCCCTCCTTTGTTCCTACTGTAGAAAGGAGGAAACCTTCCAAGGAGCGGGTTGGTTGGAAAGGTAGATAGGCTTCTCCTCCCCACCCTTGCTAATATACCAATGTCAATTCAAACGCCTACTTCCTACGGATGTTCTTAACAACTTTTTGAGCAAAAGCAAGTATTACTGATTTCGATGACCATTGATCTTGATTCATTGAAGTGAAGAATACTCCAATCTACTCATATAACAAAAACACCACAGGTATCCACTTTGATGAAACATTAACGAAATCAATCTTTTCACACCTCTTCATAACTTATTACTCTTCAGATTCAGAACAATAGACCATTAAGCAACCTAAAGTGAACCATAATAACCCACATAATCAGAAAGTCCCTTATTTACAACATTCGAATTAATTTTGACAACAATGATGCACAACGAGAACCCAAGAACCACGAGTTCGTGTAGGTATTGCCCAAACCTTTCAGCTTCAAATTCGCAACTAATTATTATTTATTATTATTGTGTAAATCTCACAATAATTCACATTGTGGGCGTTGGGGAAAAAAGCTCGAAGAAAGTTAGAATTGAAGAATTATGAAACTCCGAGCTTTATCGGCCAGATTCTCACTTTTATTCTGCCTACGGATCTCTGTGGGTTGCAGTGCTGATTTTTTAATTTCGATCTCCGTTTGCAATTGTGATTAATTATTCCATGGGAAAATCATTGGAGCTCGTCGGATATGTTTGGGTTTGAATTTGTTCACTTATCGATAAATGGTACAAGGAAATTGAGACCGTTAGATTTATAATCCAATATGAACTGATTGCTACATTTTTCTCAAAGGTCTTACAGGTCCATATTTGACCTTGAGTGTTTAAACCCATTCTCAGAAATTTGTTTAGGTAGATATTTTTTCAAACTCACTATTTAAATATTCCATGAGAAAATTGCTCAAGCTCAACGGGAACGTTTAGCCGTACCATCTCGGCTATTTGTTCATTGAAATGCCAGAATAGTAGAATTAATGATGGTACGATCTCATCAATTAGCATTATATTACTTGTGTCTTGTTCATTGCAGGTTGTTGTTAAAGTAGGTGTGCTAAATATTTGTATGTGAGAAACGTTTTTTTTCTGGTATAACCCAAAAACTACCTGAAGATTATTATTTTAACGACTTGGTTCCCGAAATGTATATGTAGAAAATTAAATTACATATTATTATGTATAGTGATGGAGAAGACCTGTTGCGTCTTCTAAAAAATAGTGATCACTTTCTTCAATTTGCTTTGAGTTTCCTCAATGTTCCGGATTTTTGGGAGTTACAAAGGAAAACTGTCGAAGCTTCAGTTAATTATTGATTTTTCTGGTTATCCACATATTGTGTGCTTCCACTTAGAAAAAATGTTCAATAGAACAACTAGAAAAAATAATACGCAAAATACCAGAGTGGAGTAAATGAGATCCGTATAGAGCGAAAACAATTATTTTAGTCAAAAAAAATATTTGTTTCGAAACGGTACCAACTGTGTATATTGAAATAAACCTGATATCTCAGTTATCTTGTGTTGCAATTTAGGGCAATAGAGATATCCCCAATCACAGCATTTGAAGAAATCTCCAATCCTCCATTGCTTTTTTCTCGAAAAATGATAATTTCTGTCCGTACGATTCACAGTCAATTACTTGCATGACTGGCTCGCAAAGTCGCATTCGATTTTTTTGCAAAAACCACTCGTAATGAAGAGCAAATAAGAATTTACAAGCAAATTATAAAATTGAAGAGCGCAGCTACTTTTTACCGGAAAATACCTTTAAGAGAGCTGTCATAATGGACCGATCTAAATGAATATTGTCGATGCCTAATGCGGCAAACAAAACGGCCGTCAATTGATTGCTCGCCTTATTCGGCTCGAGAGCTGTTCGAGAGAAATGATAACAATTTGTGCTTTAGCGGCTGATTATAAAAGCCATTAACTTTTTCTAGTCCAGTTGACTTTTTCCTTTGAGCTTGTAATCTAGGTTCAATAGGGTGGAATTAGTCTTCGCCGACAAATCTAAGTCTGACGTGTCTTCAATTCCTGAGGAAACGTATAAGGCAGGTAATAAGGGTAATAAAATTGGTGCCTGCTAAGGACTCGATTGCTGCTAGACACTTCTAGGTGACTAATTAGAATGTCCGTTGATTCTCAAATAAGCTGTTATTTTTTTTAGACTGATTGTGTTGAAGTTCTCAATTGAGCAGAAGCGATTTGACGAATAGATGCACACATTTTTTCAAATGCGTCGCAAGTCACGCACTATGAGCAGCAGACTTTAGTTAGACAGGTATAGGTATTACTAAGAAGTTTGATATTATTTCTTAGACAATAAGTGGGTCTTCTACAATAGTTTGCTGGTCTCAGATCAAATTAGCCATAAGTGCTTGTTTATTGTCCAGGAGCATAATCCAGCTCCAAATAGTTATAACCGGCAATAATATGACCTTGAAAAAAATGTACAGGAAATAAACCAAATATTTTTTTTTAAAGTCCGTCGCACCATACACTTACAACGGTATGTGACTCAATCATAACAATTTTGTCCCTTTCGCGCATGACATAAGTGGCTAACCATCGAACTTGCAGTTTCTCTATTATGAGTCCGAATTCCTACAAACATTTCTGACTTACCTAAATCAGTAATCAAAGCTTCATAAAATTTGCCTCACCTCACCTGTCTGATATTATTTTGCCGACACGACATCTAAACTGAATTTTACTGCCTCCAAAGAGACGAGAAATGGGCTACAAAATAGTCAAAAACGGCTAGGCGGTAAAATTATTTTCATTTTTTTGTAAAAGAGGGCGTAACAAGATTATATCCCGAAACCATGTGATTGTAGTTATACCTAAAAATTATTATTCAATATATAACCATTTGATTCAAATATTTTTTATAGATTCTGACTTGATTGAATCCTATACATTCCGGATACGAAGTAAAGTTCACACTTGAACGTCGCAGTTTGTTTTGACTTCTGCCATTTTGGTTTTGGCCTTTGCTCTAAAAGCTGACTACTTTGAAGCAATGTTGCCAAGTTGAAATATTGAATGGATGGCTTTGATTGACGCCTTGACTACCAGGAAAATTGTCAAATCAAGGTATAAAGGTATATCGTTGATGAATGAATAAACTCCAATGAGATTGTTTAATTTCTGATGTGAGATAGTTTCAATATTTTTAATGATCAGCAATTCCGTGTTTTTTGAAGTAAGTAGTAGAAAATGCTATTATCTTCAGTTAGGTAAAAATAGGGCGCCAGCAGAAAAATTATGTAGATATGCTCTGTAGTTTTGTGGCGCATCCATGATTTACCTGATTTTTTTGGGTATTTCGCCACACCCTATCAAAAAACAATCAAACTAGTGGTAATATACCGGATCTTCTATATTACCTGAAAAAAATTCTATCAGTAAACAATAAAACCTAACAATATCAAACGTTTCAAAAGCGAATCTGCTTTCGTCGTCAGTGGAACCTAAAAAAGAAACAATTAATTCAAATTCAAAAATTATTCTACGTTTTTTCAGGATTTCGCAGTTGAAAATTATGTGTAGACCACGGCGGTAAAGTGATTTTTTCAGGCTTCAAGAAGTGTCCGGACTCGCTAAAGCTCGCCCGTACATCACTTTTTTCAGCCTGGAAAATGCCCCTTTATCGCCTAGGTATACAATACACTATTTTTGCTTAGACTGAAATGCCGATTCTTGACCTATAGTTAAAGTTCACGTACTCAGGTTTTATTCGTGTATCATTGTATCAACAAATATGTTACTCTTCATGAAACCCACTTAAACTGGTCACTGACCACAGTAGTTTGGAGGTTATAAATATTGTCACATGTCATAACTTGAAATCAAAACTGTCAAGAATTTGATATTTCCCAAACACAAGTTGCCCTGACATATGCGCATGCGCAGCCCGAGAAAAACAACTATAGAAAAAGGTATTATCAGTTGAAAAAGGGCGCATTTTTTTGCTTTAACCAAGGCAAATGTCAAAGTCACGTGACAAGCTTAGGGTTGACGTCACGTGACCGCGGAACTCACGACAGCCGCAGTCCGCCGACCCAAACATCGTTCATTCAAGAGTGGTGGATAAAGTAAAAATACCTGAGATTTTTGTCGGACAATGTTATACTGGCGCTGGACTACATCTAGTTAAGCTTTCCTAGAATTATCACATAACCTAAAATCATGGAATCGAAATATTATTTTTCGATGTGTCAAAGATGGTTGGATTTCCTCTGTCATCACTGATTCAATGTTTTCCAGTCCAGATGTGCATCATGGATCAACATTTCAGCCAGCCACTTATAAGAGGATTTTGTGACTACAATAAACTTCAGCTTTACGTGCTAGTTGGTCTGCTTGCTGATTTCTAGCTATCCTAGAGTAGCATCGTTGAATGCTTCCAGGCTGTCAATGCTTTGCTGACATTCCAAGATTTGTTTGGGTTCAGTCCCGACTGAAGAGGGTTTTGATCGTCGCTTGGCTAACACTGGAATATAGATTTTCCTTCCCTTGTAGCCTTTCCTGAGATTTCTGGCACACACATGTTCATTGTAATCTACTTTCGCCTGGAGAACAGTAGTAGCTCCCAAAGAGGCTACATGCTACCTCCACAGTTATTCCACTGTTCCTTTTTCCTGTGTGGCTCTGTTTTAAGAAGACATGTTGAAGCTAGTATTTTTTAACATAGTATGGCCATGCTAACTTCTGAACTTTTGCCATCTCTATAGCTGCTGATCGTTGCTCGATTTGTGGCTACCAGACAACAAAATCGTAGACAAGTATTGGTTTTACCACAGTACAGTGTACTCTTTTCATACCCCAGAACACGGTGATAGTCTGAGGTTGTTTTGGAGGATACGCAATGGGTAATGTATTTGAAATGGAAAGAATCTAGCGAAAAGAGGTTCACAAAACAAGACGATCTCGTTACTTCTAGTACTTGATTAACTGGAGAAAACTTCAATTTTCAAGACGATAATGACCGTGTTTTGAAAGTAAATCATTAAGGGATGAACCTAATAGACAAGTAGGTAACCCACATTAAAAAAAGGCTTATCTTGCTTATCGTCCCAAATAGAGTGGCTGGAGATAGGTGCCTCAAAAGAACCACATCAGGTATTCAGGTATGCAATAATGCATAAGCAATGTAAACGACACACCAAACGCGTTCAGGTGGGATACTTGTAGAAAGAATATAAATGTATCAAAATTTCATTCTTTATTTATCATTTATTTTCTGTCTTTGTTACCCGCCTCCATCAAATATTATCTTATCATGTATTCTTAGGCATCGTTATTCATGAATTTCTAGAATGGTCTTTCCATATAACTCAGCTAGTGCAAAAACTGAACTCTGTTTCATATGGAATACGAGTTATAGGGCGATATCTGAATGAAAAATGTTTGAAAATATTATATTTTACCACATTTGAGTCATTGTTAAAATACGGTATTATTTTCTGGGGCCGTGATAGTCATGTACAAAATGTATTTGTCGCACAGAAGCGTCTAATAAGAATTATTAAAAAAATGCAATATCATCAGTCATGTAGAACCCAGTTCCGAAGTCTTGGAATAATGACTGTACACGCTTTATACATATACGAAGCCTTAATGTTCATGTATAAAAATAAAAATCTTTTTAACGTCCTAAGTAACAGCCAATATAATACAAGAGCAGAACATTTTCGCTACCCTATGCATCGCCTTCAAATAACTGAAAAAAATGCAGAATACATGTGTATAAAATTGTACAATAAATTGCCGCTATATATAAAACAACTACAAAACGTAATAACTTTCAAATCTGAAATAAGAAAATTGTTAATTCAACTGGAACCATACTGCCTGAATGATTATTTTGATATGTAAAAAGTAATGTAGTCATTTAGATTGAACTAGTAGGTAACTTAGGCATAAGTTGTAAGATAGTCAGATGTTTTGACGCCATTTCACTTTGTTGTAATAACAATTTTGAAAATAAAGATTATTATTATTATTATTATTATGTTATGAAACCTCATTAAGTATGTAAAAAAAGACTACAAGGGTCTTTGGATGATTAAAAATTGAGGTGGACCTGATATAAACGCACAACTGGAGGTGATAAGCTAAAAAGGAAAAATCAAATAACAACAAATAAAAAGTTGCAGGGCATTTAAAGAGAGAAAATTTAACATTAATACAAAGCTAGAAATAAATCTGACCAGCTTAATAAAAAAAATGAGAAATCAGAAATCGAAAACTAGAAACTGTGAAAAATGAAGAAAACTACAAAGTACATACATATACTGGAAAAAACTTTTTCCTACAGCCGTGCGGAAAATTCAATTTTCCGCACCGATATCCGTGTGGAAAATCAGATTTCCCGCACCAGTGCGGAAAAATCTTTCCGGACGGATATGTCAAAATTAACAATATCATAAGCAAACAGCAACCAGGTTTCCAGGTAACTATGGTCGCTTAGTTACACATTTCGACATTCATTATTATTTATTTGTCATTAGTTGCATCAGAAACTTTTAAATTACGAATTATATCCTTATTTCCGCACGTCTGTAGAAAAACTATTGTACCTAACACTTGCCGAAAATGTTTTTCCGCCCTCGGCTGCTTCACCGAACTCCGCTACGCGTCGGTCGGTGAACGGTAGACTCGTGCGGAAAAACTAAATTTTCGCATTTGTTAGGTAATAGCTATTTGTGTATGGAGAGCGCAAAGTGATACATTGCCGCTCTAAGCAAGGAGATGGACGCGCGACGCGTAGCGGAGCGCGGCTACCTTGCGAGAGCGGCAATCTCACTTTGCACTCGAATTACACACAAGATTTTTTCTACAACCGCAGATTTTAGAAAAACATGAGTTGTATTGAAATAGATATTTTTATTTTCGATGACGATCTTCGAATACGCGTTGTTCATGAAACTGTTGACATAATCTGTTAAATGCTGTTCAGTAATTTAGATTGGGAGAAGTTGACAAAAGGGGTGACATCAAGTAACGCATTTTGAACTTGCATAGCGGTGAACAACGACAAATATTTGGTTATAATTAACCCTACTTGTACTTCTCAGTTTTAATCTCATTATCATTTCATAAAAGAAGTGTTCTTAGTGATACATCTTTATATCCATTATGTCGTTCAATGCCCACTGTGCTGTCAAATGTCGCAAAAACTTTTGACATTTTTCTAATATGGTTTCCATATTCAGCGAGCGACAAAGTTACTTTGCCGCTCGGCGAGCGACAAAGTAGACTCCGCGGAAAAGTGACACTTTGCGCTTCCTTTTTGATGCGCAAACATGGTACTTTGCGCTCGGTTGTAGAAAAATCTGATTTTCCACACGGATATCGGTGCGGAAAATAGCTATTACACCATCGATGTTATTTTCATCTAGTACCTACCAATCGAGAAAAATAGAAGATCTTTGATTTAAATTTGAAACTTGAAATACCTATGTCAAATAAATATTCAGTAGAATTAAAAAAAAAAAGAAAAGAATACTGGGAAATGAAAAATCATAAACTATGTATTAAAATAACAAAAATCTCACAACTGATGAAAATGTATAGCTAAACAAAGGCCTACCTATCGAGAAAAATAAAAGATCTTTGATTTAAATTTGAAACTTGAAATACCTATGTCAAATAAATCTTCAGTAGAATTAAAAAAAAAAAAAAAAGAATATTGGGAAATGAAAAATTATAAACTATGTATTAAAATAACAAAAATCTCACAACTGATGAAAATGAATAGCTAAAAAAAGGAAAATTAAAATCAATAATTGAATCAGATTAGATAAAAAGATGCAAAACAAATTTATATTTATTTTACTATTCCCAATTTTCCGAAAAAAAACTGATTATTTGAATTGTTCGTTATACCTTGAAAAAAAACATAGGTCGTCCACTTTTCAGATTGGGTTAGTTTAGAGGACACTGAAATAAAAAAAAAAGTTCCATGAACATGGGTCCGCAAGGCCTTCGGTTAAAAGATACGGGGTGTTCAATTTTATTTTTGTTTGGGTTTTTTTTTGAATATCTTTAGCCAGAGATGCAAGAAATGGATAGAATGTGGTATACAGGTGTTTTTTTACCATGCTTAGTTCAAAAATTATCTCAGTTTTGTGATTACTGATTGAGGGCGCTACATACAGGGTCCCATCTCTATTAGAATTGTTTTTTTTTATTTTATTTTCTATTTTTTTTTCTTGTTTTAGTATCCTCTTTTGAGTGGCACTATGGAATGAACTTTTTTCTTTGTCACCCTGTATATTTGTGTAGTTTTTGAGTTATTTAGTACGAGTTTCATACACAGTAGGTCTCATCAAGTTGTAACCATAATAATAATATGGAAAACTTTCTTATTATACATTTTATAAGAAAAAGTTGTTCTTCATAAAAAGCTCTGCATGTTCCAAAAACTTGAATCCAATCTTCAGATATAATTTTTTGTAAGTCGTATACTATTCGAGGTTTATCGCCCAAGAGTAAAGTACCTTCATTTTTGAAAATATTTAAAATTGTTATTAAATAGAAGTTGATCAGAAATAAAAACCATGTTCAAATATGATATTACACTAATTTATTTTGAAAACATTATTTGTATGTATTTTCTTATTGGCTAAATGAAATGCATAATAATATGAATTCATAACGTGTTTAAGTAGCCAAATTTTAAGACAAAATTGAGAAACGGAAAGGTTATCGCGTCTTAATAATCACAAGAGCAAAACCTTCATTCATAATTTGAAATGAAGAAAAATTAGTGAAAATTGTGAAATGGTGTAGTTGCACATTTAAATATGGTTTTTAGTTCTTATCAACTTTTTTTTTAACTTTTACAACAAGTTACTCGAATATGTATCGTATAAACAATCATTTCGGTTTCTCACTGATATTTTGTGATCTTATCAGATCCATAAGTTAATTTTTCTTCAGGATGTTTATTCAATAAGTTATGATCCTGAAGAAAAATTGGCAGACATATCGTGTTCGGTAAAAATAACGGTAAATAACCGATCTTCTGTCATTCTGCCATGAACCTGTTAACCTTAGACAAATATCAGAGTGATTCTTTGAACTATTTTGTTATTGTGTAGTTTTGTTATGAATTTTATGGATAATTGAACATCCAAGACGATATTATCTTCATCTGCTTTGGACCCATTGACCTAACAATAGTTGTCAGATAACTAGTTATCGGCTGGATGTGTTCAAAAACCCATATAAAGTTATCATTTATGGAATTGAATGGATAGTATTGAAAGTGCCAAATGTCGAGAAACCAGGCATAGTAAGCTCTGAAGATGATGGAATTTTATCTAAAGTATCAACACTGAAACTTTCCGTTCAGAGAAATATAGATAAAATGAATGCAGCTTGACAATCACACTGATATAACAGACGTTTCAATGTTGATTTCCATACAGCTCAAGAAATTAACAATGCACGCATCTATACCAGAAGCAATTAACATAGAATCACAATTAGTAATGAACTATTTAAAAACCACCCATTACTACAGAGAACAATGCAATCAATTAACCAAAAGACTCAACCATTAAAATACCAATCAATCGAAACAATAAATAACGCGTCTATTCCCATACTATTTCCAAGAAATCATTGATTTATCGTTGCAACATGCTCTTACTTATTATAACCATATTATATAAATTATATTATACCTTTCGGATGACTCGTAAGGTCAAGGCATAATAGCTGTATCATATTCAACACATATTTCTTTGTACGATTGAAACATGAAGATAGGCTGCAATAGGTTCAGATCTGGTGAACGTGGAGGCATTTACTATTTTGATAATCTATTACCAAAAGTGCGGCCATCATAAACTCTTTTATGTGGGAGTAGAAAACCGTTTCAATTAAACATTTATTAATTGCCTGCTACATTCATATCATTTAACTGCAATCCGCTCAACCGTGTAATACTCATGGTAATCGGCATTGTTTTATGTATCAAATACATGGGTATTCCTTGTCGATAGATTGTTACATCAGTTGGGTGATTTTTTTCATTTTGTAATTATAGGTGAGCAGTATATCGATTACTTATTGAAATTTTTCATATAAATCAAAAGGTATAAGAATTAATCAATTGGCTAACTTCTTTTCCATATCATCCTTTCATTAAAAGATATCCACACTAATCCGAAGAAATTTATTGAAATAATCAATTATATAAATAAATATGACGATTTAATATAAACACCGTATAATTTGCTATGAATTATTGTCGAAATACCACAATAAACAACATGATAATTTAGGCATTGCATATAAAGTGCGCATTAATTCAAGCGGGCTTACCTTTGGATGACAGAATAATGCTGGGCTTTGTGGATTTTCAAGAGGCGCCTAAAATTTATTTTTGATTTTATTGGTATTGTGGTGATTTATGAAGGTGAAAGGAGAGAAAAAAGTGATGACTTAAACATTGGCACAAATTGAATAAGATTGGATGAAAGCTCGCTAATTATTCTAATCACATAAACAATAACAAAATATCATAGTCTTGATGGTTTTTCTTGGAACAAAAATCATTTCTTGTGGTAGTTTTAGTTGTCCTGTATTAGTCTGGTGAAAAAATATTTATATATCTGACTGAAGAACCGAACAAGCAACAGTGGCTTTACAATAGGGTCAAATGGCCAATGACACACAAACAAATAATCATCAAGATCTCATATTAATTTACTTTGATAATATTTAAAAAAAAAAAACTTCCATTAATATATCCCATAATGCGCGCACGTTATAATACCCGAGAAAAGCTCCCCACCAATACATCTTAAGCGTCAGAAAATTCAGCTTCGACAAAAAATCGCTTGTAATTTAAATGCAATAAGCGGCTGGAGGCACAGAGAGAGAGAGAGAAAAGTGATTGGCGTAAAACCAGTGTGTTAGAATGAGAAAAAATCATGTTAGGCATTGACCGAGACAACACCCACACCTGCATGGGGTTAATCTGCGACCTACGCTCCCCTTTTCGAACGTCCTCCTTCGTCACACATTTTGAGGGGTTGTCGAGTAATGTCAAGTCAACTGATGCTGATAGATTTCTATTGATTTTGTTTTGAAGGGCAGATTGATTACATATCATCGGAAATGGGTCGCGAATTTTGTTTTTGAAATGTCGTACCAAGACGGAGATGGTTTGACATTTGAGGAACGTCTCGAATTCAAGTCAATTCCATGACTGTCTAAAGTTTCTATAATAAGAAATGACTCAAGGAATGATTCTAGTCTGAATTTTTTGAATAGGTGAGTTTTTAAAAATTGCAGAGTCTTTTTACTGGTGCTTTTAACTTTTTTGCGCTCAGTACGACTTATTGCAATCATGTATTTGCTTTCCTTCGTTTTTTTTTCATATTTAAACATCAGATATCGCGTTGAATGGTAGAGGTTGGGTGGCTCTTAACATTTTTTTTGTTTCCGAATATTTGCGTTGTTCCATCGCACAAATAATTTCATTTTGACCTCCCTATTGAATTAACCTCGAGCCGCCACTGCGAACAAGTCTTCACTTTTCAAAGAAGGGGACACCAGATCCATGATAGTCTTCTGGGCACTATAAATAGATTTCATCTGATTTGCACTCCTACGTCATCATCACAGCTTAGACAGAATTTGTCAAATACGTTGCATTCTCTTCTAGTGTGATTGATTGTTCAAGGATTTTTTTCATCTTTTGACTAGATTATCATTTGAACTTCTTGACCACTCCAGTTTCTTCATTAATCATATTTTCACTAAGTGAAGTATGTATTATCCTGTTCAATTATCTTAGGAGGTCAAAACAAAAATAGATTTGAAAATAGACATACTGAAAAACCTAGTTCTTCATGTGATCTGCAGAACAAAAATTTTTTCAATAACCAAGTCCAAGTTTTTAACACCCAGTTTTGCACCATGACGAGTCGGACGAGTCTTAGAAAATAATACACACACTTCACAACCACAAATCTAGTCGGCTAAATCTTACATACCATGCGAAAGTTTCGATCAACTTCTTTTTTTTTGTCTTTACTGATTTGTCATATAATGAGTTCAGGTACGGGGCGACTACTTTTGTTGAATTTAGTTATTTTTCAAGTGTTCAGTCAAGTTCGTTGGCTCTTTTAAATTGTTTAATTTTCTGCACTACGGACATTTTATTCTCTTTTAAAGGTAAACTCGACTGACTGACACAGTTCATAACTCCAAATCACTTGAAAAAAAAAACAGAAATAGCAATTTTACTATGGGCAAACTATTTCAAATCATCGTGAATAAAGGTGATGGGCTTCGCAACAAGCGTGATCCGTTAAGTACTTCGCGTATCCGTTTTGTCGAAAGGATTGTTGGCGGCACGATACGGTTTAATTTTCCAATTCGCTAAGACGTTCGGCTAAGCTCGCTAGCTGTGTATTTTTCGCCAAGCTTTATCGCCATGAGGGCAACCCCGCCCAAGCCATAGATAAATATTGTACAGGATGAGTTTTTTTTTATGTTCAGTACAAGGATCTCGAAAACTATAGTAGATACGAGAATGTTCAAATGGGCAAAGATTTGAAGTTTTGTAAGTTTTTTTGAAAACCATTTTGAGTTTTACAAAATTTGACAACTGTCAAATGATATTTGAAAAAAACTGATCTGCGGCTATTTTTCAAAACGCCTCCAGCTACGCGAATATTGATTATAGGAGAGAATGTTATACAGGGTGCTCCACATTTGAAGTATGTGCGGATCTCGTAAATCGTAATAGATACAAATTCGTTTAACTGGGGTCAAAGTTGCGTATTTTGATAGTCAACAAAATGCCGTTTTGGATGCCAAGAAATTCCGACTACGACCGAAATTATCCGCGCATCAAATTTCTATTTCAGCAGGTATGCTGTGATAAGGGTCGAAGGGCCTTCAACAAAAGGTATCACTCATGTTCACTTTTGAGACTCTAGGGGTTTCACCCTACCCAAGGGATTGCATATTATTAGAGCCTTTTATACACCTAATAGGTGTCCCTCTCAAAAACAAAGTTGACGTGTCTGAGTGTATTATTTCAATGTGATATTAAATGTCCTGAATCAATGCCGTAGTGGAAGAACAATTTTGACAAACAAATTGTGAAAAAAGGTATTGGAACTATAAAATGATGATACGTAGAAACAAACGACACACTTATCCGATATCATTTCAATATCAATTCAGTTCAAGTTTTTCTCTAAAACAGCGACAAAATTAAATCTCCATATTCATGACTCGAATGCAAATACCGTATAATCGTCTCGAATTGCGATATCGAAATATAAAGGCAGAAGCAATAATTGTAAATAAGATAACCAAATCGATTAATTTGCGAATCAGAAAAATACGCGGTTAGAAGATGTTTACGACATTCCGACTGTTACAGGAATTGTCCATTAAAGATCGTGTACCTTGGTGATAAAACTATTTGCAATTCGAATTATTACGCACCCTGTATATTGGAAATAGATTTCCTTATTTAATGGCGTTTGACATAGAGTGCTCTCATAAATAATTGATTTCATCAATAATGCACAAAAATTACCTTTATTCGAATTTCTCCCACTTTTACCAATTATAGCAACAATACAGGAAAGCCACTAAAGGTCAAATATTTGTTCCATTATGTAAAACAATAATTTATACCATGGCAAAGTATGCACTTTTCTCACAAATCCAATTATAACATTGTCACACGACTTATTAGTGTAATAATTTATCTTTTTCTCCACAAGCAATTCCTTAGACATCGAAAACAAAAAATGGGAAAAAATAAATAAAAATCTAGAAGCAATTACTAATGTATTGCCGTTGTGGAGATATTCGCACCATATAGGAACCCATACAATGAATTAATTAGATGTATTTTATCGAGTGGTAATTAATTTATAAGCGACGATATCCTTGAGAAGGGAGATAATCGGAAGCTATTGAAATGAACTTTTTTCATAGAGGCACATGTCCGTCACCATCATGATTGATTAAATCAGTAATTTCTATGGCTAAATTCAAATAATTGTGAAGTAATGACCTCTTGTAGTATCTCATTTTTCCATAAAAATATAGGCTCATTGACGAAACTTGAAATAACGCTAAACTTCGTTATAATACTAGACAACATAACTTCAATACATATTATAAAAAATCAGTGAGTTTCTTCCTTTAGACATTTCTCGCTTGACTAATACGAGTAGAAAGACCAAAGTCAATTTTCCAGTGATTTTCTAGACGACAATTGACAAAAAATATTTGGTTTTCACAACCATAACTATTCTCAATGCAAATGCATATTCAAAAATGGATTGCTTTTTGAAGAGAGATTGTGAGAATTAATAAAATGTGCAGCTTTATTATTATTTGATTATAGCATTGCAAATGTTCAAAAGTCGATAGTTTTCTAAATTTTCTAGAAAAAAAAAACAAATGCGGTCGAATATTTAAATAGAAATCTAAGAATTTTTCAAAATTCCTTAACATGTGAAAAGACAACATTTTTTTTTATACAAGCAACTATGTTTCAGGAAAAATGCAGAAAACTAAAAAAATCCCTTTTAGTATATCTCTTGTTTTATCCAAGGAAATCTGCAATATATCAAAACAAATACAAATTCATAAATACTGATAAATTTTGTATGCATTCTTTTTGAATTGGTCAATATTTTTTTCATTTTCACTGAAATTTTGAGGATTATTTTTTTTTTAATTATGGCGTTCTACAAAATGATGTATTTGAAAACAGGTATGGAATATTATATTATGTGAGCAAATAAAGTTTTTTCGAATTTGGATAACGGAATTTTTGTTTTCTCCTTTTTTTAACTATTCATAAGAACACAAAAGTTTATCGAGCTTTTTTTGTGAACCTCGTTTATTTACTCATTTGATATTATTATTTCAAATAGACTCTGTTCCAAATTTCATGAAAAAATATTTAATTCAAAAATATTATTTCTGTTTGTAATTTTTTTTCTATATTTTTTTGTCAGTCTCGTTTGTACCTTTTCATTGTATTTTGACATAAGAATATCTATTAAATTTTATATTAATTATATTTTTCTGATAGATTTGCTATAGCAAGAGTTTCAAGGCAAAATACTTCTTGATGCATAAAAAAATTAATCGTTGATATTCAAGAAATTTGGTATAGATTCATTTCAGGGTATGACGATTCCAGTGCCGTAGACAGATTTTTTCTTAAAAAATCGCTTATATGGATTCTGGATTTTTCAGCCCCTAAAATATGACTACTAGATCATAAATTCGGAAAAAACTTGACGCCGTCTGGCCTCAAAATGAACCTTTCCACTCTCCACATTTCGAAAAATCGCTCCATAAATAAAAATGCTATGAGGTAGGCCCAATTTCAAATGGGCCACTCATATTTGTGGTTGTGCTGTAGTGACTTTAAATAAATAAATTAAAACTGGACAGTGTTTCTATAGCGAAAATGTACATATATATATATAAATCTGGAAAAAGTTTGAAAAGCGAATTACTTATGTTCTACTATCCCAATTACTTCTTCAACTTCCGTTGGACTCAATAGCAGGTTCTAGACTAGATCTCCACAAAGAGATCCCTTCTCCCCCACTTTCATAAGAGTGATCTCCCCCACTATTTCCAGAAGAGATCCCACCTCCACTAAAAAAAATGATGGTTCATGTAAATTGGATAATATAGGTATAAAGCACATAGTAATGTGCACGGGTTCTAGACAAGATCTTGGGATCTTCCCAACCATACCCAAAAGATATCCTCCCTCCATCATCCCGCAAAAGATAACCCTGCCACCATCTCCAAACGAGATACTCTTGCCATTATCCCCAAAAAAATCCTCCCTCCACTACCCTCAAAAAAGATAGAAAAGGTGATGTTGTGGTGAGTCATGTGGTGAACAGTAGGTATATTGCACGGGTTCATTACCAGATCTCGGGATATCGGCATTTCTTATCTATCTTTCCACAATCCACAAAGAGAGCAAGAGAGCTCTCCACCACTTTTCCCATAAGAATAAATTTTTCCCACCACGTGAACCCCCATACCATCACCTTTTCTTTTTTGGGGACGGTGGAGAGAGGATCTCTTGTGAGGATAGTGGTGAGGGATCTCTTCGTAGATTAGAAACACTGATATCCCGAGATCTGGTCTAGAACTCGTGCAATATACCTACAGTCTATGTCATAACCTTTCCTAATTTTTTTGAAGAACGTGGAGAGAAGATCAATTTTGGGTACAGTGAAGGGAGGATATCTTTTGGCTATAGTAGGGGGGAGCACTCTTATGAAAGTGGGCGTTTGTGGATCCGAACAACCAGGATCCTGAAATCTGGTCTGAAAAACGGGAATTTTTGATTAAGAAAGAGTAGAAATGAATAATCCCGATCAGATGATGGAATGAGAGTTCTAGTTCTAACAGTAGTAGACATTTTGCGAAACAATAAAAACTGTGACCTGCATGGTGATAGAAGGAAAGCCGCAAGCAGGCGTCAAAATCAATCGCGTTCTATGGATAATAGGGTGCAAAAAAAACACATCAATTAAGGAGTGTCAATGATTATCTATAATCACAACAATAAAAACAAAGCTATTTATTGATTTTCCCACTGATCATTGCTTTTTCAACTAAATGTCATGTAGCCATTAGGACTGGTTAATTGGTCTTTAGGTAAAAATCCTATACCTTCCAGGAATATCAATCAAGGCTTTTGAACTAATGCGGGTTCATTTATATTTGCATTGTCATAAGAGAGTGGTGAGATAAGGATTGAATTGGTATTGAGCATTATCTCATATGCAGATCGCAGCACAGAGTTGAGTAAACGAAACTTGATGTTTTCTATTAGCAATAATATAAAATAATTTATCATAACGGTAGTCAAGTCAATACTTCACAAAATTATTCAAATACCATATCGATTTCCATCGATTCACTCAGAAGATAGTGATTCCAAGCGTCGAAGTGTTTCCACCTCAGTGGGTCTCAATTTGTCATAGGAATCATTAGCTTCAAAGTCTAGAGTTACAAGATATCAATTTACTTTATTTCATTATTTATGGCGGCTACTTCAGAATTCTTTACTTGTTGGCTCACATTACCGCGGATTATGATTGTTATATGGTTATGTAAGTTCTGCCTATAAACTTGAGTAGAAAGTGATACAGCCACAGAGGCTATAATTGAAGAAGTTATTATAGACAATTTATACTTCGTGTTTCTACTTTGGATCGTTAAGATAAAGGAACTTATATAAATCATTTTCGAATTGTTTTTATGTGTCGGCCTCAATAAGTGACGGTATAAACTTGCTAAGACAAACTTTTATTTTTATAAATAATGTAGATCTATTTGACATATACAGAGCCTCTTGTATGGTTCAATATCTTGTTATTGATCACCTTGGCAAAATTTTTCCCAGTGACGTGTCCAAATTTTATGAAATAGGAAAGCGTCGATGGCAGAGAAACTGTTGGGTTGTCACGACCAGATTTTTTTTTTCAAAACTGTAATGTTACAATCCTTCATTCACTAGACTACACACAATACAGTCACACGAACTCACGGGAACCAAAACTGATCCCTACACTTGAATCGTCCTGCGCGCAAGACGACGTAATCTGTTGAATCGCAGCTTACAGGCTGTCGGTAAAAATGCAAAAATATAGGTTCATCTAGGCCCGTATTCTCCGTTCGTACCTAAGCTCGTTTAAGATTTGACGGCGTTTGACTACAAGATTTCGTATGCACCGGCGAAATTAGACACGTTCAAGTCGGTAAAACGCCTTCAAAGTTAAACGCCCGATTTGGAGCGTTTAAGGATTTAAACGGCTTCAATTGTGGCGGAAGATGCGTGCGTCTTGAAAAAATATATCTTGACCGAGATCTTGACATAATATGAACTAATACAACCGAACATATAATTTATTATAAATAATGGATATTCGGTACTGATACCTAATTGTTTTTCATCCCACTGTGAGTGTGTTTATTTTATTTTTTACTAGGAGTCTGAAGACGAATTACTTCTTGAAGCCGATATTTTTGACCTAATAATAGTTTTTGCATGGATTTACATAAAAATAAAAAATACTATAAGTGGGCGGTCAATTTTAACGTTATGTCAATTTTCAGGAGATTTCATTATTTTTGTGTTATCAACAAAGTCAGCAATGCCATAGTGTGGTTTCAAGATAAATCAAAATGCCATTTGCAATAATTGATGAAATAATTATTAAAGTACAAAATGGTTTTATTCAAATGATATCACGTTTTGGGATGTCCGTGAAATAATAATTCACCACGTAATCTCAATTTAAATTAATTAGCTTCCTGTCTTTTTCCCGTATTATCATTTTATCAATAGCACTGAAATTATTGGCTCTATAGGTGGTCCTGAGGAGACAAGAAAAATCAAGCCAAAATCGCGTAGGTATCATAAAAAAAATAAATCTATGCGTACCTAAACACTTACGGAAATTGACGCAGACACAAATATTAAACTTGGAAAAAACTATAGGTTTAAACTTTATATGGCGGAGATACTTCAATATAATAATAATAAAATAATCTTCAACCATATGAATTCCTTTGAGATTTTTGTGTGGTTCACTTCTGCATGATCATTATCAAATATGGATATTTTTTAATAATCGTGAAAAAAAAATCTCATTTCTGGTGATTTTTCGTTTCGTTGCTTTCTGCATATTTAAGTCCATATTAAAACAATAATTATTTATCAAAAAATATTTCAATTATTTCAAATATACCATGCATTATGTAAAGTTTATATTGAATTTCACCTCGAAGAGAGATTGACAGATTTCCGCTAGCCAAACGGAAATCATATCGTACCATCTACATCGAATATGTGTTCAAAGTCAGGCTCGCGCCAAAACAATGAAGATGGTAGCATATGATTCTCGTTTGGCAAGGGGAAATGTATCACTTGCACTTCGAAGTGAAATTGAATGTAAACCGGCCATTAATGTCAACTGTCAAAATCATATGGTCTCCAATCAACTTGAATACCACCAAAATGTTCCCAAATTTCCGACGTTGCCGACTTTTCTCTAGGTTTAACTAAACGTTGCGAAAATTAGCACGGTGCATACCAAGAAAAAGTCGAGGACGTTTAACTATTTAAACGCGTTTAGTTGAATGCGTTTATCTGTAGAATCGGAGAATACGGGCCCTAGACACTTAAGCACTAATAATGTTCAAATCAACAATAATAATACACTTATCAAAACGGAGAAAAATGTCTGGCATTCAACTGAGCTACCTATTGGATGTTCTAACAAGACGAAAAATGCAATACATAGTTAGATCTCCATATTCTGTTGAATGCATCTCTATGGTTCATCACGCTCTATTGCCTCCACCCTGTTTGGAGAAAGGAATTAAATATTTTGGGTCATATCTTTGTGATCGCTGTACAAACCGATTGAACTTAGTCTCGTCAAGAATATCACCACATACCAACCAATCTTTGTTGAATCCTCACTCCAGAACCATGAGTTTCCAAGGCAAACGGTGAAAAAGAGTCCTTCAGAAGGTTCCCAAGTTGTGCGGATGGAAGAGCGATGAACCAAGAATAACTGCTACAAGTAGCACGATATAATTGATCCACCGATTCTTTCCAATAAGTTTCTAATAGTGTTCAAGATATAAAGAACAATTGTTTTTTATGGTTATAATCATTGACTTTAAATACTATAGACTGGGCATCCCATTCATAAAAAAGGTATTAGTCTTGACGCCAACATCACAATAAGTGCGAAAGAGACAACACTATGAGTGGAAAGAGATAAAACGAGGAATCCGAACCCATCGGGCAACACCGCATGAGAACATGTGATTCTTATAATACGTACGTCCGAACTCGATTTACATCTGGAACAGCGGCGGCACATTTCGAGTTTCTACCGTTTTGTATGAAAAATATAAAATGAATATTAATTTGGGTAGGTACCTATGTCGTTATTGTTATATGACAGTATATCACATTTTTGTCTTTCTGAATCAATAAAAATTGAAATTTTCATAACATTAAAAATTAAATCTCCTGCTGTTCTTCCGACAATAATGAATTACGGTTCCGAATAAAATGACAACCAAAATACAAAATATATTTCGCCTTTCTTACATATCTCTAAGGCCATTTTACTCAATTTGCCATATGATTTTTGTTTTTGGAGACGAGAAACTGTATGGTCTGCCGGTGAGTCATGATTGGCAAGCTTCCCGGTTTTAAATATTTGATTCCATCAATGTCACGTAAATAGTCTTGTGGGTTAAAATGGGCCAAACACAAAAAGGGAGGTTTGATTCGAAGTCGGTCCTCGTCAATCCTCACCAAAGAACACCAAATATTTCACAGCTCTTCATTTTTTGGAAATCTAAAATTGGATAACAAGAAAAAAATATAAAAAATAGGAAACAGCAACGTTTTACTTTTCTTGTTTCCAATACATAAGTATATGTACAGGGTGTCCCATTTTGGGTTCTTCTGCGGGGTATCTCCGTTATTCTTATAGATAGAAAGTTGCGGTTTTCGCGACAGTGTGCTACTTTTTCGTGAAACTGAAGATGCCGTTAACAAAATTTTCATAGCCCTTTTCGTTTTCAAGATACAGGGCTTAACTGAAAATGTTGCATTTTAAGGTACCCCTCGTATCTAAACTATCAAATAAGTTATGGAAAATGTGAAAACTGTTTCTTATATAACTTTTCCCGTAGAACTCGATTCTGCCTTCGGAATTAGTATACAGGGTCAGGTCAAAAAATTATCGGACCCAACTTTATTTTTTTAAATGGAACACCCTGTATATTTATAGTCCATAAGATTTGTCTTTTCTTCACCTTTTCAAAAATATATAAGAGTATGCACTTTAAAAAAAAATTTTTAGCCTATAACTTTTTGACCTGACCCCCTATACTAATTCCGAAGGCAGAATCGAGTTCCACGGGAAAAGTATATAACTTTCGATTTTGCCTTCGGAATTTGTATACGGGGTCAGGTCAAAAAGTTATAGGCTTTAATTTTTTTTTTTAAGTGCATACTCTTATATATTTTTGAAAATGTAAAGAAAAGACAAATCTTATGGACTATAAATATACAGGGTGTTCCATTTAAAAAAATAAAGTTGGGTCCGATAACTTTTTGACCTGACCCTGTATACTAATTCCGAAGGCAGAATCGAGTTGAACGGAAAAAGTTATATAAGAAACAGTTTTCACATTTTCCATAACTTATCTGATAGTTTAGATACGAGGGGTACCTTAAAATGCAACATTTTCAGTTTAGCCCTGTATCTTAAAAACTAAAAGGGCTATGAAAATTTTGTTAACGGCATCTTTAGTTTCACGAAAAAGTAGCACACTGTCGCGAAAACCGCAACTTTCTATCTATAAGAATAACGGAGATACCCCGCAAAAGTACCCAAAATGGGACACCCTGTACAGGCGAAAAGTATTATAAATAAATGGCCGAAAAACTATTTTTAACTATACCAAAATGATTATCAGTGCTGGAAAGTGAGTGGAGATAAATTCAAAGAAATATGGTGCAGGAGACATACTAAACAGAGACCGCAAATATTGGTATACCTGCAAATTGAAGCAGGTAAGCAATATTGTTTATTGGTCTATTCTTCTTTAAATTAATGTCTAGACATAAATTTAATTTTGTATGTTTAGACATAAATTTGGCCCAAAAGCATTTATGTCTAGATATACATTCAAAGAAGTATAGGCAAATAAACAATACATAATGCGTAGGTACCCTGCTTCAATTTGCAAGTACCAATATTTGCAGTTTCTATTCACTTTTCGCATTCTCCAGAAAACTAAACATTTTTTATATATCCTATACCTACCTTAAAAACAAAATTGCCATTTTTTCTGGCACGTTTTAAAATGTAAAGGTTTATTCGGAAGCCTTGGGAACAGGGTAAATATCTATTTTCAACCATTGAACTTTTATTTAAAACTTTTTTCCAAACGTCAAATTAAAAAGTGAATTGCGGGGTCCATTTAGCTGTGCCCTGTACAAGGTTTTCTTATATATTGATTTAGAACCCCTTTATCTTTTTTATTTGACGTTTCTGACAAAAATGTCCCTTCATAAAAGTCTATTGATTGGTTTCGAGCAAATTGTTGGAAAAACTATATTTCGCTTTTACAGGAAGAAAGACTGGGCGTCATCAAGATTTTTAATTCCAATTGAAAGGTACAGGCAAAGAGGGCGATATGTCAAAAAGTTAATTTCGAGATAAACGCGAGGTTTTAAGAGCTCTAAAAAGGGATTATAATAATAATAATTGTAAAAGTAAGCATTCCTACTGAAGACTTCAACCTTATTGTAATAAAAAAAACGAAAATAAGACAGTTGAGGAAGTATCCAGTAAATGATTCTTCTTGACTGTGTATGAAATAATCGAGGAAATAATGGAATTCAAGTAATATGAATATTCTTTCTTATTTGAGAACAATCGGTTCCTATTGCATAAAACACTACCATTCAGGCTTTTTTTCCAAATCAGTTTCATTTTTTCGTTGTTACATATTCACGAATAAAAACAAACATATAAACTTCCTGAAGATTGAAAAATCCTCATTTTCATGAATGAAATAGGTATGATGATGCCTACACTCTACACCACTGGATCCCTCTCCAGTCAATGCTCAATGCAAATATGACACTTACCTGTGAATGGTGATTTCTGGATCCGAATGGTCCAGTTTTTGACACAGCAAGCACAATCTTAACATTTTTCACAAATAAAGTCACAATACAACACTTCACAAGCACGAAAGTAGAAGTTTTCAAGTTGAAACCCCATGGCATCACCGCACTACCTTCAAAATCGAAACCAGCTGTTTAAAGGCAGCGTTGCCGTGTACTAGGACTAATATTTACTATGTATCGCCTGTATCCAATGCACAAAAAATCATTATTTAATGAATGTTAGTAATTAAGCTTTGAGTAGCACAAAAATGTTTCACATTATTTATGATATGAAATAATATCATCATTAGACACTATCACCGTTGTTCAACATTGAGTTGATTCACACGAAATCATGGTTGTAAATGTGTCTCATTTTGCGATAATCTAGAATAGTGAACCTTGATGCACCTTCTTGAAAAATGAATAATACTCAATCCTCCTTAATTTTCAATGTATCATGTCTTATCAATCAATTTCGTACACAGAGGAATTTTCATTGATGAAGATTTGCCCAAATCGGCAACCGCGTCCAAAGCAGGTCAGTTTTCGGCGACGCAGATAGATATAACTCGACAAGGATAGCGATACAGTGAATTTCTCAAGACATACGTCCAAAATTGGATGATGGTGCCATTATTTTTGAAGGTTTCCTTCTCTAAAGCCTTATAAAACTCAATGGTTATAATAGTTTTTCTTCTGATTGATTTCTTAGAGCGGGAGAAATGGGAAGAAATTGGAAAGGTTCAGGACGCAAACACCGCCTTGAAATTATTCTATGAAACACTAAATAAAGGTATTCGAATTTCTCAATAAAGAGGTTTCCCAAATATGAAATAGAAAAAAAGACAAAAATTGATCACCACTGGCTTAGCACAAAAAAAACAGGAACTTTTCAGGAAGGTACAATCACACTCAGAAAATTTGGAACTGGGAAGGGAATATAAAACATATGAGAACAAACTAAAAAAACTTATCAACAAAGCCAAATGTGATTATTATGAAAAGAAATTAAACACAAACAAAAACAACTCAAAATATCTTTGGAAAACAATTAATAATTTTACAAATTCAAAGTCAAAGCCTGCCAAAATTGCTAAAATAATCGAAGATGGAAAGAAAATAGACAAAGAAATTGAAATAGCAAATTTATTCGACAAATATTACTCTGAAAGTGGAACAAAACTTTTTGAAAACTTAATCCAGTCAACAGCCAATGTCAGGAAAAGGCAAATAATCCTCACTCGATGTTTTTTAACCCCACAGAAGAAACAGAGCTTCAAACTATTATAATGGAATCGAAAGAGAACAAAGCTCCTGGACATGATAACGTCACTGCTGAGATGCTTAAAGTTGTTGTTAATCATCTCACTAAGCCCTTAACCATCATCATAAATAAAAGAATTGAAGAAGGCTATTTCCCAGATTTCATACGACCAATTTTTAAGAAAGGAAATTTACATGAGATATCGAACTATCGCCCTATATCTCTGATTTCCAATATCAGCAAAATAGTGGAAAAAAATAATGGAAAAGAGAATGTTGGATTCCATCAAGACAAACAGCATCGTATCAGAAAGACAATTTGGATTTATGGAGGGTGTTTCTACAAAAGATGCTATTGATTCCCTCACATCGAAACTTTACCAGAATTTGAGTCAAAATAAGGCAACACTAGGAATATTTCTTGACCTGGCTAAGGCATTTGATACAGTGAACCACATAATATTAATGGATATTATGGAGGACTATGGCTTTAGAGGACATGCATTGCAATTGATAGAATCATTCCTCACACACAGAAAACAAAGAGTTAAAATAAATAGCACAGAAAGTGGTGAATTAGATATCAAGGTCGGACTGTTTTATAGGCCTGCTTCTGTTCTCTTTATATATTAACGAACTATTGAAACTCCAGAGCGAGGGTCTGATCTCGTCATTTGCAAAAATTGTTTATTGAAATAATGACCAATAAAAAACGTACTTACCCAAGTGATCAGCTACTTGAAGATGCCCAAATACCAGACATCAATCAATTGTACGTCATTCAAATAATGATCAAACAACACAAAGACAAACATCAGTTATCGGATATACATCACCAGTACTTGTCACCGACAAAGGATGCTAACTACCACAGTCAGAGTTCAGAGTATCAAAAACCCCTAGTCAACGGTCACATTGGTTTCTAGCACCACACATTTAAAGACAAATACCGCTTGACATTAAATTGACAAATAATCCTCGCAAGTTCAAAAGAGTGATAAAAGAATGGCTTTGCTCACAGGACCGGTCGATAGCGCTGAATCTAATTAATCTCAATTGTTAAGTTTCTTTTTTTTTCTGTCAGTTAAATTTTGTTATTTTGAAAAAGTATGATTACTATTAACGACATCATAAATAATGTTTTGCGTAGTAATTAGAAACTGATGTATAGGTGTCAGAAAAGTCCTGTACTAGTCCAACGACTTCAGGGACATTCATCTTTATTTCCTTAATTTTCCTAGAACTTCATATTGAATTATTGTTTGTATCACCTATTGTGGAGATAAATTATCAATTATCAATTATCAATCTGGATGTTTTTGTCTCAATTTTTGAAGGTATCTTCATTCGCTGGAAAAAAGTGTCTTCTCAGCTTAATACACTGATAGCGACCCGTATGTCACCTTCATTCATTTCTGATTCGATCTTCTTTTTAAAAATAGATAATTCACTTGTTCGTTTAACCTTATTTTTAGCTTCGTTTGTTCTTCATGTCTGATGGTTGTTTTCTTTCTGCCATTCCAATAATATCCCATTGAGGGATTTATTTTTCAAATTTGACTTCTTGAAAATGTGCAGACAGCAGATAGTCTAAGATACGGTTTTAGAAATTATATATTTTTTTTTTTTTTTTTTAATATCGGTTTCACAACGTTCTACGACGTCTTCCGATACTCAGTCGCCATTCGGCTCGGCTGTTCCACTGGCCTTCTTCTAACCCCCTCTCTTCCATTTCTTTATCAATTCCTTCTCTCCAGCTTTTTCTGGGTCTCCCTCATCTTCTTCTGCCCGTTGGTGTCCATTGCAGGATTTGTTTTGGGAGTCTCTCTGGACTCATTCTTTGCACGTGCCCGTACCATTTTAGTTGCTTTATTTTGATGTCTTCCACCATCGTGTGTTTGACTCCCATCACTTCTCGAATTCTTTCGTTCCGTATTCTCTCCAACCTGGATTTG
Source organism: Orchestes rusci (assembly GCA_958502075.1). Classification (NCBI taxonomy): domain Eukaryota; kingdom Metazoa; phylum Arthropoda; class Insecta; order Coleoptera; family Curculionidae; genus Orchestes; species Orchestes rusci. The sequence continues at coordinate 16,349,891 of OY293311.1, forward strand.
CCTGCCGATCGCCGCCAAAAGTCCATTTCCGTCGCCTCTAGTGTTTTCATAGACTTCTCTTTCCGTTGCCAGACTTCACTACCATATATGTCACAATGCTTTTCACGATCGTGTTGTAAATACGATGTTTATTTTCCTTGCTGATTTTTTGGTCCCACAGAATAGTGTTGAGCCTTCTTATAGCTTTTCTGCCTTGTTTATTTCTTTCTTTGATAGCTTCATCTAAAGTCCCGTCATTTGTTATGTTTAGGCCTAGGTATTTGTATTTACTGCACGACTTTAGTGTGCGTCCATCTTCCAGCATCAAATCTTGTTGTGTTCCTCCTATGCACATGTATTTTGTTTTGGTTAAGTTGACTTCTAACCCCCACTTTTCGTACTCTTCAACCAGTTTTCTTGTCATGTATTCTAGGTCTTCTATGTCTTGTGCCAGTACTATTTGATCGTCTGCGAAACCTAATGTGTATAGAATATTTTCGTTTAGGGGGATGCCCATCCCTTTGCATTTTTGTTTCCACTTCGAGAGTGCCTTTTCTAGGAAGATTTTGAACAGGGGGGTGACATACAACATCCTTGTTTAAGTCCTTTATTCGGCAAAAAGCCTTTTGAGATCTTGTTGCCGATTTTTATTTTTATTTGACAGTTTCTGTGCAGTTGTTGGACTGCCTTAATTAGGTTCGCATTTATGTTTGTGATTTCCAGTGCTTCCCATAGTTTGGTCAAAGGGACACTGTCATAGGCTTTTTTGAGGTCTACGTAGAGGGCATGTACTTCCTTATTTACTGCAGTCATTTTTTCATTAATTTGTGTAATACAGAATAGGTGGTCAACTGTGGATCTTCCTGCTCTGGATCCGGCTTGTTCTTCTGCCTCGCTGTCGGCGTATTCGTGTTCAATTTTGGCTTTTATGATTTTTCCATATATTCTGCTGATTGTGCTCATTACCGCTATGCCTCTGTAGTTGTCACATACCTCTTTGCTACCTTTTTTATGAATGGTTGACATGTAGGATAATTTCCATTCGGGTGGTACCTCTCCGCTATTCAAGCAGTTTTGGAAAAGTTCCCTTAAACTTTCATAGAGTTTTGGCGTACCGCACTTCACTAATTCCGCTGGTACGTCGCCGGGTCCTGAGGCTTTTCTGTTTTTCAGTTTTGAGCATATCTCCGTCACCTCCTTACCAGAGATTCTAATAGGCGAGGCCGATATTTGTACTCTGTTGTAGTTCTCAGGTTCTTTTTTGAACTGTTCACGGTCTTCGGTGAGCAAAGTAGTGAAGTACTTATCCCATTGATTTAAGGTAATCGGAGATATGATTTCTTTGGTCTTTTCTTGTCTTAGCGATTTTAAAAATCTCCAGCTTTCAGAACTTTTTGATCCTCCTATATAGCAGTTTAGGCTATCACAGCGTCTTTCCCATGTTTCGTTTTTCTTTTGTGTGATCATGTTACGTACTCTTAGTTGTGACTGTTTATATGACTCTTTGTGGTGTTCTGTTTGCGTACTAAGGTATTTTTCATGGGCTTGTTTTTCAGTTTCAATTTCTTTTTCTATCTCCTCATCCCACCAGTAGGGTTTTTGACGGTTGGTGTTTTCCAGATATCCTATTGATTCTTTTGCGGCTTCGTGCAAGCAACTTTTTATGTAATTGTAATGTTCGGTTGTATTTTGGAAATTCTGAAGTTGTAATTTTTGATCGACTCTGTTCTTATATAGGTGTTTGGTACTATCATGTTGCAAGCTCTCTAGATTGTACTTGATGGGCTCGACCTTCCCAGTTTCGTCTTGTTCTCGAGGATGCGCAATTTGGTTTTTATGAAGGAAAGCAATTTTGGCGTTTAATAGGTAATGGTCACTGCCGCAGGTTGGTCCTCTGTGAACTCTGACATTGCAGATCTTAAGGTTAGTTTTTTGTTGCACTATTAGGTAGTCAATTATCGATTTTAAGTTTTGTGATGGTTTTGTCCAAGTATATTTATGGATCCATTTGTGTGGGTAGTATCCATTCGTAATTTTCAGGTCGTTCTGTTCACAAAGTGTTATCAGCCTTTGTCCATTATCGTTTACAGTTTGCTCTCCGTATTGACCAACAACTTTGTCTTGGACTTTACTTCCCGTCCTGCTATTCAAGTCTCCTAGGATAATTATCTCCCGTGTATCTCCAATGTTTGTTATTTCACGATGTAGTTGTTCAAAAAATTCGTTTTTCTTGTTTACCAATGCATCATCGTTGACTGCATATACTCCTAGGATTGTGATTTTATGTGCTTTTAGTGTCAGGTTCATCTTTATGATTCTCTCGTTTATAGGCTCCCATGAAGTTATGTGCTGTCGTAGTTTTTTGGAGATCAGAATCGATACTCCCTGTTGGGCATGTTTATCTTTCGGGACACCGCTATAGAAGTGGTCGAAGTGTCCCAGGTTTTCAGAACCTTTTCCTTTCTTTTTTGTCTCTGTTATAACGGCCAGAGCTATTTCTGATTTCTGAAGTTCGTAGACAATTTCATTTACTTTGTTTGTCCAACCTTGTACGTTCCAGGTAGAGAAATTCATTGTCCGTTTTCGTAGCTTATGTCGTCTTCGTTTGATCTGTTGATTGTTCTGAGGCTGGTTTCTGGATTTTTTAACAGTGAGTATTTTTACAAGTATTGGAGAGTTAGTCCAATGCCTCAACCCCCTACCAGGAGGGCCGGTCAATTTTTGCTCAAGGTATTATTCCTCTAACCTTTGACGAACCAACGCCGAGAACTACAAGGTAGCAGCTTCGCCTGTACCCTAGGCAGGGGCCCTGACAGGGTGCTATCACCCGGGCCAGATGAACCCTGGTTTTTAAGCGAGGTGTTACTCCTCGATCCCTCCTCCTTTCCCATGTTGCCATGGGACCCCGGGCTTGGGACCGGCATAGCGGAGTTAGAAATTATATACCCTCATCTATTATTTAATGCGGATATAGAGACTATTTGTTAGATAGTTTGTTCAAAAATAGATTGCAGATGGTTTGCCTGGCAAAATCCGCGGCTAGACTTTTATACAGGGTGTTACAAATTTCAATGTTCATCATCATATCTTGGTAGGATATACAGAAAAGTTCATACCACGACAAAGTTGCGCATTTTGGAACTCAATAAAACGCCGTTGGGAAATCCAAATAATTCCGAATACTTCCAAAGATATACGTGACAAACCGAAATTTTCAAAATGGTTTTTATGTTTTCCTAGGATTATCAGAAAAAATATTTCAAAATAAAAGTCACATCTTCATAGCCACTTTTTACCCTATACAAAATGGTGTCATAAAATATGAGAAAAGACGTTTCGTCTTTGAGCAATCATCATCAACTTTGTTTCTAGCCTTTTTAAGTACACGAACAATTCCGTTCTACACTACATAGATTCTAATTTTAATTCTGGTTTCGCCTACATCACACTTTCCATTATTTATTCAAAGATTCTAGCTAAAGCCATCATCAATGTGGATAAATGATGGTTGGGAAAAGCAAGATTAGAGATTAATATGATAATATAATATAAAAAATATCACATAAACTTTTCTTGTAGAGAAGAAAAATACACTGTGAATACAAAATCAATTAAAAGCAGGAAGAAATCAGAAGAATAGTCATTTGAGAGCAGCATATCAATTTGTCAATTTGAATTTTTGAAATTTTCTTTTCCTGAAGTTACTAAGAGAGATGGTCGATAAAAACTTCACATTTATATCGTATTTTTTCTCCTCTAAAAGATGACCTGATCAGATTTTTGATCCGACGTTTCGTTCCTTCTCAAACATCATTAATTAATATTGATGATTGCGTTATTATCTCGAAATGTCAAATAAATGTCGAGTGTTCTAATATGTGGGTGGAATTAGAATTAGAATTTGATCATATTAAGGTAAGAACAACATTTTTCGTCTATTTATGAAAAAATCTGATGATCGGATCATAAATTTGAAAGCGTCATTTTATAGAAGAAAAACACTGACATTTGTTTTGAAATATGTCTTCTTATAAATCCAGGAAAAAACGAAAACCATTTTACAAAATTTCGGGTTTTTCCGGATATCTCCAGAAATGTTCGGATTTTTTCAGATTTCCCAACGGCATTCTATTGACTACCAAAATAGTCAACTTTTCCATGTTTTCGCTGAATATCCTATACCGTTTCCAAGATACTGATGGGATTATTTCAATTTCTAACACCCTGTATAGAAGTAGGTGAAGCCCCGGATTCAGCTATCTATTTTTGAACAGACTATCTAACATTTAAACTTTATTTGCATCGGATAACAGATGAGGGTAGAATTTTTTATACCGTATCTCGTACCAAGTGTTTTCCGTTTATGGAATGTCTCGATCCTTTTGGAATTCATTTCTGGATGGATACTGATGAGTACCGTGTATATTGATTCTTGTTGAACTTTCAGAATTTTTATGGTGTTTATGCAAATAGAAAAAAAATTGAAATAGAAATTTGACAACCTGTATCTCGAAAACAAAGCATTATCGCGAACATGTTTAGATAGCAAACTAATTTTTTTCAGTGTAGAAAATACTGTTCAAATATTTCAACCTGATTGTGAGACACCCTGTATAAACATTACGTTGAACACCGTTGAAAATGAAGCAACAATCTCAAATTTTCATGATTATTAATCTCTGGCCAAATTGGATGAGATAACTTTATTCTTCCTTTATAGCTGAAATAGCTTTTGGAAAAGACAGCAGCTATGATCGAGGTACTAATCCCGGGATTAAGGTTTTGAACAACAAAGGAGTAAAACGAGAAAATATTATTCTCAATGGTCCCAGTAAAATTGCTGATTTCTAAGGACCAACCAGCAAAAGACTTTAGAGTTCCCCAAGAAAACCTGGACTAATTAAATTGATCCTCAAAAAGAAAATATACCAACATAATATAGTGATAAACAGATCCTACAGCGTAGACAATAATAATTATTGAGGACTTAGTATAGTAAACAAGTCTACAAATTAACCTCGAACCAACCTCAAGGTTCAGTAGTGTAAGTGCTCACTAATTTAGTCATGTAGATGATCAAATGACTCAACCGATAGAAGAATTTTGGTCATTAACGTGTTGATTTTTATTCCATCATAATTGTGTGTTGACATGGGGCATAAAGCAAAATCTTGTTCTCCAAGCGCCAGCACTACTGGGTGAGTCCCAATATGGTACTGTTCTCTGTCCTACAAGAAATATGAACAAAAAATATCACCATTCGTGATTCAACCACCCACCAGCCAAATGGCAAATCGTCTTCAGAGGTACGGCCAAGCAATTTAGAGTGAGATATTGAAATGTTCTAAACTATTTCTTAACACCATTCTGCCATTTGCATAATACCGCCATTTCAATAATGTAATTTTTAGCGTCGAAGCTCGGGTGGGCTGAGGTTATAATGCACTTTTCATTACGGTCTCAATAAATCAAAACAAATGATGAATGACTGAGGATTTCTTCTTCTGTCAGCTTGGGTTTGTTATTGCGAATTATTCACTATGGATTTTTTATGCTTATTAGCGACTTTGGAAACAAAGATGATGAATGTTTTTAGCGCCCACTAAATGGCCACCTGGGTAGTAGTGACAGGGGAGGATTATCTTTGTGTTTCGATGATTGGTTGTTTATGATCAGATAATTGGAAACAATCGGTCTTTCTCAGGAACAAAAAAAGTTATATCTCATCATCCATCAAGAAGCAGACAAAGGATAGAGTCTACTGCGCCCATTGCAAATCTCTGGATTATTACAGGAAACGTGACAAATCCAATGATTTCTCTCGATGATATGTTTCTTCAAATATGTCCTATCTTCTGTCCTGTTCTCTGTTACATTTGGTCTATAGCTAGGTTTCCCCGTTGTACAGTTCATGTTATGAAGATGCTTTTGAAGGTGTATTTCATGAGACACTTCAACTCTCTTTCTCCTGTGATCTTGGGCACACCGTGAGCTGACCAATGTAAAGGATGATCCTCGACGTTCAACTTAATCAGCCTTTTCGTTTCCAGGTTGTCTTCATATCCCGGCATCTGCCGGTCCACCAATGATAAAATAGCTGCATAATTTGACATAGAAGATTCATCATACCTCCTCTCTCAATGACTATAAATATACCACGATCATCTGGCGTGAAGTTAAGAACTCACAATGCTGGTGGTTAAGATAATAAGACCCAAGCGACGTTGTCAAAGCTGTAACTAAAGCTAGAGGCAGCCCCCAGGAAGGAGTCTTATCTCCTCTTTTCTAAAACCCTGTTGCGGACGAACTACTGGTGGATTTCAACATTAAAATATTATACATATACATATATTGCCCAAGGCTATGACGAACACGTGGCGATACTAGTCATAGGCAAGCACACCTGAACTTCAAGAGAGCTGATGAAGACTATCAAGACTGGTGCAGAAAGGTGAACTCGGAAGCAGATCCTAAGAAATCTTTTCTGGTCAGCTGCACGCGGAAAACGAACACATATTGTCTGCCAATTTAAACCCGTATTGTCCGGACTCAGGAGTTTTGTTGTGTTATATACAGGGTTTTCCAATAGGAGGTATTATTTTGAATAGCCCGTTATTTAGGTACGAGACGTTATTTAACCTCCGCTCCAACTTTGCGAAATGTGCTATTATCAACCAAAAGCTGACTCGCGGTATTGCTTCATTTAGATATTGTTAAATAGTTGGATTATTTATTAACCGCATCGAGTTAAGCACAAGATCTTAGCACAAGATAAGTTGGGCAGGGGCGTTACTTTTTAAACGATATTCAAGAGAACATCCACCGGCTACGCTGGGCAAGAGTACCTTTTTACTCGGGCAGGAGTAGCCATATGAGCAGGAGCGTTACTTTTTAAACGATATTCAAGAGAACATCCACCGGCTACGCTGGGCAGGAGCGTACCTTTTTACTCGGGTAGGAGCAGCCATATGGGCAGGAGCGTTACTTTTTAAACGATATTTTAGACATGTCAAGTTGTTGAACTTGTTTACATTCATGACGAGCAGTCAGAACGTCAGAACTGTCAGATGTCAGGAGAATTAAAATGTCAAAGACCAAAGATGTGATACACAACGTTGGAGCGGAGGTTAGATAACGTCTCGTCGTTATTTCGGTAGATGTCAATTCTGAAGTTGTCATTTTTTGACATTTGATAACTAGGAATTACGCCATTGATAAAAATGGAACGTCACACGCTTCAACAACGCATTGAAATTATTAAAATTCACAATTTCAGTGAGGCTGGGGCATCAGTTACGGTGAATAATGGATTGCGCTATCGAGAGATGATTAATGATTTTTTTTTTTCCGGAATTTGATAGTATTGATTTGGACGTTTACTTTCATCATTATTCACCAAGGCGGCGCTACGTGCCACACAAGCAACGAAACCATTGATCTTTAACGGGAAAAGTTTCCGGATCGTGTTATCTCTCGAAGAGGTGATCACAATTGACCACCAAGATCTTGTGATTTTTTCCTTTGGGCCACGTGAAGAATGAGGTCTACGCCAAAAGCCCAGCGTTCATTCAAGACCTCAAAGATAGAATTCCAGAGGATATCGAGGACACAGGGCGACGTATTTGACTTGATTGGCTCCAAAGTTAATGCACGTGGCACTAATTTTGAGTTTGCAGTTCGGTTTTCTCTTCCGTCTCTGGAATACAATAGCAGGGGTTCTTCCACTTCAAAGAACAGTACTCAATGTCGATCACAAACATCGCAATTCTTGTTCTGAGGAAGTTGCTGGTGTAGTTGCGTACAAATGGGAGCTCAGGACTGACCCTTAAAAGGTTTCTGCTTCCATGCTAAGCCTTGGTGCCATCAGACTCTATCATAAGCTCTATCATAAGCTCTGGCACATAACAGCAGTGGTGACAATTTTATCGTTGAAGTCTGATTTAATTTCAGTAATTCTAAGCACCTGCAGCTCTGATAAGTGTGCGTTAATCTTGAGCCAAACTGTTCAGGCGAAATGGTGTCAAAATTACAGGTAGTAAGTTGATAGGTCGGTAGCTTCGGGGAAAGTCTATGGGCTTGCCCGGTTTGTCTTACATGATTATTACTGCTTGTTCCCACCTCCTTGGAAAGTATTGGAGTCTCATCACCGCATTCGAGATGTTGACCAGCTTCATCACAGCCCACAGTTGCTGATGCAGTTTCTGCCTCGGGTCTGATGGAACTCACACCTACAGAGGATGGTTAATCTAGGATAAGCCACAATAATGGCAACAACAAGACCAGTATGCAGAACCTTGAGTATAAATCTACGTAAGGTGCATTGGCTCTACTGTACTTGAGACCAACACTTGTCCACGGCTCTGTTGTCTGGTGGCCAAAAATCTATCGACAAACAGCCACTAAGAATTAAACTGATTAGGCTGCAGTATAATCAATTACTAGCAGCCAAAAAGTTGATAATTCAGTATAGATTGAAATTGATCTATCAAGCATCTTTGGAACTAGGTGGTGTTCCCAATCATCACTCCAGTCAAAACTTGAGGGTGAACTTCGGGGATGCACAGTAGGCCCATAAGTGGCCGGGGTGAAATTGCGGCTAACCCGTGTATCATGGGGTCTACCGAATTCCAGGGTTCTATGGCTTCTTCCAAAGCCCCACCCCAAATTCAGTAAACAGTAACATTCACAGAACTGGAAAAAGTTCAGAAGCTCTGGAGCCATGAGAACTACACCAACGCATGCTTTACTTCTCTCCACTAGATGTTTTTATCGAGATGGAAGCAAGACCTAGCAATATCGGAAGCTGGAGCCACTAAAACTGCCAAGGACTTACACATGGTACTCAGATGGTTCCAAGATATGCAAGGAGACAAGCGCCGGAATCGTGGGAATCTCCGGAACTAAACGTGGGAATCATAGGAAGCATGCTACTTTTTTTAAAGCAGAGAAACACGCGATTAACGTCTGCGTACCAGAGAAGCTCGGAAAAGGCTATGAAGACCGGAGAATCCCTATCCTGAATTATGGATACCGGGACACAAGGGGATAGCTGGAATTTAACGAGCGGATCAACTGACACGCAAAGAGATTACAGGCTGATGGCTGAACTGTTGGTTTAAAATATAACAGAAAGCAAGATGGTTCTAATGACCAGGACTCAAAGACACTAAAGTCATGGTGGAAGAAGAGTTCCAGCCCTCATTTACCGCTAGTCTTCTAAAGCTAGTAAAAATCAGCTTAGGAAAGTGACAGGGTTACTAGCTGGACACTTCTTATCAATCACCGCCAACCACCTATGAGAATCATTTGTTGTTCTAAATAAGTGTTTCTAAGAAGAACGAGGGATATTCTTTCTCTTGTGATCCATCACTAAGTCAAACCTTAAATAAACCTAACAAATGACATTATACATTACAACGTTCGTTATACATTGTAGACTCTGTACCCAAGCATTATAAATCAATAATAGTCAAGTATGAAACACCTATCCTTAAACCTATATAGAAGTTTTGATCACTGACACAGAACATAAATTATCTCTTAACACTCCGATACATGAAATTCCATCTCAAAGTTTAAAGATTCAAGCTCGAATTACAGTTAGTCCCCGGCAGTACTGATCATATAGATACTCGTTGCAAATTGTGCGTGAATTTTTCCCAACCACACTCACTTATTCATGTCGGTAAGCCTACAGATAATAATTTCTTTAAACACATAACCGTTTTCTTTTTTTTTGGTCAAGCAACGAGCAGGAAAAAAAGAATGCCGACACGCCAATGAAATCTGATCAATAAGTAGCCGATGGCTAGTCTCGCGTAAGTATCGGAATGATTTTGATATGTGGGTCACTTGTCGCCTTAAGGGAAGGAAATCGACTGATTTCTCGTAAGAGACGAGCTGCCGAACTTTGACGTTGAAATCGCGATGATATACTGCTTCGAAGAAATGTCTTTAAGTTTTGTGGAGCAAATTAGTTGCGGTCACGGGTTGGTTCATTCAAGCGATATACATTTCCTCAATGAGATATCACGACCGGTGTACCTTGAACTGTCAGAAGTACAGAAAACCTTGTCGTTTCTCACTTTTCAACATCAAAAAGTTGCGTTTTATACATATAGTCAAGAAACATTCTTGATTTTACCTTCCTTATTAATTATGTTAAAAGCAAATGTGACTACCACATAAATATCAGTGAAGTTCACTTGACCGTAATCACCAAGATAAAAAAAAGGGTCGGGCGTCCAAACGCTGGTAGGCCAGCCATAGAACCTGTCATAAATAGTTTTCTTCTTCAACCAGTTTAAATGAAAACTCACAGCTAAATGTATCAAGCTACAAAAGTTCTTAAACTTTTGAGAGCCTATATAATTTTAATCTTAATATCGGTCGAGCAGTGTATGTACTCCGATATATCAATATACGATCAGTTATGGTGAGTTTTCTGTACCAGATTACTGGGCCACATGTGAAGATAATCTCGTACAAATCACGGACATTCAATATTATACGTCTTTCATTAAATAAAATGATCAAATCTAATCTATCTTAATCTAATTGAAAACCAATATACAAAACCGCAATTTTTTGCTCAATGAACTCAAATATATAATTCAATCAGCATAATTGATACTTTCCTATGATATACAATGTTATCTCGTAAATCATTTTCCCACAGGTTTATTTATACGGAATTGAAAAATGCTCAATGATCATGTAGGTGCAACTTCCGAGTTTATTATAGGTGTGATTTATGGTTTGCAATTAGTTGAGAAATTGTTGATATATAATATGTTTGTTATTGAGGCATTGGAATTTGATAGGACAGTTGGAGATTTCTAGATCCGTAAACAAATGAATAGTCGCGTTGTGAAACATGCACCCCGATTGTTTTTTTCTGTTTCTTCAATTGTTCATCTGTCTAATATGTAACTTATATAAACGAAAGTCGGGTTGATTACACCATTTATAACCCAAGAGCCGCTGGACCGATTTTTATGATTTGTTAGATTTGTTTGCCCTGAAAAGCAAAATAACTATTGAAAATTCACGGATTCATTGAACACAACATTTTTTGAGCATGAAGTTGGTCGGGTCATCTAGTTATAGATAAGAGATGGAAATGGTGTTTTAACAGATATGAGAACCTTTAAAAATGTGGTACTTCATAACTTTTTTTTGTTCTTTTTCTTTAACTTGAGTTATTCTTCTTGTTTCGAATTATTATCATTTTTCTCATTGATTTTTTTCCTTCATAGGTAGGTAGGTACATTTTTCAATTCAGACTCTTTTTCCAATAAAATGTTTTGAACCGTATTATTATTAATTTGATGTTTGACATCTCTATTGATGATATTTCTCGTTTTGGAAAAACTTTATAGATATACCTTTTGTGATTCTTCACTGGGTATATTATGATATCATTTTAATAAAAGGTTATTAAAGTTTTTTTTACGCTTTCACTTTTTGTTTTCTCACTTTTTAAATATTTTTGTATCGTTCTTTTTCTCTCTGTTGTCGATTCATCATAATATTAGTTTTTGTATTTTCGATTATTTTATTATTATTATTATTTAGTCGTATTGAGTTTTAATGTCTCTTTTATTCTATTTTGGGTCAATTTTTCTTCCTTAGTTTAAATTAGTTGATGTAATTCAAACAACGATAATACTTTAAGAACATTCCTGAACAGTTCTTTTTATTTTTTTGTAACTTACAAGATAGGTTTTCATGTTTGAATACAATGAAAAGTTTCAAATAGGCTGACCTTATGAAAAACATGGAAAATATTCCACACAAAAATAGACAAAATCAGATGAAAATTATTCAACTGGAAAATATTTCTTCTACACGTGAAGTAATGGTACAATGAAAAGAGGAACTACCTAAAATAAAAAAAAAACAAAATGATTAACAAAATACATAAGAAAAACATTTCGAAAGAGAAACAAGCTTAAAAAAACAAAAAAAAGCATTCAAAACATAAAAACGAATAAAAATGTCCTTGGTAAAAGTAAAAAGTAGTAAAATTCTAAAACATCTGTCGTAGTGATACGAGGATAAGAGATAAGAGGAGTTGAGACTTCCAATATCCAAAATTGTTTACAATCACCAATTATCCGGACAGAATTTTGCTTATAATAATAATTATTAGTCTACTTTTTACAATTAATCAATCAATAGAACTCGAAGGCTCTAGATTAAATTAAATCATCTTAGGCAACAGCAATGTTTAATTTTTTTCAGAAACTATAATGAAGTCAGAAAACATTCAACTGGGAATTAATTAGGATTGCAAAACATTCAACTTCCTTGTTTATGTTTTCTGGTTTGGACCAATAAATTATTCATCAGTTCTTAAGTTATTGTTGGTTGAAAATAAATTTAAGAATTTGCTAAGCTTAATGATTTTTTTAACAGGGTTTCTATAGATAAACGAGACTCTCGATATACCAGAAACTGAATAATTCGGTATAATGATAATTATTTGTTTGTTACCAATTATTATGATTTATAGTAGGTATCATTTTAACAAATGCATGATTTGGTTGACAGTTGCTTACTAATCATGAACCTAATTCAATTAATTGAATGTAAGCATTGGAATTTTTGTCAATGCCGGTTTACAGCTTCACTATTTTACATTTGTTTCCCATTACCTATTGATCATTTGCATTTTCTTTTTGTTAAAACTTAATTTGGTTTGTTGCTTTGATCATCAAATTATTATTGATGCGCAGTTTTTTAACTCATGCCCTTTTGTTTCAGGTAACAACTTATGCAGACAAAGATTGGTACAGAAAGAGATACAAAGTGAGTCCCTATAACCGATGAAGTTATCAGTTAGTGACTAAAAGTACATACTTAACTCTCCTGCCTTCTTCAGTTAATTCATCTGAACTGGACAGCAGACTTTGTATGCTAATTCAACATATGCCCTGTCATGTATTTAGATGTTACCCAGTCAATAGTTGCTTTTAAGACCGTGTACTATTGTTTTAAAATAAATTATATTCGAGTGGTCTCGGTGTGGGTGTTTATAGGTCCATTGTAAACAACCAACTAAAAAAGCCAAAGATGTATTGTGTTTTTTATTAAGATTTTTTGATCGATCAAACATGATCAAATAAGCAAGCTACAGAAAACTCCACCATTGTCAACAAGATATGATTTAGATTTGAGCTCGTATTTATGAAGCCTTTATTGTGAATTCAAATTTATTCATTGGCTTTCATTTCTCCAAGAAATGACCGAGTGGTGGGCGGCACATACAGGGTGAATTGAAATTGGAATTTGGAAAAAATTCAATTAATCGTGACTGCAATAATATGCGATAAAGCTGCACCGTGACGTCTTTGCTAATCGAGTTTATCGCTTTGACTTGGGGTTAAGTACCGTAACATTTTGTTGACGTAACTTTGATGCATTTTATTGCCCATTGAAGACATCGGGAGTTTTTTAAAGGTCACGAGATTTGACCAGAATGAGAGAGATCTTAGATAGGATGGTTTGGTTCCCATGGATCAATGGTACTGATGAAAAGATACTTGAATTCGAATTGTCGGAGGCTATTGGGTGCTGCTTCTCTCAACCATAACTTAGACGACAAATAATTTCAGGAAGGCTAGCTATTCTCTATTTGTGTGTACAATATCTTGATTTGTTAATTAGAGGTTGGCTTGGAATCATCCCGAGGAGGCAACAGCTGGAGGTGAACAGCGGTGATGTTCATGAGGTGTTTTGTCTGTTGGGAAGAATACTAGTTGCCTGGTATTCTTGCTTAGACAACTGATGGAAGTACACCACCAAATTAAGACCGCACTACACCACCTTTTTCGCAAGGTAGAAGGAGCGCTTGACGCAAACAGGAAAGCTTTTGTGAACATAAACATTTCTGTGACGTCTGCGAAGAATTTAGGAACACATACGACCAAGCAAAATTCCTGATTGTTGCTAACCATCGATAGACTAGACTCAGGAAGATAAAACTCATTAATGAACTAACTATCTTAACCCCAATCAGGTGAGTCGTCGAATCCTTGGTCTGGTTTGACGATCCTCTAGGTACTAATGAACACCTTCAAAAAACTCAATCCGCCCCCTCTCCGACCTGAGGTCTCTGTTGTAGTGTTTTACTTTAACAATGTGGAGTTCGCAGAGATCACTATGGGGGAGACAGTAGCACGATTTTATGAAAGTCCGTTTGAAGGAATGGATAAACATGCGTCCAAAAGGACCATTAAAAGTGACATGTACGACTGTCCTCTCAGAAGGCTGATCGGTAGAGAGAATGAGATGTGGAGAAAATTTCAAAAAATCTGGACTCAGCTCTGACTACAATGGATATTCTTTGATTCGCAAGAAGGTAGAGGTAGAACACCGCGTGGATTTATGCTGTCTATCATTTGCTACCAGAGCGAAGCATCTTATACCTACGAACATCAATCACTTCTCGTCATATCTCAACAACCTTCACAAAGACAATAAACTTCATTTCGCCATGAACCATTATGATTTAACACCTACTACCTCTAAAGAGAGGGCTGGCGCTTTTGCTGCTTCCTTTCAATCGTGTTACTCGAACCAACTTAATGTTAGCATTAGACACATGGATTCTATTCCTTTTGCGAAGCTTCATACCAACTCACTGAAAAGAAATCACAACAAAGCTGTTGTCTCTGGACCCTTCACAGCGTGCTTGCCCAAGTGTAATCCCGCCGATACTTTTGAAGAACTGCCACCCTCTGTCAACCCCCCTACGTCATATGTCTCAAGGATCCTTTGATAATGGCATTTTTCCAGAGGAATGAAAGAATTCCTCCTCAATTCTATTTTCCAAATCGGCTTCATCCTCATTCTAATACCAAAAAAGGTCTTTGAATCTATTATCACTTGACTGCCACAATCCTTGGTGTCTACCACAACTTCCTTGTCACTTCCATGGAAGAGAAAAGTCAGGAAAACATTATTTGCACTGATCTGTCAAAGACCTTCGACAGTATCTGTCACGCCCTTCTCTTGAAAAAACTGGACGAGATTGATGTGGGCGGTAGATAGAACATGCTTTAATACCTCGGGGTATCTGTTGTATGACGACGAACTAAAACCTTTAGAACACACCACGTAAGCCATTAGGACCAGGATCAATTCTTGAGATTCCAAAGGCAACAGAAGTAACCTGGGCAGAGAGACTTCTGCTCGAAAAGGCCACTTCACGCTGGAGTAACGCCCCAGGCATGTTACAAGCAAAGGCCCGATTCGGGCAAGACCTTGAATCTTGGCAGGAAAGTCCTCAGACAATGGTAGGTCTATTAACAGATCACTTATAGTCGGAGTTATTCGGCTCTTAAAAACACTAGGATACAATACTTTGGGTTAGTTTGGTTGCAACTGGCCCCGGAGGCTTGAGCATGTATTTGAGTACTTCTTTTTTTTTTGTGCCTTATCCTCAGTGGATGTTGGCGATTACTATGGCCCATCTGCTTTTATTTGCTTCAGCCCAAAATAGATCCATAGATGTCATTCCTTTCCATCGTCTCAGAATTCGCAGACACGATATTCGTCGTCTTCCAATACCTTTTTTTTCGTTAAGCTTGCCCTGCATGATAGGCTGAAGTAGGCTATATTTCTGGTTTCGCATAACATGTCCGAAGTATGACAGTGTGCCATCTTTGATAAAGTTCAAAACCTCTTTTTGTTTTCTCATACGCTGTAGGTCGCCTTCGTTGGTTACGTGGTAAATCCATGATATTCTAAGCATGCGTTTACATGCAGCGTCAGCGTCGGTCTATTAGCCTCTGGAGACCCTCAACTGTGTCGGCAATTAGGACTGTGTCTTCAGCGTACCTTAGATTATTGAGTAGGCCATTTAGTGAAATACCGTGATCTGTATTCTCCAGAGCCTCTCTGAATAGTCTCTCGGAATAAATATCAAAGACCAGAGAGTACACATTGCTGCCGAACTCCTCCTTGGCGTACCTCGAACTCTTCAGAGAGCCGAGCGCATACTCTACCCGGACAAGGAATAAATGTTGAAACCAGCCATTCTTCTGGAATTGTGCCGCTGTCATGAATGTAATTGAATAGCTCTGTAATGATGTCAATGTGGTTTTGTTCGTTTTAAGCTTCCTCATTGCATCCGCAACCTTTTCTTTGGCGAAAGTGGGCCCAGGTTCAATGTTTGGTTCCTCTTAAATGCCTGATGCTGATGACATAGAAAGATTGTCTTGTTAAGAAACAAATGATGTTACGGGAGCGGAAAGAAGCCTCTAAGAAGGTTGGTCCTTGTATCAGTTCCACAAGATCCACCAGGGTAGAGACAACCAAATTTGTGACTGGTAAAAAAGACTTGGACTAACCTGGGCAGCCTTCGGAAGGTTGTGTAATATCCTGGGATCAGATTGTCATCTGCCAACCATTGGCGCCGAAAGATTAAACTTGGCAAGACGCTCAGCTAATAAAATTAGAGCTGCACAGAGAGATATAAGAGACTATGTCTGAGAGATGGGAGGTGTCCAACACAATAAATGTAAAGTAACTGACACCATAGAACGGATCCCCAACCTCGATTGATTAGAACTGGTCCTTAATGATAGCCGAAGCATTTGGAAGTGGAGAAAGACCATCCATATGATGGTCTGATGACGCATCCCGTCCAACTGGATGAGCTCAATTGAGGATGGAAAACGATGGATACACTTATGGGATAAGCCTCCCAGCAGTGGTCGAGTAAAGCAGATTGATAGGCTTCATGTGAAGCTGTGTATTATTTTGTGGATAAGCCTGTGGTTGTTTGATGCTGCTTTCAGTATCTGGGCAGTGAGATGAGTAGTTTGATGGACTGCTGAATGTTTCAATTAGGATTGATTATAAGATAAAATAGTCTGCAGTGTATTGGATGTCCTCAAGGATCCCGTCGTCGACTGTGGAGGGGATAGAATAATATAACCTGCCCACCCATGTGGATCATTATGATTGTATTGTTCCACAAACATGTGGTTCCCATCCTCCCCAAAATAAAAGAACTTCTTTTTTTCCATCCAGAAGATTCCATGAAGAAGTTATCGGTAGGCTTTGCTACTTTCTTCTTCTACTTCTCACACCATGTATGTGACACACCAAAGAAAAAATCCTTTGCACCCATAACGCTACCTTTGGTCACACATCGTTTTTCATTCAAATCTCATTGATCATCACACCAAATCAAAAGATTAGATAAATCAAACTCATCTATAACAAGCTCTTAACAGGACGCGATTATTCATAAGCCAAATATGATCCGGCCACCCCGGAGTCAGCGCTTAACATAATTAATTAAAAACTACTAAAGGGGGGCATTAACGAGTGGACTCCCTACCATCCGTCAGGCAAAAGGAAAACGATAACACACAAACAGACGAACAGACAGAACCAGATGCTCGGTCTGCTTTGTTAATTGTTGTGGAGGTACTTTATGAGGATCAAGTCGGAGTTACAAGCGTAAATGCTCCCGCTAACTGATTGCAGTTCATTAGTAATGTTTTGTTTTCATTCTTCTTTCGATGAATGGTCATTTATTTTGTGCTACGGCTGTTTTGATTATACCATCAATGTAGATGCTGTATCGTAAGCATAAACTGAAAGTGCGTGAACCTTAAATGGTTAACGGAATTCGACGCAGATTATTTCTTTCGATTTTTCCAAGGTCTCTAGTCTACCGTATTGGAACACGAATAGAATCGATCCGAGCAGCTAACTCATTTGCACAACTAATAACTCAAATAATTACTATTTTGCACATAATCTGTCTTAATTCAGATGAATTTTTTAAGGTACAAGTTCCGTGTCGGTCATGGGGAATATTAATCAGGTTATTATTCATAATTATCCAAGGGGTTTTGTTTTGATAAATTGTTTTTGAATGGTACTGATAACGAGAATAATTGCGATCGTTTTTTTTGAATGTTTAATTAATTTGTTTTATTTACATCAAGACATATTCTGTGGGTTTTATGACATTAAATAATGCTCTGTGTTAAGCGGAGGCTTCACCTGTTGGGCGACAAAAAAGATACTATGTACTACGAAAGATTTCTCAATGACCTCAAAAATTATACTTACAGAGAAAATGTTTTTCTTAACAATAAAATAATTCAAATAATATACATTCACTATAATATTCGAAAAAGTACCAATGTGTTTCCATTATGATCCATGAAAAGCTTCAACAGTCTCCCATACATTTTCCAGTTTGATTGATTTACTTTGATGATAGGAAATGTCAAGGGAGCGTGATAGCTCCTTGGAAAGGATGATAATATATACTGCAGAGGTAGGATGAGTAGTACACTGTCTGAATAGCAGCCCCACTACTCTGCAGTGGACAAAAAGTGGCTTGGGCACAGTGATGTGACTGCTTGTGACCAGGCAATGCACTTATCTCAAACATTAGGTGGCGGCTAAGCAGCTATTAACCAAAAATAAATGATAATTAGACATACCAATACCAATATATCAAGATGTTCATATAGACTTTGTCTTCAAACAAATAGGACATTTTATAATTCATAAACCGCTGGTGCCAGCAGTTTCCGTGAACAAAGAATACTGCATCAACATAACAGGCTTTCTCCCCAATGGAGTACGAGCGTTAGCAACACCGCCTTCAAGGATGTGTTGGCCGGAGTCTGGCAGGAAACTGAAGCATGTGTGAGGTGATATCCAAAATTGCATGGTTTTGTCTACAGAGGGCGTCAAAGATTCAACAAAATGTTGGCTTTTTCTAAATTTTTCAAAAATGTTTCAATTAATTTTAATAACTTTTGGTGCCTGGTCTTGGATTATGAAATAACATTTTTGATGCTATTCCGACCAGCTAAAATTAACCGGGAGTGTTGAGAAAGTGACATCAGTAGTTATATCTTATGATACTAGTTACTAGTGAGTTATAGATTGTAACTCACGTTTCCGTGCCAAACAAACAAAAAACCTACTTTAACCAGAATTTAAACAGGTCATTCTGACATTTATAGGGTACTGAGCTCCGATTTGATCACAAAGCTCATCAATTATTATCCTTAAAAAAAAAACGATTTATTCCACTTTTTGAATAAAACACTGTATGCCACTCGTGTGTTATGTTTCCCAACACACTTGAGAATGTATTCCACTCGGCCTAACGGTCTCTTGGTATCAATATTTTTCGCGTGACCTATTTTCAACATAACACACTAGTACCATAAAATAGTAGTAGGGGATCCAAATAGGAGACGACCCTCGATGAGAAGTGTTTTATATCAAATTTATATATGAGAACAAATATATTTCAGGGTGGTCTAAAAATTCTCATCCAGTCTATGATTAATTAAAAGTATAAGTTTTTTTTTTATTGAGAAAATGTATCTCATTTTCTTAATGAACAAATGAAAGTATGGAGTCGACTGAAGATGCAAACATCAGGTTCCCTGGTATTTTTTAGTCATAACTAATAGGTTGCCTAGAGGTAAGTCAATAGTTGTAATTTGCACTCATCTGTTTATTCAATGCTAAAAATGAAGTATAAACAATTTTGTGGAGAATACAATTTTACGTCAGTTTTGTAATACGTTTCTACGCCGCGCCGTCAGATGCACTGAAAGCGAGATTTTTGCGAAAAACCAATTTTCGTGACATTTGACCTTCGATATCTCAAGACGCACACGGGCTGGAATATGAGAAATTTTGTTGGTGTCTTAGAATATCAAAACGAAGCTCCCTGCAGGGCTCATTACGCAGAGCAATTCTTATTTCCCTGGGCTATAATTGGTCAGCGACAGTTTCTGTTTTGCTACAGCTCTATCAGAATAATATTTCTTTGAATAGATTGCAGCCGATGGTTTCTTCTCAGCTGAGCTTCAAAAGGCACCTGAGAGCGTTCCTTGATCATATATTAGGCTGACGTCATGGCAGCATTTATCTCCAGAAGTGGAAACATGAAACCAAGCTGGTGAAGTGCTGGTGGAGAACAAAATACAATACTGTCTAGTTCTGCCGCTCAGGAAGCCTAACCAAGTTCTATTATACTTATATTTGAGTACATGGCAGCTAAGTTTACATGAATCTGAGCACTCAGTGTCAGACTTTTGTTGTCAGGAAAATTCAACATTATCGTATCTCTTACCCTCCTTCGACTTTCTCTTTCAAGATGACCCCACTCTACTATGCTATGACAAAGTGTACTAAATACATATTTTGTCGCACTCTCAAAGTGATGAGTGTAGTTCTTCTGAGAAAGCTGGTAAGTCATAAGTTAGAATGTCCAGATACAAATTACCAGTCTGAACGAAGCTGAATAAACCTGGTTCAGCTACTTTTGTTTCCCATTATACTCTTTGGTTGTCAATCTGTCAACAGTCCTCATCCAGCAAAAATTGATCCAATGTGAATTTTTCTTTTGGAAATGGTGCAGAAATGTACTCTATCTTCTTGGTCAAAAAGTGATATGAATCAAATGAAATGTTCACTAGGATTGGCCATTACACCAGTTGGAATAGCGTCTATTTCTGTTTCTCCAATAATTACTATATATAATTATTTGAACTTCCTTTTTGTGTACCAGCCTTCAACCAATACCAGAGTGGTCTGAGAAGTTTTCAACGTTAATATGATCACTCGTCGGTAAAATCTTAGGGATGTGTCCATTTTGAATACGCAGTTGTTATTTGTCAAGCTTTTGAGTGAGTCGATGTGCACTTCCGCACTATATATATTCTCAAGTGGGGAAATTGCAAAGAGCGCCTCTAGCAATTCCAATATAGTCAGCTAAAGTTGTTTCTGCCAGTCCAAAATTTATATAGTACAGGAAACAACACAGTGACAAACGTAGCAAAAATGTGGCTCGGGCTGTAGAGTATTTTCCGAAGCTAAAGCTAAACATCACTCGGGCTCTTGGCTTTGAACGGAACTGGGTGGAGGGTAGAACAGCTAGGCAGCAGAAACATCACTAGCAAAACCGTGCACATCCACACCGATTTTATCGACTTCAAAAGACACCTCAGAACCAGTACAGCAATGCCTTTGTTCCCTCTCAGAGGCATCTTCAAACAACACGCTAGCAGAAGCATAGTTACAGCAGAGGAAATCGAGCTGCCGAATCTCTTGCAGGACCAGAGGACATTGTGAGGCTCACCGTGACGGCAGCCAAGGATATGATGAAGCAACGTTGCACGCTATTCAGACTCCGTCAGGACCAGACCGTCGGCTGCTACTAAGGTATCCTGACAGAGCTCCAGCAGAACAAACATTTTCGCTGACCAGGAAGAATCTACGCCTGGTACCGATCATTCTCACAGGTCACTATCAGCTGAAACAACACCCTCTTGTGATGCGGTCAACCCACACCCTATTATGCGGGGCTGGGCCAAGAGGACGAGACGATGGAACACATGCTTTGCGAATGCTCTGCCCTGTCTTCAATTCGCGCAGAGCCATGCTAGCATATTCTTACCGATCCCTTGCAAAGATCGAGGATACTGTTCTCGGCGACGCAAAGCCCATGTTGGATCGCTAGGCTTGATGACGAGTTAGATGACTCAGATATTCTCCTGTGGAGTCGCACAAAGTTGCCAGCCTACTACAATTATAACAGAATACAGAGAGAGTCGATGTGAGTGTTGTGAAAATGGAAAAAACTCAGTATCACACATTTTTTTCAAGGTTATATGCCTACGAACATTGAAGATTAGTTGGACGCTGTGTACAGGAACTCTACACCATCATATTTTGATACCACTGTGAAATTATGGACAGCTCAGATACCAAAGACTAGGAAAATGTTTCAGAACGTGTTCATATCTTAATCAACATTTGGGCATGAGGAAGCTATTCGTGCGTTGGGCGTTGACTTTGCTCACGTAAGATAAAAAAAAAAATTCATTGACGCAGCTTTGGAGGCGTCCAAACTACCGATACCATGTTCGAACTACTAGAGGCGGTATACGGGAACTTGAATACTCACCAAATTGTAGCTGCTGTTTTTGCGACCTGTCTAAGCCATTTGACTGTGTTAATCATAACATTCGGTTGCCGAAGTTGGAGAAGAGACAATGCCTTGAAATGGTTACAGCCTTATCTTGTGAACAGAGAAGAAGCGGTGAAGTCTTCGATGCTGAAAGTGGAGTTGAGTGAGCCTCAGGAATCAGTTTTTGGTTCCCTACTGTTCCTCATATACATGAATGACATTGCACACAGTGAAACTAACCATATTAACTGATGACGCAAGCATTGTGTGGAATGGTGAATCGATTGAAATACTGATGACAGCGGATTAAGTGGTCTCGAAAGCATGGATTGATACATTACTGAATGTGAACAAGACTAATTCCATGGACTTCAGGAGTCACATTGAGGTTTTGCAAGTGGGGACTGTTCCTGGTTGGAGCAAACTCTAGCGCCCAATTTTTTGGACTCTCTATATTTGATTTGAAGACTGCGAAAATTGTTTATAATATTGTCAGGGGTCAGGAAACTTTAAAGTACACAGCTGAAGTGCCCACAGTGTTCCCTTGCCAATACCACCAAGGGAGTATATCAGATATCTTTTACAAGGGAAGAAAGATATTCAACAACATTCCTATTCACATAAGGCTACAAAAGTACTTGCTATCGAAAACAGCAGGATACACACTATCAGAATTTTATAGTTCCCAGCGTGTTCAGATCTTGTTCCTATCCTAATTTTTGAATGTTTGTACCTGCACAGAACCGTGTTATATTTAATTCAACGAACTGTATAGCATTGGTTTTTTCTTTCAACTTTTAGTAGGTATGCTTTGATTGATACATTATCATACATCATCAAATAACAGTGAACATTTCTTTTTGACAAATGAAAAGGTGAATTGATTTGCGAAGAAAACTGTACTATTTGAAAAGTAAAGAGATGGGATGTAGGAACATGAAAATAGATTTAAAGATAACATCACTTGAACTTACCTATGTAGTTTTCAGTCCTTACACCCAGGGTGGCAGAAACCGAAATGAACTTGTACTCTTTAACCTGAATAATAAAAACAATATTTTGTAAGCCAAAAAGGTAATAAAGAGACATTGTTTTACGGTTATCCGATGTTAAACGGAAAGGTTGGTACAGAACCGTAATAAATGTCTAGAGTTACATCCATGTGAGTAGTGCCCTCCTTATACCGGTTTCGTCCCGTAATTGGACTCATCAGTAAGGCAGCTGGCACCACTCACACTGATGCAACTCTAGCCACTACCCTAATCTGGGTAAATGTGCAGTGGTTGTTTTTAGACAATCACTGCCATCTATTGGTTCGCAAGTCTGCGAACGCAAATAGATGTGAAGTATGTTCGAGCTGTACCTCTCGATCAGGGAATAAAGAGACATTGTTTTACGGTTATCCGATGTTAAACGGAAAGGTTGGTACAGAACCGTGATAAATGTCTAGAGTTACATCCATGTGAGTAGTGCCCTCCTTATACCGGTTTCGTCCCGTAATTGGACTCATCAGTAAGGCAGCTGGCACCACTCACACTGTCTAAAAACAACCACTGCACATTTACCCAGATTAGGGTAGTGGCTAGAGTTGCATCAGTGTGAGTGGTGCCAGCTGCCTTACTGATGAGTCCAATTACGGGACGAAACCGGTATAAGGAGGGCACTACTCACATGGATGTAACTCTAGACATTTATTACGGTTCTGTACCAACCTTTCCGTCCAAAAAGGTAAGTAAAACTATCGGAAGAATCAATTCCCCAACTCCAAAGGCATTACGTTTTGATGCATGATTAAGCAGTATTGTAGCATAGCCAATTCATAAAAATGTACACGGATTTATATTACTACGGCAATTAAATTATAAGTAATTGCTTATATTCAAAGATTATTTATGCATATTACAGCTAATTTCAAAAAGTCAATTGAAATTAACTGAGACACTTCCAACCTTCTCCAATGTTGACGAGTCATCAACTTCATGAAATAATCACATTCTTAATCGAGGCCACCGACAGATCGAACCGCAAAGATTACTATGAAAGTGTTGTAATTTCACATTATGATCTCATTCATCTCTAATGCAATGGCGATTCGAAACGCAACGAAATTAAAACAATTCTTATCTGGACATGTTTAACAGCTAAGCTAACAGCCAAAGATAAATTACACACTTTTGCTGTCGAAAACTCGAAGTAATTTTGAATTATCTCCAGCGAGCATCAGTATTCGGTTGCAAAACAATAAAAATTGTGTATCATTAGGCTCTCATAACTAATGATCATTTTTATTAAGTAGTCTCGGTTAACACGAACGAAAAAATTGAAGATCAGATAAAATTGTGGGTCAAAACGCGTTGCCAAACTCTGGCTGGTATTTTTTTTCGCTTTTAATTCACGCTGGGCTTGATATGGCGGAATTATTGATTACTATCTGCCGCTATCGTTTTCTAACTGTTTGATTGATTATTTTTGTTGATTTGTTGTGCTCCTGCTATGGTCATATGGGTCCTTTGTGGTTATGATTGAATCTATTATTTTCTGTTGGTGGAACATATTTCAATTTCATCGAGGAACCACGAACATTCATATCAGACGCAAATCAGATGATTCATTTTTCAATTCATGAATTGTTTATTCTATCACTGATTCCTGTATTCGCCTGTTCAGAAGCTAAAATCTCAGGAGAGCAGAAACCAACAAATCTGCAGGGGTAGTAAAATTTCTAGAAGTAACAAAACGAGCAGCCCACAACTTCTATCAAAGAGCAGCTCCATGGGATCCTAGGTAGTATGGGATTCCAATCTTGCCAAAGTATATTTACTAAAACTTCCCCATAAAGTTTCTCAAAAGCTTGCCCTACGCGGTTTGCTTAGGCAATCTTATCGTACCCTTATTTTGTTCTGCATCCACAGTTTCAGCTCTGTCGTTTCTAAGAAGAACCGGAGTTCACACTCTTCCAGGTGTGTTTCTCGTGTGGCATTGTACCCTTTACAGTTTGTGTGGAATAAAAGGTATTTCATCCTCTTCCCACATCCTGCTCAAGGGAGCATGACCTGTTATGAGATTTATTGCTTTTCTTATTTGGCTCCTGGTATGAGTCTTGCATGTTATCTGCTTTCCTGTATATATGAAGCATTGAGCATCAAGAAAGCCCTTGAATGCCTGGAAGGCTTTCCCAGTGATTCCTGAGTTGTGTAAGTTCCAGTTTATGAGATTTCTCATGTATGATTCTCCATTGGCTCTGGTCCCACTACCTCTCTCCTATCGCGAATTGTTATTTCCACCTTGTCATTTTGCCACTTCTTTTACTTTACATCCCATAGAAATTCTATGGGGTTTTTCAATTGGGAAAGGGTCGTACTTCGCAGCCCATGGTCGGTTATGGTTAGACAAAACTTCAAAAATCAGCATACACCAAAATGAAACATGCCATCTTGAAGGAAACACCAAGTTGCCTTTGAAAGTTTCTGGGTGGAGTTCCACATGGAAAGAAAATTTCGCAATTCAACGAGTACCACCATAAGGTACAAGCGCTGAAGGTTCCTATATCTAGCAATCAGAAACTTGAAAAAGTACCAAAGAGTGCGAAACGAAAACTAGGCAAAAGCATAACCGTTCTAAACCAAACCCAAAAATAGTGAAAACCAATTTGAAAGCCAAAATCGAGAACTAGGACAACCAAAATCAAATCAATACAAAAGTAGAAATCCCTGACTACTACCAATAAAGCAAGGTATCATTCCATCTTGCCCCAGCACAACAAAAAGCCCCAATAAGCCCAACAACTTCCAAAAAATAAGATCAAAATGTTCAGAAGTCTCCGATGTTATTGGTACCAAACCAAGTCATCAAGTGTGGAAGTGTGGAAAATTGGAGGACTTCTACCTCCGACAGTTTTCCGCTAAGGGCTAATTCGTATGCCTAGCAAAAACAAAGTGAGTACTAATGTTAAACAGATTGACAACCAAATAAGGAATAGAATAGCTGATGATGCTATCAACTCTTTTTGTACAACTCCATAAAATAAGAGGAATATGAGAGAACAGTTGCGAAGATCCCACTTCAACCCATCATTTTATTATGTTAGTATTCAGTCACATGGTGCTTTCAATATGTTTTAACTTGTTGAGATTTTGTCCTTACCCAAATAGCAAATATGTTCCCCAGTCCTTTTTAAAATGTCACTGACATCAAAATATAGTTCCTAGATCCACCCTGCCACTTAAAATGTTACACTATAAGGAAAAGTCACTTTGAAGTCAAGTCAAGAGTGACCGGTTAGTGCCTACCTACCATAAAAGAGAAAAATCAAGACCCCGATTGCAAGTGGCAAACGTGTAATTTGAAAAGTTGCTGGAACTACCCAACCCCAAATCTTCGAATATGATACCATAAAAAAGCAAAAACTGTGTAGTAACTTTTAGAAGTGCTACTATAATGCCTCCGCTAAGTTTTTGTTACTTTTTAGTAACAATTTAAGTTACGGGGTAGTCGCGGCCACGACACCTAGTTACTTATATTCTATAGTAGCATTGAAATATCACAATATGGCTACTGCTACGTTCCTGGGTCACTCTAAAGTAGCTGTCGCTTATCCATTGCCACGAAAGAGTCGCGGGAATCAAAAATGGGTACTTTACAGTAGCTATAACTTAATATACCCTGATAAATGTAATTTTCCCAGATCGCATAGTGTGCTGCTTTGTCTTAGTGTTTTTATTCTGTAAAATGTCTAAGGTGAATAAAAGGAAATTTAGATATTCTAGTACTTTCTACCGAAGAATTAAACAAAAGGAATAACGGCCAGCCGAAGCATCAACATCAAAAACAAAAACCACATCTTTTCCTATTTTTACTGATGAACATCATAAATCAGGTAGTGATGACTGTGACATTTTTGAAGCTGTTTCTGTAGATGAGTGTAGTGTTAGTGCATCTGAAACTGAATTTCAGAGAATTAATTTGAAAAACAACAGCAATATAAAACAGAAGCTAACAGAGTGGGCGTTAAAAGACTTCTCTATACCTCATGTAGCTTGAACGATTTATTGAGGAAACTGAAAAACGAACTCGCACTTGAGGAACGGAAGGATATAAGGACTTTAACTGTAACACCAAAGTCTTGTCCCATAAGATCCATGAGCGATGGTCATAATAATATAATGGAATCCAAATAAATTTATTATCCCTTTAACAAATGACTAAAGAAAAAGATACGAAATTAGTATCCTTTACTTTTGATATTGATGGATTGCCTCCTTTCAAAAGCTTCCCTCAGAGTTTTGGCCGATATTACCAAGAGTGCAAGAATTTCCACAAGAGTTGCTATCTATTGTGGGCCAACGAAAGCACCTCTTCAAGAATGTTTGCAGGAATTGGTAAACAAACTTAAAAGTCGTCTGAAAAGTGGGTTTCAGCTCAATGATTCGCCCTATCCTGTCTGTATTAAATTGGCATATTCGGGCTGATTCTCGCGTCCAAACGGGAACTTCAAAAGACTAGGCGGAACTTTATCGTGGCACCAATGGAATGTATAGTCGCCACCGCCGCAATCGGTGAAGCATATAAACGCTCCAATAAAGTGGCTCAGGGAACTTTCTTGGAAACAATAACTTTATAGTACCAAAGAATCGTTGACCATGTAGTTCCAATAAAGTGATTGTTTCTATGAAATCGCCTCTGGGTAGTCACAATTGTCACTTCATCAGTCAGAAGATGTTGAATGTTCCAAACGGGTAGGGTTGTCCTAGTATATTATTGCCACCGATACTTTGTGGAAGCACATGGAACTTTAAAGTATTTTTCGGTAGGAAGACTTGGCCGCCGCGAACCCGCGACAAGGCAGCTTCGTAACAGATAAGTCGCAGTCACCAGTAGGATACTTCATAGTGACACTTTGAGTGGCGGAAACTACCCAAGACACTACTTGGCTACTCAAAAATCTTTCCCCATTTTGGTCGCAGTTACTTCACAGCTACGGATATACGACGTAGCCGCCGATAGTCACCGCCCACTTTGTAGTGGCTCTCATAGTAGCAGTTACGTATCTGCCACCATAAATGCTAGTTTGGAATAGTTCCGTTTTACGGTACTTCTAATGATATTTTCGTTGTGCTCAATTTCTCCAGATCAAACAAGGCATCCAGAGTGGCTCAAATTTTCTATTCCTGCATGCTCTAAATAGTTTTCCATCTGGTTGTAAGCTCGTTAATGTTATCCTCATAATTTTTTGCCAGTCTCTTCAAATTATCGTCCAATTTCCTTTTGATCTGGTTATGGAAGACTCTTGGAAAATTTCATTTTGGGAAAAATCAAAACCAAGTGTTCCACTGAAGGCCTAAGTTAGCTACAAATTGTAAGACTTGTTGAAGAGAGGGATGCAAACTTGAATTTCTGGGATTCATAAGTTCATCTATGAAGGAAATTTCAATTGTTAAATTTTGTTTCTGAATTAATATTATGGAAATATAGTCGTTAAAATAATGAACTAATTAGGATGAACGGACGCAGTGATGAAATGTTGTGTCGGCACCAGATATAAAATGAAGTCCTCAAATAGTGGTCAACCAATAAATTATGGGTTCACGCATTTTGAAAATATTTTTGATGAAATTAACCGCATTTTATAGAAATTAACATGTTTCTTAGTAGTCGTTATTGAGAACCATTTACATGTAAATTATAAAAAAATTAGAGATTCATGAAAACAGAATATATTACGTTAAATAAGTGAAAATTGAAGGAGATCGAATGAAGTGCGAAATCATATTTTTACTTGGCCAAATGAATGAGATACTGTTAACTGAATAATTCTTCTTCAGCTTAATCCCGCCGTTATAAAAATAAAAATCAAGCTCGTGAACCGCACAAGAAATCCATCATAAGTAATCGATGACTTACCGCCGTCAAATTTAATTACATGCATTCAATCGAATGTCGGCATTTCAGACGCGACTAATCCAAATACATATATGCGTGAAGAAATTACTCCATCTTTATTCTTTCCGATAGTTATTCTACATAGCGGTAGATTTGCAAATATGGTCTGATAGATCGCGACTTATAAGGCCTTCCATCTAAAGCTTGAAAAACTGAAATTAATTTTAAGGTGCTCTTGGAACGTGTTTGATTGCTTTTTGCGAATTCCGCATCGGATTTTGCATAAATTATGCAAAACATTTAGATATGGATTTGACTGCTACCGGTATTTCCTGGCATTGTTGGGATGTGATTGATTTGTGATTTATTCATAAGGGTCGATGATTTGAATGAATTGATTCTAAGCCATTTACAAGAATTTTGATTAGCATTTTCTGGATGTATATTATTAGAATATCAATAGTGTGGCCCGCCACAGGCATGTAGGTTTTGAGTATGACGATAACACTGACCTGCGCACAATGACTGAAATTCGACTGAATGCTAATCACAAAGACACTGTGCATCAGAGGCTCTCGATCCAAAGCGGAATGTTTATGAAGAGTTATTTCCCGTACTTATATTCAAGACTTAAGTCGATCTTGGGCTTGAGAACGTCTTGAGATCATGAAATGCTTACTAATAACAAATCTTGGCCCAATATAATAACAGCTGTTTTATCTAAAGCGTACTTGAGTCCTACCTTGAACAATGCTCAAGACAGAAATGCTATGTTATCAACGTTATTATGTCAAAACCACGTGCTTCGCCCCAACCAAATCATTGCACGAAGATTCGACTATAGTAAACACAGAAACTGGAGTCTTGGTTGAGTACGACTCAAGTCTGAGAGAAATTTAAGAAACTCATGACGTGGCATATTTTTCTTAATCAAGGTTTGATGTTTTATAACGGTTGACATTTTGACAAACAACATCGACGAGGAAAGATTTTTTTGGATGTTCCTTCGATTGGTAACATTTTCGGAACTTTCAAAGTGACATTACAACACGACCATAAGGGGTGATCACCGATGCTAGGGAATTTGTCTCACATAATCTGGTAATTAATTTAACGACTCTTTCGAAAGACGGTGCACCACTTCCAACAAATTCCAAATTTCAAAGTCGGTGTTTACCGGCCCGGGATTCGATCCTGAGACCTGATGCGTGAGAAGTCGATGCACTAACCATTGCGCCACATCTCCGATACGTGCTATACATAGATTGTCATATTTCAAGACAAAATTGTTACTGGAAAAAAATTATTTTATTATGAACAATCTCTAGAAGCAATCTAAAAACTTGACGTCAATAAATTCCAAAAATATCGGCAATAATTAATTACAACATTATCGATAATTCCCAAACTCCTCAAGTCTCAAAGTTGAAGTTTTCTGGAAAAGTAGCCAAAAATATTGTTGAAAAGTAAGGAAACTTTGAGAGGTGGCACTCAACTAATCAGGGATATATCAACAATTTTATAAATTACAACTTCCAAACTTCTCAAGTCAAAATAATATAATGACAACCGCGTGGGTGTGTTAAATCTGAGGCGTACTTAAGTTCGATCTGATCCTACCTTGAAAAATACTTGTGACAAAAATGCAAGGTTATAATATTTTATCAACGTAATTATGTGCTTAAGTTGGGGTATTATAGTAAGGACAAAAACTTCAGACATGAATCTTGCTTGACTGAGCCTCAAGTCGAGGTTGATATCGGACTATGATACCTGCCTGACATCAAAAACTCCTTCTAGACAAATCTTGGCCCAGTATGAAAACAACAACTGCGTATTTGTTATTAGAAGCGTACTCAAGTTCGGTCCGAACCTACGTTTAACAATGCCTGGAAAAAAATGGTGAGGTTATGTTTTGTTATCAACGTTTTTATGTGAAAAAAACTTGAGTCTTGAATCTTGCTTGGTTGAGCATGGCTCAAGTTGAGAATTGAGATCGGACTATAGGTGCGGTACTTAGTCTTTGCACCGCGAACCTGCCGGGGCTTTTCTCTGTTGCCAACCATATAAACGACCAAGGGCCATACTTGCCTCAGGCGAGTACATCAATCCCCAGTCCCTAGCGATGTGCTTACTGTCCTCTGGGCCAGCGCCGTATGGCTCTGGATTAAGTAAGTACTCCCCGTATCTTGCTGGAATTCTCAGAACTTTTAATTTCGCAAAGACTGCTTCCTCCATCCAGCACCCTCATCTCCGGATGCTCACTCTCGGCTGCCTGCACTGCCCGTCTTTGATCCTCCATGGCGGTAAATGGTCTACTCATCCATGCCACCCTTATCACATTTGCCTAGATCCGCTGACCATCCATTTTTATATGTCACTAAACACAACTCCTCCCAGCTAACAACTCTTGCTGCCTCCACCTAGAACCTGATACTCTGTAGTTGCCACCGACCCTGAGTTCACTAAGATATCACCCCAGAACTTATATACTCCCTAGGAAAGGCTGGCGTCCACATAAATCTTTACCTTCATCGTGATTTCTTCTAGGGATTGGCGGTTACATTTTGGGTAGACGTAGCCATCTTCGCCCAAGCTCCCATTGCCTCCTCATCAGATATAGCATTCCAATCTGCAAAGCGGCCATGAGCCCTGATGTCAAGAGGCACGGTTTCACACAGCACT
Source organism: Orchestes rusci (assembly GCA_958502075.1). NCBI lineage: Eukaryota > Metazoa > Arthropoda > Insecta > Coleoptera > Curculionidae > Orchestes > Orchestes rusci. Next base: position 16,381,410 of record OY293311.1, read on the forward strand.
TGCAGTTCCTCCACAGCCACAACCCTGTATGCCCTTTCCAAAATAAGGAGATATGCTCCCAGTAGTCAGGAGAAGCTTCCTGACTCACAGTACTGCAGGTAGTACTATTCTCTCTCATAAATTATACCTTTTAGCTCTGATCATGCCTATCAACTTGCTACCCATTTTGGTTGCCTTCTCCCTGGTCCATTTGTCGTGCTCATTTAAATTGATGACTGTGTCTAGCCCAATACCCAATAAATTGTCCATAGTTTCACTATAGCTGATCCTGTTGTCTCATACCTTTAAGAGTGGTGGATTTTCAGCGTATAGGATGATCAAAGTGTAGCCGGTACATCGGATTCGGTTTTGGTTTGGGTATTGTATGTAGTTGAAAATTTCGAGGATGGCAAGACTACAGTTTTGAAGAAAAAAAGAAGATCTATTACAAGGGGTGAAGGAATGAACTTTGAAAGATTTTAACGACTTTTGAGTAAAAGTTATTGGTAGTTGTCCTTGGCGCCAGCGTTCCTTATTTCATAAAGTCTGGATACGTCACCGCATAGAGGTTATGTTTATTCCAAGTATCCTTGGAAACAATAAATCTTCAATAATAATTATCACAATGTAATGATATTGTGTTGGTTGTTTGAGAAGGTATGAGGAGTGATCCCACAAAATTTTGAATTTTCAACTCTTTAAGTTCACTTTTTACAGCACCCTAAACTTGGGGATGTGAAATTTTCTTGAGAAACATTGTCTTTTGAAGAAAATCACGAATCCCAAATTAAAAGATTCAATGTAGAGGGAATGATGTGAATAATTAGGAAAAAAGTGAAAAATATCTCTTCAAAAGTCACCTCCCAGTTTATTTTCCATAGCCTTCTGATGATGAGGATATTTTTTTAAAGTTTTTCCTATCGCCTGGGAAACTGGAAAGTGTTATTCATGACTAGCTGACTCGGCGGATTTCATACCACCGAATACTTAATCAAGAAAAAATGTTGTGTTAAATGAATTTGTTTAATCATCTGTGTCTTTTTTTGATGTTTCAGATGTTTAAATGATTTCTCTGTTACTCGGGGCGAAAACGAATCAAACATCAAAAATCATAAAAATCATTCCAGGCAGCGGTTCTACAGTTATGATGTGTTATAAAATATCTGACAATCTTTTTGAGGTATTTTTTTTTTAATTTATAAACTGAAAACGTATCTCTTGTTACAACAAATTTGGTCAGGTTCATAGAGAGTTTTTTCTTCAATTGATTTGTGAGTGTCTAGTTGTGATGAAATATTTGGATAATCTGATTTTTTCTCGATACATCTTATTCCGGGATTAGATCCCGGGATCAAGAAAGCCTTTCGAGGCTGACATCCCTAAAACGTACCATACCTTATTCGAACAAAATCCCTTGAAAAATAACAGAATCATCAAACATAACCTCACTGAGTCAATTTTTAAAAAACTTCTTGATCAAATCCCAGATAGAACCTACATATTATTTTCTGATTTGAACAAAATATTCTGGAAAATAACAAAACTATGCAAATATAACCTTACTTAGTATTTTTTTTTCTTGATCAAATCTCCCCACATAATAATATCTAATTTGATAACAAAATCCTTGGGAAAATATCAGAATTAGGTATGCAAACTTCACTGAGTCAATTTTTTTTCATTTTCTTGATAAAACCCCAAATAGAACTTACAATATCTCATTTGAACAAAATCCTCCGGAAAATGACAAAATTATGCAAACATAACCTCACTTATTTATTATTATTTTTTTTAATATCTTGATCAAATCTCCAATATCACCCACATATCTAATTTGAACAAAATCCAAACTAATGCAAACATAACCTCACTAAGTCAATCATTTTTAAATTTATTGATCAAATCCCAAATAGAACCTACGTATCCAATTTGAACAAAATCCTCCGGAAAATAACAAAATTGTGCAAACGTAACGTTACCAAGTCCTTTTTTCAATTTCTTGATAAAATCCATAATAAATAATATTGAGAACCCATGATACTAAAACAAACAAGATATGATCACGCGCAGGTTTCGCTGACGTCATTGTGAGCCCTAACCTCAAAATTCATAGGTTACCTGGGTAAGTGGGTTACCATGACACTAAAAAAAACAAGATGAACTAACGCCATAATACAATAACTCTCGCACATCCCCCTCAGTTGTCATCACGTGACCTATCTCAAACCTATACGATCAATGTCACGTGGGGACGTCATGCGTGAGCCAGTTCAAATTTCAATCAGCAAATGGTTACTAGGTCACGGTATTGATGTTTTACATCTAACCTCACCTTGGGCTCGCAGTGACGACATGCGCGGCGGCTTGGTTCTAATTTTGTCCAGCAATCGATCATATCTTGTTTGTTTCAGTATCATGTTGAGAACCTATATCTGATTTGAACAAAAGTTTTTGAGAAATAACAAAACTACGCAAACATAACCTCACTTCGTCCATTTTTAAAAAAATTCGTGATTAAAGCCTATACATATTATCTAATCATTTGGAAAATAACAATACTATTCAATTTCACTCAGTCATTATTTTTTATAAATTTCTTGTTCAAATCCCAAATAGAACCTACATCTAACGAACAAAATCCTTTGGAAATCAACGAGACAATGCAAACAAATTGTCAACACGAAGTCAATTTTTTGATCAAATTTTGAATTGAGCCTACTCATATAATATACCTTGAACAAAATCCTTCCGAAAATAATAAAACTATGCAGACATAACCTCTTTATGTATTTTTGTTAAAATTTCTTGATAAAATCACAAATTGGTCACATTATCTAATTTGAACAAAGTATTTTGGAAAGTAATAAAAGTATGCAAACATAATCTCACCAAGTCATTTTTGAAAAAATCTTTATCAATCTCTAATTTGAACAAAATTATTTGGAAAATATCAAAAACATGCAAATATAAACTCACTTCGTCTTTTTTTTTTAAACTTCTTGATGAAATTTTTCAACATTTATTGGTTTGAAACCGTCAAATTACAATTTTTCATGAACAAAATATAGTTGAAACATACTTTGTGTTTTTTTTTTAAGACAATTAATGAAATGTTCTCTCGAACCATGACATATTAAAATATGTAATGTTGTACCATATAATATAATTTGTTAGTATCTTTTGCCGTTCACAATGTATTTTTATTTGTATGTGTGTATTTATATTTTATTATTTATGTTTGAAGACATTTTTTACTTTTAATCCTTCATTGAGCCTTTGGTTATTATTTTTCACTTATAGGTATATTATATGTTGTATTGTTATGCATTAGGTATCGTTAACTTTTTTTTCTATAGCTAATTCAAACGTATAAACGATTATTTATTTATTTATTAACAAAAACCACTCAAACAATTGACGTTATGTTCATTTTAAGATGCTTGTGAACTCAAAATCGTAAAATATCCAATATCTCTTATTTTTTTGAGTGGTTGTGGACAAGCACTAAAAAAAAATTACGAATTTATCCATTTATATAAAACTTGCGTTCCATATTAAGTTTCGGTCAGCGTTAAAAAAAAATGTTTTCTGTATGCTCGACTTTGTCATGAGAATTTTAAAATGAGCTTTTAGTTCAACTGAAAATACGACTTATGGCATATTTTTGTTAGTAACCGGAAAATAATCGAATTGATTGAATTCAGCGAGATATTTTTGTAAAAAATGGATGAAGGAAGACATAAGATTTTCCCAGTGGTCCAAGAACCGGATTGGTGACCGTCAACTCAAGTATTGGAATGCTTCTGAGGATCAATCGACAGTGTCGATTAAATAGTTGTATTGCTACCTTCATACGTAATGCATTTTCTCAAGTAGAGGCCTGAGAGATGAGTGAATAATAAAAACCATCAATATTACTATGAGTACCTACAGCGAGTCCATGCAAAGGTGAAAAAGATAAATTGGGTTGAAATTTCATCTTCTGGGGTTCAGCCCTGCTGGGATGGAAACTGATTTGCGTAATAATTTTAGGTTAAAAAAATCAAGTATGTCCTGGAAATTGACCTAAATATATGTGTAATCCAAATTTTAAATATTTTCGGATAATAATGGGTCACTCTGTATTAGTTATTTAATTTTTTTTTTATTATTATTATACATAGTTTTTATACCAACATAACATTTCCAGTTGAAAATAATTTGAATTATTTATAATTTTATTGATAAATAAGTATCAATGAGTGCGTAAAAACCAAAAATAGGTGTGATCAAATTCCGTCATGGATATAAGATATGGAAGGGTGTTATTGTATTTGAGACCCTGAATTCAATATAATCTTGTTTACAACAACCAGTAATTAAATTCAGAATAAGGTTTTACCCTTATAATCAACGCAACAATTCAATTACAATGAAAAGAAAAAGCGTTCGAATAATATTCAATACACTATTACCAAGCATTTTTTATACGCGAGGAATCTATTTGATAATAGCTGTCAATAATTATCTTATTAATTCTCAATCTAATTTGAACAAGGCCAGTATTCAAGCAGTCTTAAATTGCATTTTTTATGCATTTACATAACCGTAATTTGTTTGCTAATTAGATTTTTGTGCGAAAAAAATTCCGACTCCGGCGTATTAATTCAACGAAATTGCCATTATCTCCGTGGGTTCCGAGCACATGTGCAATTATCGACTTTAAAATTTATTGTAGACTCTAGGAAATTGAATCTAAAACTTATTCGATTGGATTTATGTAATAAAAGGTCAAAAGTCGTCGGATAATGAAAAATACGGAATGCGTTGTGCTTGACCAAACTAGTTCCTATCATTTACATAATCAGAAAAAGTCTTGTCTAATGTTCCGTGTCACCGCAATTTTTTGTTATTTGGTTTGACTTCAACCTTGCGGCAGTTTGTGTGAGTTTGCATAATTCGACGAGTCTATTCAGAATTTCTTGATCATCTATTTTTTTATTCCAACTCAAGGGCATAAACAGAAGTTTAAACCAGAGGCTTCTGATTTTCTGGATCTATTTGTCAAACATTATACAAACCTTTTGAGACAAATTTTTGACAGGTGTCATTTTACAAAGCTGAAAAATACCTTTTCAAATACTCTGACCATTTGTCAACAGACCAGGTAACTACACTACATTTGTTCCAATAAAACTAACCGTTTTATACGTTATTGCAATAATACATTGAAATACTACGACGAGACATCAGTTGTTGTTTTAATTGTTAGTATTGAAAAACTCAGTTTTTAACCAATTCCAGAGAAACTTTGATACTGGAAAAAAGCCATATTTTCAAATATTCTGAAAAAAATGTTTAGTCTCAGTTGGACGCAGCTATTTTAATCCACACCAAACGGACATAATCTCTTCCGCCACCATGCAATACAAATAAATATCGAAATAATAAATTTTGCATTGAGCAAGCGGTGCAGCCTTGACTAGGCAAATACGGTCTAAAACAAGACATTTTAATGCATTTTTGATTGAGATCATAACGTATTGCGCCATTTTAAAGCCATATTCGTCTTGTATTGTCTTTGCGGCGGATAACAATAGTTATGTGTGACATTTAGAATATCTCACTGTGTAAAAAGGCATTTGCTAACCTAATTTGCGCAGAGAGACTGTTGAAGTTGTTGCAAGCACAAGAATTTATAAAAGTAAAGATTCAGAGGAATGTATGAAGATTCTTGGACCAAAACTTAGATGGTCCACGAATAACAGTTCCTTAAATCGCCTTCTGATTGCATTTTCTTACTTTACTCTGAGACAAATGATGGAATGGTCACTTGGTTTCGGTTAGACATAGATGATGCCCTCTATTGTTAAAAATCTCCCACTTCATCTCAACTACCAGAAATGCTCCCGCAGACTCCAGAACGAGAACCGTAGCTCACACATGCTTATCGTTGAGCTCATCCAGTCAGACACAAGAACTATCTATCTATCATTCTTTTTCTTCAATATTTTTCCTCTACCGTCCATTCTCGCAAGTTCAATCCAATCATCTTATTAGGTCCAGTTTTGCGCCAAAAATGTCGGATCTTCTGGGAGTCGGAGCTTCACAGCAGTTTTGCCCTCTTCACCATATGACCTGTGGGTTGTGGGACCATCAAAGGCATCCAGCTTCAGCATAATATGTACCGTAAGTGGCAGTAATCAGCTTGATAGCTTTTTCAACTCTTCTTCGTGATAACACTGGATTAAATAGTTGGGGGATAAAACATGGACTTGAGATGACTGGAGTTGCTTATTTTTGACTATAGCTCAGTAACCACGATTGTTATTTTTATCACGATGTATGGTTTGTCCTCATTCAACTCTATAACGTTCTTCAACTGAAACAATCAGAAGCCCAAATGTACAACTTTCTATCTACTCTTCATTTGAGATCTCTTTTATCCTTTGTAATCTCAGAGTATCGTCTGGTATGGTATGATTTTTTCCTTACGAAACCGTTGTCAACAAACCAATTTGTTTGTATCCAGATGCCATAATCGCATAGAGTTCTCTTGACATCATGTGATTGTCCGGTTTATTTTCCGACGGTCTATTTCTGCAACAATCAGGGCTAATCACCGACGCCAGAGAATTTGTCTCACCTCATCTGGTAATTTTGCGGAATCCCTCTCTGTAGAGGGTAGGCTTCTTTAACGTGCGAACATCCATGACACGAGACAACCAGTTTAACGTCTTTTCCAAACTATAGTGCACCTCTTAAAACCAAATTCCAAATTTTAACGTCGGCATTTGCTGACCCGGGATTCGATCCCAGGACCATGCGTGTCCACTGCGCCACACCGCCGATTTTGAAAACGTTGTGATGGTCTGTCACGAAAATGATTTCTAGATCTTTCCATGTCAGCTTCATTTGAAATAATTGGATTGAGTGGTGAAGCTTATTATGAGTGATATCTGATTAGAAGATCAACACAAAACTGGCATTCAAAGAGGAGAAACCATATTTAATACCCGACAACGTTTGGTCAACTGAACATCAAAAAAAGTGGACGGCTTCATCTAGTTTTCTAGTTTGTTTTTATTACAGCCCTGAAGTATTGACGAAGTAAAAAATGTGTCGTCTTTTGGTAATTTATGTCTGCTCAACCCCCCTTTTATATCAGGTTTGTGAAAAGAGCTTTGTTGTTCTGCTTAGAAGGCTTCTCTGTAGGTTTATAGCTGACACAAAAGAAACTCACATGCACATCATTGATCAAATGAGTGCCTGGCGCGATCATGCCACTACAGAAAGCGTTATGAGATGTTTTCATTGCGGTTTAAATTGTGTGTGTCATAGCAGTGTTCATCAGTCGTCTGCTTTGTGTTTTCCTGCGATCGAGAATTATTATTTTCAAAACACTACTGCGTAGCCTGGTTGATGTCGGATTAGACTTTAGTTAGCAGAATGCGAAAGCAGTAACTTGGATGATTGTCTCTGCTTGGAGTAAGTTTCATCTTTGTGGTCTGGTGGTCAGCGATCCAGAAAATCATACCGAAGTCAATCTATTCAGTGACGGTTCCAAGACCAACACTAGATCAACTGCTGTCGGAGTATAGAGATTGGGCAGAAACGCAGAGGCAGCTTTCCGTCTCCTTGGAGCGGCAACCCTTTCTTGGGAGGATTGGGGGCACTTGAGATGACTTGGATGACCTGTTCCGCTTCACAATAGAACCGTCATGGTTCGAAGAGTAGTTATAGCGTTGGCAACGAGAGTTTGGCAAAAAGGGCTGTTCTAGAAGTGAGTAGTATAATATTATCAAAGAGGTTTGTATCATTTGGTATATAGAGTGCGTCAAAAAGAACAGTGCAGTTCGAATGAATGACATTTGCTGTAGTAGGGATGGAAACCTTTTCCGGTCACTCGCTTTGTTTTCAGTCAGTTTAAAAGAGAGATCGTTTTTTGAAATCGGTCGATCTCGCAATTTCACTCAGCGGACCTGTCAAAATGAAGAATGTAAACGTCAAAATGAATTTGCAAAAACATTGTCGGTCATGTTTTTGAATGCACTCTATTTTCGTGACTGTCTTGTATCGAGTCACTGTAACCAACACTAGTTTTATTTTATCTCAATCCAAGATCCAGTTTTGCGTCAAGACTATCTCATAAATAAATCGATATGCTAAAGACGCGAGTTTTTTAAATAAATATGAAATACCCTCACAGGTTAACCTTCCCAATCGGAACAAAATGCGTATTCACTTAGTTAAAAATACACCAACTTTATGTCAAATACCGCTAAGTGATGACTAGGCGCTTACAGAATTGAGTGTATAATAATGTGCCGGTTATGTATTGAGTGTGACAGTGAAACGTAAGTGATTTACACCTTTAATTATAGCTTGAAACGGTAGGAGAATAATATGTACAATATCAAAACAACGAGGGTACAGAGGTGTCCAGATATAATTGGGAATCGACGTGAAGTCGCTTGATGTCTCCCAAACAATAAAATGGAAAGGACTCAGTGGGTTGACATCAGCAAGTCAATCCAGGGTGCTTCAATGTACGTTCCAATTATCCAAAGTTTCGTAGAGGTTAGGCTGGGTGAGTGGAAGTAGGCCTACTCTTGGAGCACTGAAGAGTTCAGAGACAGGATTATCTAGATTAGTCCAGACGTCAGTGAGGTTGAGTTTTGAAGAGTGAATGGAAAGTATACGTAACAGATACTACACTAACCAACAGCACGCGATGCAGTATGTAACGATACGTTGACAGAATCAGTAACAGACAATAAAAGTAACATACAGTCAGTGATAGTATCTAACAGTAACAGGCCTGGCAGAAATACCAGATCTGCAAGGGAGTACGGAGTTTGTACAATCTTACCACAGATGTATAGAGGGCCTTAGCATGTGTTTCGGTTGAAACTGGGAAGTTTTAACGATTTAGATTCATCAAATTCTGATTTAATCGGAAAACTCTTTAGAAAATCGGCAAATATGCCACGAGGTATGTTTCCACACGCTTACCCCAGTTCTAACCGAATCTCTCAGTTTTTTTATAAAAAACCACGAGAACCCAGAAGATCAAGCAATGTATCCAGATTGACAAGTTCATCTCGACTCGTATGAACTGGTTAGTGAGTGACTGTTACACATACATTATTTAAAAAACTGATGATACACACTTGAAAATACTTCAACCTTGATTATTACTCATTAGCTATAAATTCACTTAAGAACCAAATCCTAATTATACCATCATATTTAAACTGAAATTTATAATCTAACACACGAATTTCTAGACCGTAACAGGTGAGATCGGCTGTCATGAGGCGTAATAGTCCCTTGGAAAGCTGCTTATGACCAGGCACTGTCACGGAGGCCGGGCTGGCGCAACGTGTAAAGCGTTGGGTCAGTGAGTGGGAAGCAGCCGGTGATCGGGTTCGAGACCCGAGGTGGGCAGAGATTATTTTCTGTTCGACATTTAGTGGTATTCTAACAGTGGCTCGGATTCCACTTTAAAATGTAGGTCACATTGCAAGGAATGTAAAACGGGTTCCCCCTCCCTACCCTCGTGCTAAATTTTGAACTTCGTAAAAACCATGGAATGGTTAAAGAACGATTAAGAGAAAAAAGCTTGCAGGTTGAGACCGAGGGGACACCTCCTCAAAAAAACAAGGGACCACAATGGGCCATCTGGCCTCCGAGTGAAAGCACTGCGAAGCAGGAAACAGTGGACCAGGGCATACCACTTCGTAACCTAACCTAACCTAGGCACTGTTACTGTCGGAATAGCAGCCTCACTATTCGGCCAAGGCCTTAAGGTGGCTTGGACATATTGATGGATCAGACAAAGCACAAACAAAAGGTTGGAAGGCAGATCACCAACATCGTATCTACTACTAGAAGTTATTGAACACCCTATTTAAGCTTTGCTATATTTTCCTGTGAGGCTACCTCAAGGAAAAGGCCTTTATTCATCGTCCTCCCAGGGAGGACTGAAGAATCGTATTGGAATGGAAATCGCAGCCGAAGAAAAAATAGGCTGGTGATTCCTTTTGACTCAAGCATAATAAACAACTTTTAAGCTGTGCCAATTTCTTTATGACTCCTCAAAACTGCACAGACTCTACTAGTTAAACATATACTTCCAATAAGTAGCATCATCAATCTGGTAACAGTGGCTTATGAAATGTAATAATCGGTTTGATGACGTGCATGCGATGTTCTTTTGTATCAGGCCATGTTACTGTATAATGTATTATGACCAAGTCCAAGCCAGCAACCTTTTTCTTTCTCCATGAATAACTTCTCTCTCTAAAGTTAACTATTCAATGAAGCTTTTTACATACATTTTTCACAAACGGACAGATTGAAAGGATAGTGCGAACACCTACATATGAAGCCAAGTTCCAAAACAGAAATTAAATAAAAAAAGACGAAGTAATGATCACCATATCCAAAATAAAAATTGAAAAAGCGACAACCAAACAGAGAGATAATCGCCTGCGAAAGATACTTAACGCAAAATTATGAAAATATCCAAACTAATGTGACTTCCTCATTTGGAAAACTAAAGACCAGCTAATACTCAATGCAGACATTTCATAATGCTGCCACTCGGCAGCAAGAAAATGCAATAAACTCCATCCGACATAAATTCTCTGCCTACCGACGTCGTTAAAAACGGTAGACTCCTATTAGCAATCGTAACAAAAGATAAACAAATACTGGTAGAAAACATAAAATGAAAATTACCAAACGTAGTTAACTAACTTAACCGTTAGTTAACGTAGGTGTAAGACCTTGGCCTTTGGTTAGACTTGACCGTGGCATGATGTGGGGAATAAAAATGTTCGTTGAAGTTTGTTTTTTTACTTTTCATCAGAAACGCAATATGTCACAGATACTGCTAATGCAGAGAAAAGCCCAGATAATATGAAGAAATTTTCTCATATTTTATGCAAATTTCAAACCGTTCCGCTACACCGAGCGCTGCAAATAGGATGATCACAAGTCAGCACTTACCCATAACGTAAACCGAAAAATTGTCTAGAATTTCAACATTGTAAGAGGACGTGTAAGAAATTATAATCATTACACCTAAACGCCGTATTTAGACGGTGAATATTTCATACTTCTCCGGAGCTATACCGGCATCTTTCGGAATTTCCTGGTTTTATCTTCTACGGCGTACTTATTGCTGCTTCTATATAAGATTGTGAAAAAATCGCTTGACAACTTTATTTACTTTGAGTGAAAATGGGTGGCATTTTTCACTTGTCACTTGTCGGCTGCTTACAAATAGATTAAGTGTGTTATCTGATCAAGTGCGATACTTTCCAAAGCTGCGTAAATAGCTTTAAGATGTGTATACTTAGAATGTATTCGAAACGTGACTTGATTATTTTATGCTCGGAATTGTGGTGTTGAGAAACTGGGCAATTTTGCATGATTCATTTCGGATTATTGTAGAACCGTTAAATTTGCCATAGACTTGTTTCGCAGTGTGTGGCTCTTCAAGATCGCAGGTTCGGTTTACATCAATAACTTAGTCCGCAGCTTATATTGCCATTAATTTATTTTAGTTTCGATTTCAAGGGAGAAAGGTGGAATTGGAGATGATCTTCCAGAAAGTCCCTCTGCCTAGTAACCTACATAATGCCCTTAGTACATGAGTATAGTAACGCCAAACAACTTTCGATTCACGTCATCGTTGCCACCTAGCTCGTTGTTATGAACCATGCTGGTGGCCAAATTTGGTCACCCGCAAATCACATAATAACTCGCTTGGTGGCAATTATGACGTGAGTCGAAAGTTGTTTGGCATTTGTTGTTAGACAAGCGTCTACAACCTGAGGGTCTCTTGTCAAATTATTTTGTGCCAAAGATGGCTGACGTCAACAAAGTCAGCTGTTTCAGTTTTGATTTCGAGTTTTGTACAGGCCCAGTTGTTTTATTTGAATTTTCTTGTAAGTGGTCTGGACAAAATTGGCAGACAATGGATCAAAACAATATAGCGTTAAAGATTTAAGGGTAGCGAGTGCAATAACAAGTACAAACGATCAAATGATTTGCGTAAGCATGTAAAAAAACATCATGCTGAAAATCTTGACGAATGGTGAAAATTTTTCCTTGAAGAAACATTCAACTTTTCATGAAAAATTCCACCCAAACTTAAACCACATAATATCTATACACAACACGTCAATTATGATAAACAATAATAATTGTAATGTTAACCTATCGCTAACCAACAAACCACTGCATATTTTTAGGTACTCAAATATTTAGAAAGCATTTGGAATTTCGTATTATGGATCCTGATGAGAAACTAAAACTTCCCATTCCTAAGCCCAAAATACTAGATCATAAATCTATAAAATTCAAATATGGCGGGTCGTGGCACAAAATAAATGACAAGTGACCCTTCAGGTTGTAGACGCTAATCATAAGTAGAGCCTGTGCAATTAGAAAAGAGCACAGTGACGTAAGCGGCACAATAAACCAATGTATGCCCAGGCGGAACAAACTCTTGTCTGTTCCAGTGGCGGCTCGTCACTGTGTACGGGCTATAAAAATGTTGACATAAGCCATCGGTCATGAATCAACTATCCATACCATCCAATGAAATAATAGGATAGAGGTGTACAAATTTTCCAAACGACGACAGACCGTTACAGGCCTTGCTACTGGTGAGTTGAATTTCAAGTTCTGGGAGGAAGAGAGACATCATTCTCGCGCAGAGATTGATGTCGTCACTGTTCTCTTCTCTAATTGCACGATCTCTAGGTGTTTGGTTCATGGAAATGCCGCGTTTTCGAGATAAAAGCCACTTGTAGAGCTTAAATATCAACTAAAAAAGCCGGCTTCAAGAATGCGTACAGTCCACGTACGTCTTAAATGTAAGACGTACGTGGTACAGTCAGATTTGATATTCCGATGATAATACGCCCATGATTTAAATCTTGTTTTGCGTGGAAACAGTGACAGCAAGCTATCGCCGCGCATCCTACCGCGACCACGTTATAATCTAAAGAATGGAGAGAGTGGTTACTAGTGAGTAGAACGTATTTGCTACGTTTCTACTAAATGGGGATCATTTTGAGAGTGATTGTTACGTGAAAACTACTACCTTTCCACTTACGTATAAACTACGTAGCGGGAACTTCGCGACGTTGACACCGCTACTATAAGATTTGTTCCCGCCTACTATACTTGGCGTCTCTTTTATGCCTTACATATTATGCGTAAAAGGAGTCTCAATAGCATCTTCCATAATTATTTATGCATAATGGAGATTTTATCTATATGTTTGGTTAGGTTGTTTATGTAGGGACTACTGATCTTGAGTTTGGATCAGTGGTAGGGACACAAACTTTGCTGATTCACAAGCTCCAAGTACAAAGAAATGTTAAAACGATCGTGAAAATTGTGTGAAATTATATGTGATAGAAATAAACACACAAAATTTAAGAAAGGTCAATAAATGCATATTTCTTCAACGTTTCTCCTGATTATAATAGATTCCGTATTTTACTACGAAAAAATTTGGAATAAATCAAATGATTTTCTTTATTTAATAAGTATGAATATGAGGAACTTCACAGAAATCATTTCAAAGTAATATTAACGACAACGACAAAATGTATGCTTAGAGGATTTGCCCCTGGACAAGTATTGGCCACTATTTTATCAGTCAAAAATACTTATTGCCATTAAGTAGAATATTGGTCGTAGATATTTTGAACTATATACTCGCAATAACTTCAAAGTTCCCCAACCCACCCTAAAGTTCAATTTTAACTATGAAGTACCAATTGGATCTTTAACCTACAATTCAATAAGTCTGCATAATGATATAGCGTTTTGAAAAGGTTGGATGAGCAAATAGAAACAATGTCAGGTTTCAAAATTTTGGCCACTCGTGAAAAAAATATATTTCATTGTTGTTTCCCATAGTCAAGTAAAATAAAAATGTGAATAAGTCTAGTCTAAATAAAAAAAAAATGGATGACATTTTCACAGGACAGAGTTCTACACATCAATAACAATATAACAACCTATGAAGTGTTCGTTACTTCAATTGGAAGTTGTGGTAAGTTTAAGACAAATACCCAACAAACAATTCATGAACTCTTGACCAGAAGAGAATAAAAATGTCTTGATTTGGTATAAAACTACGTCCTTTTATCTTGCAGTGCAACTTCAATATCAATAACCTCAAATGCTGAAATTAATGGGGTGGCCAAATTACTTGAAATATTGACCTGATGTCCCAACAAACAATCTGAGAACACTAGACTAGAAGAAAAGAGAAAGATAAACATGCATTGTCTCTGCTATAATCATGACATATACAGTGTGACCCATTTGTTTTGGGAACACCCTGATAAAAAGTTTATTTCTTAACCGATTTGGTTCGTTTTTTTTTTGGATTGTAGAGCTCGAAAAATTGTATATTCTTGGCAAAAAGTGACCTTCGCCATTTTGACTTCAAGGCCCACTATGTTAGTTTTTAAGAGCAAAATTTCAGGAAACCATATTAGCGATTTTTTTAGAAAAAATCTGTGTGCGCCACTGGATTCAGCATCCTTTAAAACGGGTCTATACTAATTTTCAACCAAAAATATCAAGTTGAAAAAAATTAAAAATTCGCACTTTAACAATCTTTGATTCTATCAAAAGAAATGATAAATGCATTGAAGTTGATGGTGGTTTGGTAGAAGTTACAAATTTTTAGTTTTATGTCATTTTTATTTGTTTTGATAGAATCAAAGATTGTTAAAGTGCGAATTTTTAATTTTTTTCAACTTGATATTTTCGGTTGAAAATTTGTATAGACCCGTTTTAAAGGATGCTGAATCCAGTGGCACACACAAATTTTTTCTAAAAAAATCGCTAATATGGTTTCCTGAAATTTTGCTCTTAAAAACTAACATAGTAGGCCTTGAAGTCAAAATGGCGAAGGTCACTTTTTGCCAAGAATATACAATTTTTCGAGCTCTACAATCCAAAAAAAAAACGAACCAAATCGGTTAAGAAATAAACTTTTTATCAGGGTGTTCCCAAAACAAATGGGTCACACTGTATAAGGTGTGAGAATAAGTCTCATTTTTATCAATTAAGGTGGAATATTACTAAATTATCACCACAATTCTGTCTCTATCGCTACCTGTCCATTAGGTTATAACCTACGTCGATATCTAGTCAATTTTGACCTAAGTTAAGGAATAATTTCATCAAGGTCGAAAAATTAACTTTTAGGTACACAACATATGATAGCAGCCATGTTTCAATGTCAGCATCTGAAAAAAGAATGCGTTATGTACGGATTTTATTCAATTTCTGACTACTTTTGGGGATATTCACATATTCACAAGATGATTAACCCCCATATGCACCGTAGAAATCTAATCCGGATGAAGTCTTTATCGCGATTATCTTCCATACCACCTAATGGAAAATAATCGCGATGAAGACTTCATCCGGATTATATTTCTACGGTGCATATGGGGGTAAAACTATTGGCAAGTTTGTTTACAACATTCCTAGGCTATTATAGTTATTTTGGATTCAAGGTTATGTTTCAAAATTTCGCAAACTCTGGTAGTAATGTATCGAAATGGACATGTAATTATGGCGCATCAATTTTCTGCAAGTATCTTCCAGATATTATACAGAAAAGTTTCGGAGTTACATTTCCTTCCAATAATCAATAAGCTACTACATAAATATTGTACCAAGTAGGACGCCATAGTAATTCTTTCACTTCGACACGTGACAAAATCCATAGTCCATTATTACACATGTACGCGACGGTGCCATAATAGTCTTGTATCCTTGTCCATCTCACATTAATATGCAAGTGTATTTTCCCTGTCATTGTTATTCACCAACAGGTAAGAAATAGGTTACATTGAGGACCAGCATACGGTCAGATTTCCCTCATTTTGACGTAAAACGGGGTAGACAGTTCCTTTACTTACCTTCAACCTAATGGTTGGCAAGGATCTATCGACCTCTTTATTACTTTCAAATTACTTTAGCTTCTTTCCCCACATAGGAAAATATGTGGACAGATGTCTTTTCATAATTGGACATTATTATCCCTCGACCAATTCGTAGGTAGAGGAGCGGTGAATTTGACCTTCTACGTTTGTTGGGTAGGGAAATGATAATGGTTATACTGTGAAGTACTTTTCATTAGTAGCGAGACAGTTGACTCCACCTTAAATATCACTACACAGTTCCATCACTTTGAAGGAACATCAAAAAGTTGCAACCACGTCGTAGCTTCTTTTACCGCTATTATGAAGTGATAAAATCTTTGAAGTGATATACGAGTAGCCAGCCAAATAACTGGGACGATCAAACATAACTTAAGAAGCTTTGTGACTTTGAAGTTATTTTACATAGTAACCTCCCCTATCCAGAAACTTCAAAAGCTACCTAGAACTACTGAAACTATCAAATTCCAAATTGTAGTAGGTGATAATAACTACAGAAAAAAAGTTCAAATAGAAGTGGGAATATCTATAAAATCGTTCTTTTGGCCGTAATTACTTACTAACGACTTATTCAAAGTTCCGAACTTGGTTTCCGCTACTTTAATGATTGGGTTAAGACTGGACCCCAACACTCCTTATGACAATATGCGCATGCGTGATTTGAGAGATTCCACCCAAAATATTTACAACATTAATTGCTTTTCATCCTCAATTCATGTTATCATTACAAATATAAATTCATAATTATTATTGAAAGTTTTTTTCATTCATACAATTCAACACTTGAACTTATATTCACAGCCCCTGAAATTTTGTGACATTTAAGGTTGCCTTTCTTTTTTATTTTTTAACTACATTTATAGGTAAATAGGCTAGTATAATTTGAGATACAATATCAACGAAACAAGTATAGTTCTCGAAGGTTTGGAGACAGAATCTCCATCTATCTATCTATGATTGGTTATAAGTATAGTTCTGTTGAGAAAAACGCTTTGATGTTATGTGATGTAGATAAAATCAAAAAAGTATTTCAACAAGCGTGCACAAAGTAACCTTTTCCTTTCCGCACTAGTGAGAAAAGTAAATTTTCCCCGAAATAGTGCGCAAAGTGAATTTTTTCCACACTCAAATAATAAAATAACTCTGAGTGAGGAGTTACATTCAATTTTACTTCGAAAGTGAAACTCTGATTTTTGAATTTAAAATTCGGCGGACTATTTATCTGATGTTTTCCATTTTTCGGAGATTTTGTTAACCTACCATCTTTGTCGTCTGTATTATATAAAAAAAAAAGAAAAACGAAAGAGTTGATGTAACTCCCAAAAAACGTAAAAACTACTTAAAAACAAAAATTTAAAAAGGAACAAATATTTTAAACTGTGTACAATACCCAAAGAACTATTAATAAAACTCCTTGAGCAAAAAAAAACTTGAAAACAAAAATTGGGAAAATTTTAAAGAAAAAATAGATTTTGCATCTAGGGCGGAATTCATCTTTTGTCCGTGCTTTTTGAACAACCAGTTTGGAATCATTAAAAAAAGAATAATAATAGGAATCAAAAATCAATAATCAATACACTGCACTACACTGCTGACAAGTCTAACAAGTGACAACTGTCAATCATTGTTTATTGTCAAATGGAAACAATAGGTGTGTTTCCTTCATCTTTTGTGGTGCGGATTCATTGTCACGTGATTAGTTTCTCTAAGTATGCTAGACTGTCACGCGGTTTTGAGATCCAGAGCCGTTGAGATCCGAGCAACCGTTGCTAAGCGACCGACAAAAGTACTTTTCGGCCCGGCCGCCAAAATTAGGCACTTTCCGCCTGCCTTACATGCATTGAAAAGTGGAGTTTACGTGTAGGTTGTACAAAATAGTACATTTTGTATCAAGGGCGAAAATTAGATGATTTTGACGAGGGGATAAGTATCAGCACGAGCGAAGCAAGGGCAGATATTAGCCGAGTCAAAATCATCTTTCGTTCGTGGTGCAAACAGTGCTTTTTGTACAACCAGTTCTGAATCACTAAAAAGAAAGAAATTATAAAAATCAAAAATCAATAATCACGTTACCATCACAATGAACAAATAAAAGCGCTACTAGCAACAACGCCCTCAAATGAACTAAGCAAAAAGAGGGACAGATTTTCAGGGATATTCGTATGTCGATTCTTCTCCTAGTTATAGTCCTCTAAAGATCACACTCACTCCGGGTGTGATGTTTCTGAACTGGCCCCTGCACTACACTGCTGACAAGTCAGACAAGTGACAACTGTCTTTGATTGACAAATGGAAACAATAGGTGCGTTCCCGTATTCTTTTGTGGTGCCGTTTCATTGTCACGTGATGAGTTCCTTCTAGTATGCTAGACTGTCACGTGGTTATTAGATCCAGAGGCGTTGGAATCCGAGGAACCGTGGCTAAGGCCCGGCTGCCAAAATTAGGGACTTTCCGACTGCTTTACATGCATGAAAGTGGAGTTCACGTGTAGGCTGTACAAAAACTCAATTATAGAGGGCTAAAACTTGAACCATTCAAAATCCCCACAAAATATAATATATGAAACAATTAATATTTCCTATATTATATCAAGTCAACCGTTTTGCTTTAAAAAAAAATTAATGGAAGGAAATGCAATCTAATAAAGAGGAAGAGTTGAACCAATTTTCATATTTAAAAAAGATAACCTAATAAATAGGAAAATATTTAATATACCTAATAAAAGATGAATCATTAAGTCAAAAGAAAAAACGACTTCTCTTTGATTTTCACTTCTATGGATAAAATCACTCAAGGATTCACATCCTTAAGGATAATAAGCCCTGTATACAGGGTGTACCCGCTCACCGGGTCAAAACTTCTAATGCATTGAGGAAGCGTAAAATACTGGGGGTCGAAGTTAAGAAAAAAAAAAATCTTACATTATTTTGAAATCCACTCCAAAAATTTTAAAACTATGAGCAATTATTGTGGAGGATTCAACTCATCCAATGTTGGACCTGGAGAGAATGTGGGTTGTATTTTTGATTTAAGAAATTGGTAGGTACGCCACAGTTTTTTTGAGATACTCATTTAATTCTTAACAGGAGTCTCATGAGTTCCATCCTTCCGACGCACGATTTTTGCAGAGGAAAAACTCATTGGAAATTAAATGAGTATTTGAAAAAAAAAATCTTTTCGAAAATCATTGCCTTTTTCTCGAAAATACAACACAAACCTTATATTTTGGAGACGACACACTTTCAGCCAACGGTGTCAGGTGCGTGTGACATCTAAAACTACTTCTCTCTGAACATGATTTCTTTATTGCTCAAGATTCATAACCTTGAACAATCCTTGTTCATGTTATTCTCACTCTGTAGAAAAATTCTAAACAAAGAAAACTTCGATCCAGATCAAGGTCGACTTGAGAGCGCCAAAGGCAAAAACTAGGTTAACGCCACCACCATAAACCTTTAAAAAAATGTATTTTTATCCCCGTTCGAAACAAACCAGAAACAATAGCCATAAAGCCATTCGGATTGACCAACGCGAAAAAATATTATATGCACGATTAGTCACATGGGTACCGTTTTACTAATGCCGCTTTATCGCATGTCGATCTAAACGACCCTCATTGAAAAATGTCCGTGTAATTTTTTTCTAAATTTATCTATTAGTAGACAAGTGGGCGGGTACGTTCAAAAACACCAAAACTTATTTCGGCAATAGTGATTCAAGGAGACGAGAAAGTCTGATGGGTCTAGCTCGGTCAATAAATATGGCACGTCGTACAAAAACAGATAATGCCATTTATAAAGAAGATCTCATGGAAGGAGATAAGCCTTAGAAGGCAGAACATGTACAAATTGTGGAAATTTATTAACTTCCAGGAAATTTAAAATTGTAATTGGCTCACACATGGACATGCTCGACATAGGAATTATTGCAGGGATTTTTTCCTATCAAAGAAAAAACAGAGAATTATGTGAAGTTCAAATCGTCCTCGAGATGATTGACAACGCACTTAATTCAATGACACTTTTATCACCTTAACTAAATGTATTTATTCATATAGTATGGTATACGATATTAATAGTTTACACCCACGAATCACGCAATTCGCGGATAAATATTTATGAGTTTGCATATTTTCATCCATTATGCTCCGCCTAAAAATAGATCAACAGAATTTTCCTGATAGTATGCTAATTGAGATAAACAAAGTGATTCATTATGGCGCAAGGCTACAGGATACATTTGGACAGATGTAAAGTTGTTACAACTTTCATCATTTACCGTAACTATTATAGAATTATGCTTTATTGGGCATTTCCACTTTCCTATCAGAACTTCTTGTTTTGGTGATTATTGACTTGAACGGTATAAAATCAAGAATGAATCGATGATTGGCACAGTTGATGATTCAAAAGTTTTGGAAATAAGAAAATATTAACATCAGGGACTCAGGAAGTGATGATGCCTTTAATGTTTAAAAAATTGACCTGCCTGCTGCCTTGAATAATGTAGTTATTGATAACACAGGTGTAAAGCAAAATTAATATTTTTAAACCAATCTATTTCTAAGTAACTTCGTCCCCCGAAACGCTAGATCCGAAACTGACCTTCGTTTTATGCCATCACATCCCAATTTTTCTCAAACCGATATCTTAGAATAAAAAAATAACTGAACATAAAATCAATAATGATAGCATACGCAGCGCCCTCTAAGTACTACATGAAAGCTAATACGAAATTATGATTTGTCACCCCAAAAAACCCCTGGAGAACCAACTTTATACGAAAATACAATTTTTTGCAAACATTATTTGGAAGAATCGAAAATAAGATTTTCAATCTCC
The DNA here is from genome assembly GCA_958502075.1 of Orchestes rusci. Classification (NCBI taxonomy): domain Eukaryota; kingdom Metazoa; phylum Arthropoda; class Insecta; order Coleoptera; family Curculionidae; genus Orchestes; species Orchestes rusci. Next base: position 16,402,207 of record OY293311.1, read on the forward strand.
GAAACAAAGGCCTATAGAAATTTTTTTTTAATGAAGTTATAACATTACTTTTGGTCCGACTGATAACTCCCTGACATTGTGGACCTTTTTTTTCCAAAAGTTAGATAGCTGTATTTAAATTAACTATTTGAAGTTATTTTATTTTTCGATTAACAAAAATATCTTACGTGATACACTGAATTGCAAGGAAAATTGGAATCAGCGCATCAAAACTATATAAAAACAATTATCAAATGATATAAAACATCTCGCAAAAAGTTTCATTTTCTAGACCAGTGTTATTATTGAAACTTACGCCTGGCCCCTGGCTCCGTCCACCACTCCTGATGACGTCACAGTTCGAGACCGAGATTTCACACAATCGCCTATTCTTATTAATTATGTTTCACGTATTTAATAGAGATTATTTTGGTAGTGTTCATTGATAACCGTCTACTAGTATGATGGAAAAAGAAGAAACTTCCACTCATTCTATTTATCAAATGAAGCTGCTTGTTATACGGACTGAAAACAGACATATGCGACGCGATGTCAACAGAGTAACAAATAGTAATCTCTCTAAGTGAGATATTTTCCATCTGTTCTGGACACAAATTTAACGAAAAATGAAAAAACTGTGAACCACGAATATTCTCCTTTGCACGTCTTGTTTACAAATTTGTTTGTTCATTTGAATATTTTTCAAAACCTATTTTCGTCGAGCTTTTGCTTGTGTTCCTCGAATTTTTTTGTTTCTTTTTACGTGTTACTTTTATATATAGATTGCACCATCAATAATAATTGTTTTGTAGTGTGTTATAGATGAATAAACAAATATATATATAGAGGAAAGAAAGTGTGTAACCGCGTTAAATATTTTATTTGCGTAGCAAAGCGGTTTCGGTGGTCAGACCATCTTCAGTGCTACATGTCAATAAATAGAATATCATCCGATGGATTATTGGACAATAACATGACGGTGACGATAAAACAGTTATGCACGCACAAAGTATTAAAATTGTGAAATTACAGTGACTAACATTTAAAACACTCAGCACTAAAATACTTTCGAAACACAAGTGTGTGTTTCGAAAGTGTTTTGGATTATCAAAAGGGTTAATATTATTGCATAATGAGACTATATGAATGAGTAGCAATTGAAGTCATTTTGAAACAAATAACGAAAATCACTTGCCAATAAATTTTTTATTTTATATGAATATTCAATAATAAATGTATTACATATACATACATCCACTTTCTATTGGTTAATGTGACTGATAACTCATCTCAGTGACTTTTTTTACATAACTAATTGCTTTCAAACAATGAAAAAGATCTGATGTAATTACTCCATTGTTTAAGAGCCAATCAGAAAATTCGACAAGTTGGCAACATCGACAACCTTCAAATCCATCATTTGACCGTTTTATAACCTCACTTTATCCTACAGTGCAGTTGCCAAAAAGGGCCCTGCAAATGTGATTGAATTATGCATAGTTCGCTTCATTTATTATATGATCATAGAAAAATGAAGAGTGTAGTATTCTACACGGGGGGTAATGGCTATTACTCACTCAGATGATCCGCGTGAGTAATGGGTACCATCACCCACTAGTTGAATACAACGGCAGTTCTGGAGCAAAACGTAGGGGGAGTAATACCATGCGAGATATCCCGGAATGCGCCGCAGGCGAAACATTTCTGAAAGCGCATTCGCCATTTTATCGTACATCGTAATTTTTGGCAACCAAAAATGAATAAATTAAGACTCTTAGGATCAGCTCTAATAGTGTTTTGTTGATCTTGTTCCTATCATGGCCGTTCTGTTTTTTGTTCCAAAGAAATAGAGATAATGTACATTTTTTCTGTGTATGTACACTGCTCTGTGGGGGGGGGGGTAATTACCCCCCATTACCCCCCCACCGTAGAACCGCCGCTGGTTGAATGATATACTATTATCTGTTTATATTGATTTTGATCGTTTTTCCTCATCTGATTAGAAATTTCCACTTTTCCAGATCATCAAAATATACTTCCACAGTGACGATTCATAGAACAGGATCTTTATTCACATTTATTGAAAGTATCTTCACAAAAATGTCTTAGTTCATCAGCTGTAGGCGTTTCGGCGAAATGCAATTCTCAAAGGGAAAATACTGGAATAATAAGTTTTTTTTATTTTTAAGACGCAACAAAAAATATGGATGAACCAAACAAAGTACTATACATTGCACATAATGTGAATATCAATCAATATAGTAGTTAACCTGATAAAATTGACTCATTTGAACTATTTGCACAACCTGATCAACTGGTCCGTTTCAATAAAATTTGATGCAACTTGTGAAGTGACCTCACAGACGATATTATCAAATTTTTGACAATATCCAATCTTCCACCCACAGTAAGTAATATTGTAGGGCATAATTTTAGATTTTTTTGATAAGGAGTATGAATTGGAGCAAAAGTTATTTTGTATGTGATAATATCAAACGTCTATCACCTTCATCCTTGAATGATCTAATAAAACCATTTGACCAAGCATATACATGTTTATATTATTCTCCATAATTCTATTTTCAATTATTATTATTATTATAAGATCCATTCGTATATCAGTTGCCCTTAAGATTATTAAGTAGATATTATTATTATTATTATTATTATCAACACTCACAATTAATATACAATTTTAGCAACCATGAAAAATTATCAACGGTTACCCCTATAATAATTGTTATGCAAAAACTTTCCAACCCCCAAATCAATAATATTGAGATATCCGTGATTGAATTTTGTTTTCAATTATGCATTCTGTATCAATCAATAGCATACAAACCTGCATAAAAACCATTTGTAGCAATAATAGTACCCGTCATTCATCGAAGAACCAAAAAGAAGAAACCTGATGTGATACTCTAGAGGTTTTGACGAATTAAGCGGAGACACCCTGTATACACTTAGGTACTTGCTTAGAGAGTTCACGTACCTAACCTTGTAGAAGTTTTCTGATTTTCAATTTAGTCTTTTTTCCCATTTTAATGACATCAGAGCACAATAATTATCATTGTATGAAGTCTTTCTTAGGTTAATGTGAGTAATATCCCACTTCTGATATCTAAAGGTATGTCTTCAATTGCAACAAGAAGGTCAGGACAAACCGAAAGCGCCTCAGCAACCAATTGGTTTAGTGAGAACATTGCGCAGAACAAAGCCGGAAAGTGCGTCTTAACTTGCAACAAACTCTCCGAACGAAATAAACCGCCGCAAACTTTGCGCCGAATTCCAAGCAAAAAGTTTGTGATGTTTGTAGCGTTCGGTCCGTTCAATGAGTTTTCACTGATTCTTGACGCTATGACAAACAAACAAAAAGGGGACTCTGTGGTCAAGATGTCTCTATCCACGATAAAAAAAGATTGATATTTTCTCCAACAATAAGGAGCAATTTGGTTGGATGTTGAGTTAACTACAAAAGTTGAATTATTTAAGGATATATGATGTTTCTTTTTCTCAGTGGAACAAAAAAAAAAACACTTTTGGGTATTTGTTAAATAAGAAGTGACTGAATATTTAAAAAAAAGTGAAAATAAGCATTGGAAAAAAAAATGAAAAATTATGCTGACTTGTGGTTGTTAGAATATCAGCGATATGATCAAATCATAGAAAATAGAAGATATCCACCTATAAAATAATGAATATATGTGGAATAAACGGAATTAGATGAAATTCGACCAAAATTATAAAGCTGTCAACCATTCATTATTCTATTGTGAAAAACTCACTTTTTACATAATTATATTAATAACTAGCTGTACCCGCCACGGCTTCGCCCGCTTCGACAGCAATTCTAATTGAATCAATAAAAAATTGTATTTTTGGTCACATCGACTTCAAACTACATATTAATAATCTTGCATGAAATCAATGAAACCCGTGTTTCATTTGATCTATAATCCTCAAGATGGCTTTGCTGGTACTTAGCTGCAGCTGCATGATGTACTACAAGATTTTTCTTTCTATATGTGGTTGAAGCCTTTCGCATTTGCTCTTGTCGCAGCCCTGCTTGGATGGAATCCAATGTGTGTAATAATTTTAGTCCCAAAAAATCAAGTGTCCTGAAAATAAACTCAAACGCTATTTTTCTCACGACTAAAAGAGTTACGACAAGAAGTTATTGGAGAAAGTTGGTCTTAATGAAAAATTGAGTGAGAATTCAAAATTTCAAAACCCTCCGCCTACTTTGAGGGTGGGGGTGGGGGTGTGAATAATCATATATTGAATCAGAATCAGAATCAGAATCAGAATAAGCTTTATTGTCACAAAACCAAAACAGTTTCACAGACAAAGCACAATACTAAGTAAGACTTAAAACTACCTTCGATGTAAAAGAACAGTACAAAATTTAAAAGACTACCTAAAAACAACAAAATAACATAAAAAAAACAGGGATTCTATATACACTCAACTACAATAAAAAATGTATTGGAACTAGTCACACAACTTGTTTTCATAAAAATCGTCTAGAGTATAAAATGCTTTCTTTAATAAAATATCACGTACAGATTTCTTAAATTTAGATAGACTAGGTAAGGTTCTAAAATTTTTGGGTAGGTGATTAAACATTTTGATAGGTTCATAAATAACAGATCTTTTTGACAATTTGGACTTTGGTAGGGGCAGAGGCAACATATGTTGCTGACGAGTGTTGTATCTCTCATTTCTATTTTCAATGTCCTTTCTGTAACAAAAGATGAGGCACACAGATTCCAAAATATAAATGCATATAAGTGTAAGGATTCTACATTCCGGAAAAAGTGCCCTACACGACTTGCGATGTTTAGCCTGACACAAATAACGAATTGCCCGTTTCTGAATTCTAAACAAAATGTTCATCAAATTATTGCTGGCAGAGCCCCAAAATACAATCCCATATCGCAAACGCGACTCTATCAGGGCGTAATAAACCTGTCTTCCAACATCCAATCCCAGCTCTGAAATAATTGTTCTGATAGCAAAACAGCCAGAAGCAATAGTTTTACTCAGGGCTATGATGTGCGAGCTGAACCTCAATTCTTCATCAATGAGAAGACCCAAGAATCTTGCTTGGGTTTGTTTTAAAACTGGACGACCACCCATTGACAGATTATCGACATTACATTTGAAACACATCACTCTTGTTTTGTCAAAGTTCAGGAGAAGGCGATTGGAATCACACCAGTCTTTGACCACTTTTAAATCTTTTGAAATTAAATTTGTGAGAATTGCAACATCTTGTGCATGCCAAAGAATAGAAGTATCATCTGCGAATAGAGTGAAATTGCCTGTTATATCCCAGCCCGTGAGATCATTCATATAAAGGAGAAACAGTAGAGGCCCTAGCACCGAGCCTTGCGGCACACCACAATTTATGGAACCTTCTGCCGAGACATCACTGCCAACATAAACTCGTTGCGTCCTATCCGACAAATAGGAGCGGAACCAAGAGAAAGCAACGCCTCTAAAACCATAATGATAGAGCTTCTGCATCAGAATGTCATGAGTGATACAGTCAAATGCCTTCGACAAGTCACAAAAAACTGCCGCGGCAACTCCCCCATCATTTAGACCGGAATACAAGTCCCTGACAAGGTTGTACATTGCATCCTTTGTGCTTTTACCTTCAAGAAACGCAAACTGAGCGCTGTTGATTATTTTACACGTCGACAAGAAAGACAACATTCTTACCTTTACCAGCTTCTCAATAATCTTGGACAAAGTTGACAAAAGTGAAATTGGCCTTAAATTAGAAGGGTCATTCAATTCCCCCCCTTTATGAAGAGGAATGACTTTTGCAGACCTGAGACACAAAGAAAAATTCCCTGCTTCCCAAGAGGAATTAATTGCCTGCACAAGGGCCTGTAAAGCGACATCAGGCAGGTTTAGAAACAGTTTTGCAGACAAACCATCTTCACCACAAGAGTTCTTATTTTTAATATTCTTGATTATTTGCTTAACCTCAGTCATGTCAGTTGGCAAGAAGAAGAAAGACCTTGGATTCGCTTCTTTCAAATACTCAGTGGGAACTGTAGAAGGCTGAAGATTGCTCATCAGATTTTCAGCAATGCTGCAATAATATTCGTTTATCTGGGTAGGAGACAAGTCAATATCCAAAATGGGCTTGTGAGAACTTCCCTTTCTGATTTCATTTACTATGCGCCAGCTTTCTTTCTTGATGAAAAATTACTTGAAACTTCACTATGATGATCATTGCGGGCAAAGCCACGGCTACTGCTGGTGTCATATAAAATCTCAAACACTTTAAATTGAGATTATTAATTTAAAGTTAATGTGATCAAAAATATAATACACAACTTTTCATTTATTTTATGATTTTTGCTCGGATTTTTGCCACCCACTGCTTTCGCCAGCTTAGATAAGATTTGAATTTGAAAAAAAAACCGAAACACGTGCTTTATTAATTTCAAACAAGATTATTTGAGCCCGGCTAAGGGTTGAATTTAAAAAAAAACAACGATACATATGTTCAATTTCAACATGATGTCAACAATAATACATATTCTTTCATCAATTAACGATTCTTTTTTCCACCTTTTGAGTCCGAATTTGACCCCGTTAGGGGCTCAATTTTGCAAAATAACGTAACTCGTATTCAATTAATTTTATTTGAGATTATTTACACGAAGTTTCAAGATAAAGTTACCAAAAATACATAATTTTTTATCAATTAACGACTTTTTGCACCCACTCCTTTGAGTCCGAATTTGACCCCCTTAGGGACTGAATTTCGCAAAATAACGTAACAAGTATCTAATCAATTTAATTTGAGATTATTTATACGATGTTTCAGGATGATGTTACCAAAAATACATAATTAATAATTAATGATCTTTCTCACCTCATCTCCTTTGAGCCCGACTTTGACCCCCTTAGGGGTTGAATTTCAAAAAATAACGGGACATGTGTTCAATCAAGTTTTTCAAGTTGATGTGATCAAAAACACATAATTTTTCATCAATATATGATTTTTCCTACCCCCACCCTTTTCACCCCCTTAGGAGTGAAATTTCGCAAAATCCTCTCTTAGCACACCTAGAAATATTTAGCAGAACATCTCTTCAAAATCTCATGGCGCTATCCATAATAGTTTTGGCTCGGCGTTGATGATAGATTATTTATCACACCCCCGCCCCTCTCACCCCCTTAAAGGTTGAATTTTGGAAAACGACGAAACACGTATTTCATTGATTTCATTCAAGATTCTAATATGAAGTTTCAAGTCGATGTGGCCAAAAATACAGTTTTTTTATTGATTTATGATTTTTCACACCCCCACCCCTTTCACCTCCCTAAGGGTTGAATTTTGGAAAACGACGAAACACGTATTTCATTGATTTCATTCAAGATTATTATTATGAAGTTTCAAGTCGATGTGACCAAAAATACATAATTTTTCATTTTTCTACCCCCACCCTTTTCACCCCCCAGGAATAAAATTTCGCAAAATCCTCTCTCAGAACACCTATAAATATTAAGCAGAACATCTCTTCAAAATTTCATGGGTCTATCTATAATAGTTTTGGCTCGGCGTTGATGATATTATTTATCACACCCCCGCCCCTTTCACCCCCTTAAGGGTTGAATTTTGGAAAACGACGAAACATATGTCTTATTAAATTCACTCAAGATCATCATAGTGAAGTTTCAAGTCGATGTGATCAAAAATACAGTTTTTTTATCGATCTATGATTTCACACCGTCACCCCTTTGACCTCCTTAAGGGTTGAATTTTGGAAAACGACGAAACACGTATTTCATTGATTTCATTCAAGATTATTAATATGAAGTTTCAAGTCGATGTGATCAAAAATACGGTTTTTTATTGATTTATGATTTTCACACCCCCACCCCTTTCACGTCCTTAAGGGTTGAATTTTGGAAAACGACGAAATAAATATCTCATTGATTTCATTCAAGATTATAAATATGAAGTTTCAAGTCAATGTGACCAAAAATACATAATTTTTCATCTTTCTACCCCCACCCTTTTCACCCCCTTATGGATAAAATTTCACAAAATCCTTTCTTAGCACACCTAGAAATATTTAGCAGAACATCTCTACAAAATTTCATGGCTCTATCTATAATAGTTTTGGCTCGGCGTTGATGACGCAGTCAGGACAAGCTATTTTATAAATATAGATAAATATTTTTTAAAATTTACAATCGATATAATGTAGGTAGACTGATCAAAAAATAATAGAGGTGATCGGGTACATCAATTTTTGTGTTGGAGCAACGTACTCCTTCAAATATGTTTTTTTTCTAGCTCTGTAGATTTACACAATCCAAATAGATAAACATATATAATTATTTAATTAATTTTTACATAATGCTCAACATTGTGCGAGAAATGGTGGAAATAATTTGCCATCCTATTACCCAAGTAGATACTTTAATCAACAAAATTACTTAATAGAGAACCCGCTGGATCACTGTAGGCGGAAGAGAATCGTTTTAATTCTGTTGTTCTTTACCCAATTGCTGTGTAATTTGTGTCAGAGGTTAAGTGATTTAATCTGCACATACAGTTTACAAAACAACGGCCTCATTTGGCAACAAAAACTCTCCGTCCCAAGTGCTTTTTTTTTCTTTAAACTTTCCATCAACATTTCAATTTCCTGCATAATTGCCAAGAATGACTGAGCAAAAAAATCTCTCTTTTTGGCAAGTTATGGTGATGTCTTTTCTCTGCGCATCTCATGATACCGTCTACGGCACCATGATTGGCATTATTTATCATTTTTTCCAAAGTAAAGTTGGTTGTTTAAATTCAGACGTCGAATCGAGGTGAAAGAACCGACGTGCTTTTGTTCATATTAATGCCGGTGCATTGCTCAGGCACGTCTTCAAGTTGCATGATTTGATAATAAATTTAATCGAGTAAGAATTATTGAGAGAAGCTATTTTTTAATTTGCAGTTTCTAAGTTGTGTTCGTAGTTTAATAATGTAATCGTGCAATAATAACCATCGTGAGTTATTAGTTTGAAGACGAGAATAGGAAGTTATTTACATAAGTTATTGAGTTATTCAATACCCTCAATTAAGAAAAGTTCAAGAAAGGGAAAATGCCACCGAATACGAAAAATCTGACATACCGTGGTATGAAACGATGGTACCATTGATGTGACCATTTACCCAACGCACGCCTACGTCCTCCCATGCAGTTTTCTATGCGTTTGTTATGTTTGTGGAATTTGTAACGCAAAAAATGAAAAATAAACCAATCTCACCAAGATCAGCTTCACTATTGACCAGAAGAAAACGCACCTGAAATAAAAATGATCTAATCAAAATATTTTTGATTATTGGTAACTTGGTAAGACTAAAATATAATTTAAATGATATTGATGGATATTAGTAGTTTTTGACTTACAGCGGAAAATGTGGAGTGAGTGAGTCAGTAGACCCGTTAATAATTTTCAAAATTTGTTTTTTTGGAGTGGAGTTATGAGAACCTACTCTTTTTTGGTAGATTTAACCTACAACAATAATTCTTTTTTATCCAGATCACAACACAAACTTCCTCCTCTTTCGAGGTTAAGTTAATCTCATTTCGGTATCTCTGAGAGTTTTTGAGATATGAAGATAAACGACAATTTTTTTTCAAATGTAGTTTCGTATTTTTGAAGTGAGGTGGTGAATACTCTTCTATATGTAGATTAAGGCAAATTTCCTGTTCTGTCGAATGAAACAAGTCTCGTTTCGATATCGTCTGTGGTTTTTGAGTTATAGAGGGTAGCCTACAATAACGTTAGTTGACTCATTAAAGCCGATGGCAATTTTCCAAAATTGCTTTGTATTTTTGGAGAAAAGTTGTATTTTCAATGAAAGAAACCTCGTTTTGATATCTTTTATAACTTTTGAGTTATACATGAACAGGGCAAGTTACTTCAATAACGTCAGTTGACTTTTTGGAGCCGATAGCAATTAAAAGAATATATCCTTGGATTCTTTCAGGTGAAGTTTTTAGCAAATTTCCTTTTCTTTTGAATATATTTCGATATATTTCGTAGTTTTTGAGTTATACGGACAAATTTTGGGTGACTACAATAGGATTAGTTTTCGGTCTGTACTTGAAAGTGATTTCAATGCAGCATATCCATGCAAATGTCCTTCCTATCAAAATATTCTAAGAATCAATAATAATATTAGAAGAAACTCACATTCTTTTCAAATTTTGGAATATTTCTACATATGTGACATGATTTTTGGCATATTTTCTGCGACAGTTAAAGATGTTTCCTATCTTGGAATAATCTTATAATAGAGATTCCTTCATAAGTTCCTTCATCCTGCATGTCTTGCAGGACTTTATTTTCTCAGATTTCAAAGTTTTATCAATGGACAATTTGCACATTTTTTGAAAATATGATAAATATAATGATTAGTAATTACTGATGCCATTGCTGTTTGAAAAAATCAACCTACGACCTCTTTTAATGTAGTAATCACCGATTAAAGAGCGCCAATCGACATGCACGACTCCACAGAATACATTATCTATCTCCGTCTGGCGTATTGACTGTAATAACGCTCTCTCTGGTGAGAGGGTAATAAAGCTCCGCCCCGTTTTTGATCATACAGTGAAATTTGCGTTCTCGTTTTCAGTTATTTAGTACATTTTTGGGTATTTTGGAGAAATTTTCTCGCTGATGACTTTGTGTAGAATCTGTATACAGGGTGTCCGGAAAGCCAACGATAATACTGGAAGGGGTGATGGACCAACTCATAAGCATCCAGAAAAACATAATATGACCTTAGTAAAAACTCTATGGTTTTCGAGATATTGCCACTAAAAGTTCAAAATATTCAATAAGAAATCTTATTTTACAGATTTACAGAAAAAATATATATATTATGTTTTTCTGGAAGCTTATGAGTTGGTCTCTCACCCCTTTCAGTGTTATCGTTGACTTTCCGGACACCTTGTATATAAAAATCAATTGCTATTCGTTACTCTCGCTAAAACTCGAGAACGACTGGATCGATTTGGCTAATTTTGGTCTTGAATTATTTGAAGATGGTTTAAATGTTGAATAAATATGAAAATGCTCGGAATTAAATGGAAACAACAGTTTTTATTTTCTTCTGATGTGTTATTTTTTATTCTCAGGATAAATTTTTGAACGCAACTATAATATTTGACATTTGAAAACCAGCTAAATGTATACTGATAAATCTTAAGTTTTGTCACAAATTGAAAACTAAAATACAATATGTAATCGTTACGTTTGACTGCTGGTTTAATACATTTAACTTCAATTTTCTTGGACTATTATGAGTATGTTATAGCTATATGTTGATAAATGAAATATCTGTTGAGATCACAATACATATCCAGGCTATAGGATATCCGTTAAGGAGAGGTATAGGTTCCATTTGAATTTGGGCACAATCTGAGATTTGATAGAGACATTTTTAAAAGAAAATACTTGGTGAGGTTATGTTTTACGTTTTCCCAAGGATTTTGTTCAAATTAAATATAGTATCAGGTTTTGTTTGGGATTTGATCAAAAAAAATCAAAAAGAATGACATAGTAAGGTTATGTTTGCATAGTTTTGTTATTTTCCAAAGGATTTTGTTCAAATCAAATATTATGTAGGTTCTATTTGGGATTTGATCAAAACATTTTAAAAAAATGACAAAGTGAGGTTATGTTTAAATAGTTTTGTTATTTTCCAAAGGATTTTGTTCAAATTAGATGTAGGTTGAATTTGGGATTTGATCAAAAATGTTTTAAAGAAATGACATAGTTAGTTTATGTTTGCATATAGTTTTGTTATTTTCCAAAGGATTTTGTCCAAATAAGGTATGTGGGTTCTATAATTTCGTGCTTGATCAAGTGACTAATTGAGGTTATGTCTGCATAATTTTGTTATGTTACGTTTGTAGGTTCTATTTGGGATTTGATCAAATCAAAAAAAAATTGACACAGCGAGGTTATCATTGCATAGTTTTGTTTTTTTCCAGAGGATTTTGTTCAAATTAGATATTATGTAGGTTCTATTAGGGATTTGATCAGAAAATTTGAAAAAATTCACACAGGGAGGTTATGTTTGAATAGTTTTGTTATTTTCCAAAGGATTGTGTTCAAATTAGATGTAGGTTTAATTTGGGATTTGATCAGAAATGTTTAAAAAAATGACGAAGTGAGGTAATGTTTGCAAAGTTTTGTTATTTTCCAAAGGATTTTATGCAAATAAGATATGAGGCTTCTAAGTTCGTGTTTGATCAAGTGACCAATTGAGGTTATGTTTGCATAATTTTGTTATATTAGATTTGTTGGTTCTATTTGGGATTTGATTAAAATTTAAAAAAAAAACATACACAGTGTGGTTATGTTTGCATAGTTTTGTTATTTGTTTTGTTATCTCGAAAAAATACTTAGGTTATTTATTTTTTTCCCATTTAAAAATTCTAAAATGTCAAAAACTCCACAAATCTCTATCAAACAATCCACGTTGCTATGAAATTTCAAGAAACTTTGATAAAAATAGAATGAAATAGTTTTAATGCCGACAAACACTATTAGAGCAGGAATATTTTCATAAAACTACATTGCAGGCAGCATTTCATGTAACAATTAATTATTGAAAACAACTTTATCAGGGTAATTAGACACCTCGCTGAATACGAATCTGTCTGTTGCCAAAGCAAAATTCCAACCGGTAGTTCAGAATCCAAGATGGCGGCCAAAAACTATATTTTTGTAGATCTCCAATGTCCGTTAACTAAAAATAGTGACTCAAACGTCTGCTTGGGGTTTTTCACGAATATCAAACAATTGCAATTCTTGGAATCTACTCACCTTGAGTTTGGCAAGCATAGGTTTCAAGATGGCACCCAAGATGGCCGCTGAATTCTTTTGCTGGGACTTGAGCGACGAAATTGAGAAAACGAATATTTTAGACATCAAATATTCTTTAATATTGAAAAGAAATGACAAAAAAGTGTCTAGCTTACGCAAGGTTCAGACATTGTTTAGTACGGTGACACAACTAGGTGCAATTAAACTCGTTCTTTTTGCATGTGCACATTGTTGTAAGGCATTGGGACGCACAGTTACAGATGAGAATAATCCGTGCCAGTTTTAGGCACGGGATCAAAAGTCATAGGAATTGGGATGTACGTTTCTTGGTGAAGGTTCTACCCATATGCCTCAGGATCCAGCACCATCGGTCGGGCATGATGGGCATTTTCCCACACGTTCACCTAGAATGATTTATGAATTCTCAGTGCCAAAAAGCAACTGGTTTTATAAATTCTTTACCTGGTAATGACATCTTAGTGAGTGTATAGTTCCAGGGCGTCGCTTAGGCTTCAGACCTTTTCACAACACCGAATAGCTGATGTCTGGCTTTATTTCCGTGCCCGTATCTTGTGAAGCTGTACCGGAAATTTCTCTGCATTAGCCTTTCATAAGGGAGTCAGTGACGAGTGCCCTAGATTATCAAGAAGCTGGCAGGCCGTTACATTGAATACTTTCCTCGCTGTCTTCTTTGTGATTGTTGGAAGATGAGATGTTGAGTCGCAACCTGTTACAGCGTGGGACGCCAAGATATTATTCTTTTGAGCATTGGGAATAATTTGGCAGATCTCATGGATTGGGATATACTTTCCTTTCTTTCGCTGTGCCGGTCATTTTCTAAAAATGATGGATCAACAGCAAACAGATGTCTATTTCCCTGGCCATGATCGTAAGCATCGGAGAGAACAGCATGTGGCACAACGCGAGTATCGGCCTCTTCATGCGTCGCGAATGGGAACAGATGTCAGATTATGGGTTGGTTGATGGTGCATACTCTTTATTGTGAACCCTCCGGATTCGACTGCCAAAAACTCATATTGAAGAAGTTTTTGAGAGAGGAATCGGGCGAGGTCGGCTTTGTTTCCCCCCAGTGCTAGAAAATTCTTCCAATCTTTTGGAAATGGAACGGCTGGATTTGTGATGTATCTTCTTACTGGAGTGGCTTCCCTGGTTCTTCTGCAACGGGTCCAACTTTCAATTGACCTCTGTCGACTCTGGCATATGGTCTCCCAAGATAAACTTTCCTTTTGATAAAGCTTGCAGCGAGGTCTCCAAAATTAGAGGCGTTTATGCTGTTTCCCAAAGCTTGACCATCTATAATGGGCCGAGATGTGCTCTGATCAGATTTGATAGAATTTGGGCATTCTGCTCCTTCAGTAACGAGTTTTAAAACTGATGCCTCTTCAGACGATCACCCTGTGGCACTTTCTTCCGATCTTTAGTGTCCTTGATTTTAAAGAGATCTGAGAGGGTCAATGCTGAATTTTTTTGTAAGGTAGCGTAGAAGCTTTTAACATGCTTTCCAGAGGACTCTCGAACAACAAACCGCTCATTGACAAAATTGATAACCAGTTCAGAGCTTAGCTTCAAGATGCGATCGATGCCTGAATTTCTTGGGTTGCTATACATCGCGAAGGTTAATTGAGTGATTTCCCTTCTCCAGTGAAATGATAGAGCCCAGTGTTGCACCGTGGCTGGATCTTGAGTTATTCCGACTAATCCACGTTCCGAAATAAATAAAAAGAATTTTTAAGAGAACGCACCCAACCACTAAAATATATCCACATTTTACATTCTAAATAAAAAAGTTGTGACAGAGCGCAGTCATGGCATTAGTTTGGGTGCCCCAGAGACGGCGCTGCCTGTAACGATCAACACTTTTGAATTAAATAAAAAGAATTTTCGAGAGAACGCACCCAACCACTAAAAAAATATCCATATTTTACATTTAAATCAAAAATACTTCTAAACTAAAAACCTACCTATTTTTGGCGACCATTTTGAGCGCCATTTTTAAACCGTACTCTGCAAACTTGAGATGAGGAAATTCTAAGCTTTGGAAGGGGTTCCGCGTACAGAATAAACCCTGGCGCTTTTGTTAATTTGTCTATGGCTTTGATGCACCAATTTCATAAGAACGTTCTAAGTTCGGTCCTGGCTAAGATTTTAATACTCAATTTTAGGATAACATTCAAAACATATTGGCTAATATCATATCCAAAAATCATCAAAATCAAAATCCATAAAGAAGCAAAAAAGTTATCATATGCGTCAAACAATATTTTAACTTGATTTGGCCCAAAGTGAACCTATTCATTTTAACTTTATGTGATATTTAACTTCTCAAAGAACCAATATTTGATATTTTTTATAAAATGTGTTGACAGTTGCATTTGTGTCAATGATGCCCTGCTCCGTGACTGATGATTTGAGTTGGTGATGAAACCGTTATCAGCCTTACATAAATGGAACTCTCGACACCGAATACGGCTCTGTACCAACCTTCCTTATAAAAATTGTAGCTATCATGCTGCTTTTAGTCATAGTTAGCGACCAAAAAAACTGAAAAAGTTAAGAAATATCAAGCTACATTACAAACATTTTTAGACATACATAATTCAAATCCGTATTCAAAGAAAATGAATGACTAACATTTACGAATAAAGAGGAAATAGCGATTTCAAATAAAACATTCATTCAAGTCCTTCATGATTGCTTAAAAAAATGTTTCGTGGAACTCAGCCATCACTATTTGATTGAAGTATTTTGATGGTAGTCCAAATAATGCGGATTATATAAAGTTCAACATATCTGTCATAAACTCATTGGTTTCATCATGTTTTGTTTTTAATAAAATCCAAATAAACATGCTTGTACACCTGCGTATTAAAACCTCAACAGCTTTATCGAATGCCACCCATCAAACTGCTTCTAATTACAAGCTCAGAGAAAAATACGCCAATCAATAGAACTAGATCCATATCTCTCTAATAGCAGCAGTCCAATTAAGCATAAAACAATGCACCGCATTACCTAGAAGTTCAGTAGGCACCATGTCCATTTGTAGTTACAAAAATCCGTCATTTGGATTGACAGTGACCTTATGTGTTTAATTGGGTGTGAAAAATTACATAAATGATTTTTACGACTTGAATTTGGTGTTCAATCAAATAGTCAAGGTATAGTGAGTAGGCAAAATCTCAACTGGCGCCATTGAACATAGTTTCAAACACAATTCAACTAAATTGTCCATGTCGGATTATTTACGAAATATCGAAATATTTTTGTGAAAGTCCGACAATACGAATTTATGCATCCATTGTAAGATTACCACTGAACTATAACCGTTTACCTGCTGGTAATGCAAGTTGCTCCAAACCGAAATGTCAGCAAGATAAAGCTATAAAGTTCTTCTTCGTGCCTCAAGAAAACCGAGAAATTTATAAGAACTTAAGATTTACATCGATCTGCTTCCAGTTCAACGTTCCCATTGTTCTACAAAACTTTAATTAAGCGATCGGCAAAAATGGTTTATTTAAAAATGGCCGTCGTGAGGTTATGGTTGCGATGTGGTCTTGTCATTGGGTATAATTGAATTTGTGTCTTATGAGAACTACATTATTACTACACGTACCTCATAAACTGATGATTTCCAAATGAGTAAAAGTAGTTTCAGCTGGTTCAAGCCTTAGTATGAGATGAATGAACTTCTAGTGAAGTTGATCAAAAATGCTTGGAATCACATCTGGATTCTGGATTCATTTGAAAAAGAGGAAATTGTGGAACAGGGCTCAGTAGGAAATAAATACTACACCATTTCCAGCTGAAATTCAGAAAAATTCAGATTGAATTCAGAAAATTTCATATGATATTCAGATAGTTCATTTGAAATTCAGAAATTTTCAATTGAAATTCAGATATTTCATTTGATATTCAGAAAATTTCAAATGAAATTCAGATATTTCACTTGATATTCAGCAAATTTTAAATAAAATTCAGATATTCCATTTGAAATTCAGAAAATTTCAAATGGAATCCAGAAAATTTCATTTGATATTCAGATTTTGACGATCAGCATCCTGAACTATCCCATGTTCCTGAGGTTAGGACTTTTGACAATTTCATTGTCAAGTGTGATAAAAAGACTTTTGTCATAAAATTTGCATTTCAACTTGCTTATCAAATTTTCTTTTTATTACGCGATGGAGTTCAAGGACAATTGTGCAATTTGCCGGATTCCGATGATTCGAGGGGACGTACATAGACTGTTGCCCTGTAGGCATCTGCTACATGCAGCATGTTTGCTGCCTTTAACTAACCTCCGGCAGGACAACGTTAATTGTCCTATTTGTCGCACTGAAGTGATGAATGAAGAAATCATGCTCAGAAGAAAGTACAAAAAAAATTCTACTCAAGACCGGGAGCGTATTTTGCTTTGTGCAAACCGAGGAGAAGATTGGACAGCGTTGGCTACCACACTCGGAATTCGGTACAAAACAGCTTTCCATTGGGTGAAGTCTGGGCGAGTGCAGATGCATCAGCGTGGAGGTGTTAAGGTGAAAAGTTTGACTGAGGCGGAAGCCAACAGAATTGTTGAGTGGGTGGAGGAAACCTGCGACATTACATTAAAACAAATTCATGCCAAAATTCAAAACGAGTTTGGGAAAACATTGGCCTTATCTACTATTTCGAACTACCTAGATGGACAGTTGTTTACCGTTAAACAAGTACATACGCAACCACATACAGCAAATGCAATGGAACATAAAATACGAAGAGCGGACTATGTACGAAACTTGAATTTGCTAATTCAACAAGGCAAACAAGTAATGTGGATTGACGAAACAAATTTTAATTTTTGTTGCCGAAGAACACGGGGGCGATCACGTGCGGGTACCAGAGCAGTTCAAGTACTGCCCTCATCTAGGGGACCCAATGTACATCTGATTGGCGCTATTACCGCTGCAGGGGTGGTGAGTCTGGAGAGAAGAAGGGGGTCTTTCACGGCTATTCTGGCAAGACAGTGGATGGAAACGGTTTTTGTCTCCTGGCAAGAGATGGGCAACCATTTAGAAGGCCTCGTAGTAGTGTGTGATAACGCACCATGCCACAGTCAGCTAGAGCAGGTTTTTGATGCATCCCCTGCCACACTTTTAAGACTGGCCCCATATTCTCCGATTCTCAACCCGATTGAAAATATTTGGTCCAAAATAAAGTCTTTGGTGAAGTCTCGTCTGAGAATACCAGCTGTGGTCGGAGCCGGGGTTATTGAGCAACGGTTATTGAGGATATGCCTGCAGGCATGTGGCTTGCTTGTAAAATTTTATGCCTACATAGTTTTTATTGCGTTTTGTTCAGTATCTATTAAGGTTGTCGTATTTTGAAAAATAATTTAATATTGTACCTTATTATATAAAATTAATTATATTTATGATACCTAAGTATGTACATAATTACATATGTAGTTTATAAATTATGTTTAATAAATCCATATCTAACGAACAATATAGGTACATAGACTCCTGATTAGTGAATTTGCAAGATCACTTTATGGAATGGATGAAATAAAAAAAATATATATAAAAAACAGGTTGGTCAAACTGGTAAACACATTTAAACATAATAAACTTGGGTCCATATCTCGAAAACAATTCATTTTTGAGAAGTCTGAGTTTATGTATACAAAAATTTCCTGAAATTTGCAGCATATAAATATACATGATATGTATAAATTATGAAAATGAAGAGTTGGTCAAAAGTGAGACCGATTGAAAATAGCCCTCTATGTAGCGGTTAAGCACTAATAAATCAAAAGTGTCGTCTTTGAAATTCTTAATTTCAATTGAAATATTCTGAATTTCAAATGAAAATTTCTGAATTTCATTTGAAATTATCTGAATTTCAAATGAAATATCTGAAAATCATCTGAAAATATCTGAATATCACATGAAATATCTGAATTTCAATTGACTTTTTCTGAATTTCCAATGAAAAATCTGAATTTCAACTGAAATTTTCTGAATATCAAATGGAGTATCTGAATTTCAAGTGAAATTTTCTAAATTTCAGCTGGAAATGGTGTAGTCTAGCAAATGGACATGATTTTATTAATGATAAAATGTGGTTCTCTATCGACAACGAACCGATAAAGAACTGGTTAAAAGCGTTTCTTGATACATGAAGATATTCATTTTTATTTTGATAGTGTACGTTTTCTCAGGACACATTAGAATTTGTAGATTTTTTTTCACTTAGGCATTGGTGGTTGGTGCTTATGTATAAACCACAAAATGATTTTTTTCTGGAATACCAAGGAAAAACATCGATATTCAAACATATGTTCGAGTGATGATAATATATTATTTATTTCAATAAATACTCATTATTTTATTATTCATTTTCTTTATCACTAGCTGAAAACCAGCGGCTCCGTTCGCCTGTCTGTAACTTAATATACAGGGTGTCCCTGAAAAGACTGTACAACGCTCAACCACAAATTCCTTGACCAAAAAGAGGGCGATCTAGGCGAACTTACCTATATCCAAAATTGCTTCATCAAGTCTACAGAGGGCGTCAAAGATTCAAAAAAATTTTGGTTTTTCCTACATTTTTCAAAAACGTACAAATCGATTTCGATAATTTTTGGTACTTAGTCTTTGACCATGAAATTGCGTTTTTGTTTGATAATTCAGATGCTTTCATCTGATAGTTCAATGTATTGGGAAGTTTTCTCTCTCTTGAGAAATTTCGCTGGGATAAGTGGTTGAGCCAGAAAAAAAAATTAACTAAGTAGCTTCACAGATATTCTACTATTGATTTTTTTTTGGGTTAATTACTTATCCCAGCATATTTTGTCACGAGAGGAAAAAACTTTCTTACACACTGTGTTATTATATGAAAACATCTGAATCATCAGAAAGTCACTTCCATGAAAAATCAGTGACGTCAGCATATGACGTCAGCTATATCTTTAGATTTTTTATAGAATTGACTTTATGATAATTCAGATGTTTTCATCTTATAACCCAGTGAGTAAGAAAGTTTTTTCCTCTCTTGAAAAAATTTGCTGGGATGAGTAGTTATGCTAGCAAAAAATAAATCCATGATAAAATATCTGTGTACCTAATTGAAAATATTTTTTTTCTGGCACAACCACTTATTCCAGCGAAATTTCTCAAAAGAGAGAAAAACTCACCAATAGCTTGAACTATTAGATAAAAGCATCTGAATTATCAAAAAGTCAATTCCAAAAAGAATCAAGAGAAATAACAACATGTGAAGTCACTTTTTAATACTTCCGATCAAGTACAACCGTTCGCTATAGAAACGAAAAACGCAATTTCATGGTCCAAGACTAGGGAGCAAAAATTATCAAAATCGATTTGAACGTTTTTGAAGAATGTAGGAAAAACCAAATTTTTTTTGAAACTTTGACGCCCTCTGTAAACTTGACGAAGCAATTTTGGTTATAGGTAAGTTCGCCTAGATCGCCCTATTTTTGGTCAAGGAATTTGTGGTTAAGCGTTGTACAGTCTTTTCGGGGACACCCTGTATAATAAAAAGCTTCCGATTCAATACATTTTATATAACAAATAATATTATGTTTTCACACTTTCACCTAATACCTACAATATCACTTATCATTTATTAAAATTTGCAATACTTACAGAGCGCACATTACATTCACCACAGAACGCAAATATGTATTCAATGTGTACGCGGCTTTATGTTTTGTACGTACCAATAGAACATGCCTCAAAGTCAAGTGAAAAAATTACTGTCATTGTTAATAAATGAAAGAAAATGACGAATGCCGACAAATGTCATTTTCTATCAACCATTTGAATAATATAAACCATGCCCTTGGACTTTTACCTAATTGAACTGATAACTCTGCAAATTGTCATTCTCTCTGCGGTTCTTGATTTAAAAGAACATATATAGATTTTCCTTTTTATATTATGTATAGAGGATTATAAATTTATCTAATTATGGTGTAGGTGAATGAATAATTTTAATTCATAACAAAATTATATAAATGTAAACAAATATAATAATTAATTCATTTTAACTGTTGTTTACTTATTTGTTTTTTTTTTATTTAAAATTATTTTATTTTTACCAACCCTTCCGTTTAACAATTCATTGCAATGTCAGCACATGATATACTAAGTTCTTGTGGCAATATATTACTAATACATTTTTGTTTGTTACTATAAAATTTGTTTCAATTTTCCTACTACTCTGATACTACCCTGTACCAGAGTTAATTATTTGCCAAAATAGAAGCACAAGGTCCATAGAGTCTATTTATTTGAAGAACAAAAATGCGTTTTTTGATCCCTTGCAAGTGATGTCAAATTCCTGGTTGATCTTCGAAAAAAAGTTCAAATTTGAAAGTGTCTTGCTTGGGATTCAACTTCAGGGTTGGAATTCAACCTGCGGACATTTTCCAATTCTCACCTTCTTTTAATCAAACCACTAGCAAGGATGAGATCCATCCTTCAAATCTTAGTCAGGATGTAGAAATTCTTGATGATGATATTATATCCAATCGAAACGTTGTGAGTGTTACTAATCATTGGCAAAGAGATAAAAGATCGTATTTAAAAGTTTAAATCCAGATGAGATATTTATTATAAAATTTTCAACAAAAATGGCAAGCTAATTCTACTGAACTTTTTTTAATAATAATAAAATTGTGGTATATCAGTTATAACGATTGCTAATATACATTTTAATTATAATACCACTTAAGCCTTGTTGATGTTTTTGAAAATAGTACAGTCATTAAAATAACGGAAAAATAAATTCGTGTTTTAAAAATGTGTTTTTAAGAATTACCTATGCGTTTTTGTTACGATGTATTGATTGTATTATCATGTTCATTTATGATTTACTGGTGTACTATGGGTACTGAATTTTATCAGTGAAAGTAAAAAAAAAGCAATGCCAAAGTATAAAAGTTACTTTTCTGATGATTCATTGGGTACTTCTCTTTTTTTCTCAAAAATGTTTTTGTGAAACTGTTTTTCTCAAGACTTTGAAGACACAGTGTTATTCATGAAATATAGTAATATGATGGTATCAACACTGCAAACCAACACTTGTGTTCCGCTCCTTCAAAAATGTTTTGAATGCGGCCATGACTATCTCGACTCGAGCCGACTTCACCCGAAAGGAGCGTTACATAACCGAGCGTGACGGCTGAGTCTTATGCAATACCCACCTAAAGAAGTTTTCACTTCAAAAGATGTTTAGTTCATTTGTTCGCTAGAAACCTCCATCCGTGAATATACTTTATGTAGAAGATAGAAACTCAAATGTGGTTGGTAACTATTAATAAAATAATAATAATTATTATTCAATAATTAATCATTGATTGATTCATTTTTGCATCATTTGAATGATTTAATTCCCCCTACAGATTATACAATTTAATTACTAAAAATTAAACCCAAGAATAATTGAAATTAATCCGAATCGAATGAATGAATGTGTCTATGATTGAGGGCGAGATTTCATAGAAAAGAGAGACAGGCTATGAGAAGTTGAATGAAACCGTTCAAAACATAATGCCGGGGCAGGAAATTTTTTTATCACTCTTTGCTATATTTCACAGTTGTATGAAATATGTTACAAAACCATTTAAATTTGCTAGAAGAATTCATAACAAATGGAAAATTGAGATTAATCCTGCAAAAACTCAAGCTATGATTATGATAGCACATCGCAAGCCAGAAAACTTCCCGATCAAGTTAAAATTATACGAAACTCCAACTTCATGGTCCGATTCTTCAAATTTGAGGAGTAACAATTGAAAATCTTAATAAAATCTTGAATAAAAATTATCATTTTCCTTTTCATAATTTGACTAGGACCTACATACTTTGTTTTCAGATTGTTTCGACTCCTGTTGCATTATTTTTTCACTATTAAGTGCATTCACTTGACAATATTTGGGAAAGAGTCATCCAATTATACCTATACAAGGTGTCCCATAACTTATTTTTATTTTTTCCGGTATTTCTACTTTCAAAGTCAAATATCTCGCAAACGACCTGAGATATCGATATCTATCAGAAGTACATTTTCTACGCAGAAAGATTGACTCTTTCCAAGTATGAAGTCAAAAGTCTCACCTTTCCAGATAAAAAAAATATAAAAACATTAATTCATCAACAAGTACGTAGAAATCACCCTCTAGAATTCAAGTTCAAACCAATGCCAAATTTGGATTTCCCACCTTCGAAAATTCTAGTATATCAATTTTGAATCCATTATCTTTATCAGTTTAAAAATTATTAAAATTTTTCGATAATGAAGTTTCACATTCCACACACTGCATGTTTTAACGACTGGCTTTTGCCACCACATTTATTAGAGAAATCTTTTTATTTTCATTTATATTATCACCTGCTGCTCTTTGGCGGATAAGTTATGGAAAACCCTCTATACAATGTTAAATAAATAAATATACGGTGTTAGTTTTTTGAAACCTGATCCAAATTCCAACTTTTTTATTTGGAGAGATAGACTAGTTGTTTTAATCTTAAGGTCAGAATTTCGAGATCGATATAACACTGTGTAAAAAAATGCCACGTTGCAATTTGAGAAAATTGCAACGCTGAAATTTTTTCTCTGTATTTTTCTCAGTTGGGTCATTTCAAACTAGGGATTCATCAAGCCAAGTAGCTTGACTATTTTCTTAGATACTTGACTCGACTTGAAAACTCAAACTTTTCAAATTTTTTTACTTGACTTGACTTGATTTACGGTCAGAACTACTTGACTTGACTTGACTTGAAATCAGGCTACTTGATACTTGAATCCGTGAAATGTACACAGGGGATTCACTGAGCTTACAGCAAGTAGGTACTTGCGTCTAGCCGGCATGTATGTGGAAACATCTATACCGACCTCTTCAACTACAAATTGAGATTAAGATTAATTAGTAATTCAATTCATTTATTAATTTGCAATAAATTAACATCAACAACTGCGCAAGATATGTGGCACACATTGAAAGGTTTATTCCAGAATCTTCGAACTAAGTTCACAGTCGAATAATTGAATAAGTATAATGTATAATGACATATCAAATTCGTTTTCGTGGTACTTACGTATTGTAATTATTTATTATAATATTATGTTACATATGTATTTTCCACGTTTTATTTAAAATGTACATAATAATAATTATTCTAATAATTGAGCAATAATTATCATTATGACTGACTGGCCAAAGCATCTTATTATTTTTGCCAGATAATATTAATTTCGATTTTCTTATGTATATACCTATCAAGATATAGGAAACAATTTGATTCTGCTTAGTTTCAATTTGATAGCTTTCCATGGTCGAAGTCCACGTCCGGTAGAAGAATGACAAGCTCTAAGCTCTGCTATACAGTGTGTCCCAGATTCGTTTCTCTATACAGGGATCTTGGCTCCTATTATACCTACATCATAGGTTAAATAAAGAAAGTTTTAGAGGAAACTTGGTGCATTCGATATCCGGTTTCAGATTTGCGACCGGTCAATTGGTTTTGGAAATATCAGCGAAAAACCGAAAATGGCGGATTCTGTTTTTTGCCAGTAAATCCAAAACGGCTAATTTGACAGCTATGGAAATGTGACATTATCGGGACACTTTTTTGGGACGAATAAAATGGCGTACATGATATGTCTCAATCGTCTTTTGTTTTTCCGCAACCCGTCTCAACTTTCATTTTTCTAATGGCCACCATATTGGATTTTTCGATTTTTGGAAGGAGCGTAAAATTTCCAGTCTAGTGATGACTCACAAGTGCATAAAAGATTTGAATATCATCGAAAACTCACATTACGTAGTTGGGACTCAGTCTTATCTAAGGAGGCCCTGATTTATTTGTCGCAAAATATGAATAAGTACTGTAACAGCTTAAGGTCAACGCATCAAGTGTGCGGCAAATGTGTTGAACGCATTGAATTTTCAAAAGAACATGGACATGCATCGTGAAATTTTTGACAATTAGCGACTGTTTTTTGAACAATCCTTACAAGTTTATTTCTGTTTATAGTTGACCAAATTAATCATTATCAATCGGTTTTTCTAAATTGTGTTTTATGAGGCTGCCGTCGTTCGGGATACATCTCCAAATACCTTGACCTTGCTGAGATAAAGCCGGCATTTCTATGTCACCGCAAGTACAGCGCTAACATGACCAGGTTTTCTTCATTTGATCAGAGATATTAAGAATACCGGGTATTTTTAACAGGTTTCGACAATCTGTTTCTCAGATTTATTATTTCAATTTGAAAAGCGTGGGTACTCATTATCAAAACACAACCGTCATACTGAATAAGTGAACGACAGATCAGAGCCTCCCTAGATAAAAAAAAGCTGTAAACCTGCTTATAAACCAATTCTCAGACAAATGAATCATGGCCTTCTTAGAAAAGAAGGCCATGACATAATTACGAAATGTGATATTTCAATGACACTCAAATCTTTTATGCACTTGTGAGAGATCACTAGAATGGAAATTTTGCACTCTTTTCAAAAATCAAAAAATCCAATATGGTGACCATAAGAAAAATGAGAGTTGAGGCGGGTTACGAGAAAACAAAAGAAGTTTGAAACATGTCATACACGCCATTTTATTCGTCTTCAAAAAGTGTCCCTATAATGACATATTTTGACAGCTGTCAAATTGGCTGTTTCGGATTTACTGGCAAAAAATGAAATCCGCCATTTTCGGGTTTTCGACGATAATTCCAAAACCAATTGACCGATAATAAATCTAAAGGCGGATATCGAATGCACTTAACCTTTGCTGTATGTATAATAGGAGCCAAGATCCTGTATACATTTTAAATCCTAGCTGTATAGCTGGTAGGGCATTGAAACGAAAACCTGAGACAATTATGCAGCTTGGCAATGTTGATCTCGATCGATGCGGTGATATGCGCCAGTCCTGCCAATGTCACAACTGTAAACTGTCAGGAACGTAGCTTACTAAGCTTACCTGCCGGCCTGCCGCGAAAACAATAGCAATAATAATTTACTGTCTTCATTTTTGTTTTTTTGTATTATTACAGATTTCATTTTGTTGTTTTATCATTTAGTATTTAACAAAGTATGTCCGTTTGTTTTTTTTATATATTTTTGATAAAAAATGCTTTTTTTTGTACTCAGATTTTTATTCTTTTTACGTTTGGGCAGTTCAGATAATTGTTATAAAATTTAAATTTTTTGAAATCAAACTCAAGTAGCTTGAATATTTTGGGCTTGATCGTCAAGCTACTTGATGTCTAACTACTTGACTTGACTTGAATTCCAAAAACAGATACTTGACTTGAGATTGACTTGATTTCAAGTCAAGTCAAGTCAAGTAGCTTGAAAATCAAGTCAAGTCGTGAATCACTATTTCAAACAACTCTCCTTTTGGAAGAACTAGTCTATCTCTCCAAATAAAAAAGTTAGCCTATGTTAAGTTTTGAGAATTTACACTGTAATAGTCATCATGATATTTTCCCACTCATTAAATACTATAATGATCCGTAAATCATACATGCTTGCGTAAATCCCCTTGTCTTAACTTTTTAAACAAACAAATTGTCATTGGTAGTTGCATAAGCGTGTCAACAACAAAGTGGATCTCATTGGTGGAAGCGTAAATTACGAGGATGTGCGTAATAATGATAATGGGAACAATAATTTTAATTGCCAAGTTCGTCCAATGGAAATAAAGTGGGACTATTATGTGAGAACTTCCCACTCGCTGTAGTTACGCTTTGTTCACTACCAATAATGTTTTCTGAATAAAATTGCTAATTTGGACGCATTATCAATCACGCATGTTATGAATCCTTAGTGTTTTTTTTTAACCTTGTCAATCACTTAGAACACACTGACAAACGCCGCTGTATATTTATCTACACATAATGACATTGGAAAGGAACATAAAATGAATTATCAAAAAAATTCCACCCGCAATATGTTACACTATGATTCATTAATCTGGAACAATAAGTATTTAATTTTATAGTAAAGATGTCAAGTTCTAAGGTCAGAACGGTTGTTAGAATTGACATAATAATTTTGCAATAAAATTTAGATTGATTGATTGATACGGTTATTATGTTTAAGTGGTGGTTTAGGATAATTTACCGAATGTTAATACTCCATAATCAGTGGCTGTCGATGATAATAAAATAATTATTAGAGGCGCGTCGATTTTTACCATACGACAAACAAGCCATTTATCATACAGGCCAAATCGTAATGGAAACTTTTAATTACTCTGTGACAGGATACACGAATTTTTATCATACTTGCGCAGTCCCTTTGGTGTTGTAATAATTGAATTATGGCCCTGAGCGTGAATGTGATATGTGACATCCAGCTTTATGGCTAGCCGAAGATACTGCTACTGCCATAATTATTCAGTTTTAATTATTTTTCATCGCTTCCTTATGGCGTTTACCGTAGTTTCATTAGGCTGAAAACCATAGACTATATAAATTCAGCGGTTTCCAGTGTTCTTTGAGATTCTCATACATTCCTTCCTTCCTTCTAGAATCATGAACAAATTTTTATGATTTATGTGCGTTTTGAGGTGTGTCTAGACCGAATATCATTATAACTCAATTTCGCCAGTCTGTGTGTGTTCCTTCCATTAGTTGCAATTTCAAGTCCGAATGAAAGAAACCTACCAACTTCCTATTTGGCATAATAATATGTATAAACTTTAACAACAGTTACAAAAATTACAATAATTGCAGAGGTTTTAATCGTGTTGGAAGTTTATGTAGACTGGACAGTCGTTTATGAAGAATTTGTTCGTTAATTGGATCGATTCTCCAGTATCTCTTCCCAATAATTTGATCTTTTTCAGTCTATGCTAATTACTATACAGCAACACTTGTATAAATGTCATAATAGAAGGTTTGACGTCATTCCGCGTGCCAAAGTGTCGGACCTGAGCTTATTTCGTCACAGTACGGTTTCCTGTTGAAGATTGAAGCTTATTCATGATACCATTTTTCTAATATGGCATCAAACCAATCATTTTTATTCCGTTATTGTTTTCTATTTTGTATGTTACATTCTCTGTTATTCTGCTATTTTGGGTGGAAACTAAAACTAACCCAAACAAATCCACTCCAATCTTAACTAATACAGACCAACCTAACCTTACGCAAACATGATGCAAAAAGCTATTTTTATATCCACGCGGGTGAATTCATATTCCTTAAAAGAAGCGATAGAGCGTATACCCACCTACGCAAAAAAAATTGTGCATAATGGCAAAAATCCGTTTTGTAAGTAATAATAAATATTGATAATATTTTGTAAAATCTGTCTGTCTGGTTACTTTGGCAACAATGCTATATCATTTGATTTTCGACAACGTATCCAACCCCAATAGTATTTTCAATTTTTTATCTCATATACACTTCTGAAATGTATCACGATGTATCATCTACCGAACTAACAACCAGTCCAGTAAATGACACTTCCAATCATCAGAGACTGTAAAATTGAATTATAAGAATACATAATTTAACTAACTTTGTTTTATTGTAGCATGGTTTGGCTGGCGCCATCTAATGATTATTAGTAATAACTTGACATAAAATGTTGGTAACATATTAATAAAGTATTCTTGCCGCCAAAGATATTTCATTTTCACACAAAAAAAACATTTTTTTTGTAGTCTTATACCGACTGTTTTGTGTTTAGTCTGGGGCTTTATGATATTTGAATCCTTCAATGAAAAAATAAAATAGAATCTTTATTTGTATATACCTACAAAATTACTGTACCAATCATTTACAAATGGTGTATTTGAATCAGCTTAAATATTTTTGAAGCATCTTTTTAAACACAAAGGAAACTAGAATAAATCATCTTGACTCGTACTTTAGTAAGTCATTTCCTGGAAGTAAATTATTATTATCTATTCTTTTTTGGGCTACAATGTTGTACATTCAATAATAATTTTTATGTTTTCCTGACATTGATAAAATTTAAATGCTTTTTTGTGAAATACTATGTGATAGTGAGTGAGCCAAATTAGATATTCAAAGATTTATAAGAATAAAGATTATATCAATATTTTTCTTTTTCGAACCTAAGGTTCGAATCAAATCACCTATTGTTCGCGGAAGTCCAGGTTGTTATATAAATGAACAGAAATGAAATAAACCTGATCACTCCTTCTCTGATACTTCTTAGTGACTGATAGACTTTCATCCGGCACAAGAATTGATTTTTTCTTGTGAAAAAATCGGTTTATATAAAATAATAAGCAAGCATAAAATTTGCGTTTTTCAGTCTTATAATTTTGTTCTTTCCAATTCAGTGCTAAGACTTCTTCACGTGACAGCTTTGCCACAGCATGTTGCCAAACATTCCTAAATTTACTAAAATCCATGACAGTAATAATTTTGTCTTTATTATCCACTATAATCTATAACAAGCAACAAAATTTTAATAACGTGTAGAACCCACTACATGTCAAAGAAAATACCATAAATAATGGACCACAAGAATTTCACAAAATTTTGGTTAGAATTGATTTTGGTGAATCTAAAAACATTTTTTTTTTTTGAATTCCGTATTCACCCGGACTAGTGTTGTAAAATTTCCGGAAATATAAAATTAGGAGATATTTCTGGAAATTTTGGAAATATATGGAAATATTGGAAATATAAATTAGCAAGTGTCGGGTTTGTTTTCAAGAATGTTTATTAAAGTCAAAACATTATACAAACGTATAAAAAAATAATAAAGTAATACAGGGTGTCCACTCTGAAGTGTCTCACCCCTGTAACATTTTTGTTTATTAACCGATTTTCATTTTTTTTTTTGATAGGTCTCGTCAAACACTTTTTGGAGATTATACCAAATCAGTTTCAGGAACGTACTTTTGGGTGATTATGAGGGTTCAAAGTGGGTCAAATTTCAGAAAATCGTATTAGGGGACGTTTTAGAAAAAAATTGACAACGGAATCTCAATCAGAATGACCAAAAACTTCCCTGTTCACATTTTAATTAAATTACTGTCATGGTTATTTTTTTCTGTTAATTTGTTAATTTAATATTTATACTGCTCATTGAGTCTTCCTGTACGTTCTAATCCTAATTTTCGTTCTAATTGGTTAATAAAATCCCATCAGAATGTGTGTTTTAAACAAAAAATCATCGATACCTAATACAGGGTGGGCGACTTCAGAGTGGACACACCGTATAAACAAGAAAAAGTATTCTGAGGTCTTTTTGAAGAAATCTGGCGTTTAATTCGCATTCAGTCTGCATCAAGCCCAAGCACGAATGCTGAGTTGCCAGAGCCTATGCAATTTTCAATATACGGCATAAGACTTATAGGAGTAATTTTTTTGTCTGATTGATACGTTTTTGACCAACTTTCTCAGTCAATCCATGTGATTTCAATGTACTAAATCTTCTAAATGCATAAGGAAATACGAATTCAATATTTTCAATATTTCCATTATTTTCGACCCCCCTTCGGAAATTTCCAATATTTCCGTTACCGACGGAAATATTTTCACCGGAAATATTTTCACTCACAACACTAACCCGGACCAAAACCAACCAAAACTAAACCAAACAAACCACGGAATAGACCATAAGAAAAGTTTCAAAAATTTTAGTTAATTGATTTAAGCGAATCAACTTCCCGTTTTTTTTTTTGTTTTTGAATATGGATGTCGCTCTGAACGAAACTAGCACAAATCAACCCAAACTAACCAAACGGGCTCAAACCAACCCAAACTGACCAATAATATAGGGTATACTTTTTTTACGCGCCATATTATAAAAAAATGAAATGATGATGGTTTATCCGAAACGAAACGTCGCCGTCGAACAAAAGATCTTCGCTGTGTTGTGGAGCTTAAAAAGTAGCCATGAGAAAGTGTCTTTGGTTTTTTAATATCTGTTTGAATAACGTCAGAAAAATAAAACGGAATCGGCAAATTTCGATTTTGTAGGCATATCAACGGAACTACTTAGAATTTTAAAACTTTCTGAACGGCATAATATCAGGCCTAAAAATGCGATACTTTTCTCTATTTTAACCATCTTGGTATCTCTTATGGTTGCCAACTTTAACAACACTGTACAGGGTGCCATAGGAAAAAGTACATTTCATAGTGCCACACAATAAAGGACACTCAAATAAGAAAAGAAGTTCCTATGAACATGGGTCCACAATGCCTTCGGTTCAAAGGACCGATTCATAGAGATGGAACCGTGTATGTAGCGCACTCTATCAGTAGTCACAAAATTAAGATCATAATTGAATTTAGCAAGATAAAAAATCCCTGTATACCCATTTCTTGCGCCTCTGGCTAAAGATATTAAAAAAAACCCAAATCAAAATAAAAGTCAACACCCCGTATCTTTTAACCGAAGGCCTTGCGGACCTTTCTTCATGGGAACTTTTTTTTCTTATTTTAGTGTTGTCTATGCAATGTACTTTTTTCACGGTCACCCTGTATACTAAAGTAAGACTTCATCTTCATCATCATAAAGCTCTCTATTGAATATCGGTAACAATATCTTATGAAACTAATTAATTTTTTGCCAATTAACTTATATGAAACTACACCGAAAGTAGTACATTTCTTTACCAATATTTCAGCGCGTACATGCGCGAATTTATTCTCCATTCGCCCCATTTATAGGTAAATAAATACGCTTTTTGCCAAGACAGTTACGCATCAGGAATGCAGGATCCGAGGTAAATTAATTGGAGTTTTTAATCGGCGAAATAGCAATTAGAGCCGACGTAGCCGGTTACGTAAAAATAAAATCATTAAACGTAAAGTAACGGTGAAGAAGCACCAATAGTAGATCACATACGGCTGCGTCATTGGTTGTTGTGTCGGAGCATAACATTGATTTCCGCATTCTTTGCTTTGCATATACGAGGGTTGGTTTGTCTGAATGTGATCCCTTTAATTGAAGACTCGAAGTAAAATGAAATGTTGTTAAATTGATGACATCATCAAGTACAAACCAAAGGCCCCAAGCAAGTACCATGTTAGGCAAATGAAATCTATATAGGAAGTGTAAAGCTAATGTCATCGAATCTTGTCCAGCAATAACTATCAGTTAAAACCAGCCGGCTCGGCTTTGAAAATTTTAATTGCCTAATTAGAGATATGAATTAATAATTTATGAACTTGTTATTGAATGAATTTCTGGATTAGTTATCAATTTCGTCAATGAGTACCGTTGTATAAACAGCGAGTACCTTATCCGCGGCTATTAAGGCTTGAATCGATTCTTATAATATTATCTCGTTAAGCATGAGAGTAGTGACCTAAAAAGGGATTTCACACGATAAAAATAAATTAAGTGGACGAGTGTGCTTACAAGGAAAGCGCAGTTATGTAATGGCCATAATTATTATTTGCAAAAGGGACGCGGATAAGTGGAGGTTCTTTTGAGAAAGTGATGGGAGTCAATGATAGTCCCCTTTTCGGTATGAGAAAAAATTGTTTACTGATTCTGAGTGAAATCGGGCAGGTGATATTGTATGAAGGAAACTACAACAACCACATAGAGAGAAAATAGATGATGTATGAAATGTATCTTCTAGCTTCTCTCTTCACGGTTGCCGCATTTACTTCTTTTATAATCATTGTGCTTACCAGGACCAGGGAGGCCCTGAGCTGGTTTACCCAAAATAAAACGCCTGAGATATTTGTAGCGCCATCTATCAATGATGTTCAGTATAACTGTTGCCGTCAAAATAATCATTGACGTTCATTGTCATTGGTTCACTTATCATGAGCTTTCTGGCTTGTTTCATAATCTATGTACCTTATAGTTCCATTCATGGAGGTAGAAAGGGTAGATTCTATCTCGTTGGTTCCATTATACGTAGGTACCTAGCTGATACATATTATGAATTATGACATCTCCTTTTTGAAGTGAAACATCTTTTACGGCGTTGTGATAATTTGTCGACAATGGAGAGTGGATTGGAGAAAATTGTAACGGTTTTCAGAAACTCTGATCCCATTAACCCGATCATCAGCTGTTGTGTTTTGTCTCTTTTTATCCCACGTTAATAAAAAGAGATAAAACATATATCATGGCTAGGTTAGGACTAAATTCGAAGCAACTTTTTTATTTATAATTTCACGTAATAAAGCCAAAAAATTGTTGTTTGCTCTTTATTGATCTTATGTTCTTGCAGTTTTGAGACGCCCTGTGTAATAAATATCCATTTTCTCATCGTAGCTCCTATTTTTTTGGCAAGCAGTCTTTTTTATCAAGAATGACTTTTTTTCGTATCTTTCAATTTTTGGTCCATTTTACCTCTTGTTAACCGCATCCGCAGACATACTGTAGTGAGGTTATGTTTGCACAGTTTTGTTATTTTTCAAAGGATTTGGTTTAAATTAGGTATTTGGTTCTATTTGGGATTTGATCAAAAAATTTAAATAAAATGATATTGGTGAGTTTATGTTTGCATTTTTTTTTCAATTATCTCTTTTTCTCTTTCTCTATTTTTCTTTTTCTCTCTCTCGCTCTCAATTCGAATTTTTCCCATTCTGTAGTTTGTAAGACGTTTCACTTTTGCCACGTGTACGAGCTGCACATAATTTTTTAATTTTCAGTCGTTCGGCTTGTTTTTTGTTGATATAAGTAAATATGGGCCTCATTATTTGCACCTGCAGACTTCAAGAACCACGTTACTATTTTTTTAATTTTCACGTCTCGACATATAAACTACAATAATGTGTCGAAATCTATGTCATAAGTTAGTTTACACCTCTTCATATGTTTTATGATAATAAAAATTTGGAAAAGTTACTTTAATTTTTAGATATTGGTGGACCTTATTCGGAGTCACCAGAAGGAGCCGAACTCCAGCAAGAGTCATCCGTCAAAAGTTAAACACTTTAATGTGCTATGAGTTTTAACAAATTTCCTCTTGCACATGCAGAATTTTCCAAAAAATGACTTTTTCCAAGATTAGGATAGTGGAATAGATATTATTGTAACTTTTTTCCACTTGCTTCCTTTCAAGAAATACCTAAAAGATTTTTCAATCAAGTGATTGAAAAATTGATTTAAAAAGATTAAAGGGTGGTACAGCTGCTGGGTGAATTATTCGACTTTCCCTGGCTCCTTCAGAGTAGGTACTACACTTTTATTCTTTCAATACTTATATTATGCACTGCATCATAATTTGTGTCATTGACGTTTTTTATTATTTTATCTGTTTATTGTTTTCTTTCTGTTTTTTTTTACTTGTGTGAACTATTATTGTTCTGAACATAAATAAATGAATTTGAATCTCAACTTCTCACTGCTTCATCTTTTTCGTTATTTTTGCATATTTTTTTTTCAATTTTACATCCCTACAAATTCCAGATATTCTTATCTCAGAAGATCTTAAAAAATATTCACACCACTTTCATACCCAAAAATATCAATATTTTTGATTTTGTTTCATTCTTTAATTTATTTTTTAAGTAATTCATTATTATCAATTCAGACAAGTGTTGTTTTAAACTTTTCAAAATATTTTCCCTAAATTTGCAAATATTTATTCACTGAACATGATTTCAACTCTATCAAGATCTTTTTTTCAATTTGTGCCAATTATTATTATTTATCTCTTCTCAAATTATTAATCATACGACTCCTATTTTGCATCTCTCTTCAGATCTTTAAATATGTCTTTGGTATAATCGGTAATTAATTGATTGATTTCGTCAGTGGTTGTTTCTAAAATTTTTGAATATTTTTCTCCTTTCTCAATACCTTAGGTGACTTTTTTTCCGTTATGTTATTTCTATTCATTCATTCTTGTTATATCTTTATTGCTACTTCCTCACTGTTAATTTCTTTGTTTATGGTTTGTTCTTTTGAAGGTTCTAGTTTTTCATAGGTTCATAGGTTCTTTATACCATATCATCGTTATTTTCTTTGTTTTCTTTGATTACACCATTGCTTCCATTTTTAATTTTTGTAATGTTTGGCAATGTATTTGTCATCTTTGAATATGAGACTTTTCATGTATCTACCAAAACCTTCAATCATTCATTTTGAGAAATCGTTATTTTTTTAATTATTTGCACCTACTTCTTTTAGTATTCTAGTGAATATTTCTTTCTAAAATGTTTTTGTTTATATCACACCTTTTTCAATTTCTTTGATGATGTTATTCTTTCTCAGAAGTTTTTGTCATAACTTTGTTCAATTGCTATTTCTAATGGCACACTTAAATATTATAAATTGACAATACGAGTATAAACGGAGTGAAGCTGATTCATTGATGGAATTGTTTTATATTGAAGCTGTCTTGTGATCCCGACCAATGATTCTGAATATAATAATTTTTTACCTAGTGTAATTTTTTACATTTTTGAAATCTCAACTATAGTTGTAAGTGAGTTGTTTTTATTCTGTACCTGTATTTGAGCATTTCATTTTTTTTTTTATTTATTATTAAAATTTCATCATCAGGCTGCAATATTATTTCGTGGACTAATTATTTCTTTTTTTTTTAACTTTGATTGAATCGTGGTTCCGCTGTTGTATGTTAATCAATCCAAGAGTTCATCCATCATTATTTTCAGATCATTTTCATCAAGTTTGAGAGATAATAGCTTTATTTTGAAGTTAGTACACCTTTTCACAAAATGAGTATCAGGTTTGAAAATATTTTTCTTCCAAATATTGTTTTTTTGTCAAACCATTTTTTACTCATCCTGCAATTTTTGGATATAAAAATAGAAGAAAAATCACTCTAAAATTGAAAAAATATATATTCAATCAATACCTACTAGACTCTCAGCACGGTAAGAAGGGGGTTCACGAACAGGGCAATGATTAAATTGCGGTGAAATCTCAGGAGCCCCCAAACAAAACACCTGGAATCTCGGTAAGAATTTATTTCTTGACCTGAGGCTGCACATTTGAATACTTGAATTGCGATCTCTGTTTTGGCAAAAAGGATACAAATACAGAGCGCTGACATCATCATCGAAATACAACTCAGTCTCCACTTTTTATTTCCACGTATGTGTACAGGGTGGCCAAATAAGCGAGGTCGGCTCTGAAGATGAAATGTGTTATTTACCGGACTGTTTTGAGTACAGAAAATGATACATTACAGTACAGTAAAAAATAAAGTTATAAAAACATACATGTTCATCAGAAAAAGGCAATAACTCCTGAACGCGTGAAGTTATGGAGATGCGATTTTCAGGTTTCTTTTCATATAAATTTGATCTTTCTGTTTCTGTTGAAATAATTATATAATTCTATTTGAAATTTCGGAATAAAATTGAAAAAATTGATTTTTGCATTGGCGCCCCCTAGAGGGAGCAGCGTAAACCAATCTCTCATGGCTATATTTGATCTTAATCAACAAAGCCCCCTCTCTCAAACGAGACCTTATTCGTTCAAATATGTCGTGTGATGTTATAGACATTTCAATAAGTCAGACTCCGTCTTTATCTGATGTCCTACAATCAAAAATGGTTAACCAAAAAGATACAAATTTTCATGAGGATTACAGTGGTGATATTCTTCTAGCAACTTATAATTAATCGTTTTTGATTAAAGTCAATAATATTTCTACCCGACCATAGCTATTTCGCCCCCTAGCGATGGTGGTATGAACTCGCAAATCATTTCCAGTGTTTTCTTTTAGCCACTTTAGTCATATTGTTTTTTACCGCAAGTATCTACAATGAGTGGTTTTTGGGATACAGCCACTTACCTGGCTTATATGGCCACTCTATACACAGTTCTACAACTACCTTTAAAATAAAAAAAAAATCGGCCCTGTCGCACACTCAGTGGAAGAAAATTACGTGCGTGACTATGACACATGGAGCATGCGCACTGTTGTACAGAAATATCGAGGTGTCTCATTGTGGCCCCTGTCTCATGGTACAACCTCACCCATACTGTCTAAATATATTTACAATTGCCCGAACAATAGCCGATCGATAGATCATCAACCCAATCAACAATATCACCCTGATCTACTCGACGAAACAATTAAATCGTTATAGCGATCGGTTGAAACCATTATTGATGCATTCTGCAACTCTTCTTGAAAAATGACAGACAATAAGTCGATAATAATGATTCTTCCATGTTAATGTCTATTATTTGTCTTGTGTGGAACCGATGTAATAAAGCTACTTTCCAAGACCCTGATATTCACATCCTAGCGAAGAATAAAGAGTATTATGCAGGCATTCGCAATGGAATGTGCTCTTTTCTTGCAAATGACGTAATCATCTTTTATGGGCGCCCTTTCCATTGGCTTGTGTGTATGTGTGCTGTGTTGCACTCGAACAATTAGAAATTGTCTTTATGATTTGTTCTCATTTGCATAATGGATTGTATGAGATATTGTTGACAAGTAGGGATGGTTACAATTATGTTAGAACCTTCTCTGTAACGGTTGTTTATTTATTAAGCCGATAACCTTCCTTTGAATACCTAGGAAGAATATGATATTGGATTCTTCAGCAGATTGTTCGTTTCCTTTTTATCAATTATAAGTTTATAGTACGCGAAAAGCTCTATTTTTGTGTTTAAAGAAAATTGGGATATGTCATTTCCATGACTTTCTATGATTAATAAAAGGTCCCTAAAAACGCGAAAAGTTATAAGGCATTTTTTAAATTCAAGAAAGGATAGCATTTCTGGATATTGCATGTCCAAAAACCCTTATAACGATAATTTTGTAATAAAATGTTGTACAGGAAGTTCAGTCAGGTGAAATATTGAAAAAAAACTATTTTTCCAATAAGCCTGTATAGATCTTAGCAAATATTTTGCAAAATCCTTTTGTCATTTCTTTAGGTACATATATCACGAACTATCATCTGATAAGTTTTGATACTCTAGCTTCAAAAATATTGTTATCTCAAATGGAATTATCGAGTTAATTGGAGCCAAAAACTCTACATTTTATGAACCCTCATATAGTACATTTTGTATCAAGGGCAGAAAGTAGATGATTTTGACGAGGGTATAAGTAGCAGCACGAGCGAAGCGAGGGCAGATATTAACCGAGTCAAAATCATCTTTCGTCCGAGGTGAAAACAGTGCTTTTTGTACAACCAGTTTGTAATCATTTAAAAAAGAATGATTATAAAAATCAAAAATAAATAATCCATACACTGCACTACACTGCTGACAAGTCAGACAGCTGACAAGTGACAACTGTCAATCATTGTTACAATAGGTGTGTTCCCGTATTCTTTTGTGGTGCGGATTCATCGTCACCGAGATTGTCACGTGATTAGTTCTTTTTTAGTATGCTAGACTGTCACGTGGGTATAAGATTCAGAGGCGTTGGGATCCAAGGAACTGTTACTAAGCGACCAACTTTTGCGCCCGCGGGCGCGAAAGTACTTTTAGGCCCGGCTGCCAAAATTAGCGACTTTCCGCCTGCTTTGTGTCATGATAGTGTTAACAGTTGATATTGTGGGTACTTGTAGAGGCGGACTGGTAAATGAACCGCACGCAGTTATCCCCACTATTTGTAGATATTGATGCATATAGGAAATAAAGGATTTAGATCAGTCTCATAAAATATGTGTTTCTATTCACACCTCAACACGCACTACCCAAGAACATGACATGGCGCTGCGAACAGGATCAAGATAGAATTTGTTCAGATCCAAAACGTTTAAACTTCAAAAACGTAATCTCGTTATCGAATACACGCAGTACAAAGTTGGTGACGCGCTGGTGAAATTTCGTGACTCGTAAAAACGTGCAAAGGTGACCAAAATGGCGACAGGAATTTCGCCGCCATCGGCCATGGAATTTACCGGACTTTTAGACGAAAACTGGAAGTTCTACAAACAAAAATTCGAACTATACCTAAAAGCCACTGATGGAAGCAAAAAATCATCTGAAACAAGAGCGTCGATTTTACTATCAACGATTGGCGACAAGGCTTTAAAGATCTACAACAATTTCAAGTTTGAAGATGACAAACAGAAAATGGACTATGACACAATCATGCAGTGTTTTGACAATCATTTTAAACCTGAGAAAAATGTCACGTATGAACGGCACATGTTTTTCCTCCGAAACCAACACAATGGTGAGTCTATTGATGGATATGTAAATGAGCTACGTCAACTCAGCACCACCTGCGATTTCGGAGACCTTCAAGATAGTCTCATCAAAGATCGCCTGCTTCTAGGCATCAGTGAAGTCAGTGTTAAATCAAACCTCCTGCAAATTAAGGACTTGACATTGGAAAAAGCCATAACCATCTGCAAGACATCCGAGAGAACCAAGCTACAAATGCAAACGCTAAATAGTGAGATGAACTCCTTGTCACTCCACAGAGTCCACTCATCCCGCCAAAAATCACCAAACATGGCGGACGGAAATGGTTCAGCGCAAGACGTCCAAAGACGCTCCTTTTATGGTAACAACAGCAATCACCGGCGAACATGGAATAACCCCCACCACCCGACCAGTCATCATCACAGCAACTCTCGACCAAAACCACAACAAAAGAGGCATGGAAACAAAAAACTGTTTATTTGTAGAAATTGTGGAACCCAACATTCCATAAACCAGTGCCCGGCC
This sequence comes from Orchestes rusci, assembly GCA_958502075.1. NCBI lineage: Eukaryota > Metazoa > Arthropoda > Insecta > Coleoptera > Curculionidae > Orchestes > Orchestes rusci. The sequence goes on from OY293311.1 coordinate 16,441,676, forward strand.
TACGGTAAGAAATGTTTGAAATGTGACAAAACAAATCATTTTGCTAAATACTGTCGTTCAGTTCAGGAAGTAAATGTCGAAAGTGAAAGTTCTTATTCTGATGATACTTCAACTTCAGAATATTGTATTGATTATATAACAAGCGTAAATATTATCAAGAAAAATGACTGGAATATAGATTTGAAAGTTCATAATAATACTACAATTAAATTTAAGCTAGACACAGGCGCCGAAATAAATGCTATTCCTGCAAAATTCTTAAGAGATTTAAATATTCATAAGAACAATTTGATGCATTCTGACTTACGAGTCTCAACTTATACTGGCACAAAAATTGACATTTTAGGCAAATGTTCCCTAAAGTGTAAATACAAAAACTTTAATGACTCCATTGATTTTTACATAGTCAATAACGAATTTGCTCCTGCTATTTTGGGAAAAGCAGACTGTGAAAGACTAAATCTATTAAAATTCGTGGGCAACATTCAAAAAACAATTTTCCAAAATGATTATTCTGATATTCCTAAACAGTACAAAGACATTTTTGACAGCATTGGTACTCTTAAATGCGAAAAATATCACATAAATACAGATCCCTCAGTCAACCCTGCAATTCACCCCCCGCGAAAAGTCCCATTTTCCTTACACAACAAATTAAAAAAATTACTTAATGATCTTGAGAAAAAACAAATAATTGCTAAAGTGAACAAACCCACAGAATGGGTGAGTAGTTTAGTTCTAGTGCACAAACCAAATGGAGACATAAGAATTTGCATCGACCCCCTGCACTTAAACAAAGCTATAATTCCAGAAAATTATCCTCTACCGACGATGGATGAAATCATCGCAAAGCTTTCTAATGCTAAATACTTTTCCAAATTAGATGCGAGTCAGGCCTTTTGGCAAGTCACATTGGATGATGAAAGTTCATACAAATGCACATTCAATTCGCCTTTTGGGCGATATAGATTCCTGCGCATGCCATATGGAATCAAACCCGCCTCTGAGGTTTTCCAAAAATATATCAGGCAACATTTTGATGATATGCAGGGCGTGTTATCATATATTGATGATTTTCTAATCTGGGGTGCTACAAAAAAAGAGCACGACGAGAGACTCAAATCAACACTTGAACGTGCCCGCGAAATTAATCTTAAATTAAACTTTAAAAAGTGCGAATTCGGGGTACAAAAAATAAAATTTATGGGACACATTTTTTCAAGCCAAGGCGTTGAACCGGATCAAGATAAAATATTTGCAATACAAAACTTTCTTAAACCACAAAATAAAAAAGACGTGGAAAGATTCTTGGGTATTATTACATATATTTCGAAATTTATTCCTAACATGTCGTTTGAAACAGAACATTTAAGGGTATTACTGAAAAAAGAAACACAGTGGCACTGGGACGACTTACAAGAAAAATCATTTCATCGTTTGAAAGAAATCTTAACCAAAAAACCAATATTACAATACTTTGATAATAAAAAACCCATCACTTTGTCAGTAGATGCTTCCCAAAATGCCATCGGATCGGTCTTACTGCAAAATAACTTACCTGTCTACTACATCTCCAAAGCATTAACTGAAAGCCAAAGAAACTGGGCTCAGATCGAAAAAGAAATGTTTGCAATAACCTATTCCTGTTTAAGATTTCACCAATATATCTATGGAAAAAATATAACAATAGAAACAGATCACAAACCGTTAGTATCCATAATCCAAAAACCATTGCATTCCTGCCCCATGCGTCTTCAGAGAATGTTAATACAAATTCAGCCTTACAAAATAAATTTAATATTCAAACCCGGAACTCAAATACCAATTGCCGATGCACTTTCACGAGCGCATGATTTTAGTATCAATAAATCAAAAATGGAAGACAATCACTCACTTGAAGAAAAAATCGAGGCCCAGATTTTATCTCTAGAATCGAATACCCCAATTACAAACGGAAACCTGACTAACATAAAAACAGAAACAAAAAATGATCCACTACTTGTGAAAGTTATATATTTTTTGAAAAACAGATGGCCAATTTCTAAAAAACTAGATTCCAGTTTAAAACCATTTTATATCATCAGAAACAATTTATCGTTTTCTAATGATCTATTATTATACAACAATAAAATAGTCATACCAAAAAAATTGCAAAAAGAAATGCTGACCAAATTACATGTAAGTCATTTAGGCCGAGAAAAAACAAAATACAGAGCACGATCTTTATTTTACTGGCCAAACATGTCACAGGACATAGACAACTTCATATCAAAGTGTAGATCTTGCGTAATTTTCTCCAAATCTCCTCCAAAAGAACCTCTTATAAACCACAACATACCTACTAGAGCATGGCAAAAGATAGGGATGGATCTTTTTGAACTCAATGGCAAAAGTTACCTTCTCTTGATCGATTATTTTTCAAAATTTATGGAAGTTAAATGTTTACATAACAACACAAGTTCTAATAATGTAATTATCAAGATAAAACATATCTTTTCTCTCTTTGGCATACCTGACGAAGTCTTTTCGGACAACGGTCCACAGTTTTCATCAAACACTTTTAAAAACTTTGCAAATGAATGGAATTTCAAGCATAGCACAAGTAGCCCGTTATTCCCACAATCCAATGGACAAGTTGAAAGAACAATAGGTACTGTCAAATCTGTCTTGAAAAAATGCTTTTATGAAAAAACTGACCCCTACATAGCTTTACTAGAGTTACGTAATACGCCCACAGATAATAAATTATATACTCCCGCACAACTGCTATTGAATAGAAACCTAAAGAGCATTCTGCCAGTCACGGAAACTCATTTAAAACCTAAAATAGTTAATACTAGCAGGTATCGAAAGCGCCTCAAGCAAAAGCAGGAGAATATAAAGAAGTACTTTAACAAAAACGCCAGAAAATTATCCAAACTTAGTGTAAATCAAAATGTCTTGATAAAACATAATAAACATTTTTCTGTCCCAGGTAAAATAATTAAAATTAACAAAAATCCCCGAAGTTATGACATTAAATTGTACAATTCTCAAAAAATTGTAACCAGAAATCGCCATCACATAAAAAAGGATCCACAAAGGACCAACATAGAAGATAATGATTCCTTCCAATATCCTCAAAGTTTTGTAAACGAGGAAGAAAATGCGGATTGCGATTTCTATGTTACAAAGTTTGGACGAATTTCCAAACCACCAGTTAGATTTAATATTACTTAGTTTTCCACATAATACATATAATATTATATCTATGATTATGAGTATAACATATCGTAGGAACTGTAAATATTGTAAATATCATTATAATAATATAGGTAGAAACCACTCTAAACTTAAGACGAAATTTTGCTGACATTCCATTGTTTTTATTCTTAGTGACAAACTTTGTGTACAGAGTCAGCTGTTTACTTCAAACATAAATAAGCAATGGGTTCGTTGGCTTGTAGTTTTTGTATCCGGAATGATAACATTATTGTACTGAATTTGGAACTTTAAATTGAATAGGGTATTAGTCATACATTATATGGTAATTTATTAGGCATTAGGATCATATTTGATTTCATAAATAAATATCGCATCACTTATATTTTTATACATATTTCTATACAAAGAGGGGGATGTCATGATAGTGTTAACAGTTGATATTGTGGGTACTTGTAGAGGCGGACTGGTAAATGAACCGCACGCAGTTATCCCCACTATTTGTAGATATTGATGCATATAGGAAATAAAGGATTTAGATCAGTCTCATAAAATATGTGTTTCTATTCACACCTCAACACGCACTACCCAAGAACATGACACTTTGCATGCATTGAAAAGTGGTCTGTACGTGAAGGTTGTACAAAAAAGTATTATTTCAAGAACCAGTGCATCTTTGTCGCAATTATTGTTAAGCTAGTCAACGGGGGCTATAGAAAGAGACTCACTTGAATACACCAAAAACCATTTGCACTCAACTTCACTTTCACTCTGGTGAAAGAACCTCATATCAATGTAAAAGCAAAGTTCACTTCATTCTTATCACTCAACAGAGTGAAAAAAAAAATTGAGCTGACCTTGACTTCGTCACCCCTTCGTTGGCTTTCTAAGAGAAGCAAGGAGTGACTACTGATCCCCTCCACCGCGACAAGGTCTCACAGCTCTTGGAAGGAAAAATAGGCAAATGTTGTACACAAATCTGATAATTTGGCCGAATCCCTCTGTGTATAGGGTAGGGGTCTTTAACGTGCCAACATCCATGACACTGGACCAACAGTTTAACGTCTCTTCCGAAAGACGGTGCAGGGGATAGACTCTTCCTGTATCTGAGTGCAATGATACGGAAAAATACTCACCAAAACTCCACTTTTTCACAGAACTGTAAACATATTAAGTTTGGTTTATACCAGTTACCCGTTGTAGATTGCCTTAAATTGATCCTCACGTCCCCTCTAAGTATTGTCTTTGGAGATGATTTTCTTCTTTTCTGCTCTGGGTGCCTATTCTGAAATTTTATGATTTCTCAATAAATCACAAAGAAAACAAAAATTCCCAGTTGTCCAAACCATCGTGTGCCCCAGCGCTACCCTCTCCAGTCGTTCAACCATTCCTCCATCCCTCGCCAATCCTCAATGCATTGCGGTCAGTTCAGATACTCCAGCGAAGATCCACATAATAATATGTCGGCCTCGGTTCGGAACTATGCCATCGCATTTGAGGTATTGAGGAAGGAGAAGGTCATTTATTTATTTATGGACGTCTTGGACGTGAATGGAGAGCGAGCGATGAGGGAGGAGGGGTTCTTTCTTTATCACTTCAATACAAAAATATCACCTACCTCAATAATTTTAGTGATGTAACACTACTTCACTAACGTCACTTCATTTAACACTTGAATACACTAAAAATTATTCTGCATTCAACTTCACCTTCACTAAAATTAATCTCAATTTCATATTGCTCCATTGTCGAAGAAACTTACTTCAATTGACAAAGCTTGTTGCTCTGATGGTCAAATAAGTCATAATAAATAAAATAATATGAAATAAAAATAACAACAGGTGAAACAGCTTGGGTTAGTATGGTAATTAATGAGGTTGCTCCGCCACGTCACGGCCGCTAGCTCTGAATTCCTAACCTGGAATTCAATATATTGACAAAGATGGCGTCAAAGACAATTTTTTCTAACCTGCTGAATCGGCGTGTGCTCCTACCCCAGCGCTACCCTCTCCGGTCGTTCAACCATCCCTCCATCTCTCGCCAATCCTCAATGCATTGCGGTCAGTTCAGATACTCCAGCGGAGATCCATATAATAATATGTCGGCCCCGGTTCGGAACTATGCCATCAAGGTCCGGAACTTCGCATCGCATTTCGGGTATTGAGGAAGGAGAAGGCCATGGAAGTGAATGGAGAGCGAGCGATGCGAGAAGGGGTTCTTTCATCGTAACTTCAATACAAAAAAATCACTTACCCCAATAATTTATCACAGTAACACTACTTTACTCACGTCGCTTTATTTCACTTGATTACACTTAAACACGAATTTGCACTCGAATTTCACTTTCACGATGGTTAAAGAACTTCATAACAATGTACAATAAAAGTTTAGTCCATTCTTTTTACTCAACAGAGTGAAAAAGAATTGAGTTGAGCTGTCCTTGGCTTCGTCACTCCTTCCTCATTTGATTTCTCAGAGAAGCGAGGTGTGACTACTGAGCCCCTCCACCGCGACAAGGTCTCACAGCTCCTTGGAGTGGAAAAAGGTTATTCTCGCACATTTTCAACCTGGACATGTTTACTCAACAATTAAACGATCATGAAAGACAGATTGAAGTGTCACAGGGATTGGGGTTTGGTTCATGGTTTGCGCACTGATAACATGTGGTTGCGCTTCACATATACATCTTGATCCAACGAAGCACAATGATAGACTGAATCTCTTTCAATTTATTATGAGGTTTCTTTTGCTTCGTTTGATCTGCGCTTTGATAAGAATTTTGAACCAAGTGGTTTCGCTTTAACAAAAATTATTATTTACATACACATCTTGATCCAAAGAAGCACATTGATAAACTGTTCTTTTTCATTTTATTATGAGGTTTCTTTTGCTTCGTTTGGTCTGCGCATTGAAAAGAATTTTGAACCACGTGGTTGCGCTTCAACAATAATCATTATTGACATACACATCTTGATCCAACGAAGCACAATGATAGACTGAATCTCTTTCAATTTATTATGAGGTTTTTTTTGCTTCGTTTGATCTGCGCTTTGATAAGAATTTTGAACCAAGTGGTTTCGCTTTAACAAAAATTATTATTTACATACACATCTTGATCCAAAGAAGCACATTGATAAACTGTTCTTTTTCATTTTATTATGAGGTTTCTTTTGCTTCGTTTGGTCTGCGCATTGAAAAGAATTTTGAACCACGTGGTTGCGCTTCAACAATAATCATTATTGACATACACATCTTTATCCAACGAAGCACAATCATAGACTGATTGACTTTCAATTTTGTTGTGGGGTTTCTGCTCCTTTGTGTCTGCGCATTAATAAAAATTTTGAATCACGTGGTTTCGCTTTAACTATGAAAATTCAAGAGTGGAGGTAACAGAGTGCCAAAAATAAAGTTTGGAAATATTCAAAAAAAAGTAATGAAAAGGTAAACATCAGGTTTTCTTCTTTATTAGCAGTAAAAATCATGTTAAAGTACAACTGAAAACTCGTTCTAGCATACATACTATTAGAAGTTACAGAACAAACCTAAATTTGAAGATAATTTCCTCAAAAAAAAAATAGAAACGGGGTAAGTGCCACAGAATAGTTTGTTAACAAAATAGTTCAATAGTATTGTTGATGTATTTTAGAGTTTGTTAACGATGGGAATTAGGCTTGAGGCAAAAGTAAAACTAGTGATAAACGTTTGTTGTTCAATAATTAATGAATACAAGATAATACTTCCAAAAATTACATTCTTGAGCGAAATCTTAAGCATGTCATCTAGGAGAAGCAAAGATGAAAAAGTTTCGTCAGATGAAGAACTCAGTATCCTTCCTTATGAAAGGAGAAGAAGATTTATAGGACCGCAAGCAGAAATATGGCGAATTTTATGCTGTCAATTCGAAAACAAATTGAATGTGGATTGTAAATAAGGCAAACGCATAGCTGATAAAAATGAGATTGGAGCGAATCTAAACAGTTCGGTTTTTCGATTTCCTCCTCCGTGTTCGCTCCAGCACTGAGGAAGTGCAACTCAGTGTACGAGGAATTGCTCGCTCCCAGAGGATTCGAATCTCGATTCGAATATGAAACGTCCAGCCCAGTCGAAACCATCATAAGAAGCACAGAATTATCGAAAAGCCAATGTTGAAAATGAACATATTTTGTTTGAAACAAAAAGTCACCAGGTTTTTTTAGCCTTTCCAGCGTCTTTCAGATAGTTTTGCTCAAATCCACAACGGTCACTGGCAGTTTATCTACGTTTATTTTGATCCAATTTACTCAAATTCTACAATAACTCCCACAGATTAAACAGTTATTCATAAAATCTTGAGAAAAACACGCTGGCTCCGTGGTTTGGCTTTAACAATAACTATTATTCACATACACATCTTGATCCAACGAAGGACAATTATTATAAACTGATTCTTTTTCAAATTATTATAAGGTTTTGGTCTGCGCATTTAAAAGAATTTTGAACCACTTGGTTTTGCTTTAACAATAACTATTATCCACATACACATCTTCATCCAACGGAGCACAATGATAAACTGATTATATTTCAATTTATAATGATGTTTCTTTCGCTGAGTTTGGTCTGCGCGTTGATAAGAATTTTGGACCACGTGCATGGTTTCGCTTTAACAATAATAATAATTATTCACATACACATCATGATCTAACGAAGCACAATGATAAACTGATTCTCTTTCACTTTATTATGAGGTTTCTTCTGCTTCTTTTGTTCTGCGCATTGATAAGTATTTTGAACCACGTGGTTTCGCTTTGACAATAATTATTCACATATTACATCTCGATCAAACGAGGCACAATGATAAACTGTTCTCTTACAATTTATTATGAAAACAAATAACTTAAATACTTCTCAAGTATTAGAGACTTGAAATTTATACGGGTGTTTATAATTGAATGCCGAAACTTAAGGGTGATAATCCTTGAATGATTTCAAGGCAAAAAGTTCATGTGGACATAGGTCCGCAAGAGCCTAATTTTCAAGATACAGGGTGTTGAAATTTTAAAAACTAAATGATTTTTTTATAATTACTGTGAGACTATTTCAGATATCTTTATGAAATTTGATACACGTCTTCTATGCATCAATATGCATTTTGTGATGTACGAACAATTTTATTATTTGACCAGTGGCGTCCGTACGGGTTTTGCACTCAATATTTTTGGAGAAAAAACTTGTACGCCACTGCTTTCTTCCAAGATAAAAATTATTTTTGAAATTTCTATTGATTTCTGAGCCAATTTGTTCACTTTATTTTTTTGTCTACTTAATTGCATTGACCGAGGCATTGACACCCTGCTGTGTCTTCCAATATTTTCAAATCAGTGGCGCCCTCTCCAAAATTCCCATGCATATTGATGCATAGAAGACGTGTACCAAATTTCAAAAATAAATCTAGAATAGTATCAAAGTAATGATATTTTTTTTTTTTTTTTAATTTCCACACCCTGTATCTTAAAATCTAGGCTCTTGCGGACCCATATCCATATGAACTTTTTGCTCCAAAATCATCCAAGGATTATCACCCCTAAGTATCGGCATTCAATTAATAAACACCCTGTATAAGTTTTTCACAAAATTCAAATTATTCAAAAAACCTTGAGGTTTACGTACTATACACCTCGAAAGATTCATCACATAATCAAAAAATGCAATAAAATACAGGGGGTTCCATTTGAAAAAAACACATTTTTGATACCCGTATAGCGTGAATAATAGCCTTTGTATATTAAAGAATAACATTATCTAATATTTTCGATCATTTCTGGCATTATAGAAAATGCTCAATGTTTGGGACTAGGGCATTATTCGGTTGAGAGGTTTGCAGTTTTTTTTAAATAGTGATGCAAAATGAAAATGGATATTTATGTACCATATAGGTTACAAACAAGGAAGGTTTGGGCTAGAGCAAATAGTTTTGCTCTTTTTTTTTAAGTAAAACCAAAAAAAAACAAAATTGTGTTTAGCTTTAATTATTCCTTTGTTTGTAATATAATATTTCATAATGATTGATTTGAATAAGATTTTTATGGTATGTCGAACTTTTGCATTTTATTGTTTCTCATCTTCTAATGATCTACATCTCAATTGTTGTTATTGCTTTGTGAAAATACTTAATCTTCTTTTCAATTTTTATAATTTTTCAAGATTCAAATATTCTCATGCTCATTCTCATTCGATCTTTCTCAAATTTAGCTTCTCATTGACATTCTTCCATTTATTACCCATTTTTTTATGGAGATAAATGTTTTCAATAACAAATCTGACGGTGTGAATCCAACGATTTTTTAGTCCAATTACTCGATGTACACAGCTGTTATTTCCATCTCTATTCGGTGGCCCAAGAAAAAATCAAAATGTTTTGTTAAAAAATTGTTCTTGTAAAAAGCATTATTATGTAAGATCATTATGATTCTGAACATGACTGCAGATTTAATCGAAACAAATCCAAACTAACCTTTCAACACCTCGAATAGCGCCCAACACGTTTCCAATTTGAATTTTTCATTGTGATTCCCAAAGGGGTTTCATAATTCGCCAAATCCAATACCTTAAATGTCGATCGTAGCGGTACAATTGCATTGATTTGTTCGAAACATTTAAATGCAAAAACACCTGTTCTGACGAAATTCAACCAATATCAGGTTCAATTCGAACAACACGCCCAATTTGTTTCCCATTGTCTAGATACACTTCATTAAGTAATAGTGTAAACTTTTACTTTTTGCTAAACAAAAGGTGCTTCATTTGCAAAAAACGTTGGGATTATTGAGTTCGTGATTATTTGATTTAGCAGAGATCACATTGGCAATAAAAACATTTCATATCAATAGTTTTGCACAGATTTAATGACAAAAAAATTGTTGTCTAGCCTATAACTGTCTATTAACAACCAATTAGTGTCAGTTAATTCTGAAATCTCCAATTTCTTGGCTGGAATATATAAATGGAAATTAGGCATTTACATGAGGAAATACCCGGATAATTGGCCACAGTTTTTGTCTATCGGTTCGATTCAATTCAAATCGGCCTTATCGGGAAAATAATTGTAAGAAAATCGTTGCTGATATGCCGATTGTTATATCTATATTATTAATAATTGATTAAATTACACTTACATACGCGAAGAATGTATGTTTTTGCAAGTAAATTTACTATATGCGTACAAATAAAGCCAATTTGCATCAATTCAATATTTACAACACCATCAGAACCCCACGTATATCTCAATCCCTTTTATCTTTACGACATTCGACGGCGTATGGAGTTCTATTATCTCAAAGTGAGATATCAGGCTTTAGCAAGACCAGTATTTAAAACATTGGGTACTTGACTTTTAAACAAATTCTTCTACCTACAGAGTGCCGTAAACTTAAGACGCGATTGTTAAACAATACCAGCTTTGAAGATACAGATCTATTTATTGCCATATAAAGAGTCAGCGCTTATGTAACGGATTCCGCAGCAACCGAAGACGAACTGATTTGATGCGGAGGGTGATGATGTGAAAAGGTTAAAGGTACGTTGCCAAGGCCAAGTTCTACAAGTTTTTTTTGGAATTTTCACTTTCTTGTTTTGAATGAATAATGTTGTCTACAGGTGTTTCAAGAATGTTGTTCTTCAGTTTTCGGTACAGTTCTTTTTTTTTTTAATCTCCGTTATTTCTATTTAAGAGGTTGTTTGGCTTTATATTGAGCACTTGCAGCTGGAAATGTTCTGGAGTTCATGTCCATCATCTTATTACTCCGTACGTTCGGTGTACGGAGTTCAGATAATTAATGAACGTATTTTTGAGGAGAACATCATCCTTCTAAAAGACTGATAATTTTTTGTTCCTAATGTTCATAGTCAATTATTATCACTTTTCTTTAGTTTTTCGGTAGATTTTGTAATTCACTTTCACTTCATCAAAACGTTTTATCAACTTCAAACAGGATTATTGTTTTTCATCTACAGATAAATTCAACATCTATAATAAGGCAAATTTCGTGTCTTCACAACTATAAGAATGAATTAGGTTGAGCTATATGTCAGAACGTCACTTTTTATGAAACAATTATGTTATTTTTTCATATTTTCAAAAGTACTTTTATCCATATTTTTTTACTTATGAGAACTTTTTTCAAATCCAAAGTTGAAGAGTTTTTAAACTCGTGTTTTAGGTATAATATTCATTCACTAGCTTATAGACGAAATGAGTGTTTATGCTGCTGATTGATTTCTTAACAACTTCATTTTCTTTTCAACTTCTAATGATTTTTTTTTCATTGTATGTAACTTTATAGAAGTTTTTGAAATTTTTGTCGTTTTTGAGAACTTTAGCAACTTGGTCTTCAAATTTTGATCTGTTATGATTTTTAAACAAATCTCCTTTTAATTCATAACTTGTTAGACTACGACGCTCTTCCTCTCCTTTTATTATTTTGACTTGACACATTTTAGTTTGTCTTTGAAACCGATCTATTTTTGGGCAGTTTCGAATGCAAGTTTGAACGTGATTTCTCTCTATCAATAGTTTTATTTATAAAAAAATGTATTTTTCAAAAATCCGAAAAAAAATCCATTTCTGTCATCTACCCACAGACTGTCCAATAATACGGTTTACAAGAGCACAAATGAATTCAAAATTTCATTTTTTGGAAAAAACTCAATCTTGATAAAAAAAATCGAGATTTGAAATAAATCTTGGATCTTTTTAGTTTTTCTAATCCTTGGTAAATATATTTGACTGAAGATTCATATAGTTAAAAATGCATTTCTATCACCTTTTCAGAAAACACGGATTTTTCTTTCTCAAAACAAATATTTTTGATAACTAAAAAAAACATTCTTTGAACATTTTTGATACCCGTGTATTAAAAACAAAGTCATCAATACGATATGTATTTCAACCTCTAATGCTGTCCAAAAACAAATTGAAGTGGAATTTTTCTTGAAAATAAAATTGAAAGTAGTTGACCCTCGGAAAAGATTCAGGTTTTTGAGTTTTTTGCGAACCCAGTATCAAAAATCCAAATTTTTTCTTCGTGAATGAATTTTTCCCCAAAAAAACTCCCGAAAAATATTTTTTTTATCCATTTGTGCTCTTGTAAACCCCATCCGGAGACAGTCTATATAAATAATTTTGAAAGTGATCTTTTGAAAATTTCAAAATAATTTTTTAATGAAAATTGTTTTATTCATTTAGATTAATCCATGTCATACAATAATTTATACGTTTTGTTTTGAAACTAGATTCGCTATTCCCTTTTTTGCAATTTTCATCTCTACTTTGTAACTCTGGTCAATAACCTTTTTAATATCAGATTTGCAGTATGTATCGTCGGAATTTACTTTTTTTTCAAATTCACATCCAATTATGAGTTGAAACTTATATGTATGTCCAATTTTTTTTTTTAATGATATTAATTCTTTATGACTATTTTCTACTACGCTAACGTTATAGATCTTCTTGTATCGAATATTTTAAATTAACATTTATCCAAAATTGATGGTTGATTTTTTTAAAAAATGCATCTTATATTTTTTTCAATTGAGTATGCTATAATATGTTAATTTCAACAAAACTGAACTTTAAAAAAAAAATGTACGCCACTGACTTGATTGTGATTTTCAATTTTTTCTTAAATGGAGTAACTTAAATCATAACTTTTTGCGTCTAAGATTTTTTTCATCTCTGGCTTCGTTTGTCATGTTTTTAAATACTTTACCCGTTTAAAAAAAATAAAATATTCTGCGGAATATAAACGGAAAAAATCCCAAAGGCGAAAAAGTTGTATAATTGCTTGTTTCATCCTAGAAAGAAACAAAAATCGCAATGAAGTCAGTGACGTACATTTATTAAACAAAAAATATTCGGTAGGATGCCCCCCGGGGCGGCACTGGTTTTTATAATTTGCACCTAGCTAGGCCTAAACGAGGCTTTTATTAATAAAAATAAGTCAGCCAATTTTCAAAAAAAAAGGTTCAAGGATATTTCTGACATTTGTAAAGATCTGATTTTTTCAAAAAAGTTCAACAACCATTATTTCAAAAACAATACACTTGCGGAGCCATTTTTATATGAACTGTTTTTCATGAAACTAGCTCAGGAATACACCCTTCAATTTAATGTTATCTATCAGGAAACACCCTGTAGAGTGTAGCATATTATGGAGGATACGCGACGTTAACATACATATAGTTAAATAGCTGCCTAAGGAAATGTTAAAATTACCGTTAAAAAACAGAAAAAACGTTTTTGCGCTAAAAAGTGAAAAACAATTTTTAATTCAAGAAAGAAAATATTAACAAGAAAATCAATGTCATTGTGGTGAAAGCGTGGGGTGCTTTGTGGAACATTTATACACTTACTCTGCATTTTGAGATAGATAAGTAATAATTGATAACAATTGATATCGAAGCACCCCACGAGTCCCACGACATTAATTTTGTCGTTATTCATTTTATCCTTGAATTGATGAAATATTTTTTTACTTTTTAGTTCGAGAGTGTGTTTATAGTTTTTTTCTAACTTTTTTTTAGCCCTTTGCTAAGAAAATAACCTTGGCAACGTTGCATATCAGACGGACGCGAATTGTTCAAGAATTACCCTCCCGTCATCCAATCCCTCATTCACCACCTGCCAAACAGGCCAAACGTCAGACAATTCAACAAAACAACAGTTTTCTTTAATTAAAAATTATTGTTCACTTTTCAACTCTTTTTTGATCAAAATTATTTTATTGTCATGGGTTCTTGACAAGTGTGCAAAGTTTCCAATCAATCTGGGCATTTGAAATGGGTGAAAATCTAGTTTCAAGATCCCGTTACAAATTACAAACAAGAAAAATTTATCACATAGAAGTGAAGCTATAAAGCGGTTAAAATTCTTTATTTTCGGTTTTGGTTGCTTTGAATAGATAAAAATGGCAATAAGAAGGTGGATCAATACTACGCAGAAAATATTGGACATCTGGGATGCAAAATGAGAAATCAATGAGATATTGTAATTATATTGCTATTTTGTTGATAAAATAGGATTTCAGTACTCTAGATTTATTTTGAAGCTACTCAAGCATTGACATGAGTTCCAGGTCTTCTTCTGCGTAGAGTTATGGAGATGATGCTGTATATCTATATTTTTTAATATTTTTTTTAAATGTTTCGATGAATAAATGTCATTTGACAATATATATCTTGGCTGCATATGCAAAAAAAAACCATAGCTAAACTCGTCTATTCGATCCGACAGAATTGTCACATTGTGAGAGTCGATGAAATTACCAACTTTTTCAAAGGGACACAGCGAATGTTCAAAATAGACGCCCTATAAAAAATGAATAGAAAGATAAAGGCGATTTCGTGAATAATATAGATGAAAAAATAACTATTGAAAACATTTTTTGAAAAAAAGTAAATACCTCATTCATTATGAAAATCTAATGAAGGAGATTGAGGTCCTTTAGAGTAAGTTTTCGCTCAAGCGCATTTACATTTTATAATGAAATAAATTGTTGGTTGACGAAAATAGAGACTTAAGAAATAATGGAAACCATGAGGATTAGTAATTTATTTGTATGTTGGCTTAATATTTATATGACTGTTCATTGCTCAGGGCATAAACGAGACAACTAAGAGATAGACTTCCTATGCGTTAAATGAATGAACAAAACAATCAGAGTCGATAAGATCCAGAAATCGTGCGGCACAAGATGCAAGCCTTGCATTGAAAACACTACAGGCGTCTAATAAATTAAATTTGCGCTAAGCGGACAAAATGAGAAAGAATTTACATGCTTTTAGGTGAATATCTAAACGTAAATCAACTTTCAATTTATTTATCGCTCGCGAAGCGCAATCTATTTCGAACTCATTAACATCTCGCAAGAAGAAAAACCAAGGTTTTGTAATTTATGTGTTGATGCTATTTTTTAATTAGCTATTATTGCAGAGATGAAATAGGGTTAGAAACCAAAGTGGGTTAAAAAACCGGATGAATTATGGCGACTCTTAATGGAATAGTAAATCTTGGGGATGTGTTTGATGTTGAGAGAGAAATTGTTATTGATTTCTCTTATGCTCCAATGTTGTATAATCCTTAGCTTATGATAATCCAATCCTTTCTTTTTTTTAAGTAAGTCAACTAATTAAGTTCGTGTTCACACTTCTTACGAATTGTTAATCGGATTCAAATTGGTCGAAATCGAGCGGATTGAGCATCCCACACGTCGCACTCCGGGCGATATTTCCTCACAATAATTAGGTACTAAACCCGCCCATCGCGGTGACTTGATTTACATCGACGAATCAAAAGTGCATTGTTATTAAATTATTTACATAATTATACGGGTTAAGTGTTACAAATTTGTCCGTTGATAATGTTCCAAGTGGGACGGGTAAAACACACATTGTTATTTTGTGTTTTCCTTGTGTTATTTAGCGCCGAGGCGAGATAATGATTGCAATTTATTGAGTATCGATGGTAATTATTCAGGGTATGTGATATATTGATCTAGCGGTTACATAGGTGGATAGTTTAATGTAATTTGTTGAGAATCATTCCGTCATTTTATCGTCTTAATTGGCTCATAGCTTATATGCTATTGTCTGAGGACTGGAGCTTGTACAGGGTGTCCCATACAAGATCCTCTACTACCTTATCTCGGAAGATATGCGATTTACGACAAAGAGTTAAATATAAAGTCATATTGTTTTTGAATGTACTTTATTATTATATATATTTAACATATACAAGGTGCGCAGTTTTCCCTGAGATGTACCTACCCAACTTTTCAAAATTAAATAAAACGTCCTGTATATCATTTCAGAAATAAAGGTATTTTTCTATAGGATGTCTTATACGTATCTCCAATAGTTTGGGCTCTTATGGCGATTTTATTTTTGCAAAAAACGCATTCATTTTATGTAGTGAAAAAAAAAATATAGGTCCATAGTATTTCGTGACTCTGCCAATTTTTTTCTACACACGAAACTATAATATATCAATCGAGTTGGTTAGAATGGCTGCCAATTATACAGGGTGATGTCAGAAGTTGAACCCCAATCAGGACATAAAATCACCAATAAGTCGAAAATGTTGGATAGAACACCCTGTATATCATTACGAATTTTGATTATTCACCAAAAATGAAGGTTAGTTTGAATAAATAATCTACAGTGAATAATTGGTGACTGGTCAGGTTACAATGACGAGAAAATAATGTATACCTATTATGCAAAAAAAAAACCTATTGTGCGAATTCAATGAGGAAAAATATTAATATTATTTTCAAAAAAACTTCAAGACATCAATATATGAATAGAGTGAGGGCAGAAATTCAAATTCTCAACAGAAGTCACTCAGTCAGAGATGCCCTAAGAAAACTGGAAATGATCAATACAACTTGTATCGCCCAGAATGGAGGACCTGTAGGAGATTTACTTCAATTATCTGTTGGTGATTTCGTTTAATCATCGCTATATATGTATGAATTTGTTCAGTTGGTGTTGATACATACCCATTTTTTCTCATTGAATTGCCACAACAATTATTGTTTTTGCATAAAAAAGATTAAATAGCGAATATAATCTATCATGCAAACTTACATTTATTTTTGGTAAACAATCAAAATCCATAACGATATACAGGGTGTTCTATTTAACATTTTCGACTAATTGGTGATTTTATATGTCCTCAATGGGCTCAACTTCTGACATCACCCTGTATAATTGGCAGCCATTCTTACCAACTGGAATGATATATTATAGTTTCGTGTGTAGGAAAAAATTGGAAGAGCCATGATAGACAAAACTATTGGGGATACGTATAGGACTACCCTAAAGAAAGTCACCTTTATTTTTTATGTAGAACTCATTTCTGAAATAATATACAGGGTGTTCCATTCAATTTTGATAAGTTGGGTCCAGCCCAGGGAGAACTGAGCATCCTGTATATGTCAAATATGAACAGGGTGTCCGGAAATGATGAGCAAAAAAATCAAGGGAGCATTCTAGATGAAAAATAAATGCTACCTTTTCCCATAACATTTTTTCGAAAATTGATAATAAACGTAATCACAGGGTGTTAAACTTAATTTTTTTTGCCGTTTTCTTGGCCATGCTTTTTGCCACGCTCATGATATTTTGACGAAATTCTGTATTTGGGGCTTTTTCGGAATGAGGAATTCAAATTTGCCCACGGTTTTTTCGCATTTTGTACAGGGCGCCACATACGAACCTATACTTTGGTTTGAATGGTCCTAACTTTTTTGTGCTACACTGTATGCGATTTTTGAGTGGATATTTTTATTCGCCCATCTTTCGACATAAAAAAGGTATACCTGTTTTGTTTCTATAAATCTAACCGTTTTCGAGTAATACGCTAAAATTACTTTGGTTGTATGTGATGAATACAAAATTATTTTAACTTTTTTTCAACTTTTAACATACAATATGCTTTGGAATCATGCGCTATAAGTTGCCGTAGAATAGAATTTGATTAGAATCAGTTTTGACAGTTCGTGATTTTTCACATTTTTCAATTTTTTGTATTTTCAGTATTCTCTTGAGTATTTTTGTCTTTGACCACCATCAGCGTGACAAATTTTCAAAAAATTACCAACTTTCAAAACTAATTTTTCCAAAACTTATTTCTACGGCAACTATAGCACTTGTTTCCAAAGCAGCATAGCATGCTTAAGGTTGAAAATAAATTGAAATGATGTCGTATTCATTACATGCAAGCAAAGTTATTTTAGCGTTTTTCTCAAAAACGGTTAGGTTTATCGTGATTCTACCTCCACATTACCAGCTCCGTTGCTTTTGAGAAGCTTTGAAGCTGTACCAGTGGAAGTGATTCTACTTGCTCTGGTCGGAGTTCAGGTACACACACCCAAGTGTGTCTGTCTTGTGGCGATCACTTCATATTGGCATATTTTTGGAGAGGTGTTTCATCCTCTTCCTCACGTCCTCTGCATAATGGGTTCGGGAGAGCATGGTCTACAATGGGACCTGTTGTTTTCTTTTCTTGGATTTTGGTCTTAGTCTTCCATGCTATATGCTTTCCTACAGATGAAGCATCAAGAAAAACTCTGGCTTCCCCAGTAATCCTTTTACAATCCAGTGGATATAGTCTCTCCTGTAAGACTCAGCACTGATCCCGTATGCACGTGGGCTCTGGTACCACTAGAGCGGTTTCGACTTTTTCAGTAACGGATTGCGGTGCCCACCGAGCGGCTTTTCCAATTCTTTTTCTCTTTACTAGGATCGGGTTCATTTTGTTTTGTGCTGTTTCTTCGTGTTTTAGTACTATTGAATCTCTTAGGCATTCTAGTACTGTCTTAGAATAGATCTAAATGCCTTCAGTGCCTGGATTGCCTCTGGTTCGAGGTGAAGATCTTGTTGAGATGTATTTTCTTGGCTGCCCGTTCTGTGTCTGTTCTTGGAAAGGACATCAGCCCTCTCTGAGCACGAAGATTGTGGTTCGCCTTTGGAATTTTCCGAGTTAACAGAACACACTCTGATCGCACTACGCCTTCACTTACTACATGAGCATGTCTTCAATGTTTGATTTTGACTGACTTTGGTCGGTCAGAACCACTTGCTTTCCATTCGAAGCTCAGAATTTCAGTCTCCGTATATCCAACGTTCATCCGAAATTCATGATACGATTTAGGACATGTACTACCCGCTCTAGGAGTCAACTGATTAGTCAATACATACTTGAAACGTTTTGAGCTTCAGGTCTTAGCTCCGACAATAATTCCTTCACCCCATTTTTTTTCTATCAATCAATAAATAATTCCATAAAAAATATTCTTGCGTGGGGGTTTGTTGAAAGTCCTTCATCTGTTGCGTTAATTGAGTGTAGGTTGAGTTCACTGCACGTAGCAGAGTAACAAAAACATAACTCATCAATCATAAATCATAAAACATCATCAACACCTTTCAACCAATAATAAAAGTACAGTAAAAAGGCTTTAGTATCTTGCGCAAACAAACAGAAAAGCAGATTATGAAATCGACAGTGGGTATAAAATATGAGTTACATAGAAAAGTTTAAGGACAGGGGAAAAGAAGGCAGAGATCCACAAAAAATATAGTTATAAAAATGAAAGACACGCTTTCGAACTAAAAAAAATAAAAAACTTAAGCGCATGCGGTACGTACTTTGTAATACTATGTATATGTTACAGTGAATGTTAGAAATTCAGTGAAAGCTAGCTTTTACTAGTTGATGCTAGCAATAGCTTGATCCGTTAGGGAATGTTGAATTTTGAAGAATATTGTAGTACACTTTTACTAGTGAATGTTGGAGAAATTTTATCAAATCAACTTTTACTGAAAGCAGTTAGGAAAAGTACATTTTAAAACTTATTTCCGCCTTTTAACTAACCCAAGGTGCACGGGGCACTAAATGATGTCGCTCACGCGACATCAAAATTTTTGCCGAACCCAAACTAACCCAAACTAACCCAGTCTAACACCTACTGAGAATACTTTAGTATTTTCTATAATACGGTATCTGAACAATGTTCACATTGTACACCTGCGATTCATAACTCTCGTATTTTCCAGAGCGTCTAATCTGTCGGCGAATTCCAACTCGGACCAAAAAGGATATTTATAATCACGATAATAATTTTCAGTGTAGGAGCTTTTAATAGGAAAGTAACGTGAATGCTAACAATTACTAGTAAAAGTATGATGAAGTCGGAGCTCACTTTTCCTAGTAACAGTTAGCTTTTACTGATTACCAGGTTTTACTGTGACATATGTTCCTACTTTGCATTTTGAAATTAGTAAGAAATCATAACAATTATTAATATCGAAGCAACCCACGCTTTTATCACACTGATATTAATTTTCTCTTTATCCATTTCATGAAAATTATTTTTTACTTTTTGGTTCGAAGGCGTGTTTTTCAGTTTTTCTCAAATAATATTTTTTCAGCCCCCTTGAAGAGAAAACTACCTTGGCAACGTCGCATATCAGACGGACGGTTTAAGAATTACCGTCCCGTCCGTCAACCAATCTTTCACCACCGGTCAAACAAGCCTTATGTCAGATAATCCAACAGAACAACAATTTTCTTCATTAAAAAATTATTGTTCACTTTTTAGCTCTTTTTTAATCTAATTATTCATTGTATTGTCATCGTGAACGATGAAATTATTTTGGACTATATAGGATAAATTCTGGTAAATCGAAATATTTTAACCTCAGGTGTATATGGTTTTTCCCGCACCTTTTAGGTATACAGGTACCCTGTTTAATAATTATATTTTGCGATTTGACAAGAAGTGGAGATAACGGGCCTAACAAAGATTGATACAATATGACACCGGTTTGTTAGGTTATGAAAACAATGACCACTTACTTTGTGAAAAAAACGGCCTGAATCTCCTGATTTCTGGGACGCCCTGCAAAAGATGAAATATCCAAACAAGCAATAATCAACCGCGTCAAAACAAAGCAACCTTCGTTTTCGCTGACAGCTGACGTTTCAGTTCGGCGTTGCCAGACTGTAGATTGAAGCACATAACCTTTTTAAAGTCCCAAACCCTATTTTTGAAGACTGATTCTTGACTTGATCTAAATCCTGAATGAGACAGTGGATCTGCAGTAATTTGCATGGTTTTACAATAATCTGTAGTAGCATTAGGTCTTTGAGTCCCAGAAAGCCAATTAGGATCAAGAGAACCCAGAATTATCTTACTTCTCATTTGGACATTAGAATCATACGAATATTTGAGATTTTCATGTCATTTATATCTTTTTTTTTCAGCATGATTAGTTTGCTATGTTCAACCTCAACTTTCCTTATGCCATTTATGTTGGGATCTTGAAAAAAAGACCAGTATGCAAATTTATGTATGCATACAAATAATTGTTTTGATCGGTTTAATGATTACAACCAAATTTAGAAAAGCACTTTTGGACATCCAATACCGTGTTAATGAACATGAATAAATAAATACTCAAGTCTTGACCAACAAGAATTTTCTCTTTTCAATCCGTTGTCCTCTTTCTCAAGACCACCACGATAGTGTGAGTAAAGTATAATTTTGAAGGTATTTTGTTAATCGTCGTTAATTTAACACCAAGAAAGTCATTAATCGTAACTGTTGTGCTACACAAAACGCATTTTCAAACCACTCTTGTGTTACACCACTAATCTAACACGAAACGTATGTAGACAAGCAATAATTATACATTTAGCACAAATTGTAGTAATTAGCGTACCCACACAGTCAAATGAAGAGATTTGTTCGACATACCGTGTAAAAGCATCAATCGCGAGTTAATAGACCTAATGTGAAAATAACTATAATAAACAAGAAAATGTGTCCAACAAACTGGCTCCTCTGTATTGGGTCTGAAATGTACATGTAGGAATGTTTTGAATTGAGCTAATTGAATTTGAATGTCAAGGATGTCGATGTTTAGTTGCATATAGTGGCACAGGATGGGATTTGGAAAGATTTTTATGTTATGTTCATTCAGTTAAGTTGCTTTTTTGGTATAATAGCATGAAGTTTTCCAGGATTTAGTGATAAAAAATTGATTGAAAAATCAACAGAAACGGGTAAAAGTAGTGGTAGTAGTAAGTCTTTTATCTTTATAATATATCTTCGAATTTTTACCAACAACCAGTAAGCGGCGATTCCAAAGAATAACGCTATTTCAAACCTTTTTAACAGTCATATTTTGGTAGATTTTTTGGGTGAAGACTTTCGGACAATGGAGAAAAACGCAGCCAAGCCCGTCATAAGCCACGGTCAGCAAAATAAATGCCACCTTCAATCTACCCAGACTTTTTAAAAATTTATATTGTTCGATGTCTAAGTGAATCTACTTTTGATCTACTGGTCTCATTAACTACTGATAAATTGTCAAGGAAGGAAACCTCTACTTTTAACTATTAAAAAACATTTGTTGGGAGAATAGCATCAGTGGCGGCTCGTGATGTGTAAGTATAGTGCGCTACCAAAAAAAAATCTCAGAAATAAATACGGCGCATTTACCATATTATTTACATAATGGATAATAATTGGTTCAAGTTTTGTGACTCATCCAGAATGAGATCCAAACAAAATCGAGATGAACCAATTATTTAGAAAATCGGTGTATTTATCGCTCCAGCAAAAAAAAAAACAAGTATAATATTGTTTCGTGATAACAAAAATCAATCATTAGCTACATTAGCTACCATTAAAAAAGAGTCCATCCCAGCAAAAGTATACATATATCAATATCAAAACTGGAAGTAGGTATCTACAAGAATCTAATCTTTGAATAAAAAGTCCATACGTCGGTTTTAAAGCTAAAATTAAAGAAGGAAAAGTTGAAATTATGCTTTGCACCGAATTCCCCGACCACTAGCACCCTTCGAAGCACGAACAGCGTCAGCCCAACACATAATTTGTAGTACTCGTACTCGTATACAATTAATAAATATTGAGTCTAACAAAAACCGAAAAAATAGGCAACAAAATCACCGTTGAAAAATATAATATGTACTATGTTGAGTTAAAATCAATTGCGTTTATGTTTACAAGAACCACGATACACATAGAGCGGTATGCTTTTTTGTCCTGTCAAATTTTACATATTACGTTACACGCGTGCCATAACCAAGAAGAAAAGCTTCTCTAAGGCTCGAGTTGTACGTATAGTAAACGCCAAACAACTTTCGATCTACGTCATCGTTGCCACCAAGCTTGTTGTTATGAAGCTTGCTGGTAGCCAAATTTGGTCACCAGCAAATCACACAATAACTCGCCTGGTGGCAATTATGACGTGTTATGACGTGAATCAAAAGTTGTTTGGAATTTGCTGTGATTGACATCTATATCGTAATTTAACAATTTTTTTTGTGTCTTGATGATATTTTGGAATTGATTTTGGAGTCATCAATTACTCAATCATGACGTCACATATGTGTATCGGCGTGTATGCATAGATATAAATAAATAGATCAGCAGACGATAATAATTTCAAATATGGCAAATTTACGACCGAAAAATATAAACAGCTTGGGGACCCGTGCATCTGCGCACAGAAAAATATTTGATTGGTTATGATAAAGGATAGGACAGGACCGCATTAGAAAATCTACTGATAATGAGTAGTTATAGCGGGTTATTACGAAAATACAATCCTATATGGGGCGATTTCTCGGATAGTTCCGACTAATTTCCATAGAAAAATGCATTTGACTTGAGCGACAAACGAATACACACATGGGCTGGGACCAGGATACTATAGCAAACAAGATATGATCACGCGCAGGTTTCACTGACGTCATTGCGTGTCCGAACACGCATAAGGTCCATAAGTTACCTAGATAACTCGGTTACCATGATACTGAAACAAACAAGATAAACTCTCGCACATCCCACCTCAGAAGTCATCACGTGACCTACCTCAAATCTATACAATCAATGTCACGCGGGGATGTCATGCGTGAGCCAGTTCAAATTTTGACCAGCAAATGGTTGCTTGGTAACGTTATTGATGTTTTGAATCCAACCTCACTTTTGGCTCGAGGTGACGACATGCGCGGCTGGCTTCTAATTTCGTCCAGCAATTGTTCAATCTTGTGTGTTTTAAGCCCCCCATTCATCTACGAGTCCAGACCCGACAACCAACCCGGACCCGACTCGCGACCCATCCGTGCTCGCACACTCATTACCCGAACCTCGTAAACCCTAGGCAGCTATTTTTTTTTTAAATAGAACGATAAAATCATGCTACAATGCCCTGTTGTTTTCAAAAGTCTTTTTGAATAACTTCACACCAACTGTGTTTGGCTGGAGACGCCGGACTAATCTCACTGTTGCCACACACACATCAATCATCCCTGATCTGTCGCGGTCGGGTCGGGGGTTCGCTGTCAAAACCGACGAGCCCGCGACACGACTCGGACCCGACTATTTTTACTACACATTGGCGGATCGGTCGGTGAACGGGTCGTGGCTGACCGATCCGCCGAGCCCATCCGCCAATTAATGGGGGCTTAAGTTTCATTGCGGCTCTTTCAATATTTTTTTTCGTATTATATGTCTTGATGGTGTTTTCAGATGTCTACCAATAATTTTAAACACTGACCACGCCATTGCTCAGCCCAGCTACTTGCTCTACTCAGCTGTAGTATAGATTTGGGTTTTGTATGACCTTGTATTCTATGTACTGATATTTACATGAAGATTTTTCATAATCTTCATTCGTAAAGAGTTCTAGAAAATTCTGGTTCTTTATAGCGAAAAACCCTAATCCGCATGTTTCAAACGTTCCAATGTGGAGCAGGAAATTTGAAGAAGAGTGCAGATCTCCAAATGACTAGATGCCATTATGTTATGAATTGCCTATTTCAGTCAGTTCTTCTTCTTTCTTACATACATAGTTGGCACCGTTGAGGTGATGATTCTATCAATGTTTATGTATCTCAGATTGCTCCAAAGGTAACACTGAGGATGTGTCCGTAAGGCAATCATGGTTTTCACTGTGACTCAATCCCCTAGTCTGATGGCAAGAAAAATACAAGGATGCCAGAATCTTCATTGTTAGTGACGGCAACGTCGTAATAAGGGCTGTAACGAATGCTACCAAGAATAAACAAAATTAGTCCAGGAATGTCAAGAATGTCTGGAGCAACAAAGTGTGCTTCATTTGGGTACCTACAAGGTTCAAGGAAGTCCTCATACTAGAAAAGACCAAAAAAGTCAAGCCCCTATTGGACTGGACTTATTGTGAGGAAAACAACCTGTTGCTACTAACTGGGAAGGAACGATCTGAACAAGATAGTCTTTGAAAAACGATTCCTGCAGATTTTGTGAAAAATACGAGGAAGGGACCATATTTTGATGGATTGTGAAGAGCTTTCTTTTCTTTCATCGAAATCGATACAAAAAGATGACACAAAGGATCCACCTTTTGTTAAGAAAAAAATCTTCTAGTTTTACCCTAAGACCAATGCCAGCAGATTATTTCCAAATCAACTTTTAATCTTTGAAACGGAGATACGAATACACTTTTCAGACATGTTTCATAACTCTACTACAACGGACCTTGTCAAAGATGAAAAAATATATCAATAACTATTCCTATATATTCTGTTCTTGTGCTATCAAAACCCTAATCACATAATAATTTTCCTGCTCATCCGTTATCCATAGTAGCTCATCGATCATTAGTATAATTAAATCCATTTCCAATTCCAAATAAGATAAACGACAGAAGTATCGGAGCTAAAACGGCCAAAGACGTATACGAACAGATATCGTCAAGCCATGAACGCTTATCAACCATCTCGCAAAAGCTATAAAATACCATAAGTGTAATTTATGGAGGTATGGTTGATCTTGCTAAATTAATGACATTCATTGATGCGCCATCTTTCGAAATGGCGTTTTGAAGATATTTAAATATCTTGTCCTCCTGTCAGTCCAGATTTCTCCCTACTTGAAGTATGCATCGTTAACTGCTCCTTAATTACCACATACAAGAAAAAAGGGCCGATGGTTATTAATTACCGACTACCTTGAAACCAAGATAATCTGCATTTTCAAAGAAATGGCTGCCAGGTAGGTTACATTGCTAATTGTTTAATCACCAGGTTGGTACATCAAAAGGGGCGGCCTTTGAAAATAACACGCTACTGTCTAGTATTTTTTCCAATAAATGTGAAAGTATATTAGCGCCCGAAATAAATTAGCTGGTCAACTCCACGGGTGGTCATTGTTGAAATGTGAAAATGGATTGAACATTTCTTTGGCTTGTGATGAAATTAATTGAAATTGGCCAATGTTGGTTATGTATATAGGTTGAAAATAAATCTGAGTCAAGCGTGGTATTCATTAAGAGAACGATGCAAATTATTGTCTGGTATCAAATCACTGTTTACTTTCAACTGGCCAAGCCTCTTGAGTTTTGACAATATCTACGATATTGATAGCAATCTTATGTGAAACGAGTATACTTATTTTCTGAGATGTCATCACTGCTATTTAGACAAGACGTTGGTTCCTTTTCCTTTTGCTGTCTTCATGATGTAGTACTAAGAGATGAAATGTTACGAACTGAATCTTACAATGTGGGTTACAAAAAACCCTTAGATCTATTTGAATGCCAAAATAAGCAGCTCTTTTTTTCTTTCTTCCCTTAACTAAGAAAAAAGTACCCTGAATAATTCTATAAAGAACAAAAAGTGCTCTGGGAAGAATTGATTGTCTGCAATGTACCGGCCTACGCCATTAATGATTCCTGGATAAAGAAGCACTTTGCATACAAGGGAAGACACTTCTTGTTTCAGACCAATCTCGTTGCTGTCAGCTGTTGCCAAGCTGGTTGAAAAGTTGGTCAGACAAGGATGTGGGAATGTCTTACCATGAACAGTCTTATTTCTGAGGATCATTTTGCTCTCCAGGCACAGGTGATGCAATTTTTTCAATTCTTGGAATCAGGGTCGGTCAGTGGCTGCAGTGTTTTATGATTTGTCAAAGGCTGTATGGATCATGACATACTTTTGTGAACATTATGGGTTTCATCATACTTCAAAGAGAAACATCTGTTGGTGATTTTCTCAGGCGAAAAGTCATCAATTTTTCGATCTCTTCTCCAGGGTGAAATTTCGTAATGCAAGTGATTGGTTTCTTGGCAGAAAAAAAGTCATCAGTCTTGAGCATTTAGACCCTCATGGATCAGTTTCGGGGCCACTACTGTTAACACTATACATTAATGACCATTGCTGCAGACATGTTCAGAATGAAGGAGTGATGTGATTGTAACAGACTATCTCTGAATGTCGCCAAGCCAAGTGTTGTGGGATTCAGAACTAATGTAACAAGTCTAGTGTTTGATACGAGCCTGCGAATTTATGATCACATAATATACTATCCTTGAGAAAAAGACGCTTTCAGTCTGCTTCGCCATCAGATTCACCAAGGCAGAACTAAGAGTATTTTGCTTTTTTTGAAAGTCTCCTTAAATGGGCTCACTTTCTTGGGTGCAGGTAACCAGCAGCATCTCAATGTTGATGCTACAAAAGAATGCCATCCGATCAATCGCTGGGACAAGCAAAAGTCATGAAATCAGAAGAGAGTCATGCACATCTCAAGTCTTCAGGAAGGTATTCTGACCATGACTTCCTCCTTGATTCTGTATCTATGGCCTACCAGAAGTATGTAGGTCCTCAAGTCTCACTGGTCAAGGAAAGAAAAATTCCGTGAACTCACATAATCCCCCTCCAAATCTCAACAAAAGAGGGACTTTCCAGTACATGAACGTGAACATGTCAACAAAAACAAAAACGACAAAGGTCTTAACTATTTAGTTTGGAATTCTGCCAATTAAGTTTAACATAACTACTTTGGACTGGTGCTCCCTTGAAGGATCAACCCTGAAACGATCGAAATACTGTTATTTACCAGGAAACAGAAATCAGCACTCAAGGAGATATCTCTCTCGGGCAGGGTACTAGAATACAGAAGAACGGTCAAACCCCTAGAAGTAACCCTTGTCCCGAAACTGCCCTTGAAAAAGCACAGCAAGAGCGCTGTAGAAAAGCTATATATGTTCTTTATGGGCATGTGAAAGAGCTTTAGGGACAACATGGAAACCTGAACTCATAGTAGTGTATAGTGTACTGGACCTATACTATGATTAAAAGACCTCTGGCCCGCAAATTGGAAAGCATACATTCATCGCCAATTGGATAAAATCCAAAAAATGGGTTGCATCAGTAGAACAGGCGCGGTACGCACCAAACCAACTAGAGCGATGGAAGTCATCTTGGACTTTCCCCCACTGTCACGTTTGTGGAGAGTGTTGCACTCAGGATAGCATTCCGCCTGAACTGTCTAAGACAACTGAAACGGAGGAGCAGGAGAGACTCTTCTATCATGAGTGAACCCCGGCTAAAGGATGGAGTGCTGATCATGCACTCTAACTACATGACTCCAATCTTTTTTGCTGGAAGCTCCTCCCAGACCAGAAGATTGGATGAATAAGAACAGACCGGTCCAAATACATGATGTGTCGTGGTTTACTGATGGCTCTAAGCATCAGAAAGGAACAGGAGCGAGGTTTTGCAATGGCGGGAGGGAAAGTAAAATGACTTTCTTGCTCGGAATGGACGCCACGGTCCTCCAAGCCGAAATCTATGCTATAACGCAATGTGAATATAACATTCTTGAGAGCGGTACAATTCACAGATCTTTCAACATTTGTTCAGATAGCACTTCAGCATTAAAGACGGCATTCAAGAGGTCTGAAGATTAGCGTTACTGAGAAGGTTAGCTCAGAGCAGATGTAAAAAAAACTTCATTTTTTGACAAATCGCAGACGTTTTAGGAAATTCGCTGAATCAGAGTGATTTCCGGAAATACCTACTCAATTCAAGATCCAGAGAGATTATAAGTGATAATTTTACTCAAGTAGTGACAATTTTATAGCCCCTTGCATAAAATCACTGATAACCATGTGAATAAACAAATGATCCTTGCATTATGTGTTGGGCAGTGACCGATGAGAATTAACAATCAACTCTAACCAATGGGGAACTTGCATCAATTTTTTCATTGCTGGATTCGAAAGTCCATGACGGAGATATTATATCGTTTGAAACGTGCTAAGATTACTGCACTATGACGTCACACCATGCTCAGTTTATCCTTCGAAAAAATCATATTCGAACGAAATAAAAAAATATGTATCGATTCTTACTGCGATTTTCTCAGTTTGCAATAAAAAAAAAAACGATTTGATTTTTCATGCAAGTTCCACATTGGCATTCGGGTACGAAATTATAAATGGCTTTTTTATTAGTCCGTAGTATTTATGAGCAGATTTTAGTTCAAAAGTCGTCGTAACCAGAGAAAGAAGTTGAGGTTTTAGTAAAAAAAATGAGCTAGAAGTATTATAACAAGAACGAATTGGAAATTTTTTGATTAATTCGTGGATGTGAACAACAACCAAGATAATCAAATGTCAGTATAACCCATACATTTGGTCAGTATGGGTTAGTCAGTGTTCACTAAATATTAACATAAGGCAAAACATCCTTTTGTTTATCTATTTTGTGAACACATACATTATGATCTATAGCCATTGACGTTGAGTCAATGGCTATAGACCCCTGATAACCAAGTAATAGAAATAAAAATCCGAAAAAAAAATAATCATCGACATTGTTTTATTGGATATTTCATTGTTTTGGTCATAATTATATCGTTGTGCTATTGATTTGTGAATGTGTGATGCGGACAGAAAAATATTTCAAACTGACAGTTGAAAACATCGCTTGTATCGACCGGCGACACAGGGTTGGAGGGGGTTCACTCAACACCGGTTAGGCGACGAGCAGTGACGTAATCGGTCGAGCTCAGAGCGTTTCAAATTTGCAAAGTTTTGTTGATTTTTTTAAACATAAAAACGGGCTCTCTCTAACCCCCATATGCACCGTAGAAATCTAATCCGGATGAAGACTTCATCGCGATTATTTTCCATTAGGTGGTATGGAAGATAATCGCGATAAAGACTTCATCCGGATTAGATTTCTACGGTGCATATGGGGGTAAAAGAAGCTAAATTGTAACATTCAGTATTCCAGCTCACGATAAATGGTCATGACGCCTTAATAATAAAGAATGGTCCTCTACCTCCAATAAACCGATTAATGACTGGTTAAAAAGTGTTTCTTGATACAGGATTACAAGTAAGTGTTAACCTACTCTTATTTCAACCATTTAGGTCTTCACAGGACTCATTAGAAATTGTAGAATCATTTGCACTTGGATATTAGTGGTATTCAGTAGTGTTATATAGGATGCCTCGAAAAGAATGTGACATGAGATGACAGTAGAGTCCTTGCAAACAAGTGTTGCGATAATGGGGTCTTTCGCAATAGTTGCCAATTTTGGAAGTTGATATTAACAGAGATACTGGGTGTCAAAATTGACTTGATTTTTGTTTAAATATCAAGTTATTTTGAATACAGATTCAAAACTGACTTTGGCATGGCTCTTACTTGTAAGGGGCTCCACTAACACACCTTTTTTACTCATCCAAATAGTCATCACTTTCTTGTACGCACTTTAATTTTCTTATTACTAAACACGGCATTGAGCATTGCGGACCAGAAAAATTCTTTCTAGGGTCGATTTTGCAAATAATATTCTAGATCAATGACTGCACATACAGGGTGGCCAAACTTAAAGTGCTATCAGTAGCAATAAAATGAGCCCCTGACACTGACACTGGCAATCAGTAACTAAAATGCTGGAAAGCTGCTTTGCTACATGGAAACTTTACCTCAAATTCAAATATCGATATTTTCGAAACGGTCTATCGTTGCGGTTGGTTTAAATTAAATCTTGTTGAGGGAGTAAATTTTCACTTCACGCCACTGAAGTCAAAAACGTTCAATGTGTGCCTGGATCTTTTCTCTGGTCCAAAATGAATTCATTCTATTCATTGGAAAAAATTATGGATTCTCAAGAAAAACCATAAAAAAGTTCTTTTTAAGGGATAAATGACACAGTTTTTTAAAAATTAAATAAATTGAGTTATAGCCAGCTTTTGATAAATTTGAGAAATTATTTTTTTCAGGATAGTCCAAAGATTCAAAATAGGGATAGAAAAATTTTGAAGATCAACAATTGGGAATCTGCTAGCACCCACTTTTCTAGAAAAACATGACTTCCTTTGTATACCCTGTATAGTAAGAGATTTCATGAAATTAATAAATCAAAACAATTAATAAATAAATAAATATAAATTGATTAAGCCCATTATGCATACGTTAACGATCGACCTGAATAAACTATAAATAATGTTATAATATTTCCAATCAATCATTTCATAATATGAATCCTAAAGAAAAAATAAAATTCAAGGTAGTCGGAGAAATTTGATATAGTCGACAGTTATTGACGGACAAGAATGATGATTAGCATCATTCAGTGTTATGCACCATAATACCAGTAACAAAGAGTACAAAACAGAAGTCAAATATAATCTTTGATAAAGCCAGACTCAATCGCTTTCGTAACAATAAACAATCAGCAATTCTTTCTTGACCTCTAACCCAGACAAGCCATTTTTCACGACCTGTCAATTAATACGAAATTTCCCAAATCGAACATCTCAATTCCTTCCAGTCATCATAACAGTCAATTTTTTCGATTGCAATCGTGAGTCTGCGTCAGGAAGCCCATAAGCAAGGTCGGCTCAAAAAACGGTCGACCCTGAGGCTTCACTCGAATGTGAAAGTTCATTTTTATGGCAAAACTGAATCAATTTTTTGCTTCTATTGTTTCTGTAATAATTGTTTTATAACCAATTGGTAGCAGTAAGAAATAGGTTGTTAACAAGATTAACCAGAATTGATTAGCTGAGGGAAATGGTGGTTATTGTTATAGTTCCTAAAAAGTATTTTTAACTGTTGCTATGTTGCAGTTGGACATGAACTTTTTCATTATAAATTATACGCCTCACGCGAGTAGCGTATACAGATAAGAAACAAGGCCAGTTGTCACACTACCGGTAATAAATGTTGTCCATTAGAATTTTTCGCATTAACGTACTTAATCCCCCGTGGGAGACAACATAGTAATCAAACCTAAACGTACAAAACTTTCTGAACTTCAGTTCTATAAATCATCAATTTTACAACCAATAAATCAAGCGCCAAAACGTGCGTGTTTGCTCAACAGTCGAAGGAAGTGTTTTGATAAGAGAAAAATTCGAGATAGTTGTTACGAACCGATGACAAATACAAACGCACTCATTATTGAAGCAAACACATAAATATTGTCGTGTCTTTGATTGTTATCAAACAAAGGACAGGTTTGACTAAATATGATGGCTTGGAATGTGACACTTTGTCGAGCAGGTATAGAAACAAGAATGGGGAAAAAAAGTCAATTTCTTGAACAAACCACACAGTTTTGTAGTTCTACCAGACAGATAAGTGGAACAGTTATTCAATGCTGTCAGCAATGATCTCATATTTTTTGTTAACGAACAAGTCACTTTCACTCGACTCTTATCTCCTCAAAGTTTTAATTTGATTCTGACCAACTCGTTGAACTCAATAAGCGAACATTCAAATTCGAACCATTTTTGTGGTTTCCCAATAGAATTTTTTCAAAGAACTGTTTAGTTTTCAAAGAACTGTTGCAGACCTGATTTTTGTGTAAACAATGGCGAAGTGTGTAATACATTTTTGAATGGAAAGCCTAAAGATCGATCCTCGAAGTTAAGCGAAGTGAACGTGTTCCTATGAGAAAGAAATGATCACATCACAACCTTGCTCTCTTGGTCGATCGATATATTCTCGAATAAATGTGATCCGGGAGACACATGAGTAGGGTTGTAATAAACTGAACAGTATTTAATTCATTATGTACAGTATAATATCACAAGCGGTCAGTATAATATTGTAGTAGACTCAGTATTTCTGTTAAAAATGATAAATAAAAATTGAATTTTTGAGCAGTAAAAGTACTATTTGGCCAGTATTTCTATGTTCACTATTGTGATTCTAATGGTAAGTAAAAATTTATGAAATGTCAGTATGACTTAGCTGGTAATAATTCCACAAATGTACAGTGAGAAATAATAAATGGCCAGTATGCAATAGTCAGTTATGATTTTAACTAACTCAAACTAACCCAAACTTGATACACATAATACCAATACAGAACACGTCAATTATGATATATAATAATAATTGTAATGTTAACCCAGTGCTAACCAAAGAGCCGCTGCATATTTTTCATCAATTTCTATTACCAACACAAACTAACCCAAACTAAATCCGCCCCTCAAAGGAACCTATCTGACTACTTCATCATGACATTAAGGCAGAGTGTTTTCTCTTTACTAAGTTGTGTTTCGTTCCGTTGTAAAAATGTTTGTATTTATACGAAATAAAATATATGACCAACCATTCATTATTTTACTGTCGCTTTATTAATTTTATGGACTGTTCATTATTTTCACCAGGCATTTACTAATTTATTTGATCGTTTTTTATGATAGGTACTGACTCGATTATTTATATCTACCATTTATTATTTTTACTGACCACTTCTTTTTCTTACTGACCCTTCATTATTTTTACTGATCATTTCTTTATATTACTAACCGTCAATTATTTCAACCGACCATTTATTAGTATACTGACCATTTATTATTTTTACTGACCACTTCTTTATGTTACTGACCCTTCATTATTTCAACCGACCATTCATTATCATACTGACCAAGAGAAATAAAATAATGGCAAAGAGTACTGTCCATAAAATTGAAATACTGACCATTTAATTTGTTGCCGAGTATATCTGTTCTCAATGTTGCCAGTTTTCGATGGTGGACTTGGCCTAAACATTGATTCAGTGGAACTAGAATTCGGTCAGTTGACATCAATTGACAGTTATTGTTGTTGTTTGGCTGAAGTTTTAGATTGTATTGGTGCATGGTTGTATTTGATCAAACGTGAGGACTAGGGGGCAGGGGTTCGATTCCAGTGGGCACAAATTATTTTCTGTTCGAATATTTAGTAGCACCCTCAATGACTAATTCCAAGTAAGCTGTAGTATATTCCATATTTTATAAGAACGGACGATTTGACCGTTATTTTCCCAAAGGTGATGAAAATAAATTCCCTAAATCAGCGTCATTTGTTAATATGTCAAGCGTTTGACATCAAATTTTAACCTCGACTTACAATATTAGAACAGAATCGAATTTCCGAATTTTTATGAGTGAAATTATTTTGTTGAGTTTTTATGTTTTTGGTGTTTATTTCGTTGTTATTGTTCATATTATTTGTAAGATACAGTCATAGTTTATTCGGACTTTATAGAAGCTTTTTAATCTGTTTATTATTGGTTTACAGGTAAGTAAAGCGGTAAAAATAATTTATGTTATGTATGTAATAGTAATATACGTTACCAAGGCGGTGAATGACTTTTTAAATCACGAGTCGAGATGTTCATGGACGAGGCGACAGAGGAGCCGAGTCTGGAATTTCTAGACGAGTAGTTTAATGACATTTAACGGCTGTGTATCGTACATTGTTGTTTCATACTGTGATGCAATTTTTTAATCGGTTTGTGTGCTTTCTTGTCAAACTATACACTTAGAGTGCCAGTCCGCCTCACATTCTTACAGATTTTGAAGATTACACTGTATATGAATTAATGAAAGCATACATTGTATAGGTAGTTATAAACTATTATAGATTGAGAATGAGGAGTTGTCTTCCGAGGAGCTTATAACATCTCCGGGTACAAATAGTCGAACTAAAAAGGTACATTTTAGTAGAAAGCGTAGATTGTAGATCGTATTTATAAATTGTTGCAGATTGAGAATGAGAAGTCGTTTCTTGAAGAAGTCGCGACATTGCCCAAGCTACATGTTTTTATCTTTGGATATAGAAATAGTGAAATGAGAATCAAACAAAAGAAGACCGAGCTTCTGCCTGTTTTATTTTTTTTTCAACTATCTAAGGGATAAGAAAAACAACATGACTTCATCTAAACATATGTACATGTGGTCTGTAATAACCCGAATAAATGATTTGATTTTATTATCTAATTGCAAAATGACATCGCACTAGAGTTTGCGCAGTTCAAATCTCGATTGAGGTTGAAAACGTGTAGAAGCGTTCGAGACGTAACCCGAATGTAGCTAGTATGTATTTACAATTCTATATCATATCTGAATACGGTCCTGTAGTTAAACACAGCTCAACAGTTCGAACGCGCCAAGTCAGGCTGGCAACCTAATAAAATAGTTACTAATGACTGCTTGTCATTTTCCGTTCCTTTAAAAAATAGACTTTATAATCAATAACTAGCAGCCAAAAAATTTATAATTTAGCCTAGATTAAAATTGACCTATCAAGCATCTACGTCACTAGGTGGTGTTGCCAATCATCACTCTAGTAAAATTTGAGGGTGAACCACGGAGATACACAATGAGTGGCTTCAGTGTAAATAGGACTAGCCCGGTGTAACATGGGGGTGTCTATCAATAACCCAGGTTCTATACATAGGCTCCACTAATCTCTACCTCGAAACAGTGGTGTCCAAAAGGAAATGCATGGCGTGCCACCAAAACTTACACAGTGGAATATATTAACACATAAGATTTGATTATTTATTTTGCATTCAACTGCAGCAGACAAACAATAGTACATTTTGTATCAAGGGCGGAAAGTAGTATGAAAAAAATCATCTTTCGTCCGTGATGCAAACAGTGCTTTTTGTACAACCAGTTTGTAATCATTTTAATAATCATGAAAATCAAAAATAAATAGTCGACAACTGTCAATCATGGTATTCATGGTTACAATAGGTGTGCTCCTGTATTCTTTTGTGGTGCGGATTCATTGTCAACGAGATTGTCACGTGATAAGTTCCTTTTAGTATGCTAGACTGTCACGTGGTTACTAGATTCAGAGGCGTTGGGATCCAAGGAACCCTTGCTAAGCGACCTACTTTTAGGCCCGGCTGCCAAAATTAGCGACTTTCCGCCTGCTTTGCATGAATTGAAAAGTGGACTTTACGTGCAGGTTGTACAAAAAATATTTTTTCTACGACTGTACGGTAATATCACCATTGTGCAATCGATATCGGTTAGGAAACGTAGCACATTGTACAACTGTACGGAAATGAAACCATTTCCTAACTGTTGCCATGGAAACGAGTGCAAACTGAATGGAAACTAAATGATCTGGAACATCCGCCAAAAACAAAAAGTAAAAATCGATATTAATTACACAATAGTGATAATAATCAAGAGTCGTAGAAAAAGTATAGTGTACAACTCGCATGGAATGATTTCCAATGGGTATCATTCCATGCTTGTTGCACAATATACTATTAAATGAAACTGTTAGGTTATGTACAAGCGATGCTGACAATAACTACATAGTGCAAACCGCGCATGCGGATACAAAAGACAATTTTCTCATACAAAATTTTCAGAGAAGCGAGTTCCTGCAAGTTTTAGGAGAAGGGTGGTGAATCCTGGCTACTCCTTTTCTGTCCCCACGAAATTGTATTTACTATATCTTCAATTTTTGAAACTGAGTCATAAATACCATATTATAATCACTAAGAAGATTTACAACGAGGTACGAGAAGAGAACCTTATCTGTGTATAAAACTGCAGATTTTCAGATTTTGTTAGCAAAACTACTTAAAATCAACAATTAAAAAATTTGGGGCATATTTTTCTAGAACCCTAGAAGAACACTCATGAAGGTTACACAATACTAAGTTTTTATTCATTAGAAAGTTCAGCAGCAGTTCAAATTTTATTCAGTTATTAGCAGGTTTTGGAAATAATCTACAAAGAACCATCATCAGGTCTTCAATTTGAACACCCTATATTTCTAAAACATGGGTCATCAAAAGAAAGGAACTGAGACAACGTTCAAGACATCAATCTAAGCAGCAACTTGCAAAGAAAAGGCATAATCTAGACCGAACCGGAAGAGGAAAAAGCGAATAGCTGGTTCCACTAACCTTCGCACTCCAAACTCCAGACAAATGAGGTTAGCTTTTTTTTTCTTCTTTTTCAGCAGAGAAAATCAATTACGAATACCTCACGCTGGATCTTAGGTAGTGTGGGACTCCCATTTTCCGAATGTATATCCATTAGAACTAAACCACAGTTTATACAGGGTGTCCCTGAAATGACTGGACAACGCTTAACCACAAATTCATTGACCAAAAATAAGGCGATCCAGGCAAACTTACCTATATCCAAGATTGCTTCGTTAAGTCTACAGAGGGCGTCAAAGATTCAAAAAAATTTTGGTTTTTCCTACATTTTTCAAAAACGTACAAATCGATTTTGATAATTTTTGGTACCTAGTCTTGGACCATGAAATTACGTGTTTTGTTTCTATAGCGAACGGTTGTGATTGACCGGAAATGTTATAAAGGTGACGTCACATGTTATTTCTTTTAATTTTTTTTTGTAATTGACTTTTTGATAATTCAGATGATTTCATCCAATAGTTCAATGTATTGGGGAGTTTTTCTCTCTCCTGAGAAATTTCGCTGGGATAAGTGGTTTTGCCACAAAAAAAATATTTTCAATTAAGTACACAGATATTTTAATATTGAATTATTTTTCTCTAGCATAACTACTTATCCAAGCAAATTTTTTCAAGAGAGGAAAAAACTTTCTCACACTGGGTTATTGGATGACAACATCTGAATTATCATAAAGTCAATTTCATAAAAAAACAAAAGATATAGCTGCATATGACGTCACTGATTTTTTATGGAATTGACTTTCTGATGATTTAGACGTTTGCATTTAATAACCCAGTGTGTAAGAAAGTTTTTTCCTTTATCGAAAACATATGCTGGGTTAAGTGGGTATGCTAGAAAAAAATAAATCAATAATAAAATATCTGTGAAGCTATGGTTGTAAAATGTTCTTTTAGCAACTTGATCGATAGTTCGTTGATATCCTGTCGTAAACTTTGACTAAACACAAAACCGTTAAGCCTCTCTAGTTTAGTGATGGAGAGGTAGGGTAGGTTTGCTATACAGGGTGAACTGAATTTTGCCACAGGATATTATGGTATAGGAACACACTTTTTTTTATTTTATTTTTTTTATTGTATTTTATTTTATTTATTTGTTTTTTTTTAGACCCAAGTTTATATGACCTTTTCGACTTAAAATGTATCCAGGAATGCCCCCTTAAAATTATGACATACCATTAAGTAACACCCTGTATAAGTTCCAAATGGTGAGTCTTGGATGTGTGCCATTTTAAAGGCTTGTAGTATTAAACTTGGATTGTGGGTAGTGCTTCAGTATGCGTTGATTCCGGTTCTGGATATCATCATATCCTTGGTATCTACAGGGTGTGACTAAATGGTATGTCATAATTTTAAGGGGGAGTTCCTGGATAAATTTCAAGTCGAAAAGGTTATATGAACTTGGGTCTTGAAATGCTTGGTTTTCAAGATACAGGGTGTTAAAGATCCATTTTATTTTCATTTTTTAATACATTTTCCAAAGACGGTTTGAGATATTGAACTGAATTTTGCCACAGGATATCATCATATAGGAATAGACTTTTTTTATTAATTTTTTTTTTATTTTCATTTCATTTTATTTTATTATATTTTATCTTATTTTATTTATTTTTTTCTAGACTCAAGTTTATCTGACCTTTTCGACTTGAAATTTATCCATCTTGAAATTATGACATCAATAGGTAACACCCTGTATATGTGTTATGAACAATTCAACTTTTTTTTTTCATTCAACCTTCCCGGCCAGTTTATGTTAGAGCATTTGACGTAAACATCCAATTGAGAGGGAGGAAATGAATGTATTCAGTTGAAGATGGCATTTATTAATTATCCTACCTCCATTAAATGCTCAATTCAAATCAGTGATTCAAAAACTGCGGTGGTAAATAATGAATAACACTCTCCTCTATCAAATCTCATCATAAAATTTTCATCAAACGTTTCAAAAATATTCGAAAATGAATACAGAGTAAAGGCAGCACCGCTTAGGTACGCCGTCATGCATTTTTCTATAATCCGTATAAGTCTTAAAAATCAGTCACGTGACTCGGAACCAACATCAAAGTGACTCAAGAGCTGTCACAGAATTAGGTAAGCCGTTATTAATGACCTGATGGATTGCGCAATCGTGACCGAGCCGTTTCGGTGTGCGGACACCAAGATCGTGCTGGTACTGACCGAAGAAGTCGTACTGCAGACCAAGAAACCCGGTAGAGAATCAAGGTTCAATTTATTTAAACTTTAAATTAGATATCTGCCGATTTAAATCCCTTAAAACCTGACAGCGATAATCAAGAATGCAGGTACCTGTCTGAAGAAGCGGGTACCGTAGTAAAAAACTTCTTTTTAACACCGTCCTGATTTTAGAGTGTTGTAAACGTCACCTGGGTAGACTCTTAGCGTGTTGTGGCGAATTTATTTGATTTGGTTTTGATGACTGTATAAAAGTCTATATGAGGCAGGCTATTAATTAGGCTGTGTTCCTGCAGGGCCCTTTCAATTGGAATTCTCTGTTGTTGGTTTGATTGATTTAAAATTTTAAAAAAAATATCAAAACATGACAGCACTATGTTTCTTATTTTTACAAAAACACGAAATCACTATTTATAAATGTTTGACATGCTAATTGCAAATCTGAAATCCATTATTTTGAATCTGGTCAGAGGCCAATTGATATTTTCCTTATTGATCAGAATCACGAATATACAGCTGCATTGGCACGAAGTGACTTCGTGCCGTAATTAACCCAAGAATATCATGTGTCAAATAACGTGGTGAATCTGTGACATTTGCCTAGTTGCGCAAAATCCAGAGGTTTCAAATCTTGTAATATTGATGGTGGTCCCAGTACCCATATGAAGTCATATCATTGACAGCTGCCCCGATCCTACACGGAAAAAACCAGATACTTGGTCCAAATAGCTTAAGCTCATTTCGAGCATAAGTTAGCTTTGCATATACTCAAGACTATATCACCTTCATTTAAAAATAGCATATTCTCAATATGTTAAGTTTCTTTCAAAAAGATATAATTCTTGATTAGACTATTTGAGATTTTTAAAATTGAAGATATACATCGCGTCATCCTGAACTTCCAAATATCCATTTACCAACTTGAATTGAGTATACACCAATTCGTTTGAAAAATATATGAATACTCAATTTGAAAAAGCATAATTTTAGATTGAATGTTTACTTGTATCAAATCAAATTGATTCCCACTCAAAAATATTCACAAA
Source organism: Orchestes rusci (assembly GCA_958502075.1). Taxonomy (NCBI): domain Eukaryota; kingdom Metazoa; phylum Arthropoda; class Insecta; order Coleoptera; family Curculionidae; genus Orchestes; species Orchestes rusci. The sequence goes on from OY293311.1 coordinate 16,481,711, forward strand.
GTTTCTTTAAATCAAGCATACTTCAATTCCATCTGACAATTTAGACATGCTTTGTTTAATGATATCACAATTTTCTTTCTCTCTCAATTCAACCCCCAGATTTTGAAACCATTTGGTTTGCAGTTTCAGTTTTTTATTTTCAAGGGTTTTTAATGTCATGTTATTATCGATGATGATATTGAGCTTACAGAACTTCAAAAAAGCGTCATAGAAGTAAAATATGAGACCACAAAGACACCGACCTGGCGATTAAAAATATGTACCAACATACAAGAAAATAATTCGGAAATAATTATTTGAAAACTGCTGAACCAAATGCTTTCAAAATCAAGGGTTGAATTAAAAATTGAGAGAACCTTAAAACGAAGAATCAATCCTTAGATCCTTTTTATCAAAAAAATTGCGGTCAGCTGTCCGTTTGAACTGTCATTTTATCAATGGCTGGGGAATGACTGACTGCACTGAGAGTTGAGAGTTCGTTTCAAAGTTCGGTATCGGTATACTTCGTCAGACTTCGTAAACCTGTCATCTCAAATCAAGCAGCAACGTGGGATTATATTCTCAAATAGAATATATATTTCAAATATATTTTAAAATTGAGAATATCAACATAATTAACCTTAGGATATCCTATTTTTGAAATAACTATTTTATACTGTTATATTTGTTGACATTGAGAATACGAAACAACCGTATACTTGAATGAAGAGTATTTTAATTTTTATCCTTTTGGATTTAGTTTGGGGTCGTTTAAAACCAAAAGTATAGTGAAATTTTCAAAATATTACTCTGGCTTCTCCTTGTGAAATTATAGATTATCATTTAAAGGAGGTGATAGTTTTCAAATAAAGAGCTGATGCAATCTCAAAACTAGAATTCCCAAGTTAAAAATAAAAATTTGAAACGTTTTAAAACAAGACTATTTACTCAAATGAAAAATATATCTTGAAAATATCATATTCATTTTCCAAACATATTGCAATTCTTGATTTGAAGACGTGTACTTAAATTAAATATGTGAAAGCTTCAATCAAGTTGAAGATATTGAAAATATACGTAATTTAGAACCAAGAATATGTTTTTTTCCGTGTATGTAGCGCAAAAAAGGCGGATTGTTGGCAACATTAAAATAAATTCTCCACTAACGAGTACTGCATTTCAGGTTTGTTGAATTTAAACAATCAATCGTACTGCTCGCCACCCACATTTGCTCCGACGCCTGGAGTTATTTAACCTATTGTAGTACCCCGAATTGTGCAATTTGACTTTTCGCATTATTACAGTAACTTGAACCTTTCATTATCTAGATTGGAATTGGTTTTGATGTGAGAATCTTGCCAAAACCGTTCCCATATATCACTGGGCAGACAATCATTTCCTGAATGAGCATTTCGGCCCTATAGAGAAGTTGTGTGGGTTTACCTCGCGGCCCTGAACACGTGGACATTTTAATAGTTTCCTGCGAAGATGGTGATTTAGTTTTTTATCGGCTGACTTGCTGGAATAAGTACTGCCCACGTACCGTATTGTTTATGAGAGCCCGATTATTATATGCTCGGTTCGGTTGAATTATACGAAATGAAGGATAACGGAGGAATAGGAAGTACGGATGTTTATGCGGCAATTATTTCAATGTGGTTGACAGTGGTGACAGTTGGATACATTTCATTTGACTGGTGAAATTATGTTCCAAGGATCGTCACCTTCGCTTCACAACAGAGAGCCTTGTTCCTTATCTTCATTGTATTTCTACAACCATCCATCTTCCTTTATCTTTGTCGGCTGAAGAAAGTCGATTATCATCTTAACGATCGTTTGTACTGATGATCTGATCTTAGCCAGATTTTTGCGACTTTTTCCATGCTCTGGTACTATTTCTGAAAATCCCACTCACAAGCAAACACCTGTCGGTAACCTCAGCATCTCATGAATTAACCCTTTGTAGTAAAAAACGGCGCGCAGATCGATATCTCGGAATCGGAAGGCGGTACCAATCTGTCAAAAAAACGCATTGCGTCTATTGTTTACGGGCGCGTAGAGAACCTGCCTGCCGCAATTTGCATCCATGGCACTCGGGGATGTGTTGGAGTACTTTGAACACCCACCGCCATTGTGTGCGGGTCGTAATCATAAGTTCTTGCCGAGCACAATTGATTTTGTTCCAGCACGTGCACGGATGATATATTAGAATATGCTTAAATAATGACGGCATTGTATAAATAGACAAGCGGGCTCTTCTTCCCCAATAAACATTTGCGGTTTCTCAAAGTAACGATAAGATATATAAAAGTTTTATAATAGTATCAGATCTAGCCTAAAGTGTTCGAGGTTATATATCGGTAACAATGGTTAGTAGTCACTGATGGTTTTATAACATAGTCACAGGAAACTGTTCATCACCTATCTTACAGAACATTTAGTTCTCATTACTATAGGTGATATACACAGGTTATATAGCGTTGATGAGAACTTGATTCAAACACCAATAGCTTGAAGTTTTATAGAGGGCGTCACGGTCACTTTTTTAATACTACAAGTCATTTGAGGATCTGTAAGGATGCTTCAGGTTGACAAATTAACTTAAGGTTCCTATAAGAGCCTTTAGTGATTTTCGTTATCTTCAGGTGCCATGATTGTGTTTGTATGTTTCATAGAGTCCCTGTCGCGGATATTCATCATTATCCCCAACTCATCCCCCGTCGACTTACTTATACAAAAGGAAATGCCCGCTTATCTTTTAACACATGGGTATATTACCAAGTTTTTTTTCCGAAGCGCGTGGAGTTGGGGTCCCTGACCTATCTTGGAATATATAGGTATATTTTTTATTTCGGGGCCAAAACCACCCACGAGCAATGGTCGGTTTGAACTATTTGTAGTGACATCGGAAAATGAACAAATAGGTACTAAAAAACAAATTTTGAACATCAGCACTTTGTTTATTATTTCGAATTTTGAACAAAATAAAAACTTTGAGGTTAGGTCACAGGTATGGTGACCACAAGTTATGTAGGGGTAATAATGATCACCAAAAGTAGGTAACGGCCGTTACCTCTGGTCACGAAACGACAATACTGAACACCGTAGGTTTCCAACTGGCACTGAAAGTAGAAATAATTGTCACCAAAGGTTCTCACCAGAACTAGTAGTAATAACTATCACTGAAGGCAGTGACTCCAGTGCGTTAAACCGACGGCGTATTAATTCTGTTTAGGATTCCGTTAATCGAACAGTCTTCAAAAGCGATAAATGATAAATTAGATAAAACGAATTTCACATGGACATCCGAAGTCATCGGAGAAAATGTCTTCGGTTGACGAACATCCTTCCACATTACTTAAACGGATAACAAATCATTTAACGGAATCCTAAGCAGAATACGCCGTCCGTCTAACAGACGTGGAGTCACTGCCATTTGTTATACCCGTCGTGGCAGCCATTATCTGTTGTACTGCGGTTTTCGAGGATTTTCTGGTCAGGATTTGCAAATATGTAAATGTTTTCGCAAATAGACTGACACTTATTCGGGATTTTGAATACAAGGGACACGGTTTTCAGTTAAGCATTTAGTTTTGTACCAATTATGAAAAAGTCGACAGCAAAATGTAAAGACTTACATAATAAAGTCATTAAAAAGACCTTGTATCCGAAGCCCGAGCATTTTCTAGAAGCAAAATTGAATTTTACTCGATGCAAAAAAAATGGCAGTGGAATTTGGTACTTACCTGTGACAAAAACACTCAATATATTGAAGTCACAATAGAGCTTTATTGACACACCGCAGATCAGCCATTAATAAATCATGTGCTGCCGTTTTGTTGATATGCGCGAAAGATTTGTCTTCGCCCACCTCAAGTAAAAGAGATGACATTATTGATAAAATGAATTCGACAAAGACAAGAGAAAAGCAGTATATGGCGCTTGCGCCTTATCCGGGTTTCCAACAAGTAACCGCAAACATTATATAACTTATGGTTCTGCGCCTATTTAGGTAACGGTGACAGTAATATGTCTCATATTAAGTTTAAAATTAGTAATCTATGAAGTTGTATAGAAGAGTCCGTGAGGTGTTGGGTACTATTGGTAACGAGCACTAGGTAATTATGGTCACTTATGCAACAGTAATAAACTCCACCGTTTAAGGCCTATAAAGGTTATATAAATGTAACCAACCATTTATCGTTACTGTTTTCAAAAACCATTAGTTAAATTATTTGGTTGCCATAAAGTTCCTAGAACCTTTATAAAACCAAAAATGTTTATTGGGTCTTCATCTTCTTAGTTGAAGCCTTGTTCCTGTATTCTTCGTTTAGGCTAGTTTCAGCGCCGGATCGTTTTTCTGATTTGTGGAATTGAATTGTCATTGCTTGATGACTGTGCTGGTTTATAATGGATTTTTATAGCCCTTTAGTCTACCTAGAAACACACAATTCAAAACGCATAGACTCAAAATAACAACAGAATTACCTACCTGACAAGACAACGAGACAAATATCTTTATAATATTTTCTTTCATAAAATATTTTACTTTTTCTCTGCGACGCCGCCGTTACAAGAAAATCTATCACTTCACCAGTAACAAAACAGAACCCGTTCCCGGCCTGTCCGTTCATTTGTGTTTTAGTCAACTTTTTTTTTGACTAAACATTGGGGTTATGTGTAACATAACATTATAATGAAATGTACCTGAACCGGAGTTGTTAGCAATGGATTGATCACTATTTAAGGATTCTACATTAAAATTAACCCCCCAACCATCCGCTCATTTTTCATCAAGGATACCTAACTTTTTCCAGTTATTACAGTTTCTGTGCCTTTTTTTAGAAGTGTTCATCTTCTTCAAGTTATTTGTTTAATTTTTATACGTTTAAGTTGAATTTTTCCATTGAGGGTGATTTATTCAGTTTTCAACCTTCTATATTATAGAGATCATGATATTTTGGTCATGTTTTGAAAATGATTTTTAAGGGTTTATAGTTTCTGTCCCTGTTTGTAGGAGTTCTCATCATCTCATATTATTTCATTTTATATCATTTATTTGTTTTGCCCAATGACGTCGAAAAAATAATCTTTGGTTTTGCCCATTGAAGGTGATTTTATATATTAATAAGGTCGTTTATTAAGCTTTGGTATAACAAAAGGCAAATATAAATATGGAAATACAAAAATAAAATATATTAAAAAAAATGATAATGAAAATCAACCAATAAATCTGAAATAGTATAACATTTCAGAAACGAAAGAGGAATAGCGATTCTGATTTTTTTTTCCAGAACCATATTTATCTCCTTTTATCAACGTTTTGGGGACCGTTTCTCAGTTTTTGAAGTTTCCGTCCCTGTTTAAAAGTTTTTATACGTATCAAGTTAATTGTTTTATTGTTTTTCGACATTTTAGTGAAATTTTTCCATTTAAGGTGTTTTTTCTACTTTTTAGGGGTTTTTGCCCTTCTAGATGAATTTTTCTTTTTTTTAAATGTCTGTGCTTTTCAAGATGTTTTTATTAAATTCAAGTTAGTTGTTTTTTCTCTACATTTCAGTGGCAACTTAACTATTAAAAACATTGTTTTTTAATTTTAGGGAGTTTTAACCATTCTAGAAGGTAGGCATTTATCCTTTTTTATTCCACAGTTTTTAAAAACTCTTTTTTTTTTCAATTATGTATTATTTTTCAATCTTTTGTTTCGTTTTTTTTTCTTTATTAGCTTCGGAACTGGTTTTTCAGTAGAGAAAATTGAGTTCTTCCAGATTTTAATTTTTTTTGTGTCTTTTATGGGATCCTTCTATTTTTTACAAGTCAACTACTTTTTTCACCCTTCTCAGGGATATTTTTCAACTTTTTTGTGGCTTTTCTGCACCAAAGATGATTTTTGTTCATTTTTCAGTAGTTTGAAACCATTTTTCGTTAGAACTCATTATTTTTTCGCACGTACAGTTTTCCAGTTTTTCAAGTTTTTGTCTTTGTTTCAGAAATTTGTATCCTCTTCAAGTTACTTATATTAGCGTTTTGAGGAATTTTGTGTGGCAGTTTTAACAATGAATCAATTTAAGGGATTTTGAATTCAACTTTTTCCAGGTTTGAAGTTTCTGTTCTCTTTTAAGGTTTTTTGACTCATCTTTAAGTTCCTTTTTTAAACTTTTTCAGGGATTGTTGTCAACATTTCAATGGAGATTTGGCTAAAGTAACAACACTTTAGGGGTTGTTCATCTTCAAGACATTTCACCCTTCAATAACATTTTCCTTCTTTCAAGTGTCTTCTCCATTTTTTAGGCATTTTTATCCTATTTTCATTTACATCTAGCAATTTACAAAAACAGCTTATCATGATAGGATCATGCAGCATTGCAGCATTGATCTGTTGAGAAGAATTATCACTTATTTATCTCACCTTATCTGATGATGTATTTGATAATAAATTAGCAATACCTATAACTGCATGGTTTGACATAATGATCTGGGATTTCTACAAAAAATGATGGTCAATGAAATAGTTATTATCAACTTTCATGCATTCTTTCACTGTCATTATACAGGATCCCAAAAAGAATGGGACACTAGGTAACAGCAAATTCCTTGCAAGGACTTGTCTAATCCGAAAGTGGATATAAAGAGAGATACAGGGTGTCAAAGTTAAATTTTGATTTTTGTTTCTCAGGAATTGACTAATCAAAAATCGCTCGAACACGTCAACTTATGTTTCTGGGGACACATTTTTTGGTATTTTCGCCTCATTTTTTTCGACTAATTTTTGTAATGTGTGAACGTTTCCAAAGTTTATCATTCTAGGTTTTAATGAAAAAACGTTGGTTTTGTTGTTCAAATCGGGAGGTAAACTGTTAGTTTTATTCACCTCCTAGAATTGGCTCTGTGCTCTTTCACTCGAACCAAATTAGAAAACAGTAAGTATTGATTTCTAGTTACAATGTAACAAAGGGTAAAAGAAGCTTAACGTTAATTAGTGTCTTCAATCCCAGCATCTAGCCACAGTCTACAGAAGAGTCCATCCAAAAAAATCCAGAAAGGTGCACGGCTTTGTATGTACCTACAAATATAAAATCCTCGTGTTCTTATACTTTGGTTTTCAGAATACATTGACACATTACTGTAACTCATTTCCATCTCCAAAAGCATTCGTGCATTTAGATTCGAATCATTTTGACTAGTGGGTTCATCCATATGACATGTTGAATGATTGCTGCTTAGAAAGTCTAGAGGAATCAAGAAATGTAATTAAAAAAGGGTTATTCCATAAAGAAAATGATTTTTTGTTTACCACGACTTTTTGGGACACCCTGTATAACTGCTAGTTTAAAAAATGTCTTCAAGACTTACAACTTATCGGAAAAGTTTTCTGTATTGTGAACAATTTCCGGAATAATCTACTGTTCTGGAATTTTTTACCCACCATGAAATCCAAATTATTTCTGAAACTAATGAGTTTAGCCATAGGTTATGTAAAATTATTGTTTAGAATGTTTAGAGGAATCAGGAAATGCGATCAAGAAGGGTCAATCCATTGAAAAAAAAATCTGTTTATCACGTCTTTTTGGGACACCCTGTATAATTGGAAGAGTTCTGGCTTGACAGATTTCTTCGAGACCTACAACTTTAATCCGGAAGCTTTGTGCACAATTTCCGAAATAATTGAATGTTCCGGGACTTGTTACACACCCAGTAATGTTGCCTGTGGGTAATCTCTTACTTGGCTAGAGTATAAACTAATACTATAAAAATCAGAATATCGCAATATCAGGTTAGCCAACCAAAGCTCAAATGTTGACTTTGGTCTTGAACGTCCCTGCATCCATGAATTCCAAGATATTTACTTTTTCTCTTATGGATACAAATAAACGTGAAAAAGTATATAGAAAATAATGTGGACAAAGTCAAACTGTATTGTATAAAGCGTCCTATTTGTAACGCTATAAGAACAGCAATTAATTAAAGAACCTAGAAACCATAACAATAACTCCAATCGAATCCCACTCCGATCGACGAAATTTAAGATCTCGAAAAGAGATCCCTTTCGAAGATAACCAGCTGAGAGCAGATATTGGAAAGATGACCGGAAACAAGAGATATCTTTTGTTTCTAATTGACACTTACAATGGTCGAAACACCAACCATAAAATCCGAACGCTTTCAATGCCCTCCGAGATTTATCGATAATGGCTTCACTTTATCGATCTCGGAATCGATCTTGAATAATTAGTATTGGGAAGTGGATTGCCAAGAGAATGTAAATAAAATTTCCATAATTCTCCGGGATTTATTAGCACCATTAACAGCTGGACAAATTGTTGAATCCGAATCTGATACAGCAGATTAAACTTGTAACATTATTCTGACAGATTAATTTGGCCGAAAATGCGGCTGTGAGAGAAAGTTGGTCGAAAACAAAAGTAGAGTTATTATTTAAGAGGGACAACGATTTAAAGTTAATGTCCGTATGTCATCTGATATCGATGATTTATTATTAGGCTTAGTTTTTTAATTCGGAAGCTTCGCACGTGGGCGCATTTCATTATTATAACATCATCCAACCTTCACCATTACGAAACTCTTGTTGAAACTAAACTAATTCCCCGATAGATTGGGAACAATATCGATAGGACTTTCAACCAATTGGGCACACGACCTTACTGTTGTCAAATTGATCTCTTTATTTCAGTTGATTCGAAAAAAAAACGTGATCAATTTTTGTTCATTATCTCGTCTTATACTAGATCATTGCATATGCGTAAGAGTCATCTTTAGCCAAGGCTGAAGTCGTGAATTGAAAACCTTGTCATTATGGTACCCTCCTTTTGTGCCTCGCACCTCAGGGGGTACACCGAAATTTAATAAGATTTTTGTAATAATGTTACGAAGATCGGTCTGCTTGTACTTTTGTAATAGTTTTTATTGTATTGTAATAGACATGTTTTCGCTCGAAGAATGGTTGTGCTGTTGAAAGACTCGTAAATGCCTGTTGTGTCTGCCCTAGGTGGTGCATTTAGTTTGAGTAATGTCTGACGTAATTATAGGCGTTTTAATGCTGATTTCCACTCTTCTTTCTGTAATATGCGCAACATGTTTTCTACATTATGTGCTACAGTTTCAACAATTTTGTTGATCTATGTTTGCTTTTTTTGTCAAATAATCATCACCTTTCTCTTAATTTTACACTGTTTGCGGAATTCTTTATAAAGGGTGTCCCAATATTCAACCGACAACGGTTAAGAGGTGATAGAACTCGCATTTTTATGAAACTTCAGATGGGGAAATACAGCCCTAAAGTGCTTAGTTTTCAAAATACAGGGTGCCAAACTTTTATTTTTTATTTCAATTTTTGTCAATTATTCCTCATCAAGACGACACAGCGATACGAAATTACGCATGGGAGGTTTTTTATGACGAGAAATCCAAATTCATTAACGGTTCTGATATCACCAGTAGGGGGGCGGCACCTACGGCACATCGAGCTCATCTATATTATCAAAACTTTTTTCCAGTTTGGTGCATCGATATGAATATTGAAAAAATCGATTCTTCAACCTTTTTTACGTAAAAAAGGTGTACCTTGTTTGAGTCTCTAGTGTTAACCGTTTACGAGATAGCCTTCATTGAAATTTCTAATGCAACGGAATGAATTGGAAAAAATTGACTTCAGGGCTGTATGTCCCCATCTCAAGTTCCATAAAAATGCGAGTTCTATCACCTCTGAATATAGGGACACCCTGTATATCTATTTTTCTAAATGTTCGTTGAACGATGTTTTTTCTTTTCTTTTTTGCCAGAGGGAAGATGATACAGAGGGGATTGTTTGCTCCATCCCTAGTCAAAATATGTTCTTTCAAGATTCTTGGAAGATAATTTTCCTATTCCTATTCCCTATTTTTATATCTTTTTCTTCGGGACAATAGTATGTATGATATAGGTTATGAAATTATTTGTCGGATTTGATTTTTTAACTTTTCATCTACAGTGTATCCATTCAAGTGTGCAACATACGGGATATTTTTTATCAATTGCAGATCCAAGATTTATACACACATCAAAATAATCTAGGGGACAGTTACAAAAATCTTAAATTCTTGGTAAATAAATAAAATTTCAAAGCCTTGGTAATTTCTACGTTTCTATGGTTACCTGGCTGATATCTTAGGTATGTTTGTTTGTTTATCAACTCGAAGTTTAGCCACAAACATAAACAAATTGAGAAATGGGAGATTTTTTGTCGCAAATTGCATTGTGTCATAATGGTTTTTTTCAATAGTAGTCTGAAATTTAGTTTAGTTTTACACGTTACAATAATGGACAGACATCATTTGGATCGCGAGACGCAATTACGTGCAGTGGGAGTGCTTCAAGCGCGTTTGAGTCAAAGAGTGGTCGCCAACATACTCCATACGAACAAAAGTGTCATCAATCGTCTGTGGTCGAGATATCAAGCAACGGGAAGTGTGGATGAACGCCATACAGGTCGTACAAGAGCAACTAATGAAATTGGAGATCGTTTTATAAGACTACGGGCACTTCGAGACCGGACTGTTACTGCAACACAACTGGCAATTCAGCTTCGTGATACGCATCATGTGCTTGTAAGAGGTCAAACCATCAGAAATAGGCTCCATGAATCTGGATTGAATGCCAGGAGACCTGTGAGGGTTCCTGTGTTATCGAGAGGAAATCGCACTAGTCGACATCCAACAATTGAACAAAAAAACAAACATCAAAGTTCCTCCTTGCTGCCTATGGACTTCATGGGTATAGCTGCCAAGCGCTCTGCGTTTCCAGATCGTCTCCATACTCTTGTTCTGCGTGTATCAGGTGCTAGTCCGAATCGGGATTCATCAGTGAACAAAATAGGGGCCCAATCATGTCTTAACCAATTTTCATGTTCCTGTGCCCACTGAAGTCGGCTAGTGCGATTTCCTCTCGATAACACAGGAACCCTCACAGGTCTCCTGGCATTCCATCCAGATTCATGGAGCCTATTTCTGATGGTTTGACCGCTTACAAGCACATGATGCGTATCACGAAGCTGAATTGCCAGTTGTGTTGCAGTAACAGTCCGGTCTCGAAGTGCCCGTAGTCTTATAAAACGATCTTCAATTTCATTAGTTGCTCTTGTACGACCTGTATGGCGTTCATCCACACTTCCCGTTGCTTGATATCTCGACCACAGACGATTGATGACACTTTTGTTCGTATGGAGTATGTTGGCGACCACTCTTTGACTCAAACGCGCTTGAAGCATTCCCACTGCACATAATTGCGTCTCGCGATCCAAATGATGTCTCTCCATTATTGTAACGTGTAAAACTAAACTGAATTTCAGACTACTATTGAAAAAAACCAATATGACACAATGCAATTTGCGACAAAAAATGTCCAATTTCTCAATTTGTTTATGTTTGTGGCTAAACTTCGAGTTGATAAACAAACAAACATACCTAAGATATCAGCCAGGTAACCATAGAAACGTAGAAATTACCAAGGCTTTGAAATTTTATTTATTTACCAAGAATTTAAGATTTTTGTAACTGTCCCCTAGATTATTTTGATGTGTGTATATCATCAAAAGTTGGTGCAAGTTCAATAAACTGTTTAGGTGCTATTAGAATGGTTGCTAGTTTAACATCATACACGATGGGTCAAAAAATCTGAAAATTGCATTTTGAAGAGATAGTTTTTTGATATGCATATCATGATGTATTAACTTGTTAAAAAGTTTTTTTGCAGAATTTTAAAGTTGTGTTTATTAACGTTTACACAAACATGAAGAATGTGATTCTCTAAAAACATAAAAATCCCAGTGAATTACAAAAAAATGCTCAAATTTGGACAAAGTTATGCGAAGCTGATTTGATGTTGATCAGTTTATGAATATGTTCAAGGTTGATATTGAAAAAACAATTTTTTGAAGCAATAATGATTAAAAAAAAAATGTACGCCACAGTTTTGGTATGCAAGCTCAACTTCCAATTCTAGACAACTTTTTATAACATTTTCCAGAATTTTTTGAGATAACGGTACTTCACTCTTTTACAATTTTTATATTTTTTGACCCACCGTAATTGTTTGACTCGAATCTATTTTAATTGCACCTAATAAGTTTTTCGAATATGCACCACCGTTTGATGATATTTGAATTTCGGTTCTGCAATTAATTTAAAAAAAAACCATATGTTGCTCTCTTCGCATAACTGGATAATATACAGTATATCCACGGATAGAGTACCTACCCTATAGGCAACCCTTTGCTAAAGGTATAATGTACCAAAAATGTAATTTTTCGAACAAAAGCCACTCCTCATAAAAAGTTCTGCTAGGTTTAAAAAGTCTATTGCCATACTTTTAATTTAAAAATAATACACGGGGGTCGAAAAACAAAAAAACGTTAAATACTTTTAGGAGTAAACTACCTTTATTTTGCGTCTAGGAGCAAAGAGGCAGATTAAAAAAGATTTTGAATCCTCTCCAAAGGCTAATTCTGAAATTTCAACTCAGTATTCCAAAATTTATTTTTCTGTCAAGTTTGAAAATTTTGTATCTAATTTATTGTTTTTGGGGTCATTTTACGTATCCCTTACATGATATACATTTTTTGTCATACATAGTTGAAGGATACGTGAAATGATCTAAAAAAAAATACATTAGAAACAAAATTTCAAATTTTAGAAGTAGTCTTCAGGGAGGATTTAAAATCTTTTTTTTTTCAACCACTTTGCTCGAAAACGAAAAATGAAGATAGTTTATAGTAGTATTTCACGTTTTCTTGTTTTTCGACCCCCGCATGTATAATATTTTCAAATTAAAAGTATGGCGATAGAAATGGTCATTATTGCATAATATACGGTTTTCAGCTATTTTTCGATTTTTTCAACATTTTCTTATACAGGGTCCTTCATTAGTGCGTCGGGCAATCCTAGCGTGGTTATTTACAAAAGTAGAAAAAAAAGTTTTATACAAAAGTTGTAGAATGTGACTTCATGCATATTTTAAAAATATTTTCAAACATACAGGGTGCGTCACAAAAGTATGGCACGAAAAAGTATGATTTTTTTAAATGGAACCCCCTGTATATTAATTGATATTTCAATTCTTTCTTCAATTTGGAACAAAAATTGTGCTACAACTAATGTTCCTAAATTCAACCGTTATCGAGATATCGCGTTTTAAAAATGGCATTTTTGCAACTTTGACATGCTATAAAACTCAAACTATTCAAGTTAGAGGAAAATGGTTTGCACTTTCCTATCTTAACTTTTCAAGAGCTCTTCTGTCATTTGGATAGAAGGTAACGTCAACTGTCAACTTTTTTCGGCACATTTTGACATTTTTTCACAAGAATGAATTTAATCTCCTTGAATAGCTCTTGAAAAGTTAAGATAGGAATGTGCAATCCATTTTTCTCTAACTTGGATAGTTTGAGTTTTATAGCATGTCAAAGTTGCAAAAATGCCATTTTTAAAACGCGATATCTCGATAACGGTTGAATTTAGGAACATTAGTTGTATCACAATTTTTGTTCCAAATTGAAGAAAGAATTGAAATATCAATCAATATACAGGGGGTTCGATTTAAAAAAATCATACTTTTTCGTGCCATACTTTTGTGACGCACCCTGTATGTTTGAAAATATTTTTAAAATATGCATAAAGTCACATTCTACAACTTTTGTATAAAACTTTTTTTTCTACTTTTGTAAATAACCACGCTAGGATTGCCCGACGCACTAATGAAGGACCCTGTATATAGACACATTCCAGAGTCTTCAAGGATTGCAAATTTACTGGCGGAGAGAAGTTTTTATTAGGTTAGGTCAGGTTAGTTTGGGTTACTTTGGGCTAGTTTGGGTTAGGTTGGGTTAGATTTGGTTAGTTTGAGTTAGTTTTTTTCTGGCATAAATGGATGCAGCGCTCGATGCAGCGTGAGCGGCATTCTTAATACGTTATTTATAATAAAAATCAAATATCATAATTTTTTTCCTCCGCCAGTGAATTTGCAATCCCTACAGACACTAGAATGTGACCATACAAGAAAATTTGGAAATCATCGAAAAATAGCAGAAAACCGTATAAGCGACTGTTACCATAGAAATTTCAAACCATGCAAGCAGAACTTTTTATGAAGAGTGACTTTTGGTCGAAAAATGAAATTTTTGGTTCATTATACCTAAAGAGTACTCTATCCGTGGACATACTGTATGTGAGAAATCATCTCATTGTTTTAAAATTATTTGAACTAAGCTGAAATGATCAATCCCAAAACCAAAAAGCCGCTTTGATGTTTACCACTGACTTGTCATTTTAACAAAAGTGATCTGTAACTATAACAAAGTTTGGCATTTTACGAGGGTTTAAAAAAAAATGATTTTGAGAAAATAACCTTCCTATGAAGTCAAGATTGTTGAAAAAAGATGTCCTGGTTTTTCTTATAATAAGAATTATCTTTGTTATCCAAATTGATTTCCGAGGAAATCTGATATCTTGATCTATACAAGTTGTGCGGATACGGGTATCTCGACAAAGGTAAGACCTAGATCTTTGGAGAAAAAAAGACTGAAAAGTATTTTGAAGTTCGTAATGTGACCGCTAGGGGGCACAAATGCCATCAAAAAATATAAATTTCACGCTATCTCGAAAAAATTCACGATGACCTATATAACTTTGAAAACTTCTCTTTAAAGCTTGGTAATAGGGTTGTTTTTCTCTTAAGCTTACCTCTTACCAGGGCCACTGACAAGCAGTGCCGCGTTCATGAGCATATCGCCTGTCGTGCAATGTGAAGGCGAAAGAGATGTCAAAATAATAACTTTTGCTTTTACTGAAATGGCGGTTCTTGATCTATAGTTGAAGTTCACGTACTCACGTTATATTTCTGTATTAGTGTATCAACAAAAACTCACTGACACTGACTGTGTTTTGGAGGTTATAAAATATACACGTCATAACTCACAATCAAAACTGTCAAGAATCTGACATCTCGCAGACCCCAGTGACCCGGTCCTACGCGCATGCGCGTCCCGAGAAAAACAACCCTATACCGGATTATTTTGCTAGATGACATTTTTAAGGTATGTGTTATAATAGGGAAAGGGAAGGCCAGGAAAAATCTGTTAAACAGTAATCTCATATTGAGTATTTTGAAAACACATTATTTTAATAATCCAAAAAGATAGTGGTTCCAAAACCTAGTGCGTTTTTCACTTGTCAGAGTATATATACCTTTTTTTTCTTAGCTACTATTTTTTATTCATGTTCTTTTATATCATTCTTATTCTCACTTAAAAAATTCTACACAACAAAATTAGCTTGCTGGATGATCATTTTCTCTTTTTTTAGTTTCACATAATCACTATACCTACTATAGTTTTTTTCCACTCCCACTTATACTAGTTAGTTCTTTTAATGATTCCACATAGGATTTTTTTTATGTCACATTCAACCTCAATTTTCATAATATATTTCTTTTTCCAAACATTTGACTCTCATTATACCATGCCCTGAGTAAAATTACGATGGATTATTGTATCAATCAAATGAAAAATTTGCATGATTTTTGGATGACCATGTACTGGTGTCTTTTGATGTGTAGTCTATTTTCAAGAATATTTCCCAAAATCTTCTTCTTCGAGATAAAATTGTCTAATAATGGAGTGTCTGATGAAAAATGTTGCAAAAAATACATTTGGTAAAAAATAATCTAAATCTCGAGACCAGTTCCAACAGGATCAAATGACCCCTGACCATGCAGGAAAAGGGAATGTATAACGAAAAATGTATTCCTCACTTCATCAACATAATGATATTCGCGAAAAATTTTTATTTCAACACGCATTCTTTGGGTGGGACCCTAATCTGCTCCTTTTAATAAAAACAAAAATGCAGCTCAGAAAGTGATGAAGGAACTTCGAGAATTTTATTTTGGATCTTAGGTGAAGTTTCCACCAAGACTTGTACTTCGTCCGGCATAGTTTATTTCGAACTTAACACTGAACTCCACCAGGGAAACACTAACTCTGTTGAATGTGGTTTTCATTTGGGAGTATGGGTTCATAATATCATTGAATTTGTGTACCATCAATTTCTTGTTTCCTAGTCATGTTACAAAAAGGTGTGCTTGTTAACCTTTCCCAGTGATCAATTTCCCATGGAATTCCATCAACGAACCAATTAGTCAAGTTTACATATAACCTGTCATAATTCAAATAACATTCCCCCAAGAGAAACAAATATGCGTATGAGGCTGTAACCGGCATATACATATTTGGAAGATTTACAATCTAAGAAATGCTCGTCTTCGGTAAATTCCAGCTGAGCATCGATTTTTAAACGAACATAGCCGGTAAATTAAATCACATCTGAATGTAAGACTCACAAAAACGAGTTTCTAATAAAATTCAATTTCCATTAAGTCTACGCGGACATCTAGAATGTCATAAATAAAGGAGTTAACCGTTATGGCAGTTACTAGTACTTAATAAAATGTTGCGTTTATGTGTGGCTATAGCCGTTCGTAGCTCTAAGCATATGTTTCTTGGTAATAGAGACATTTTAGTCATTTTCGCCTTAAACGATTTTGCTGAATCCTACAAATAAGTGCGTAAATAATATCAATTAACATGTGCACGGTGACAGGTGACTGAGGTAAAAAATGCCTATGCATATTTGATAGAAGGAGAAGTACTGATTTTATCAAGAACGAAAATACTTGATGATTAACATACTACTATGTTGGCGCAAATGGGCTTTGATATGGAAATGTGTCTTGATTAACACCTCGACGAATTGAAATTTATAGCCGAATATATTTGACATTGTGGAAATATTTAGGACATGTTAAAAACAGATGTTTGAGTCAGATATTGATCTCTAAAATCTATCAATCATTGGATCTTAGGTATAGATAACAACACGTGAAAACAATGGAAAAGTATTTTATTTTTGATAAATATGTTTCTCGCTTCGACTGGTTACCATGATTACATTTTTCTTTGTCTTGGCGTATATCCATCCACTAGGCATGCTCTCCTTTGGTTTCTATGATTCAAAGCACGATACCTTACAACTTGATACAAGCGACAAATTCACGAGGTATCTCCAATACGACCGGTAAACCATAGTTATAACTTTCTTTGTCTTTTCGTATATTCATCCTCAAGGCATGATAACAAGTAAGTTCGAGATCCTCTCGTTTCTTTGTTGTTTAACATCAGGATTAAGTATATTTTCTTGTACGACTGGTGATCCATAATCACACCTTTCTTTGTCCTGGGGTAGATCCATCCATCAGGCATAGTTTTAAGTTCGAGATCCTCTTGTTTCTTTGGTGTACAGCAAGATACAACATTGTAAGCGCCAAATTCAAAAGCCATACAAAAGGAAACTTTCTCCTGATCATCTGTCTTACGCAAGCGGTAAACCATAGTACCTTTCTTTGAGATGGCGTAAATCCATCCACCAGGATTCGTTTTAAGTTCGAGATCCTCTTGCTTCTTTCGTCCTCATGTAACCGCCAAAAGAGTTTTCTTAAGGTGGATTTTTCAAGCGTAGGTTACTTTTTAGTAATGGAAAGTATTTGTAGAGTCAGCACTTGTGGATCCGGGCATCTAATTTATTCAGGAGGGGATCCAATGGTGACAACCCGGATGGTGTGGGAGGAGAACGGACTTCTGGCCCTAGTTTTGTTTTCTCGTTTTTTTTACTCCTGGTTGATGAATGATTACGTGAGCGGGTATCTGGCACCGGTGGCAGCGGGTCAATAGTGATTCTACGGTTGCAAGATATTTGGCTCCTAGAAAAGTGATCTTCTAACAGTTTTTCCTTAATGTCTGGTTCCTCACGAACCATCAAGGGGCATTCATGCATAATTTAAAAAAGGTTCATAGTAGAGGATGGAGGTTGGCTAACTGCACATGTTTCTTCCTGGTCATTTGACTATCCTAGGTAAACTATTCCACCGAGTCCCCTCCCAGGCGTGTTTTCTAATGGCTTTCTCCACTTCTTCATGTTCAAGATTGTGGTCTGAGTTTTTTTCAGGTTTACTTGCAGACACCAGCGGTCCATCAACAGCTGTAGCTGTGATTGCCGCTATTGATTCAAAATAGAAATTGAAAATGTATTGAAGAGTGAGATCTGCGTGCAGAGGTCGCGTAGGCTAAGAATGGGCTCCTGTTGCCACCCGAATATATCATTCTCGAATATCAAACCAGATCAAACCGAACAAAACATGCCTCATCTGATTATTTATCAGAATTTGCTAGGTTGCTATGTTACTGATTACTGCCATTGTGAACCTTGTGCTTTCTGGAAGACCCACTTGTAGAACAAAAAAAAATTATAGAAAAATACCATAAATGGGATTTTTAAGTGTTGCCAAAAAAACCATTATTAAAAGGATAAACGCTCCATGAAGCTAACCAAAATAAAACTATATAGTAAATCTACAAAAAGTAGATAAAACTACCTAAAACGTTGTCAAATGAAACAAGAACAATCTCGGAAAAGTATAAAAAGTCATCAATAGGAGATATTCAAAGTTAATTCATTTTTTTGAATACAAATATTTTCTGAAACACATTAATACAACTGATAAGTTTACTCCACACATTTGTTAGTGATTTTAATATATCTTTTTCAATAACCTTCCAATTTTTTTCAAACTGATGCAATTTTCAATCGTGTTTTAGCGAGAAATCAGGTGACTCAGAAGTAAAATTTTGAGCCCTTAAAAAATAGGTGCTTGTATATTATTAGGAGATTCCAATTTTACTTGAAATACATCTTCTGAAGTTTTTCGGTTCTTGACAACATACGAGAGCAACTCAAAACCTCCCCGTTGGATTAGTTGTATGATTGAAATATAACAAAACATGAAATTTCGAAAATTAAAGATGACTTTATGAAAATAAGTAACATTCTTGAACCATTTATCTATATACAGGGTGGTGCAACCAAGATGGGGTGGACGATTGTGGGAAAATGGTGAGAAATCTGGATTTTTTTGTTTTTGTACATTATATCTGCTCAAAGAGGCTATGTTTTGAAAATATACCATTATACCCATAGCACAGGGTGTCCCAAAAAGTATGTGGCAAACTAAACTTGTATGTTTTTGTAAATGGAACACTTTGTATGAAAGAATTCTAATCATTTCTCCCATTTCATAAGATCATTTTGATATAAGGTTTGTTGGGTCTAAAATTTATAATAAAGGAATGGGAGGCGATCAAAGTTGAAAAAGGACTAATTTCTAAGCGAAATAGAAAAAAGTATTGAAAAACCAACTGACCCATAAAACATTACTTATCCTTGAACATATTTATCACATACACTTTGAATAAAATTAATTTTTATTATACAGGGTGGTCAAGTTTTGCAAACACGACCAGGGACCCAATGATTATTGATCTCATACGGATTTCAGTCACCGTATACGAATGATTTTCGAATGAAAGATTCGTATACTTATAAGAATCTGGATTCTTGAAGATTATGCGGAAATTTTCCGTATTCGGATTTTTCATTCGAGATATATTAGAACAAACCACTTGACAACATTGCGGTTCTCAGCTGTACTTAGTAATGGCCGGAAACTTTGATAAAAAAAGAAGAAGAGTATAACCTAATAAACATAACCTTACCATTCTATTTATATTATCCTTATCAAACTGATCTCAATTTTATAAACATTCTGTTAATAGGTCTGTTCGTAGAGCAATCACAAATCGATCAGCGCTTCATCGATTGGTCAAAATAATCAGAAATAGTTTGCAAACTGCAAATGCTGAATGCTGATTGGCTCTGACTGGTTTGTGATTGTTCTACGAACAGACCTAAAATAATTAATTATGGATAATAAACAAAGAAAAACGATGACCAAAGACCAAAAGAAAAGTTTGGTGCAATTCATGAGTGACCACCCCCAGTTAAATTACCTACCTTCGAACATATCGATGTCTGAATCATAGAAAAGTGATTAAAAATATTAAAATATTTATAATAATATCTTAATATTTTTAATGACTTCTCTATGGGCTGAATCAAATATTGCCACTGTGTTGAGGCATTTCGTTTTGAAGTTTTGCAAGTCTGTATCAATAGATATATGGATTGCCACAAGGAATCATTATGTTTTACTTGAAACCTGTGATATTTTGCTGCTGAAACTAACATCCAAACTACACTAAAATGTCCTTGTTTTTGTTCTTGTAAACATTAGGCATCCACGTATTTTTTACTTTTTAAAGGCGAATTTGGAAAATTATCCTTCGTTTAACTTTTCTTAAGAGAAAAAATGCTGGATGAATCACTTTTTTGTAGAAAAAACACTATTTTAGGCACATTGTTTCATACGAACCTTTTTCCAAAAATCTCGATTTGTTCCAGTTGTGGGTCATTGAAATGGACAATTTCTGTTGTTCTCATGTACTACAGTTCCTCACGTGACCACTAAAGAAGTTAAAACATATAGTTAAGCAAGAAAAATAAATTTTAAAAATTTGATTCACAGTTTTGGCGCCATTTTATTGACTGCCGGCTTGAGAATCGCGAAAGCTACCAAGGGGAGTGTGCGCATTAGATTGTTATTTTTTCTATGCACATAGCGACGCATCCGTTTGATGTTGTAAATTCGCGGGTTTCATTTGCTGACATTTTGTTGTGTTTTTGAAGAAATCATTCAGTTTTAGTGGTCGGTTCAAAATGAATGCTGTGGGAAATGTTTTCCATCTGATGACCTTCTTGTCTGTAGTAGATGAAGTTTTGCTCGGATGTTTGCAGGACTGTGGTTTGTTTTTAAGAAGTTTGGGTCAGTTTGGCAACATTGCCTGTTTGTTCTATAATATGTAGCTTGTATGGATTGTAACAATGTGACAAAGCTGTCATTCAAGGGAGTTTTTCTCACTGGATCCTGATAAAATTTAATTGGTTATGGGATTATTTTTTTTGTTGATAGCTGTTCATCCAGCATTTTTTTTTAGTTGGAATTGTTCTATAAACCCAAAACTATGCTCAAAAATTGAAAACATTCATTAATGTGTGGATGCCTAATCTTTACAAGACCCCTTGTTTTTTTTTAGTATACATTCAGAAGTATTAGAAGTGGCAGAAAGGTGCTTTTTTTAATTCTGTTAGAAATTCGCACTAATGACGCCACAACTTTAAAAGCTGAAGTTTTGTTAAGAGTAAGTGTACATTTAGGTAAAGGTGTTAATCAAGATGTTTCGAGATTTGATGATTTGTATCAAAAATAAACTAAAATTGGCGACTGGGTTGAAATATGGTACTAACAATAATTTAGATAATAAAGTTGATGATTTTATATCTGAGTTTATATGGCACTCTTCAACTGCATCAACTTCAAAAAAATTTCATTAGAACGCCTCAACTCGAGTTTTTGCGTCTTTTTTGAAAAAACGCATGTGATTTTGCAGAAAATGACCCGAATTGTGCAAGTTTTGGACATATTTTATTATATTTGAGTTGTGGCTACATTTTAATTTCATTTCACTCAGCCATAAGAATCTTTGGATTTGTGGCGACATTTGTTGTATTAAAATCTCATAGATGTTTTACAAAAGTCACAAAACTGAGGTTGCGATTTATCCCAATTCGAATGCGGAAAATCAAATCCGCCTGCTAGGACCCACTCGATGTCAATCCGTACACCATACATTATACCTTTCTGATCAATATTTTTTTCGAAAATCGCTCGCGAATACAAAGTTTCCTCATTATACTGAAAATTATTACCCAGTTTATAAAACTATAGGTGGCCATGCAAGAGACCATGACAACATCAGGAATTGGTTGATTAATTAATTAGAAATTGATTAATTAATTGATTAATCATCAGCAAGTAGGTATCCAAAAGTTTTCTTTTTGATTCAACGTTTTGTGGCACCTAACTTGAAAATAATGGATTATGCTTGATTATACCACCGAACAAGTAACAATGAGAAGGCTCACTCTTCACTCTGTTGTGTAGCAGTATCAAGTTAACAGCGCTTCTTATAGTGAACTGATAACGTTGGTCGTTTAACCGACTGGCATTCTCGGACCGGGTGGACGGTGTTGGGCACTGTTGGGAACTTTGGCACTCCTCGAGTCGGTTTCGCGCGCTTGCCAGAGTGATCCTTCTAATTGTTATTTGTTCGGTGATTATACGTAGTAGCTTTGACTAGTTATCAATATTTTGTTTCATTCGTGATATTGTCATGGCTTCATAGCCACATAATTTTATAATCTGAGTAAATAATGATAAAACTTTGTATTCGCGGGAGATTTCTGAAAAAACAAATGATCAGAAAGGTATGATGTATAGTGTTTTTTGAAAGCTAATGATGTTATCTTCAAGATGAAAATATAATATACAGGGTGTTGGGTGTTCCATTTAAAAAAAATGAGTATGTACGGGTTGTGTTTGCAAAACTGGACCACCCTGTATAATTACGAATAATTCAAAATGTGTGTGATCATCGTCTTCAAGGATAAATATTGTTTTATGGGTCAGTTGGTTAATCGATTCTTTTTTCCATTTCCCTTTGAGTCTTTTTTCAATTTTGATCGCCTCTCATTCCTTAATCATAAGTCTTAGACCCAACAAACCAAATATCAAAATGATCGTACGAGATAGGAGAAATAATTAGAATTCTTATATACAGGGTGTTCCATTTAAAGAAATACAAGTTTAGTTCGCCACAAATTTTTTGGGACACCCGGTACTATGACTATATTTTTAAAACATACTTTTTTTGACCAACTATAATATACAAAAAAGAATTATTCAAATTCCTCACCATTTTTCCACAATCGTCCACCCCATCTTGGTATAACTGAAAAAATAAAGCCAACACACGGCGCCGGAGTGGCAAATTTATTATGGAGGAGCATGCGCAGTAGTTCGTTGGTCATGGACGAAGCTTGCACCTCAATAAATGTGGGTGTAGGAAAAAAACAAAGAAATGCGTTTGCGACATTATTGCCGTCCAGTTCAACTTTTCAGGGTCGGTTCCATTGATTGTGATTATCCAGGAATAAAACATAAATTGGGAAATCTCAGATGCCTTATAAATCGTGAAAGTAACGATAAATGTTAAGAAAAAAAAAATTGGATTCAAAAACAAAAAATATTAACGTTGCGTTAGGACTTATCAATTCCTATGCAAATTCACAAAGAAAAAAAAAGCGTCCTGACAAAAGTTTTTATAAACAACAGCGTGGCATGTTGTCAATAATGAGGCAACCCAAACAGCCTAGTGACTAGTGAATATTAATGCTCATATGCTCCGCAAATATCTAATATTCTCAATTTCATAAATGCTAAGGTCACGATACATTATTATGGACACCCTTTTCATGTTTAGCCGCAATTTGAATAATGGCACATCATTCATCTGAAAATCGATGCTAACAATCAATGTTGCGTAGCACGAACGATCTTTATAATATCCTTATAACATTGACACTATAGGACGTCCAAAATCTAATTCCAAATGCACCGAAAGCCAGTCCTGACCTTTTTCAAAATGAACTTTCCGCTATAATTAGAGATAATGTTGATGATATCACTGCTCATGGCTACGCCATTTATTTTCTGCAAATGAATGTAATATTCAAGTATTCCTGCTTGAATGGTAATTGGCTTACGGCTGGGCAAATGGGCTTTCACTAATTGTTCCGTACGCATGTCTTAGTTTATGATTTCACACTTGATGAACCTTTCTACAAATCCGGCACTACACCGAAAGACTTTTAGTACGGTCATTTGCGGGACAATAATCAATTTCCTAATGAGTCATTATTGATACGTTATGGCTCTTCCTAGAACATATTTTCAAGAGCTCCATTCATAAATTCTCTTGGTGTGGTCGTCGTGCTCATTGAGTGGATTTGTTCGGGGGACTCACTTGTTTTGTCAATAATGCTGGAAATTTTATCCGTTTGACATATAGGATACATCGAAGACACTCCGAAAATCCGACATGATTTAACATTCAAGTCTTGATTCAACACATAAACAATTTTTCCATCTATAAAATAACTATCTCACTACTTGTTAAACGTAGCCGTCAACATTCACATACACCACTAAGATGTGTGATAAATGCCTGACTTTAATGAGACATTATAAAATTTATAATTAGCTTCAACCATTTGTCATGCGTATATTGCGTTTTACCAATGAGGAGACTTGAACAGGACACAGAGAGGGTCGCGATTTACCACGATAACAAGTTAACAAGTGCACTCGAAATGATGGATTTAGATGGATATTTTAAGATAAAAAAACAATTCAGCTCTGGTAAGTTTGAGTTCCCATCCTCCAAATTGACTGTATAGTGGCGAACTTGTGGTCAATGGTGAGAAAGTTGGAATCATTGGAGTGCCAGTTTGCTCCTTACGAAAAAGTAGAGGAGGACGAACTAGAGAGTCCGCGGTGGTTTTGGAAGAGAATCTTGAACCCTTCTCATGGCATGTCAAGACAACCTCTGTGGAAGATATTTTCATCATTATAAAGTGTTAAACAACACAATTTCCTCTGAGAAAAACCTCACTTCTCCTTCGAACTGGACGGACCCCTGCATCAAGCTGGATGTGGCAAAATCTGATGGACTTTTGTACTGATTCAGATTTCTTGCATAGTTATCCCTATGGCAAAGAATTCTGTGTAAGAATTGGTCAAACAATCTTACAGATCAAACCAATACTTGCAAGAGTTCCCCAGGAGAGTGTTTTGGGCTTTTCTTACAATCTATACACGTTGATGCGTACACTATCGCAGAACCAATCCGCCATATTTGAGGTTGGAGGACACCATACACTATATACATATATGAGGAGTATCAAGTTCCTGCCAAATTTCCTTTAAAGACCACTGCTTTATTTGAAACAAAAATATAGATAAAAGTTTTTAAAATTTCGAGAATAATTCAGTTTGTCCAAATTTGACAAGTATGAATTCAAATTGATAAGGCCAAATATTTCCATTACCAAAAACATACGTTTTATCAAATAAGAGCCTAAAATTCTCTTCAAAACACAAGTAACACATTCAAGATACTTCAGAGTTTTTTGAATCTAAAAAGGTTTTAATATGTTCAATAAAATAACATGAGTTTTAAAGTTATCTTATGATAAACTGATTGTCCTTCAAGTCTACTTATTCTTGAACCATGCTCCTGATGTACTATTGATCTTGAACTGATTAAAAAATACTTTTGTCATTGGTTATTTTAAAACTAATTTGCCTTCAAAGAGTATTGGATTGCAAAATGGTTTTGAAACTATCTATATATACTAGGCTAAAGCAAATGGTTTTTATATGGATTATGGAGTAACCACTCTTGATGTATATGTTACAGTAAATGTTAGAAATTCTAATATTTTGGAGCCCAAATGATTTGATGTGGTCAATTTATAGTTTTGTGAAATTCTCATGATATTTCTAAAAACTGTTTTGAGACTTGGGGTGCGTCCCCACTAGCAATAAGACGGCGAACCTAACGCTGTCGCAAACCTCGTCGCGAACCGCGTCGCGAGCGCCGTTGCAAACCCCGTCCCAAACGCCGTCGCGCAACAAAGTAGCGAACATCACGGCATTCCGTTGTTTTTGATTTTATTGAGTAAGTCGTCGTTTCTTGTTACGTATTATATTCATGTGTATTGTATTTATTGAATCTATTAATCCTCATACAGGATTGATCAAAAGGGCCGGGTCAAATTGGGTAGGTATGGCATGATATTTTCCAAACCAATACTGGTTATAGATTTGTTTTCAAGTAGGTACCTACTTCACTAGGTTTTGATTTTTCACGACAGAATTGTACAATTCAATCTTGACCAATTCGCTTCATTTACTTACCTGCTCCAGTAAATTTTTTTTTTTATCTTCGCCTTTTTTTTCGTAATGACGATTATAAGACAGTCACCTTCTTCTTCCACTGGTCAGTTGAAACATTTACCTTGGACGAGATCGAGGACGAGATTTGTCCCGATGCATCTTTCTTTTTAATTTTGTTTTAATGCATCTCATAAAAGTTCTTTGTTTTGAAAATTTTCAATCGTTCAATCATGGTCTCTTGAGTTCATTTTACTATTAATCAAATCGGATACGAAACACTGGAAACAACCTATTCACTGCACTGTAACTAAGCAATAAAACAACTTACTGACGCTTGAAAAGTTAAATTCCAATCCTGTCCGTCCCCATTACTCCATCTTGCTACAAAAAACAATGCAGCGATCGATATCGCCAAAAGAACCACAACTGGTGAAACGCCATTATGTTCACTTTGTTGCTTGACAGTGTTTGGGTTGAGGTTCGCAACGGCGCTCGCGACGTGGTTCGCGACGGCGTTCGGTTCGGTGCTTTGTTGCAAGTGAGGACGCATCTTTATAAGTACTGCTATCTGCTGTACCATTGGTGTAATGCGCGTATAGATTTGATCCAGATATTTCCGTATATTGTGTGTTTTCGCCAACATCTTTGAAACTTGTTTGAACCTATTAAGACAAAAAAGTTTTAATATCAAGAGTAAATAGAAAACTTTGAGAGAAATCGTTCTGAAAGTGGCAAATAAAAAGACATTTTAAGTCTAGTTTGGCTTTAAGGTTCTTGACAATCGCAAACAGTTTTAATTTGAAACTTGCCATGTTGGATTTTTATTTAGGGAAACGCATTTAAAATGTTTGGATGTAAAATAAATTTTACTAGTATATTCCGTCAAAAAAGTGCCGTAGGTAAATTATTTGACAGATAACATCGCATTTGACTAACTAAAGTTTTTCCATTAACTAGAATAATAGTCTCAATATTACCGCCATTATACTTAGGTGTGTGGAATTAGAGAACAACGCACTAAGTTGTCTCGGTGATAAATTAAATAAAACCCCTTTAGGATTTATTACATTATTTCGAAGAAAGTTTATTCTGCTGCAAGTTTGTTTTGAATGTAAAATGTCCCGATTAGGTTTTTAATATATCAATTCAAAGTTTTCTTGAAGAACTCTTCACGCCCATAAAATTGAAACTAAACGATCAAGGTGGGCCCTTTTTGACTACAAGCTGCTTAATGAAAGTCTTGAGAAGTTCTTCAAGTTCATTTTTTAAAACCTTATATTTTATGACAAAGTTTGAAAAGATCATAATAAAGAAATTGGTGGAACTTGCCAAGTAGAAAATACTCTGTAGTTTTGTGACGCATCCATGATTTACCAGATTTTTTTGGGTATTTTGCCACACCATTTCAAAAACTTATCACTTGGTATGAATGCAAAAACCTGATAACATCAAACGTTTCGGAAGCGAGTCTGCTTCCGTCGTCAGTGGAGCCTGGGTGGGGAACCACTATCTTATCAGAAAAAAATAATATTAAACGTTTGCCACAATCCAGAAATAATTTTGTTTGTTCAAATTTGACAAATGTAGATTGGAATTGGGATTCTCTTGAATCGAACAAAATTCAACAGTGCGAGATGCGAGTATATCCGGACCCAGGAAAGATACGCTAATGGTGGTAGTACCACACAAGGCATAAAAATACTTTCGATAGGAACTGTTTTATTCGCAGAAAATTAGAGTTTTCAAAGATCCGAGAGAAAGTTTGATTTTCCAAATTTGACAAATCTGATGTGGGATTGGTGACGCCAAAAAAATCCACATACTTATCATGGGAGTGGTACCAAATAAAAGAGCGTAAAAATCCCTTCAAATAGCACTGTTCCATTTGAAAAAAATATCAGTAAAAGTTTTCGAAAAACCTGGAAAAATTGTTTATCCAAGTTTGCGATATATGATTATGATAGATGTTTTCATTGATCCAGGAAAAATGTAGTTTATCCAAATTTGAGAAATATGATTCCTGATTGGTACGGTCAAATAGATTTAAAACCAAAAGACATACGTGAATAGTAGAAGTACCAAATGAAAGAGTGTGAAAATCCCTTCAACAAGTACTACTTTATTAGAAAAAATTATTAATAAAACTTTTCAAAAATTCAGGAGAAATTTAGTTTGTCCAAATTTGAAGTGGGATTGGTAAGGCCAAATACCTTTGGGACAGTATAAAAGAGCGAAGAAATCTATTCGAATAGAGCTGTTCTATTTGAAAAAAATATTGAGAAAAGTTTTCCTGTTTTTTGTTTTGTTTGTTGAAATTTGCGAAATATGATTGCTACAGGCAAATAAATATCTCTGGAACCAAAAAATATACGGAAATTTAAGTAGTGAATTAAGTAGTAAATTTGCGAAATATGATTTCTGATTGGTACGGCCAAATATATCCAAAACCAAAAAATATACGCGAATAGTCGCAGTACCAAATAAAAAGCGTAAAGATCTCTTCGACAGACAGAGTAGTTTTATTCGAAAAAGGCAAATTTGACAAATATGAAGTGGTGTTGGTATACGGCGATGCAAATATGGAAGTCGTACCAAATGAGAGAGCGCCAAAATTCCTTCAAAAAGCCATGAAAAAAATATTAATGAAAACTATGAAAAATCCTGAGAAAAATATTTGTCGAACTATGATTTGTCGAACTATGATCGGTCCGCCAAAATATCTCTGGTGCCAAAAAAGAGACGAAAATGGAAGTAGTGCCAGATAAAAGAGCGTAGAATTCCCTTCGAAAACCACTATCTTATCACAAATTATGATGATGAATGTTTTCAAAAATCCAGATAAAAAAAAAATATACATGTTATGTTAAAAGTACCTCACTTCAGTTGTTCATCCCGAGCTTGTCATTAGAAGACTGGAGATAGTAATGATATGATCCAACCTACAATCTGGAAAGTTATTTTTTTCCTGAGAATCTATAAAAATCTTCACTGCAGAAATATTTCAGCAAATGAGTCCAGTACTGATTCCAAATATTTCAGGGTAACTCACGATGAAGAAATCAATCAGATATTGTTCCATTAAAACAAAACACTCTACAAAGCTACTGACAGACTCCTACTGTTTTTAATTGACTTAAGTCGATTGCAGCTACAAGATACCTAAGGCCCTTTTCACATTGAAGCGCCAGACCACCGCGTCGACTTGAAAAAATAATTTCAATGCACGATAGCCAGGTTTTTATTAATGCATACATTTATAAATGATCGGCGACTAATATCAAAACATTAATCAACTGCATTCGGTTTTCAATATGCATGCATGATATGATTACGGTGGCATTTCTTGAATATTTTGGTATTGATTTTTGACGAGGTCTATGTTATTTTTGTTGATGAATAAAAATACGTCAAAGATGCAAAATCCAATTAACTCATGTTAATTGTGCTGTACAGCATCATTTACTCTGACATATCTAATTTGAAAAACGTTAATCACTGTAGTAAAAGTTCCCATTACAGCCAGTATTTTGTGTTTTTTTCATTGATAATAACAAGGCGATTTTTCAAATATGACAAGTGCTATTGACCGGAGGTCGTGGCTTATTAGGTGTTAATTATCGTGAAATTAATGTAGCGTTATTTATCAAAAACAAAAGCATGCACATAAATGATAAATTATGGCCGAATTTTTCACTCGTAGCTGAACACCTGTTGTGGTCCGCTTGAATCCCATTTTGTTTAAACAAAAATTAGCATTATGAATGATTAATTGACAGATGAATTCATGATCCTCGAAAATTGAAGAGCATTCACAGTTATCTATTTTAGATTCATTCATCGATTGACTTCCTGCGTTCCAAAGTGGCAACGTTGCTACGTCGTGAGAACTGGGTTACGCTGATTGAAAAGCTTTGTGAAAAAAAGTGAATAAAATTGAATGGTTCGTGGTATTTTTATGATTGAATGACGATTGGAGATGAATTTATGGTTTGGCCAGATGTTGTGAATAACGAAGGCAGATAATAGAATAGACAAAAGTAATAAATAACTTTTTTTTCAATAGAAAGAAATAAATATGTCTTTAATATTGGACAACTAGAAATACAGATTTTAAATTTTTTGAATTAAATGTTTTCAGAAAAAAATATTAGTACAATATTTTCAAAAACTGCAACGATTGTAGTTTCACCTTATATTAAATGATAAAGAGTACCTAGAGTACCTTCTATTTCCATTTCCGTTTTTTTTTTATTCCAGCCACATTTCACATTTGTTAAAATTGGAAAAACCAAAGTTTTGCCGGATTTTTTGAACTTTTGTCAATATATTTTTCAAATTGAAACAGTGATTTTGAAAGGGAATTTTAGGCCCTTCCATCTGGTACTACTTCCATTTCCGTAACCCTATCGGTAATAAAGATAATTTGCCAAACCAATCTAAATCTTCACTTGTCAATTTTGAAAAAAGTACATTCATCCCGGATCCATAATTTTAAGGGATTGAAAGTAGTCCAGCTGGCAAGGCATATACGATATTTTACATGCTTCCGGAACTAAAACGTATAAATAATATAAAAAAAAAGTTCATAGAAAATTTTGAGGAAACACCTATCTAGTATTATATTGTGTTGACCAAGACGTTTTTTTTTTAAGGTCACTGCGTAACAAGTTACCATGGTAACCATCGCGTTTTAACAGATAAGAAAAAAATATTAGAAAAATGCAGATGGCGCTGGTAGTCATTTTGCCTTACGTTTTTCCAGCAGCCAAAGCCCTCTATATTGTTGTAAACAAACATTTTTGTTTTTATACTTGACTGTTTCAGCTTCTCATGCCTTTCCGTCAGTTATTTGTTGTAATATATTAAAAATCAGTATTTGTACCTTAGCCTGTGTGATATTGTGAACAAGTTGTAAGGTAAAAAGGTAATATATGAATGTCAAAGTCAACACTGAGTTTGAAGGTTTTTAGCTTCCTGATTCTACAAATTTATCCATACAATTGGCTATTAACGAATCTGCTTTACAATAGGTTATGGGCCCAGGGCCTTTAGCACTCGAGGATTGTATATAGTGAACTTTGTAGGCAGTAAGAAACAGTAACTACTACTCTGAAAGCGTGTGACAGGTGGATTGACACAAGAAATGGCGATGATGAACTATTTATCTGGTGTACCCAAATTGACTGGTCGAGACAACTACGATGAGTGGAGTTTTGCCGTGGAGAATTTTTTAATTCTTGAAGGGTTGGACAAGTGTTTAGATGGTTCAGAAAACGACGCCATTAAACAGAGCAAGGCACGGGCAAAGTTGGTGCCTACAATTGATTCTTCACTGTTTGTTCATGTTCGTGATTCCAAGGATGCAACGTCATTGTGGAAGACACTGGGTACAGTGTATGCAGATACGGGCTTCACGCGTAAAATCTATTTACTGCGAGCCTTGATATCTTTACGTTTTGAAAACTGTGAGAATATGGAGGGCTACGTGACACAGGTTGTTGAAACAGCACATAAGTTGAAGAAAACAGGATTTTCCATTGATGAAAAATGGATAGGCTCATTACTGTTGGCAGGGTTGCCAGAGAAATTTGCTCCTATGATTATGGCGATAGAGCATAGTGGAATTGATATATCAACTGAGAGTATCAAAACCAAGTTGCTAGATATGTCTCATGAAGATATTCAGAAGTCAACGGCTTCGGCTTTTGTTGTGGGAAAGCCTAATTATGGAAGGAAAAAGGAATATCAGAAAAAAGATGCCTCAAAATTGCAGAATGTCAAGTGTTACCGATGTAAACATTTTGGACATTACATGAATAAGTGTCCCAAAGGCAGCAGTGACAGCTCAGATGGCAGTTCAGGGTTAGGTGACAAAAGAAAAGGTGCCAGTGCTCTTAGTGAAGTCTTTATGAGCGGAGAGTTCAGCAGCAGTGACTGGTACATAGATTCAGGGGCAAGCCATCATATTACATGTAAAAAAGACTGGATAAGTAATTTTCAAGAAGTGGATGAACCAAGGGAGATTACTATAGCTGATCAATCCAAACTACCAGTATTGGGTAGTTTGTTACTTTGAATTATTTGGCGTCTTGTGATATGACTGCAGATATTCTGACCAAGGGTTTGCCAACTATCAAACATAATAAATTTGTCTTGCAATTAGGCTTAATTCAAGAATTTGTTATGTTGATATGTTTGTGGGTTCCCTATGATATTGTTAATATTTTTGTGGTCATTTGATTTTCATTCTTTATTGTTAAATGGTGATTTTTAATAAGTGGGGGTGTTGTAATATATTAAAAATCAGTATTTGTACCTTAGCCTGTGTGATATTGTACTCGCGTCTACAGCCTGCACTTTCTGTTAACGCTTGGGCAATACGTCATTCGACATTCGACTATTCGACAACTGGGAAAACGAAAGTAAATAAAGTAAAAGTCAGGTTATGAAAAGTATTTATGTTTGTGTGTATTTTTTGATTGATCTGAATGTGGTTTTGACGCGATGGAACAACAAATAAAGAAAGTTATTTGTCTAGCATGCAAGAAAACGTTTACTAGAAAGACTGTTTTGAGAAGACATTTCAAGAATTTCCATGAAGAACAATTAGAGGTTCTAGCTCAGTTTTTTTCCTTTTCTTGATAATACTTTGCACATTCGTTGTGCAGAAAATGTGCTAAATTTTATTCGAGTTTATTCAACATTTTCATACGAATCTAGGTGTACGGTGATCTAAAGTTCCACCCATTTTCATAACATATTAAAGATTCTAAGGAAAATTTCATTAAAGATTCTGTTCTGTGTTCAAATATAATATTTTAATCTAATTTGCAAAGCAATAATATAAAAAAAATCATCGAAACTACTTTTACTTTTAATTTTAAACCATGCAGTTCAGTTTATACCTATGTATAGGCAAAGATTGTGTTGATAAATCTTTGGAAAAGATATTCCAGCTAGAGAAGATATTTAAAAATGAATTGCACTTTCTCGTTGCCACTTTTTCTCTTCTAGAATATGGCGGTATCAAATTAGAAATCTGACGTTTCGTCTTTGAGCGGCCATCATCGAGTCCATTTTTTTAAATGAGGACCTGAATTTTTATTTTATTTTTAGTTATCTTTTGAATCGAGGTATCGCAACCGTCAAAAAAAATACTCATCTAAAAAATAATACCAGAGACAATTAGTTAGGCAACCCTTGTCTTCCTAACACTCAGTTTGGTTCATAAATCCACCTTCATCCGACACGTTATTCTTCTGAGAAAATCTGCACAACTAAACAAAACTAATTGACCGAACCAAAATCGAAATAACATCCAATAACGATACATTTGATAAAATTAAATTAAATCCAGAAATGACATGAAAATTGAAAAAAATACATAGGTATAAAAACTGAATCAATATCTGCAAAAGTGTTCAAAAATATTGCCATTTCGACAAAATATTGAAAATAACAATAATAGGTGAATAATAATTGAAAATATTGAGGTTGTTAATGTTGAGGCAACCCATTACTCTACACCCTCATCTAATCACCTCATGGCCTCAAGGACGTCAAAAGATAACTAAAAATAAAATAAAAAATCCAGGTCGTATGTTGATGATGGCAGCTCGAAGACGAAACGTATCTCTTATAATAACTGAGCATGCACTCGAATCTGTGGCACCCTGTATAGGAACTTTACTGGCTTTGTTAATTGAACTAAGATTTTATCATAATAAAGCAAATTTTGATTTCATTTAAACCAACCATAAATTTTCAATTGTTATAATGATCCCACGATTTGACCTACAAAGTTAAGATTTTCAAAAATTGTTTTGGGTATTTCGCAACACCCTATCAAAATGTTCTCACAAACAAGAATAATGGCCGAATTCATAGTCGTCAATTATTTTAAATCTCCAATCATTTGGAAGTTTTTTTGTGTTAAAATAATTATTGGAGATTTCGAGTAATAATAATTGACGACTATATTTATTATTTAGTGAACTTTTTTCGTTGTGGATCATGAAATTATTATTTCTAGCAGGGTGAGTCTGTAAAGAGTGCGCATTTCAACATGGTGAATAGAATGTGGCAGGATACCTAATCTGTTTTTGCAAATGAACATGTCGTGCGTAAACTTTGTTTTGTTTTTTTTTAAGCAACAAAGCGCAACACTGAGCAGTTTGTTATGAAATCATTTGATTTTCCATTTTTTTCGCATTGATTTTAATTTTTTATCTCGAAAACGACGCATAGAAGAAGAAAAACTCAAATTTTCATTTTTGCTCAAAATTGAACGAAAAATCAAAACATAGTTTTTACTTTGTGAAAATTAAAAGTCGTACCACTTTTTCCTTCAATGAACGAAATATGAGTCGCTCTAGGTCCAGTCCTGGAAAAGTTAAACTCAAATGAATTTCTCAAGCGGATACACTACTTCTTGAAAGTTTGAACAAAATCGCTTGAGGCGTTTCGAATCTACAGTCAAAAAATCGAAATTTTCCTCAGCTTTCAACACTCTATTTTTCCAACGAGACGTTTGTGGAAACATGTTTATTCATAAAAAAATTAAGTAGGTACCTACCATATAGGTGGGTACTCTATTCACCATGTCGAAATAAGCACTTTTTCAGACTCACCTTATAGACAAATAAGAAAACCAATCAGGAGAACCCTTTGGTATAACAAATAATCCATCATATCATATTGAAATACCACCTAATCTAGATAATATTATTTTCTATTCATAGAATATACACCTCATAATAAGTACAAAGAATCAGAAAACCAATGCGCCAGTAGAGGAAGAGGAAGCGATACTCTCCGACGTGGCCCAAGCGCTAACAGAAAGTGCAGGCTGTAGACGCGAGTGATATTGTGAACAAGTTGTAAGGTAAAAAGGTAATATATGAATGTCAAAGTCAACACTGAGTTTGAAGGTTTTTAGCTTCCTGATTCTACAAATTTATCCATACAATTGGCTATTAACGAATCTGCTTTACAATAATTTCTTCAATGTTTTTTACAATTTGTTTTTTACATATATTTTGTAGTCAATCATTTGGCCTGATGATGCCCTTAAATTGGGCGAAACACGGGTAGCCTCGAATACAAACTTTTTGAGACTTCAACTTGGTGCTATTTTTGTTTTGAAGATCATCTACCTATCTGGCGAGTTCAATGTTTATTTGTTCACAATTTCCAGAAAATATAAAACTCGTGTTAGGTTGAGATATGTATTATGTAAATTCTTATAATATAAGCTGATAAACATCATGCTTGTTGCAATGAGATACTCTTTCAAATTGCTGTTTCAAGTATCTTGTAATCGTACTATACCTTGATTTTCAAGAAAAAAATCGATGAAAATATTGGTCTATACATATACCATTGACGTTAGATGCGACGTTGCAATTGTTACTGCATGGCTTGTATCACAGTATAGACAGCTCTGCTCCAACAAATCCACTCCACTCATATTGTATTACATAGTCACATCAAGATAATTTATACGAAGTTTCAACAAGATGTTAGCAAAAATACATAATATTTCATCAATGAATGATTATTTCCACCCCATCTCCTTTGAGCCCTTAGGGGTTGAATTTAAAAAAACAACGATACTTGTCATGTGCTCAATGAATTTCATTGAAAATTGTTTACATGAAGTTTCAACATGATGTTAGCAATAATCCATAATCTTTCATCAATTAACGATTTTTTCCACCCACTCCTCTGAGTCCGAATTTGACCCTCTTAGGGGCTGAATTTCGCAAAATAACGTGGCACATATTTAATTAACTTCATTTGAGATTATTTATACAAAATTTCAAGATGATCTTACCAAAAATACATGATCTTTTATCAATTAATGATTTTTCTCACCTCATCTCGTTTGACCCCGACTTTGATCCCCTTAGGGGTTGAATTTCAAAAAATAAAGAAACAGGTGTCAATTTCAATCAAGATTATTTATATGAAGTTTCAAGTTGATGTGACCAAAAATACATAATTTTTCATCAATATATCATTTTTCCTTTTCACCCACTTAGAGATGAAATTTCGCAGAATCCTTTCCTAGCACACCTAGAAATATTTAGCAGAACATCTATTCAAAATTTCATGGCTCTATCTATAATAGTTTTGGCTCGGCGTTGATGACGCAGTCAAGACAAGCTCTTTTATAAGTATAGATAAAACTGTGTTTTTTTAACAGACATTTCATAGTATTTCATTTGGTACAACATCTATTCCCGGATGTTTTTTGGTTCAGAAAATGGTTGGAGGTACCAATCACATTGCACATTTTGTCAAGACAAGGAGGGCAGAACTTTTATTGACTATTAGAATAAACTATAGATTCATTCTCTTAAACCAGAAAACCAGCAGCAAAACATCAGGGATACCACTCAATAGATCTTCTTGATACTATTGATAAATAATTGAATTGAAGAAATTGGTGATCATTTTTCAGTAAAGTGGAGGATCCTAGCCAGAAAAATATTTGAGAACACAGTTTCAGCTCAATTCTTATCATAAGAGATCAATAAACTTGATCAATCGAATGTAGCAAGCTACAAAATTGACTCCATTCAAACACATCACTCAACGTTAATAACACTGTCCAAACACACAAACCCGTATTATACCAAAACGCATTGTCAATGGCCAACACAAAAACATAATCAGCTTAAATCTTAAGTCAAGATAAGCTAAGTCCGGTAGACAGTATGGATCCTCTGATCGGTTCATGAATATTTTGCGAAGACTTATTGCCCAATCATACTCTCCTGCGGCGCATTCGATGGCATTTCATCTGTCTACCATCAGATTAGGCCTAATACCACTTACTCCGCTTTTCAGAAGCAACTCTTCAGTCTGCACGACTGTTATCAAGATCGACTGAAAATTAGATTCATGGAGGCATATAGAGACGAATAGCACGTAATAAAATGGAGATAACGTGGTGAATTATTGGCCAGGTGTTCAGAAACGGAAGTGGAGGGGGTAATTGGATTTTGACTAGGAATATTTTGAGATTGACTGTCATTTTTTAATGGCATTTGAACAAGGTTTGTTGAGGGAACATCCGTAGGGCAAATGAACGAAACCTTCTATAATCGTGTAGATGGGGTTTTTGATTAATTTTTTCTTGAAGGTATTCGGTAGAGTCATCAGATTATTTGGGATTTTTGGGAAAATTTTCATGTTCAATGCGTTGATATAATGAACTCTCTTTGTACTACATTTGTCAAACATCTACGACCGTTCAACATGCGCTGATGTCGTGTGAAGTCTGTTGCAGTAAATTTCATCTTGCCATTGTTTTATGTCTTCCAAATTGTTTCGTATCTTTAACATTGTACGTTTCTCTTTTGATTATATCTTGACGTACGGCTTGCGGCATCATCATGATTTGTCAACAAAGATTTCACATCAGCAAATCCGCTGAGATGTCCTGGCTCACCAAACATAAAAATGGTTGAGTCAAGAAGGAACACTATCAAAGATGACTCATTTAGACAATAAATCTCGAATGGGGTTGTGCGTTAGGATTCCTCTATTGCTCCGCAAACATGCGTTCATTAGGTTTAATTTTGCATTTTACCAAGTGAGGTGTCTGCTAGAAGTTTCTGCTTCCTCGACTAGTCTATGATCCATCTTTAAGACCTTCATTCTTTGCATCTATTTTGTCAGTAAGTTTTTTCGACGGGTTGCCGATTATCCACAGAGTATCTTAGCTCCTACGTTGCATGCCAGTTCCTCTAGATGTTGTTCATATGACTATCCCTGTACTGTCTCTTTAACCGTCTTTGTTCAGCTCTTCTGAACGGTATAGTTGGCTCTCGCCAGCTCATCTTTGATGTTCTCTTCTATCCCTGAGTGGCCGACAATCCAGATTGGCGTCACTCTATTTTTCCTTAGTGTCAATTCTCTTAGGTCATGTCATGAAGACAATCTATCGCGATCTCCGATTGGGAAGTGATAGGACTTTCGTAACCTGTACCATGTGGTCCGATTTTATTCGCAGTATTGTTGCTGGGACTAGATCATACCTTACAGTAGGCACTCCTTTGATGTGTATGTTCAGAGAGGTTGGCACCAAAACTATTTCCAACGCAGTCATGGGTGTATCGCATCGCGTCTGTGGCGCACAGTGAGTTACCGAAGATTTTTATAGAATTGGATAAAAATAATCAAAATAACAATATAAGGTTGCTCGACTCACGTCATAGACAAAAGCAATAATCTTTTCAAATTATGTTTACATCCTGCTCCTTCCATCATTAGGTTTTGGAGGTTGTTTGTTGTTGAATTGGGTTAGATATGTTAGGATTTGGTTCATGCTAGGTTATGTGGTATGTGTTTTGGATTATGGTTAAGCTGGTTGAGTCATGTTAGGTGATGCTGTTATGATTGAGTTTGCTGAGTCAAGTACTGTTATGTTGGATTTGCGGGCTCAGGTGAATTTTAACTATTTTATGATTCGCTTCGGTCGGTAAGGTTATTTTATGTCAAGGTTTGGTTGGTAGGTTTAGGTTATGTTATATTGTATTGAAGTATACCTTCTTCTTTGGCTGCATGATGGTGGTTTCTGAGACATTTTCGTCTCGAGAATATGACTGTAATGAGAGATAAAGATAGTGTCTATAGACCTATAAACAAATGCTCATAGGAACTTCATAATCAGAAGAAATGCACACGTTCAGTAAACGTTAAATGAGAAACTTACTTAAAATAATGATAATAATAATTCTGAGGCAAACGATACTGATGAAATTCAATACAAAATTCTCAATCCCTTCATACTTAATGAGGGCAAAAGATTCACTAATAAAAAGTAAAGCAAAAAAAATGGCTTCACCTACATGAACTATTATTTTACAATTAGTTTTAAAATACATCTTATACTTTTTCACCCGTACCTTGAGCTGGTGGTCGGAGTTGCCCTTATAGCAATAAAGCTTGGCGAAAGTATCTGAAAAATACACAACTAGGGAGCGTAGTCGAACGTGTGAGCGAGTTCGGAAATTAAACCGTGTCTTGCTTGGGTCATCAGCCGCTAAAGACAATGCATCTTTTAATCACTCACTCAATAAATTGAATAAATTTGGCCGTGAAAGTGTTATATTTTTTAACTGAAAACTAAATGCGGTATTAACATGAATAATGGAAATAGATCAAACCTTAATGCTCAAAATTCACAGCTGTTGAATTTTTATTTATACACAATAACAGTTCAAGATTCTGCAGACTCAGTCTATTCCTGTCAGTGAGCACAAGATGAACATGAATAAAAATCTTGAACATTGAGTGAGTTATCCCATCTAAATATGCCTGATTCCTTTGCACAATAATGGAGAAAAGTTAAGACAAATCGCAACTGAAACCGACAAAAATCTAATTCATATACCATAGCATCTATTAAAAAATGGGTAAGTTTAACCAAATATGTATTATGATCATCTCCAATTTACCGATTAACATTCCATTCAAATCTGAAAAAACTCAAAGAACAATTTTTCGACCTGCTGAGAGTCTCAAAAACAGCACACAACTTCGCACTCTCCATCCCGACTCTACCAAGCGCAACCGTGACAACTCAAACAACGGATTCAAATGAAATGGTTGACACCCTGCCAACAGCCTGCCGATTTGTCGGAAGACGGAGAATATTTGGGAGAGTAACCCTACAGATTCAGATCGGCTCAATATTTGGCATCCACCACTCTTTGGTTGACATATGCAGAAGGATGAAATATTTTATTAATTCTGTAGATTCTCAGGAGTTCGACAGAATTTACAATTTCTCGCAAACGTCTCACATCACGTACAATGTGCAAAGTGCAAACATCTAGCTGGTAATGTAAAACAAGAAAATCAGTAATCAAACACACGCACTTATAATCTTTTGTTGCAAAGCATGATTGGATAATGGAGAAATAGTGACATAAAAAAATACAATCAGTAATTAAGAGAAAATGTCATTTTTATAAGAACTTTCAGCGTGCCGTCTATGTCGCTGAAATAATAACCCGATCTAGATCACTTGTTTTATTGGCACGTATATGGCCAGACCATAAAGAAAATACTTTCTAAGACAAAGTAAAACACCCACGATTGATTGGGATGTATTCCGAGAGAAAATCGCCCGATTTCTTTTTCAACGCTCGCGTAAATTCACCAGGGAACCGTTTCTGAAATTAATTGCTGGTTCTAGTTTCGCTTATTGCATGTTGATACGTGGCGATAAAGTTGACTTGTACTATTAAAATAACAATCTTGAAGCGACGTCTTGTAGTTTTTCCGCTTTCTCTATTATCACACGAAACACTATCTATGGGTAATAAATCAAAATCACTCTACCCACGTAACATTGCCATCTGCGCCGAGGGAAAATTTTAATTGAGAATCGGTTTTCCACGTAATTTACACCTCGGCATGAACACCCGGCTCAATACAACATTGCGGTGTCTTATTGGCCGCCGTGATTCATCGGTTCAATTATTAGAGTCCGTCAAGGTACCAGCAGGTGGTTTTTGTATGGGGGTTATACGTGATTAATTAGTGGATTTAATTTCCAATCACGCGGGGGTGTTATTGAACCGCCTATGAAAACACATTGTAGTTTCTTCCACGCGATTTTCTTTTCAATAACTCGCCTCGAGTTATTGCTTATCGAAGAAGACAATACAAATGGTTTTAGAGCTCAGCTATAGCATTAATGTTTTATCGGGTCCAAATTCCAACGATTTCAAGGAAGAACCATGAAGGTAAACTTCACCATCACTTAACATCGGCCAAAACAATTTCAGCTCAGATGTATTATCCAATGAAACATATTTGAATAATAAAAGAACGTTATTGATGTCATTATTTAATGTCGTAGCTGGGCCTACAAATCTTTATCAACAGTAATATAGTGATAGACCAGGGGTTTTCAACATAACCGCACCTTTAAAGAAAATGTGATAATCAATCAATGGTTGCAAAGTAGACTTTTTTACAAAATATCCTAGAGGTTCCTGGTCAAAAGATTGAGCATTGCATTTTAGGTTGATCATGCATTAGATTAGAACCTCCAGCATAGATACTATTGACGACCTTCTTCGAATTCTTTTAACTCAAACCATTTGAGTTGTCTTTTGGTTCCATAGAGCTAAAAATACCCATTTGTGCTGTATAAATATCTTTCAATTTCCCTTTGTTTCCGACTATGTTGATTGACAGTTTGGAATGTTTGGATTTGATTACCTCCTTAGTCCATGGTTGTTGGTCATCAAATCGTTTTTTTTGATGATTCACTACTTTAAGTTATCATTTTTATATTTTCTATCCATGATCAAGTGTATAATTATTATTTTGTCAATCAAAACTCTGCTTGTATATTTCAATAATACACTTTATTATACATTGTTCACAATCTT
The DNA here is from genome assembly GCA_958502075.1 of Orchestes rusci. Lineage (NCBI taxonomy): Eukaryota > Metazoa > Arthropoda > Insecta > Coleoptera > Curculionidae > Orchestes > Orchestes rusci. The sequence goes on from OY293311.1 coordinate 16,522,963, forward strand.
TCAAGATACGATGGCCAAGTTATAATAAATTATTCCAAAGATCCTCTCTCCATTTAAAGACTGTTCCGGAAAAATGTTCTCTCTTTCAATGTTCTATTTGGTCCCAGTTCTATGATATACTCAGGATTGAAATGGTTCTTGTGATCATTCTTCATAATACAGGATGTCCGGAAATAACGTTCGCATAATTAAAATGGTGATTCTAAATTAGAAAATAAGATTTTTTTTATATATAAACAATGATTCGGAAATGCCTAGTTTTCGAGAGTTGTCAGAGGGTGTCAAAGTTCAAGCTCTTTTTTGGTTTTATTTAAATGAATCCCATAATAATTATTCTGATAATTAAGCAAAAATGGTAATACAGGGTGTTTTTGTCATAAGAAATTCAAACTTGATATCACTATGATTCTATCTTGAATGTGTCGCTATCTACATGTTTTTTTACTGTTTCAAAATAGTCATAATATCAACTTCGTTTTGACTAAAACGTAAAAATGATACTCTTATTGGAAGTTGCCAGTTTGCCGTTTTCGAGATTTTTGCACTTGAAGTAGGTAATCCATGGAATGAATATTAGATGGAAAATTTTGAAAATAGACATAGGTGTCCTTGAAAACAGCGTTATCATGGTTATTTTGTCAAATTTTTTGATGTTTCTTGAAAAAAAAAACATTTAATTTTATATTTTTTTTATGTTTTTTTTTTCGTTTTCTGAAAATTCATATTTTTCATTTTACTGTCAAAATTACCATGGTACATCGTTTTAAGAGCCACATATGTTTATTTTAAAAATTTTCCATTCAAAACCACATTGCATGAATTAATTTGAGTACAAATATCTTGAAAACGGTTGCTCCAAGCAACTTCCAACTAGAGTATCATGTTTATGTAAAAAAATTAGGGCTTCGCAAGACCAAGACCAAGACTGGCCAGTCTCGATATCTCAATACCTAGTCAAGACTGGCTCAGTATTGGTCTTGATCTTTATTTTCTTCTATATATTTTTTTAATTTAAATTGAAAGACATTTCTTAAAAAATCTGAAAAGTTCCATTTTCAAAGTATGGTTGGACAAGATAATTGGAAACATTTTTCAGGTGAGCTTACTTCCGAATAATCACAAGAAAGATGGTGAGAGCTAAAAATATAAGAAAGGATAGTTGAATTGTATGGAAGCATAAACGTGTTTCTTTGTGATTTATCTTTCATTTTCAAAGTCATTAGTTTCTATTTTTCTAGATGTAAAGTGATATCGAAGCTGCTCCTTTCCATTGAAATATCATATCTAGAAGCAGATAAGAGCAAATAGAAGCAAATTTCATAATCACAGACTGACATAGATAACAAACTTTTATGGAGAAGATTATTCTAAAAGCAAATTGAATATAATACAGGGTGTCACGAGATATGACGTCAATATTTCAACCACAGACAAAAGGTTATTAAACTTGGATCAATAAGTTTCTCGTTTTCAAGATACAGGATGACAAGTAGATATTTTCAAAGCTGTGAAAATATTTAAATACAGCTCTATTTTATTGCACAGAAAATTGGTATTTCATATTCCTCATGAGTGAGTAATACAGGAAAAGTCTTTTCCCAAAGAGGCACTTCCGAAGCTCGATTCGAGATAAATCTGCAAGGCGAATTTATTGCAAATTGATTTTTGAGGTAGAACATTCCCCCAACGACTGCTTACCTTCGTGAGCAAGGCGAAAATTATGAACCCTTTATCTTACCGTTGTAATTTTATTTTTTTTTTTTTCATTTTTGTTAGAATAATAGCAGCCTTGCGATAATAATTATTTCTCTAGTTGGGATGATTTCTGCCAAACAAAACGATCTCTATTTTTCATATGTCGACGTTTCGACCAATTTTGAGTCATTGGGTGGTATGAAAAAAGATTAAGCAAATCCATTTACTCAAATTTCATGAAATGGACATACACTTTATAAGCAGCTTACAAAGATAGCATGATAGTAAAAGCGTTAACTTCTCTTTATTCATATCACCCATTGTCCAAACAATACAATCAAATTCTCTACGTTAAAATTGTTAACCTATAAACAAATAGCATTTTGAGTTGAAATTACCAATGATTTCTTATTTGACTCCGCTACCAAACTACAGTTAACGCCAAACAATATCCGAATTACGCCATCGTCCCCACCAAGCGCGTGGTTATGTGATTTGCAGGTGACCAAATGTGCATACCAGCAAACTTTATAACAACGCGCTTGGTGGCATTGACGGAATTCGGAAATTGTTTGGCGTTTAGTGTATGCGATTTATTTTTGTATGCTTTTGCTCCACAATTTTATTACTTTTATAGTTGAGGACGTACTTTTGAAATGTTTCAAGGATGACTGAAGTCGAAACCCTGAAAATTGACTGAATTTTTAAAATCAATTTATTGACTTGAACCCAAACAAATATTGATTCGCAAGTGCACACTTTTCTACACTACGGCGTTTGTTTCGCGGTTAGTGCAAGCAGTGAGGCTTTTTTTAAATCAGTGTTTCAGTCTAGGATGCACATTATTGCACTAGTTCAGGTCAAAAGGAGGTGTAACAAGTGAAGTGTAGTGTAGAATACGGTGGGGAGCCTATTTCGTGTATTTTGTAAATAAACCTTCTCTTAACCTAACCTCAAATATAGATGAAAAAGAATTGGAGTAGAAAATCAGTGTTGAAAATTAATCGGTGTTTGTGAAAAGTTTGTGTGATTTTTAGGTTAGAATATCTGCACTAAATGTACTAACGCGTTTGGCGAATTTCCCTCACACTGAGTAGCCATAGGAAAGACTACCATTCAACTAAGAATTATACACCGACGATGTGTTCGTCTCTCTCAGGCTGCGTGGGGACTCCATATAGCCCGACAGAGACGCACATATAGTCGGTGTGTAGTTTTTAGTTGAATCGTAGTCTACACCTTCAATCTGCATCACACTATCCTATACACTGCAATAACAGACACACCTATTATCATATGAAAATAAAACCCTCAGACACGTCAACTTTGTTTTTGAGGAGGACACGTATTAGGCGTATAAGAAAACCCATCTTCATCTTCAATCCCTCGGGCAGGAGATTTTAATTAGAAAGGGGGGTCGAGTGATATATAATTTTGAAGGCCCTTCGACCCTGATTACGACTGCCGAGTTTCAAGCCTCTGCTGTCATTTTTGTTGATATGCTGCATTTTTTTTATATTTAATAAATAATCACCCGCAAGAATTGACTTCTACAAACTAAGAGAACATGATGAGGGACAGAAGATCTTCAAAATGAGCTATTAGAGCTATAAAAAAAATACTAGTAAGGTATTGTTTTATTTGTTCCCGTAATGTGTACTTATAATATGTTGTATTGTTTTTACTTTACCATTTTGTATTCGCTTTGTCCATAAAATTAATTCAGATTTTTCTGTGGCAACAAAGCATATTTGATTTGATTTGATTGGATTTTCCACGAGAATCTTTCCACGAGGATCTATTTCACCTAATTTTGGTTTTTTTTTTGGTAAAATAAATCCTCGTCCAAAGAATTGAATAATGACATGACTCATTTTGAAGATCTGTTGTCAAGTTGGGTTAAGTTTGGAATAGCTTAGTGGGTATCGATCTACAAGTTATGAAGATCTTATCATTGTAAAAACAATTAGCAGGTATCAACATACCAATACTCGACTAAGTGACATACTTTCCAATGATAATTTACTTAATTCATAACATTATCAAGCATTAAATCATCCGTTCTGCCATTTTGAACTTATTTTATTGCCTAAAAACGCCTGTGTAAATAGCATGTTTTTACGTTAACGCACCTGCATACTATAAACAAACTTTCTCATCGGACGCGGCGCACACGAGAGAGGGAAGAATCTCGGCAATTTGACCGGCTTAAGCCATTCATAAATTTTGCTACGCGCGTCCTCTTCATTTTTTCACGATTTTCACGGACGTCAAAGCGTAAATGCGCGCTTTGAATGAAGGGTCTCATTATGTTGCACTTGAAGGAATTGGAACGAGATAAGTGAGATGAATGCTACAAATTACCATCTTATGCTATGTTTATATGTAGGTCATGTTCTCTATATGTTCAGCTTGTTATATTTTTTAACTTTGACGGGTATGAAATAGATATACAATTATGTTTCCTTTTTTGATGGCATTTTTATATCTGATGAAGCGCTGCGAACGTTCTCACTCACAGGAGTCACAAGATGTCTTATCTTACACTGACAAACCTATAATTCCTTGCAATAAAGTATAAAAATGAAAGTAGTGCCTAGTTTGTAACTTGATGCCTACCTAGTGCTTTTGAGCTGTCTCGAGTGATTATTATCTTACTACATTTGTTTGGGTCAGTTTGAAAATTAATTAAGATCAGTAAAAAATACAGCAGTTTACAGAAAACATCCTGGAAAAAGCACATTTAGCTTTAGGACGTGCTATGTCGCTAACGAGAACAACAGGTCATGGCGCGTTCAAAGATTTTAGCGGTCACGTGACCAACTAACGGTTGACAGTTTTGATTTTGATGATGTTAAAAGCAAAGAATCAATCATTCAGCAACCAACACTTTACCGGTTTCTAGGCATTTTCGGGAAATGATAAAATATAAACTTAAAAAGGAGATAATAGAAATAAGTAAATGGATAGTTATTTTCCCACGTGACAAACGGAGGTTAGATATCACGTGACTGTGGATCTCGCCATAGTGCATGGTTCTCGTTAGTCACGGCTATGCTGACGATACAAGCCTAGTGACTGATTAGTCAGACCAACATCTTTAGAACGAATCCGGAAAACATTCAACCAACTAGAAGCGTCAAACCCTGTCGGTTCTCAGACGAAACTTCCAAATATCTCCAAACAAAATGAATGCTTATCTCGGCGTGAATTCAAGGAAGACACAAACTACCATAGAGTGCAATTGTATATAATGAATTAGAAAATATAGTGAAAAGTGTAACAGCATTCAGTTACCGAAAAACTGGTAGAACAATAAAAAAAGGATACCATCGCAATATTTATACTCTGCTGACGGCGCGTCGCATGTGTTAGTTTTCAGTTCGTATAACAAGCTTTATTTGATAAATAAAATTAGCGGAAGTTCCTTCAATCTCCATCATATACTAGGGTCAGATTATGAGTGAACTCGACACCAATAGAACAATCTGTAGGTTATAGGCGTCTCAACTACTTTGTAAGATCTTGGACCAAGACTGTGACGTCACGAGCGTCATGACGAGATACGCGCGATTCTGGTGAGCGGAGCCAGGCTTATATAATTTTCAATAATCAATGATTAGAGGAAAGGCCATTTGTTTACTCCCAAAAATTGTGCAAATTGACCAATAAACGTAGCGTAAAATGGGGTTACTTCTACAGATTTGGCCTATTCCTGACCACACATTGAGGCGGGATGAAACATAAAAATAGAAAATAAAATGACGAGGGTTTTATCTGCGAAAGTCATATTTCGTAACTTGAAAACTCAGGTAGTGTTTCTTTCTAAAAGCTAATGATTAGTACTTGACTCAAAAAATAGTGGAAACAAACTTCAAAATAAGAGAAGCATTCTATAAAAAATCTTCATAACCTTAATCCTCCAAACTGAACCGATGCATTTCTTAAAAAGATGATGTTTGGCAGTTTTCGGATAAATTTTTTTTCGATCACGGGTTCCTCCTCAATCGAGGAAAAAGCAAAGGAATTTGCAATTTTGGTATACTCTCATAGCTAAGATCAAAGCTAGAAATTGCATTTCTCAGCCACAATTTGGCAAACAAATTTCTTGGCAACATTATCACGAAGTCTTTTTCTTGCATTCCATCACTATCAGTCTCTGAGCAGAAGTCTTGCATATATCAGATTTGTTGCAATCGTAAATCCTCATAAGTTAAGTTATGGGTATTAAAACCCTGGAGATGACTTGCGAGGTTTTGCAATTGAAAGAAGTCCGATATTTGCAATTATTTTCCATTGAAATAGCATAAACAAAAAAAAACGACTAACGACGCTGTACACTTCAACCATCGATATCCAGATTCATTTTTTTAACAAAGCATAAAGTCCTATAAAGACATTTAAATGGGCAAGACATGGGCAGCCTGTAATTCTCCATCTTCGTTTGTGACGACTTCTTTGGGTAATTTGTTCAAAATCTCATCTCTTCATAGAGGGACTTCGAAAAAAAGTTAAAAGTTAAGATTCTTTTCTGCAAAACTTCCTAGAGATGTCACATGCCCCCAGTCTCTCCATTTTTGGAAGACCATCTGCTGGGGGATCCGAACATGCTGTTGTGCTATCCTTATCTTCTTCTTTTTTGCTTATCTCAATAAAAAACCTCCTTTATTTTTTCTTTCGGAACTTTTTGATCTGTCTTTTTTTTTCATCTTCTTTGTTGCTGTTGGTTGTGACCTGTGATGCCATGAGCAGTGTAGCCTCCTTTGTATTTCATCGTCCATTCAAGATGGACACCCAAGCCAAAGAATAGGGAAAGAGTTCTTTGGAATTTGGAACTGAACTAGTCCTGGATTAACACTTCAAAATAACTGCCTGTAGCCTCAAATCCATGCAGACCTTATATTGTCAGCATCTTTTGCGTCTCTCTCTTAAGGCTTGATTCAGTAGCCGGGAAAAACATCTTTTTGAAGCAAGTCTTTGGTGCTAATCTTCCAAATCTTTATTAAACGTCCAAAGGCTGTGTCAAATGTGGACAGTCTATTCAGTAGTCTTTGGTCCAAGTTTGGCTATTGATCCATCGCATTGCAGAAACACGAAGCTGTTCTAGTGTAACTGAAAGGTTTTTTGTCACCACACCGTTATATTTAGCATTCTTAATAGGATTCTTGACTGTTGACACGGCAGGCCATTCCTGCCATTCGGGAATCATAATCTTACAATAAGAGGTCCCATCATTTCCTTCCTTTCTTGATGAAGCAGCTCGACAATGGGAATAAGAATATCATCTTTTTATCTGGCAGCTTATATGGCTAAAATAAAAAGCATGATACCAGCCCAGAGCATTATCAATCCTTCGCCTTGCTCATGTTGGATGTAGAAGAAAGGGCCTCATCATTTCCGAAGAGAGATTTGCGTTCCACTTTTCTACCAACAGGTGCTTTACTCTTGACAAATCTTTTGAAGAAATTCGAACACATTGACGTCAAGGTTTCTAGTGGAAGTGGAGTCTGCTTGTTCAACATTGTAACGTCTAGCAAAGTAGTGACATCCACTGTTGGAACTTTTTGCCATTGATTATAAATAAATGTCACTTCAGTGTTTAATCGTTTACAATTTCTCATAATACTTGAACAGCTGGCAATATTTAAATAAGGTGCGGTCATCATCATACTCAAGTAAAGATAAATCTGGTAATCTTATTGAAGCCGATCATACCATATCTTGTGCAAAAGTCCAAATGTTAAAAGAACCAACTATACAATGGAAATTATACAGATCCAACTCTCATCATACCCAATGACAAATCATCAAATGCGAACACGGAATGTAATAATGGCATTCATGAAATTTCATCGGTGAACAATGAAAATATAATTTATTGTTGTAACGATTGTTGCTGAGCTATAGGGTCACGTATGGGTGGCTTATTTCTGGTTCTAATGACGAAAAAATTATAATGACATGAACCCATTAAGATTATAATTGATGAGGATTCTTTGAGATGTAACAATGAACAGGGTGTCTCCCCGTTCCATGCTAATGCAAATAAAGCTAAACTAGTGGTCTAGATAACACAAGGAATCCAACTTTCAAAGAATTGTCACAATTTATGGAGTAGACACGTGCATCCAATCGCTTCGTGAAATAACCTTTTACTTTTAATTAGTTTTGATGTTATTAATGATGCGGATAGAACTACTCGACAGGAATTCGATCACTTTTTGAAAAAACTGGAGCATATGCTAATGTTGTTATGTCGAAAAGCGGCATAATTTGGTTATTTTTGTGTATGATGTATCTAGGAAAAAATTCCAAAGCCGGAATTAGTATGGTTTCATCGAGTTTGGGTTGTGATTAAATGTAGAAATATTATATCAAAGAATTATGTTTCAACAACGAAATATCGAAATCTTTAAAAGCCATAAACATCCCAACATGATGACCACGACCATATTCGTATTTTATAACATATTCCTTTGCATTTGCCTAATTTCCAAATTAATAAACATTCTTATTTGATCATTTTGTTAATTATCAAATAGTCTAAATAGTAATAATAAAAATAAGTAAATGCTCCCGTTTTCATAACGGGGCCCAAGCGCAACCATCACGTGGCCTGAACCCGTATTAGTGCGCGAATTATGAAGAAAACTCCCTCACACCCAATTCGTCAAAAGGTGAATATGTTGAAAACTTATATAATTGATGAATAATCAAAAAATGATAATATTCAAAGAATAAAAAAGAAAGCGGTCGTGAATACATGAATAAAAATCAATCATATTGAAGAAAAAATCGCGCACTAATCAAAGATCCACATATATCTGAGGAAACAATAGCGAAGTTTGGACACAATAATTTCAAAACTGAATCCGAAGAAGTTTAATGGAATTTGAGAAATTAAGTTATTAAGAGTGACGGGAGTAGAACATTATTAATTTGTGGTATTGAGGATTGAGGACATTGGATTAATTCTGTAACCTTTCCAGTTTAAAGTTCCTTATACTTTCGCCATTCAACGACTGTTTGTTTATTGGTGATTTTGTCTTATAAAGGGGTATCAAAATGATATTATAAGACTTGAGCTCCGATACCAATATCTCCCAAGGTACCAGCTCTTTCAATACACATACATTAAATCTAATCACAACCAATAACTTCTTCGTAAAGCCAATCTAATCAAAGGCTATTTGAATTCTACTCGTTTGTTGGTCTACGATCCGGTGCTGCTATAACGAAACAATCTTCTAGAGCTCAGTAAAACTGGTAACGCAGCCTGATAAGCCGTTGAGAAGTGTCAAGAACAATATTTCTACGAGTCCGTCGAGATTAACATACATAATTGTAAGTAACGAATGTTGTTCCGATCTGCTCTTCCATTAATTAACATAGAGAAGTCATAATGTTCATTTGCCACGACTGTTATCGCTAATCGACACGGAATGCTTGCGACCTTTTTTCGGTGTTGCTTGTTTACCATTGTCAGTGGCGTATCTAGGACATATGGGCTAATTGCGTTATGCTAATAAGCATGATTATTCAAAAGCATAACCATGACAGCTTACTAAATACACACACTACATGCGAAGCTTAAAATGATTAGGTATGTGGGAATAAGTGAAGCGATATTTTTCCAACTTCACCAGATTCCATAGTCCTCCATAAAAACACCATTTTCCGTAACTGTATCTTTTTTTGCATCAATACCAATCTCTCTTCCGTCAACATTCTCGCATATTGATTATTGCAAATAGTCAATCAAGCATCTAGTTTTTCAGGCATATGGAGCTGCTTCTTGAGATCGTATGTAACATTAGATGTCAAGGCCAATAAAAAGTAACATTTCTTAAGTGTATACAGTGCGTGATATAAACCAGTCTAAGGTGTTTTGAAAAAATTCATATCAATTTATTAATTGTATCAGTTTTGGTTCATTAACGGAACAAAAGTATACTTGTGAGCAAAATTTGTTTCGCTGTTAGTATCATATGCAGTCAGTTTTTGCTTTTTTTTTAGTTTTTAATACCCCCGAGACTCCTTCACAAGGCCATTCAAATCATCACCAAAACATAAACATAACCGGTTTCTATCGCGATAAGTCTCTTTAGTGAGGCACACGCATGTAATGGACTAATTTTGCCAAAATAAAAGGTTCTCTTTTGACCTGTTACCACACCTATAGTTATGTCAATAAACTGAAGCTCGATGATGCTTGTGGTCCTCCACTGGACCACAGCTGGTGCTCTATGATTTCTTAACGTAGGCACCATATTAGTTAAGTCCAAATCTTTAAAGATACTTCTCAATAGGATCTTATTTATATACTTACCAAGAACAGTAACAGTGGTGAAACTAGATTCTCAATATTGAGATAGTGTAAGACTCCAACCTGGGCAAAGAGTTCACCGACCTTCAAGTATTGCTCCAAGGAAGTTACTGAGCCACAATTCAGAGGCAATCCAAACTTATGAAATCAATTCAAAGACAGTAGGTACTAGAATGTCTGAGAATGTCAAGAGATTCTATAAAATGGACTGAAACACAACAGAAGAATCACTGGGAAAGACTTCCAGGCATGAAGCATTCCACGGCTCCATATGCAGCAAAGGAGATAGGCAGGGAAAAATTAGGTTATAGCAAATCACCATCATTGTGTACCTACCATCCATGATCGCACCATCGCGGCCACAACTCGGTGCACCTTCGCAGTTAACCCTCACTGTTTTAAGAAAATCTAAATATACAATTTATTATCGCGGTCAGAAGGCAAACATTTATGTGAGCTCATCAATGATCAGCCGCTGCCCCTCTTCTTCGTAAACTTTGGCTTCATCTTTCTTCGATTGAGGGAGATGATGATGATCTCCTAATTATTGCCTCATTCTATTCACTTGGTAGTTGGTGGGCTGTGAGCCACGCTGGTACAGACAAACCGATCTCATCTTCACTGTCACTCAACAACATTCTTGGAAGAAACTTTGAAAATATAAATAAAAGGGGAAGTAAATGGTAAACAGTAAACAATGAATACTCATCGTCGACGTAGGAAAGGTTAGGCAAGAGTGCGATCTATGGTGCACGGTGGGGGTGGGGGTAGTTTGCTATGAACGTACCCTCACACCTTGGTCTTGACCCAACTAAGGAATGCAGCAAGTCTAATTACAGGCCATTCTCCCTTCCAAAACAGAGGACGTGGGGAACGGGGAAGGGGATGAAATACCTCTTTACATAATATGTCACCGTGAAGCGTCCTAAGTGTGGCTTAGGAGTCTTGGGACGCTTCACGCGGTGATTCTCTTGTGAGAGAAACACCGCGTGAGTGTAAACTCCAACCAGAGAAAGTAAAATCAGCTTTACTGGTATAGCTTCTTAGAGGAGATAGAACAAAATAGAGTACAAGAAAGGATTGCGTAAGCCACAGTGGAACCTCAAAAGGGAGTTTTAGTGGGTTGGCCCCCACACTACCTAGGATCCCACGAGGAAACTTGGTAAGTGTAATTGAAAAAGAAAAAAACAATTTTTTGCCATGCGTGACCGTGAAGGATGTCTAGGAAAAAAAAGATCATATTATCTTTTTAAAGATGGATAAGATCAGTAAGACCTAATCGGTTAATCGACATCATTGCCGAAAATGGGTTTTTCTTCGAGAATTGTTCATTTGCAGTGACCACTCGTGGTTAATTATCTTGGGATTTCAAAAATAGATTTGGAAATAGGCTTACTTAAAAACACAACTAAATATCTTACCTTTCAGTTACTTAAGGAAAAACTTTGTTTTTAATTCACGGCTGATACTTAAAGGGAAGTTTGCTTTCAATTTCAGGTAGTTACTTGAGGAGAAGTTATTCAAGGAAAAATTTGTTTTCTATTCCTGGCAGTTACTTAAAGGGAAATCTGTTTTCAATTCCCGGCATTTACTTAAGGTGAAATTTCTTTTCAATTCTGAGCAGTTACTCAAGGGGAAATTTGTTATGAATTCCCGGAAGTTACTTAAGAGTAAAATTCCCGACAGATACTTGAGAAGAAGTTACTTGGAGGAAAATTTGTTTTCAAGTCTAGGCATTCACTTGAGGGAAAGTTACTTAAGTGAAATTTGTTCTCAATTTCTGAAACCTGCTTATAAGGGTTTTTTTTCAATTCCCGTATGTTAATTTGAGGGGAAATTTGTTTTTATTTCCAGGCATTCACATGAGGGAAAGTTACTTAAGGGGTTTTCAATTCCCGGAACTTGCTTGAGGATTTTTTTTTCAATTCCCGTGAGTTGATTGAGAAGAAATTTGTTTTCAGTTTCAGGCAGTAACTTAAGGAATAATTTGTTCTCAATTCCCGGAACTTGCTCGAGGATTTTTTTTTCAATTCCCGTGAGTTGATTAAGGAGAAATTTGTTTTTAGTTTCTGGCAGTTACTACAGGGGAAACTTGTTTTCAATTCCAGGCATTAACTTGAGGGAAAGTTACTTAAGGGAAAATTTGTTTCACATCCAGGTAATTACTTTGAGGGGAAGTTACTTAAGGGAAAATTTGTTGTCAATTACCGGCATCTACTCAAGGAGAAATTTATTTTTAATTTCCGGCAGTTACTTAGGTGGAAACTATGTAGTTTTCATTTCCCGGTAGTCACTTGAGAGGACATTTATTTGAATTCCCTGAAATTAATTAAGTGTCTTTTTTTAATTGCTGCATTTGCTTATGAGGAAACTTTCTCCAATTCCCTTTACTCAACTTGACACAAACTAGCCCAACTTTAATCATTTTTACTATCGGCTATAGATATCGATCCGATCGACCATCTCCAGCGTCGCAAAACTAATCTCACAAAACAAAAAAAAATCGTTGAAGCCGATACGTTTTGTCGGAATGCAGATCGATGACGCCAATATGTTTCAAATTTTCTCGACTGTGTATTCTTTGGGTCATTTCGCCAAGCTTTATCGCCATAAGGACAACTAAGGCCAGCTGCACAACCGTATTTCTGAGTTCTGACATTGCCTGAGCGTTTTATTACGATTATAACGAAAGGCGGTCAAAATAATATAAGGTGTATTTTGAAATTAAATTGATTATTTACAGTAAAATAATTGAAGAAGGTAAAACTATTTATTTTCTCAAATATATGGAGGTCATTGACCAGATGACTTTATGAAGGAGCCGCCCTTGTTCCTATGCAAGAATTGAGAGATCTTAATTGCAGTCTTACGCCCAGCTTATCAACGATGGTTCAACGATGAACTGGGTTTAAAGATGCACAGTCCAATGTATTGAACCGGGTTCAGCGTTGAATCATCGTTGAGAAACCGGGTCGCTTGAATACCTCAAGAAAATTTTCCCTTTTTCTATAGTCTGACGTAACAGATAATCTTCTGAATTGAGAGAAATTATCTCACATTAAGAAATGGTGTACCGCAGTTGTCTGTCCCTGAATATTACCAAAACTAACATTTTGACATCATATGGTGGATGTCTCTGTGTCCAACGAAACTTTTTGAAATACAGCTTGTAGCTTGTGAGCAAAATATCATGAACAAAATTAATGCAATTTTTTATGTTTATTTATAGACAAGTTGAGTATGTATTCAAAAAGCGAATTAACGTGTTGTCAAAAAATCCAAACAAATTAACCGATACAATCTAGAACCACTTTTTCACATTCACCATGTATCACCAAGCAACGATAACATGACATGCGGTCGAGCCAAAATCTACCGTTTACAAGATCTATTTCATTCTGACAATTAATTATCGTTACATAAATCGTATAAAATAACAGCCTTGTCCTCTAATATTAGTTTGCCATTTTTTGTTGCCTAATCGAATATCACGAGTCGTCACTGCATTTCTCAACATTCGTCCCTAATGGACTGCAAAACTAAACAAGATTTCTCTCTCCGAGTAAACACCACCATTATCATATTTATACAATTGTGATGCAAAAATTGCAGAATTAATTGTATGTGTTACACTTTATTTTATTCTTGTTTGAATGTATTAGATTCGCATTGGAGTAAACAGTTCAGTTTATGGATTGATACTTTGATGGCAAGAGGTTTTATGAAAGCTAGTGGGAATACCACTTGTACCAGATTCGGATCGAAGTTTCTTTATCTGAGGTTTTCACTTTACATTTAGCTTGCTAAAGGCACGTTCAAATCCAATTAGCAATAAGACGTTATGTCCCATTAACTAAGGAACAATAGACTTGACAATTATAAGAATTGTCATACTCACCCACTGAAAATACGTCAATTTTTAAATACAAGTCACGCTAATGTCAATACCTTTTGAGATCATTAATTTCCCAACACCTACTCACGAGTCGAACAATATAACATTTTTCCTCACATCATAAAGTTTACATAGCTCAAAATGTTGCACGCGACAGTTGAAATTGCAAAACTATGCATTTGACGAGCTATTCGAGGCAGATAACCATTAATTTCTTCGGCTAAATGTTCAACCAAGCCTGTGGGATAGCACAAAGTGATTATGGGGATTTTTTTAACCGACTTCATGCGCATTACCAATTGGCCGATGATTGATTGTAACGTACGCTTATCGGTCTTGTATGGTTACAGTGGTTTGAGATATTAGTTCTGGTGACAACTTTTCGGTGACTTGGATAAGGTAGCTTGTGGAATTGGAACCGGAACGTTCATCAAATATTGGTTCAGGTGGGCAATGGATTACCCAACCTGGCAACTCCCATAATAGTGGACTAGTTCCGTGGTCCTTATTTGCCTGCTCATTGAACATTATAGTTCTGGATAGAGCTTCAGTTCATCTCTGGTTTGAAAATGGCTCTATATTAGCTGATATGGAGATACTGTCTAGGAGATTCCTCAGCAGCTTGAGACGCGATTTAATTTTTGCTTTTTATATTCTTCGAAAGTAGACCTGCTTGCTTGTAAGAATTGGTAGGTGGAATAATGTATTCAGCTAAATGTGGCAGTGAGGGTAACCAGGTTTCTTCAACCATGATAGCAGGAGAGCACACCTCAGTTACCTCTTCATAGTTGAATCAGAGCGAGTGGAAATCCTCATCCACTTAATTATCATAAGCAGCGATTAGTAATTAAACTCGAGAAGATTATGTCTAATTTATGACATAAATGAAATCCCATAAGATAATTTTCCTGTTGGTTATTAAATATAGTCACAGATTACTAAAAATAAAAATGCATTTTGACATATATAAGGTATAAGAATAAGTATAAATTTACTTGAAAATGACCAAAAAGTTACTTTCAAGGACAACACTTTATTTGTTCTGAATTTAGGTGGAATATTACTAAATTATGACCAATATTCTGTCTTTATCGCTACCTGTCTTTCAGGTTATAACAGAGTTCGATATTAAGTCAATCTTTACCTGTCATCTGGGTGGAATGTGATGGGAAAATTTAACTTTTAGGACAAGACTTTATTTGTTCTGAATTAAGGTGAAATATCACTAAATTGTGACCAATATTTTGTCTTTATCGCCACCAGTCTATTAGGTAATAACAAAGTTGAGTATGGCGGCGTCCATCGTTTAATTTACCATCCAAGAAAACAATGCATTTTGCCCGCATTTTATCGAATTACTGAGTACTTTCAGGGATATTCACATGAACAGATGATGATTACAACCACTGGAAAGTTTGTTCATAACTCTTCTAGCCCTTTCCACTTCTAATGCTGAACAACCGATTCATCATGGAAGCATATACCCCAAACAAACGGTGCTTGTTCAAATCCTGCCGGAAGCAACTAAATTCGGATGCGAATTTCTCTGATTTTTGACAACATTTTGACTCTTTATGTCACATTCTACATGCTGATGGGCATGGAGGTATGATTCTATCTCGATGCTAATGGGTTATAATATGTCAAAATCAAGTGATAAATCAGAAAAATCCGCCGCGGAATACACAAAATTATGTCAAATATCAGAGAAATTCGCCGCGTCTGTGGAGACCTCATTTATCCACCGCGAATTTTTCTGCGCCGGATTCCTCTGATTTTTGACATAATTTTGTTTTATTTGCATGTAGAATGTGTCATAAAGTGCCAAAAATTCCAAAGATCAATAAATATAATATTGCTTTCGGCAGAATTTGCGCAGACACCGTTGGCGTTTGTGGTTTATGCTTTCATGATGAATCGGTTACACAAAATGAGAAAGGGAAAAAGACTCAAGGTATATAAATCGACCGGGCTCTCCAACTATCTCATAATTATTTTGGATTCAATGTGCAGTTGAATTTTTTTCCAATAAGTGATGGACTTCCAAGTAAATATCATACCTATAGTATGACGGCATAATAAATTCGTCACTACGAAACGTGACAAAATTGAAACTCCATGATTTACGCTTGCACGCGGTCTGTGCCATGATTCTTTATCTTTGTCCATCTCACATCCCCCTCCCTCACAATAATAATATGCAGATATAATTTTTTTGGGTTACCTTGAGGATCAACATACGGTCAGACTTCCCAAATTTTGACGTAAAACAGGTTGTAAGTACCTCTATTCACCTTCATCCTAGTGGTTGGCAAGAACCTATCAACCTATTTATTACTTCCCAATCACTTTAGATTCTTTTTCCACATAGGGAAATATGTAGATATTAGACAATTTTGCCCTATTCATAATTGGACATCATTGTCTCTGGACCTACTTATAGGTCGAGAAGCGGTAAATTTGACCTTCTATGTTTGTTGGGTGTATAATATCTGCTTCTATTTTGAAAACGTTTCAAGTGTGCACTGATACCAAGATAATAAAAATATTTCTTGCAGAGGATTTCCTTCATTCTGATTGACTAATCACGATTTGATACCCTACAGACCCGCCTACAGATTTTATCAAAACCTGAAAATAAATTCAACTTGCAATAGTATTAGCTACCATGACTTCCAAGAAATTCGTTACTTAAACAGGTTCTCTTTTGTCAACAATTTCGAGTGTAGTTTCATTTATCAATCGTCTGATAAAACCATCACTACTCCACAAAAAACTCATTATAGTACGAAAACTGATATGGATGCAGTTTTTTTCTGTTTCCTATGTGCATTAGGGTGCTTATAACGAATCCGTCTTTTTCATACAACATTTTTATCGGATAACCTCTTTAAGGGGAAAAGAAGGGTCGAAAAAGTGTATTCATGATTATCTCAGTAGGGGTGGATTTAAACGCAAAATTTTTAAATGGTGAGATATACAAGAATGACGACCTAACCAAAAAGGTATCTTGCATTTCTCGTCTATTGACAACCCTTACGGAGTTATTGACACGTGGAGTGAAAGTCTCCAGAAAAAAATAAAGGTTTTCAGTTTGGGTTAGTTGGGTTAGATTTTTTTCCTGATTATATATCCATTTTTTTACTTGAGTGCTAATGTTTTTGATATAATATGACATGTTAAATGAGAATAACTATAATACAAATTGGAAGCGATTCAGATATCTCGCCAATCCTGTTCTTCTAATTTTTTTTCTTTTCATTTCACCCCAAATTTGTAAGAAAGAAGCTTGTAGAGCAAGAAATTTTCTTCAAAAATCTGTACACGTATGCTAACACGGTAAATGGTACGAGCTTTCTGAAATTTCGGAGTACTTTTTAACATATTGACTTAACATACCAGCAGATGATAAGCATATTCAAGTTTGACAGATAATATTTTCGGACATCTGGACGGCTTTTCTTTTTGTTAAAGTGAAAGCCAACAACACACTCTGCGAGGCAACATTCTTTCAGAGTATTCCTGCAGCACAATGGTTGGGAAACGAATCCCTCCGATATGAAAGTTGAGGATAGACTAGGAAAGATCGCAGAAACCTTCGGCATACGAAAGAAAATGCCCTTCTGGCGAAAGAAAGTGTCCTCAAAACATCAATCTGACGTTGACTGACTGCGAAACAAGGTGTGTATGCCGGAGAGCTGGAGAGCTGGTATGAGTGATTGTGTGTAGCAAGCATGCAAGGCTCTGGAATGAACAGCGTCAACATTTAAAAAGACATCGAAGAAGACATCGAAGAACATGACTTATTTGAAATTGTTGAAGGACCACATGAGAAAAACGTTTATGAAACGAATTGTAACTTCCTCGTTTTCACCGCAGGTGTTTTTGCCCAAGTATGTAGGTATATTATTATTGGTTCAATTGGTTATGAATATGTATCTTATCACTCATAAGCAGTGGCGGTTCCTCAATAACCCCCAAATGTAATGCCTCATCTCGAAAAAAAATAATTAAATTGTGTCCTGACATTGTTTTAATAATTATTCTTTTTTTGGTATAGCCTGAACCTATCAACTATTTCGTAAACAAAACTCCAAATCGCAAGTCGCTGATTATGCGTCACAAAAGATTAACGTAAATCCAGCCAAGATCTTCAATCCAGCCGTTCGCTTTGCGGGTCCATTGCGAAATCTCCTCGACCACCGCTCATCGGAATATTAGATCTGGTTGGTCAATCCCCTGCCGCCCGCTCCCTTGTTCACCGCGGCAGTCTAGAGCGACGTCCGACGTTCAAGGTGGCCCGCGAGCACATGAGATCAGTGCTCTTCATTATTTTATGTTAATAAAAGTGCGGGTATTCGCATAGGGCAATTTTGTTATGTGGATATTATTGATTTGACAATATTATTTTTGTTGTTGATTTACAAGTTCATGATATTATATTAGATTATTATCATTATTTAATTTGGAACCTATACAGAATTTAGATTATTCAATACTAATTATCATTATTATAACGCTGATAGTTACCTATAGTTTGATATCAACAGAAAATGAATCATGGAAAACAGGAAAATGAAACGCTTATTGTAAAACTAAAAAGTTGTTGGATTTACGCGCAAAATAGAACGTAATAAATAGAAGCGTGCAGGGTAAGTTTTTGATTCATATTTTTTTTTGATAAGATCCTTTTATTTGCTAACCCAGATTGACGGTTTGAGAGCAAAAGAATATTTTTGGGCGTGGTCGTGTGACACCCTTTTTTTTTTTCGTATTACGTTGTGCACGCCCAAAGTTTTAAACCACGCGCCGCCGCTGCTCATAAGAATATCAAAAGTACCCATACATTAAAAACACTCTAAACATGATTCGGGATAAGATGAATATGCATACGTGCATACACTTTAAAAAGAAAATGTTCACTCTAAAATTTTCCTTCCCATAACTTATGTGAAAAATAAAATGGTGACGAATCAGAAGAGAAAGATCAAAGGGATACTTGAATCTCAACCAACTTTTTGACAAATTTTCAATTTAACGGGTACATGATACACAGGGCTTTTCACTTAAAACTCCCCACGTCAATATCTCGGAAACAAATAGGAATATTTCAATTCTGTAAAAAGTAGTCAATGTATGGGGTCGAGTTTTTTCACAGTTAAAAAAATTCGACGCCTACCAAGAGTAAAGCGTCGCGACGCATCGAAAATATTAATCGATTGCAGGGACTTTGAAATTACGCGCATGCTAAAGTACATGTTATTTATAAACTTTTTTGTTATTCAGTCGAACTCATTTATTCTACACAGTTTTGAGATATACAGTGTTTCCAAGATAAGGATGTCTATCATGGGAATCTTGAAAACCGTGAGAGATACAAGGTCGGTTAAATGGAGGCAAAGTTGCGTATTTTGATGCTTAACAAAATGCCGTTTTAAAAGCCAAGAAATTCCGACTGCGATACCTCGTTGGTTTAGGAACATAAGAGGCTCTTAAAATCCGTAATAAAAAATCCAGGACCGTATTTAAAAAAACAAAGTTGATGATGGCTGCTCATAGACGAAACGTCAGTTCTTCAATTTAATAAGGGTATCTTGTAAAGGGCAAAAAGTGGCAATGAAGAAGTTCCATTCATTTCAAAATATCTCTTCAAATGTGGTCAAAAAAAAATGAAAACAATTTTGAAAAATTTAGGTTTTTTTCGGATAATTTCGGACTTAGTCGGAATTTCTTGGCTTTTAAAACGGCATTTTGTTAAGCATCAAAATACACAACTTTGCCTCCATTTAACCGACCTTGTATCTCTCACGGTTTTCAAGATCCCCATGATAGACATCCTAATCTTGGACACACTGTATATCTCAAAACTGTGTAGAATAAATGAGTTCGACTGAATATCAAAAAAGTTTATAAATAACATGTACTTTAGCATGCGCGTAATTTCAAAGTCCCTGCAATCGATTAATATTTTCGATGCGTCGCGACGCTTTACTCTTGTTAGGCGTCGAATTTTTTTAACTGTGAAAAATAACTACTCGACCCCATACATTGACTACTTTTTACAGAAATGAAATATTCCTATTCGTTTCCGAGATATTGACGTGGGGAGTTTTAAGTGAAAAGCCCTGTATACAGGGTGTTTATTAATTGAATGCCGATACTTAAGGGTGATAATCCTTGGATGATTTTTAGACAAAAAATTCATATGAACATAGGTCCGCAAGAGCTTAATTTTCAAGATACAGGGTTATTCATTATATTTTGACACCCATCTACAGCTCTTATTGCGAGTGATAGAAAAAAACTTTAAATACAAAAGTTTTGGATTTTTTCACGTAGTATCTTCTGGTGATAGCGGAATCAACAAATCGAAATCATAACATAGAAAAAAATCATTAAGTCATATTTTTTTAAATGGAACACCCTGTATATTATTGACTAAAATGAAAGATCTCTTTAATCTGATTTCAAATATATATGGTTTGTAGGCATTTGGTTCAGTCACTTTGAAACTATTTGAATTTAAAAAATATATTTTTTTAAACTACAACAAATATTCACAACACTAACTTAATCATATAAACTATCAACATTCCATTAAAAACGAAGCTACATGTTTTCTACATAACCCCCATAACCAAAACTTTTGTATTTAAAGTTTTTTTCTATCACTCGCAATAAGAGCTGTAGATGGGTGTCAAAATATAATGAATAACCCTGTACAGGGTGTTGGAATATTAAAAAATAAATGATTTTTTTATAATTACTTTGATACCATTCCAGATATCTCCATGAAGTTTGGTACACGTCTTCTAGGTTTCAATATGCATTTTGTGATGTACAAACAATTTCAGTATTTTCACCAGTGGCGTCCGTACGGGCTTTGCACTCAATATTTTTGAAGAAAAAACTTGTACACCACTGCTTCCTTCCTAAAAAAAAATCATTTTTAAAACCTCTATTTATTTCTGAGCCAATTTGTTCTCTTGATTTTTTTCCGTCCGGTGCATGGTTTTCGCTTAAAAAAATTAAATCTACTTAATTGCATTGACACCCTGCTGTGTCATCCAATATTTTTAAATCTCTCTAACATTCCCATGCATTTTGATGCATAGAAGACGTGTATCAAATTTCAAAAAGATATCTGGAATAGTATCAAAGTGATGATAAAAAAAAGATTTTTTCTTTTTAAATTTCAACACTCTGTATCTCAAAATCTACTACTATCCCTCGTCCCATCCGAAAGAAAATTTAATAAGCTTTGTTTTTTATTCCACAATTTTTTTTGTGCGATGTGCCGTTTCTGAAATAAATGCCAAAAACTAAAATCTTGCTTCACGCGGCGCCTGCAATTGATGGGACTTTATGGGATCTTCTTCAGTGAACCTACCTTGACACATTTCTGGAAAAATGGGAACCCCATCATTCAATGAGAGATAAAAACCTAATTTTATTGGACTGTGTGTGTTGTTGTCCCTGTCAGCTGTGTTTGTTGGGAAGTGAAGAGGATCCTGCACCCGTATCACACTCAGTCTTAGATTCACATGTATGACTAGAATATAGAGTTTGGTGTGTGCTCTCAGGTTTTCCCATTCCTTCCTTTCGTTAATCAAACAGGTCTTTCCATCTTGATAAGTCCCATTGGTTGCCTTGTAATGATACCAAACAAGTTATGGCTATTATCGGCTTCACAAGTATTGTGTATAGCCAATGTCCACAGTCTGTTTTCTTATAGTTTACGAGTTGTCTACAGAGAGGTAGAGGTGACTTGGTAAAGTAGGAATTCCATCATAGACAGCTTTGGTCGTTACCAACTTAGCGGGAGGCATAAAATAGGGGTTGGAGGTTGAACATTCAAATTTGTTCAGTTTATTTTGGCAGTATCTATCTTTATCAGGTGCTATGTTAGGAGTGTCAGAAAATACCTATAGTAAAAGTTCCATACCTACTTTAATATGTGCTGAGTTTGCGAAATAATTTTAAGATTGGCTTCATACTGTTTTTTATGAAGAACTGTAGATGCCCGCACTCTACGTCTTTTACTCGTTAAGGGATCTCATGGCCCTCAACCCCACAGCCCTTGCCCAGCAGGGGAAATACATTAGAGTCAGATGCATTCCATCTCTAGAAGTATGGATCAACTTTTTCTTAGAAAAGTATGGTATTCATCCACATATTGGAGCCATTGATGGTTTCTGTTTCTGCACATGGCAGGGTTTTGCAGCAGGGGGAATAATACTCTCCCATCCAGCTGACTCTGTTATACATCAAGTATAGAATGAGAAGGAATGAACAATGTTCACTTCAAAGCATGTAGTCCTTGAATATCGATATTTTTAAGGCGTGTTTAACTCGAAGGCACCAGGCAAACATAACTTCTTTGTCAACAAACAGACAGATGGGTCCGGTTTCAATTTTCAATGGCTTTCAGTAGATATGGCATAAGGATCATAGGCCCAGACCGTTTGCCATGTTTGAGTATACACTAGTAGAGAGATATGAAGTCGCAGTTCTGAAACCGTAATGCTAATGTTTGTATCTATCATCTGAACTCCGTGGTAGGTCAGCCATATAACCATTTGTGCCATGTTAAACCTATGGTTGACCTACCACCAAGAGAACGTTCGACCTTTGTTTTATCTTGATGAGAAAGCTTCACTAGTGTTTATGTTGTTATCAACCTTTGATCCAAGGTGTTGTATGTATACTCGCATTTTGCCACCTGGAGATACGGTGTGAATATAGTCGTACTAGAAGAGTGGACTTAGCAATTAATACAGGATGTAACAAATTCGAGTATACAGCATTGGTAACTCGTTTACCATAAGAGATACGACGTCGGTGAATGAAGGCAAAGTTGTTCAATTTCAATCTCAAAAAAAATCCGCTGCGAGACCAAAATACCATCAAAGGTAACCATCAGACTCTTAAATCACTGGTATGACTTTTCATACCGTGATCGCTAGAAGCGGAGGTAGGAAACAGCCAATATAGGATTTCTCTTGATTAACCAAAAGATGCCATATTGAATTAAGTAAGGTGATTCTGTGAAAAACTCAGAATATCCTAACCTCTAGACACAAAATACAATCGAAAGAAATTTGACCACTGTGAAAATGATCATCAAGGTACAAAGAAATGGTACTGGGTAACGAAAACAGAGTATAAAGGGTTGAATTGTTTCAAAAAATACCTTTCTACAAGAAGCTCATAGTAGTAGTAGTTCTACCTGCCACGGACAATTTATAATAGTGGGTGCACTGCGTAGAAGCTACACCCAAATTGAACAATTTTAGTTCTCGAGACAAGTTGTCATAATCTATCATCATCAAACCAATGTCTGGCAATTTTATGGTCTAATCCGATTCTTTCTCCATTGTTAGTTTTCACTTTAGCTTCTATCAGTGAGGTAGGTAGCACCATTGTGTTTGACGACTTTTGCACAAGCCATAGTATCCAAAATCGCCTACCTAGATTTTAAATAAAATTGGTTCCAGCCCATTTAATAGATACCAATTCACAGTGGATCTGACAGAACCAATATTAATGAGTCCCTTCTGTTCGACAATGAAAACATCATTATTGGAACAAGGACAACCATATTAGATTTGCTAATGATCCATTGTTGGCGACTTCATTTGGTTCCTATAATCAAGAGGCAACCATGTTTTGGTTTGGTATTGTATTGTAATTCGTCATCGGTGCTTAATAAAGCCAAAAATGAATGATTGACATTTGCATTTAACATCTACTGTTAGGAATCAGTGCGAAATCAGCAGAAAAAACTTAATGCATCATTTATGAGCTGCATAGACATTCAATGCACAATAAATATCGCTGTGACAAGAGATATTAAATATCATATAAATAATAAAAATGAAGGCGAACCAGTCGCGATATCGGCAATATTTCGCTTTGTTTGGATATTTTGAAATTCCTTGTCCATTAAAAATGGCAACGATTGGTTAACGCGAGGTGATTTATAATGCTCATTGTAGATTTTTCCTGATCAACTCATACGTGAACTAATAATTACAATATACCAGGTGTCGGTAAGATTAATGGCCCTTTATTGAATTTTCTTTGGCAGCTAACATTCTACACTGTTAATCCTTATCAGAAATCACACATCTCTTAACATCACACAAGCCGCCTTTGTTTATCCAACCACGGAATAACATAAATCCGGATGACTAACTATTTCACCAGAAAAACGGAAACTAGATTCGTCACTGTCAACAATTGTGAATGAAGATTTGAGTGAATTATTTCTTGTGGTTTTACCGTTAGTGGTGTTTGGACGTGACATGAGTTTCTATGGGGAGAAATTTTAATCGTGAAAAATGAGTGATATCTGTTCAACATTTATCATAGAAATAAGTTAATTGACCTTTTTAAATTCATCTTCCGTGCAGTTTTTATCAAACAATAATTTATATCTTCGACAAATTGAAATCATGTCTTTCACGCCATACTTGCTAGGAATAGTGCAGAATGCTTCTCACGACTTTCATGACTCAAAATACGCATGCGCAGTTGATAAAATATCACGAACACAGCTTATAAACCAGGTATTTTTTATAAAAAAATATTATTTTTCATGAAAATGTTTACTTAGTTTAGGTTTTCGTTTACAATAAAGATCGAGGCATTTTGGTCCTATACTTTTTGAGAGAACACAAGAAAATTGAAGTTGTATCCTCCAATTTCGAATTGATCAGCTTTACTCGGTGTATCCCAAATTAATACGCATCCGCTTGACTTATCGGAGGATTTTCACAACTAACTGATATCATTCTTGTGAGAACAATTTGTTCAAAACGAATATGGGACGCTACTTAACATTTAACGAAATTAGTAAACTATCCATTTCAAGATGCAACGTAAATGCTTGAAGATTGAATAAGATAAGAGTAATAGGTCAAAACTATTATGTTCGGCGCATTGTATGTAATAAAATATGTTTTTCCCTGCATCGTAGTCAAGTGCATTGATTAATTTCGCCTTTACATTCCGCTGATGGAAATTAGTTAATCATTTCATCTGCATCGTGTTTTATCTTTTATGGGAGATGTAATTCATCAGCTGGTTGTCTTGACATTTTTATCGGATTTTCATTTTTTTTTTTCATTAATTATTATCGGAGAGATTTTTCTATCATCTACATGAGAAAATGTTATCTTAGATTCTTAGTGGATAAAGGATGTTGTTTTATTGAGATATATATATTCTGTTTGTATTTCTTCAACGTTTTTAACTAATCCCGACTATTCCTTTACTTTCATAACCGTTATTTAAAAGTTTGGCCTTTAGCGCATATTTGTATTTTTTTTTAGAATTTCTTTTGCACCACTTTTAAAGTAGTGTAGCCTCTCTTGTGTTTTTCTTTACCTCAAAATCCTCATTTTATTGACTACCTTGTTGGATCTTCATCATTTTTTGGAAGTTTTTACACCAGGTGCATTTTTGTATTCTTTTTTCATTTTAGATTTTTTATTTGTGACAATTTTTAATCCTCACGAGTTTTCGTTTCCTTCTCTGAATTAATTTCATTTTATTAACTACCTGAATTTTTGTTCATGTTTTCTCTTTTTGGGAATTATTTTGATTCTTTCAATTTAACTAATTCACTTTCAACTTTCATTTTATTGATCATCTTTTGAGATGTTTCATCAAATTATTTATGTAGAATTTTTTCCGCGAGGTGAATTTTTGTATCATTTTTTTATTTGCTTCATTTTTTACTGTTCTTTTCAACTTTTACCGATTTTATATTCTCGCGTTCCTTATTTTTTTTTATTATCATTATCATTGTAACTATATTGTTGACCGCCTTCCTTCAAGATTGTTTCCAGTTTTTCCAGTTTTTTCCTTTTGGAAATATTTTTATCTGCAATGTGTTCTAGCGTTTTTATTCTTTCCTAGTTTTCCTTCAATTCGAATAATCCTCATTTCATTGAATTTTTGGACTCCGCTGTAGCTAAGTGCTAAATGAATCATTTATAACATTATTATTATTTGAATCTTCTTTACAGGTAATTCCATATTTATTCCAGTTTTTCTACCTACCTTTTTAGATATTTTTATTTGTGTAATCTTTTGCCTCAACTCCGTCTAATTTATCTTTTACCCAATCTCAGATTGTTGTTGCCAGTTTTTCAATTTTCAAAATTATTTTTATTTGTTCAAATTTTAACGCTTTTATCTCTCATTTTGCATCAACTTCATTTGGTTGACTACCTTTCTAGAAATTTTTTTAGGTAATTCCAGATTTTTCCTAGTTCTTCAATTTTGAGATTTTTTCTGACAGGAGCAATTTAAATGATCTTCAATCTATTGATTAATCTTTCTAGGTTCTCTTTTTGCGTCATCTTTAGATGTTTTTATAACTTTACCCAATTTTTCTTTCACCTAATTTCTGATTGTTCCCAGTTTTTCCGCGGGTGCATTTTTGTATTGTTTTTACTTACATGTATTTCATTTTAGCTGTATTTTAGCGTTTTACAAATTCTCCCGAATTTTCCTTCAAATCCTCATCACCTTTTAAGATTCTCTTCAGATTTTTCCTGCTTTTCTTAATTTCTCAGATAATCTTTTGCGAAGTGCATTTTTGAATTGTTTTTTCTATTTGAATTTTTACATTTGCGTTATCTTTGATTGTTTCTTCAACTTCGCCCAGTTTTTCTTTTCCTAAATTTGAGATTGCATTTTTTTTTCCTTTCTAGTTGGTTCCACTTGCGCAATTTGTTAGCGTTTTTAATATATCTATTTTATTGACTACCTAGCATTCTAGATCTTTTCTTCAGATTTTTTTCTGTTGTTGACAATTATTGTGTTAATTTTTTTTTGGTGAGGTGAATATTTTTGTGGTTTTTCGTTTTAGATTATTGTACTAACTTCATTTTTTATTTTCTTCTTCAATTTCGTCCAATTTTTCTTTTTTTTTCAAATAATATACATTTTATTGACTATTCCGTGGATCATTTTTTCAGAATTTTTCAGCAAGTGCGTTTTTGTACTGTTTTTTCCCTTTCAAAATTGATTTTTATTTTGATGGTTTTTAGCGTTTCGTGTCTTCTTTTCCTTCACTTGTAATAATCTTTATTTTATTGCCTACCTTTTTAGGTAATTCTTTTCAGGTAAAGTCGGATTGTTTCCAAATTTTAAATGCATGGTACATTTTAGTTTTCTTTTATTTTTATATTTTTGCCCGTTTTTCAACTTCTCACTTCGAAAAAGGCCAATTTTATTGACTTCCCACGTTTTTATATCATCTTACAAGGTAAATTAAGGTTTTTTTGTTTTTTTTTGTATAGATGTAATTTTGGGATATTTTTTTCTCATAATTTTTTTTTGCCCACAAGACAATCAAACTGAATTTTACTGCCTCCACGGAGACGAAAAAGTAGGCGCAGACGTTTCTAAGGCAAAGTCTGCCACAAATACTCAAAAATGGCTAGACAGCAAAATTATTTTTAACTTTTTCTAATAGAGTAAAGTTACAAGATTAAATTCCGAATGCAGTTATTGTGATTGTAGCATTATTTTTCAATATAATATCACTTTATCCAGATATTGATTGAAGATTCTGAGTAGATCAGATCCTATACATTCAGATACAAATCAAAGTTCACACTCAAACGACATCGTTTGTTTCGACTTCTGCCTTGGCCTTGGCTACTAATCAATGAAGATATATGACCTACAAAACGTTTTCCAAGATAAGTTAATCGAATTACTAATTTTTCAGCATTTTTGCGTTTTTGCTGCACAACTATTATGCAAATATGTAGTGACCATAATTTTCAGACTAACAAAAGCACCCAGATTTATGTAACTTGGCTACAAGGTGGTGCTGGTGCATCGATGGATACGAGTCCCATATACCAGCCATATTTGATACGGTCATAAATCCACGTGATTTACTCAGTCACCGACCCATTTACTTTTAATGCAAATGGTAATAATTTATAGCATCTAACCGACCGTTACATCTAATCTCCAATATGGATCTGATCGTACATGATCTTATGAATATTGTAATTGTTTGGTCTCTTTGACATGGAATAATGTTATAGAGGGCGCTTAGTCGAAGTTGTAGAGGGCGCCATCAAATTATCAAGGGTGCAGCCTTTCTTCCCATATTCACAACTCGTAAAACCATGATGATCATTATTCAACATTTCTCAATTGACCAAGTGGGTTACAAACAATGCCAAATGATGATGGGTCAAAATTTGTGCGAAGGCGTGAATCTGGCATTGTTGGCCCGATATTTCATCAAAGAAGATTTTTAAGTGAATTAAATCTGTGTCCCATTGTTTGGCAATAATGGATTGAAGATGTTTTGACATTTGAGTCGTGACTTCTTTCGCCCAAATTTTCGTGTTGTGTCAGAAATGACTTAATACTTTTTGAGTCAGATGAACTTGTCTCTTGGACGAATAATTTGGGTCATATGGCAAATATCTCCCACTCGGATCGGTTTTGTAAGCCTATGCGAAACTAATTTATCAGCGAGTGTGGCTGAAATATAACATGGCACCAATTTGTGTTGGTACGAGATAGCATCAGAGTTGGGGCTTAGACAATGAGTATGCAACCTTGGATTTGTTGAAGATAGTTACAAGAGTTGTGTATTGATTTGTTAGAGATATGGGATTTTTTATAAAAATATGAATAATAATCACTGTGTCGAATCTTTTGTGGCAATCGACAACATCTTTCTACATTAGGTATATTGAAACATGGGGACAAAAGAATTGTCACCAGTGTGGTTACTACTGGTTACACAACAGACTTTTTGAGTACCTATATAACTTTAACACGCTGTATCTTCTAAACTAACAACTTTTGAAGAAGGTATACTGGGTAATAGTAATAAATAAACATTCCATAATCATTTCAGGACCTTAAATGAACACGATATATTTTTATACAGGGTGACTGGTGAGTGGACCTATTCCTTTGAGAAGGCGGAAATAGGGCCTATTTTCTAATGATCAAACATGATTTATCTTTATTTAAACCATTCTCAAAGGTTTTAGAAATATTTCAGTTCTCTTTTTTGATTTTCAAGAAATTCACTTCTTTGTGATCTGCATATTCAGATTGATGGAAATAAAAAAAAACTTTTTGGTAAAACTATAAACAGATATCCGTGTGAACTATTAATTATTTATCTTTAGTAAAACGGAAACCTAATCCTAAAATGGTACCTTATTTCAAAGACAATAGAATTAAGAACTTTTAACAGCAATTGTTTGTACCTACGTTTGATGTACGATGAAATTTTCGAAATTTTTAAGCATAAAGAAACCATTACTTCTTAAGAATTTGACAAGAAAATCTCAGTTTATTTAAAACGATACAATTTAGAATGAACATTGATATTGATTTATTACAATTTCCACTGCTGATTTTTCTGTAACTGTGTCATCTGTCAACTTATAATTCAAGAAAGCGGCATCATGAAAATAGCTTTTTTTTATTTTTGTTAAATAATTATTCAGATCGAAAATAAGTGGAATTCTTAATTCTAAATAAAAAAAAAAGCTGAAATATTTCGAAGACCCTCAAGAATGTTATCGAGATATAATCATGTTTAATCGGTAACAAATAGGCTCTACCTTCACCTCCTCAATGATAATTGTCCACCAGTCATCCTGTATTATACAAAGTGAGAAAATAAGGGTTCGACAATATTAGGACCTATGGGTTTGCGTATAAAAATCCGGATATCGGAGTGAAGTTGGCAAATGAAATAACTGTTTCTCATCACATCATCACAAAACTAGAGCACGGAAACTACATACAAAAACACGAAAACATCATAAACAACAAAAAGCACAAAAACAAAAACTCACTTTTTGATGTTTTCGTTGTTGTTTTTGTGTTGTCTTATACTATGGTTCTTGTTTAATGTTGATGTTATTGTTGATTTTTTGTTGTCTGTGTTGTTTTTGTATATATTATTATATGTTATCATTTTATAAATGATTAGGTGAGGTTATGATTGCATAGTTTTGTCATTTTTCAAAAGATTTTGTTCAAATTACGTTTGGAATTTGAACAAGAAATTAAAAAAAAAATACATAGTGATGTTATGTTTGCGGAGTTTTGTTATTTTCCAAAAGATTTTCTCCAAATTAGGTACGTATAGGTTCTAGTTCGGAATTGGATCAAGAAATTGAAAAAAAAATCGATAGTGAGGTTATTTTTGCATAGTTTTGTTATTTTCCAAAGGATTTTGTTCAAATTGGGTATGTAGAAAATGTAAAATATACAAGTGATATAGTGAGATGCTTACATTGTTTTGTTATTTAAAATATCGTTCATTATAGATCACTATAGCCATATGAAGAAAAATATGCATGTGAAAATTCAAACATGAACAAGAACAAGCTCGAGACGACATGAAATACGACAATCATGAGTGAAAGGATCAAATCTTTGATCCTCGACGATTGACAATAATGACATTAAAATGAGGTAGAGTCGACAGATCAAGTTCAAGATGTCTGCGTCCTTGCCGTTCCACAAAAATTGGTTTCGCAGTGGTCGACCAAAAAAAAATTGTATTTCGTATTATTCATCTCGCCTTTGGTGAAGTTTTCACGTCTGTTGTGTGGTCATAGGCACACCAAGAATTTTTTTATTTTATTCTGTTTAACCGATAAAATTGTCACTATTTTTCACGACAAAAAAAAAGCATATTTTGATTTGATTTGGTTTTTGTTACTTTTGTATTAGAGTTTTTCAATTTTTCATGAAATCAGACTTCAAAATTTCTCATATTATTCATTTTATTTACTAATTCTGCCATTTGTATTACTCTCATTAAAAAGAAGATTTTATAAAACCCGCTTAAAAAGAAGAAGTGATTTTTGAAAACTCCGATTCCTTACACCTTTTCCTATAAATTTTCCTCAAACAAAAAATTACTTGTTTCTGAAACCAAACCTCAAAGTTTTTGATCTTATTTAATAATTCAATCCTGGTAATAGTTCCATTTCGGAGAAGTTATCTTGAAGGCCGTTGCTAGTGTTGTATGTGGAAATATTTCCGTCGGTAACGGAAATATTGGAAATCTCCGAAGGGGGGTCGGAAATAATGGAAATATTGGAAATATTGAATTCGTGTTTCCTTATTTAGAAGGTTTAGTACATTGAAATTACATAGATTGACTGAGAAAGCTGGTCAAAAACTCATCAATCAGACAAAAAAATTACTCCTCTAATGGCCGATTGCACCAACCTATTTTGAGGATACTTAACGCTAAGGGGCAATTAACTTGACAATTCTTCATGCGAAACTGTCAAGTTAAGGGTTCCTTAGCCTTAAGTATCCTCAAAATTGGTTGGTGCAATCGGCCATAAGTCTTATGCCGTATTAAAAAGTGCATAGGCTCTTGCAACTCAGCATTCGCGCTTGGGCTTAATTCAGACTGAATGCGAAACGCCAGATTGAAGCGCACGGCTGACAATTGGGCAAGTGACTGATGACATTGAGATTGGGATTCCCATTCTCATTGTATTGTTTTGTTGTAAGGTGTGAGGTGTGAAATTAGATGTGTTGTGCCGATGTGCCGTGTCTTATTCTTGTATCCTTGTGAGAACGGACAAAACTGTGAAACATGGGAAAGACAAAAGACTCTGTATATAGAAATATAGCATTTATAAATAAAATGATATCTACCAGTGCAGATACTGCTCGCAAAAATTCAAAAAAAAAATGCAACCAGAATGAAAACGCATTTAGCAAAAAAATGCCGTAAATGCCCTGATGAAGTTAAAAGAAAGTTTATGGAATGTGAAATAGTGGATTACCATGAAAGGGGTGGAATGCAGAACAATATTATTGTTACGCAGCAACAACATGAATCTGATTTTAACCATCAAGTTTCGCAAACTCCTGGATCTCCAAATGCTGTCGCCTCTGGGGCTCAGCTGTCTTCTTCTGCTACATGTTCACCTACTCCATCAACTTCTAGCTGTTCCTTAACTTCCGAATCCGCTACCAGAACTACTGGACAGGAACAAGTATGTTACCTTATTTATTATGAAGCGGGGAGTGTGAGGTTTATGTTTTTTTGTTTTATAGCAAAAACCGAAATTACAGTTTGCCACTTCACATTCATATTCGCCTTCAACGAGGCCTTCAACTTCCAGAACTAGATCAATTTTTGAGTTTGCTGATAGAATTACTGGACAAGAACAGCCGCCTGTATGGTCATTGGGTGAATTGAGTAGCTTGATGACTCTACTGCCGGTCCTAAGCCCGGACAAAGGAGGAAGGTTCCGGGGTCAGGCTAGCACCCTACCCTGGGTAAAAGAAATCACCAGCTCACAGAAACAGACACTTGCCTCGGAACCGGACTGATCTAACCACGACGACTCACGCGAGAAAACGGACAAAAAATTGTAGAAAAGAGGATCAGCTACGTATTGCTACTTGGAATGTGAGATCATACAAAAACAAAGACCAAGAAATTTTAAAAGAACTAACAGATAACAAGATTGATATATGCGCCCTACAGGAAACAAATATGAAGGGAAAAGGCCAGAAGAAGTACGGAGAATATATTGTGGTATACAGCAGAGTTGAGAAGCACGAAAGAGCAAGAGAGGGTGTTGCTATGGCAATCAGCACGAAATACCAAAATTGTATAAAGGAATGCTCACGAATAATACTTGTAAAACTAAAGTCAGACGACCAAACAATAAATGTTCTATCAATATATGCACCAGAAGACAACAGACCGCAGCTCCTGAGAGAATCGTTTTTTGATGAACTCCAAACCACAATCGACTCACTACCTAGTGACCAACCCATGATAGTACTTAGGGACTTCAATGCACGAATTGGAAACGGAACAGTCCCAGGAATTGAACAAAGGTTCAACGAGAATGTGATGAATGATAACGGGGAACTTATGATAGATATATGTACTTACAATGAACTGCGTATCAATAATACGTTTTTCGACCTAAAACCACAGTACAAACTTACATTTGCAAATAACAGAGGCCACACTTCGACAATCGACTACATTGTGACTAAAAGGCAAACATAGGAAGCGATCATTACCTTTTACTCGGAAGAATAGGATTGAAAATCCGAATACAAAAACAATCAAAACCGGTAATATCAACACAGAAATTCAATATTGAGCTGCTATGGGACCCTACGATAAAGAACCTATACAAAAAAAGATTACAACAAAAAATCGAAGAGAACCCAATCTCAAATATCATCGACATCAATCTTGCTTGGGAAAGAATAATAATCAAGAATTCAGCCAAGGAAGCACTTGGTGAACGAACCATAAAAGTGAACCAAGTAATCAACCAGAAGACACCATGGTTCCGCCCAGAAATCAAGGAACAATGCAAAGAAAAAAGAAAAGCCTACCTGAAATATTGCACTCTGCGAACACCAGAATCATATAACGATTATAAGCAAGTTAGGAACAAAACTAACGAACTAGTAAGAAAAACCAAAAACGAACACTGGGAAATATTCTCCAATCGACTGGAAAATGATTTCTACGGACTCCAAAAGCAGATATGGCGATTCATAAGATCGCAGAGAAAGGAGGTCAATGAACTGCTAGCCAACCCATATAAAAAAGGAAGAGTGGATCAGATATTTAACCGATCTGTATAAAACGACAAACGCGACAGACGAGCCTACCACACCGGAGATAGCTATTAACGCATCCGACGTAGAAAACGCACTACAGAAACTGAGAAACAGAAAAAGCGCCGGGCCGGGTATACAAAACGCCGGGTATACAAAACGAATTGCTCAAATACGGTGGGCAAAGCCTAACAGAAGAATTAACAACTTTAATACAGAAAATTATATATCAACACAAAATTCCAGATGAATGGCGAACCAGCACCACTATCCTGATGTTCAAAAAGGGGGACAAGAAAATACCATCAAATTATAGAGGAATGAACCTTTTAAGCACTGCTCTTAAACTAACAACGAAAGTAATTACGAACAAAATCAACGATCTGACACCTTTGGCGGACGAACAACAGGGATTTAGATCGGGAAGATCTTGCACAGACGCTGTGTTCGTAGTAAGACAAATAATGGAGAAATCGATTAAATACAACAAGCCAGCGTATGTATGTTTTGTCGATCTAACAAGAGCATTTGACCGTGTCCAACAGAAAGACGTTCTGCATATCCTCTACAACAGGCAAATTCCACACAATCTCATCAAAACCATATAGAGAACATATACACAAACAATAAAATACGAGCACAAATAGAAGGAGACCTCACAGAACCAATACCAGCGGGTAGCGGTATTCGCCAGGGGGACTCTCTAAGTCCTACTTTTTTCAATTCAATAATGGAAGAAATTATTCTAAGTGTTCGGGGGCTAAAGGGATACAAAATGGGGGATGCAGAAATCAAAATAGTATGTTATGCTGACGATGCCGCTCTCATTGCAGAAAGTGAAGATGACTTACAGAGGTTATTACACTTATTTAACCTGACAGCAAAGTCTCTGAACATGGAAATATAACCGACCAAAACAAAGTGCTTAACAACATCAAAAAAACCCTCTAAGATGCAAACTTGAACTTGACGGTAAAGTGATCGAACAGAAAATGAAATTTAACTACCTTGGCATAGAACTTTCCGGCTTTGGTGATATTGAAGCTGAGGTGAGAGACCAAACAACAAAAGCAATAATTAGAATAGCTGGTTGCCTAAATACAATATGGTGTAATAGGAGTATGGGGACGGACACTAAATCGAGGATCTACAATACCGTCGTGAGGCCGGTGATGACCTATACCGCAGAAACCAGGCCAAAAACAGCTAAAACCAAAAGACTCCTAGAGACATCTGAGATGAAAATAATCCGTAGAATCACTGGAAAGACACTGCTGGATAGAGAGAGAAGCGAGAATATCAGAACAGCCTGTAATGTCAAGAACATCAATGACTGGGGAGCAGACAGGAAGAAGGAATGGAATGAGCACATAGAAAGGATGGACAGCCGCAGACTCGTGAGAATTGCTCGCGACAAGTCCCCAATGGGTCGAACAGACGTTGGGCGCCCCAGGAAACGATGGAGCGACAGCCTAACGCAAGTGGACGATAATTGAACAGACGAGTCGCCTAAGGTCAAGAATGAAGAAGAAGAAGAAGAAGAAGAACAGGTATGGTGTCGTATTTGGACTATAAATGACATAGACAGATTTGTTTACATTATTTGATGGAGCATAGACGTCAAATCACATTCTAAGCAGCTTGCGGTATAACTTGCGGTAAATGCCAAGTATCCCTGTAATGGCAGACACAAGGAATCTCTCCGCAAGTGCATGCTTTGAAAATTCGTGAAATTTAGTTTGCAAATGTTCATTATCTATTTTGATCAGAGCAAAAACCATTGAAGACATTCATGTCATTCGCTTTCGATAATTTTAAGTTCTTAAAAATATATAGTTCCAATTTTTACACCATAAACTCAAAATTAGTATTTCCAATTACTCACATGCGGCAACGTCGCTCAAACGGCCTCCCGCTTGACAAATGCCCCTTCCCTTAAAATAGGCGCTCAAGGAAACGGTAATTCGCTCAATTCGATCATCTTTTTTATTAACGTGAGGCAAAAAGAGAAGAACTCGGTAGCTGATGGCATTGGTTTATCGAATCACTCTAAACCGAAAGCGCCTATAGTAAACGACTGTCAGAATTTATAGTAAGACAGTTTTTATTCTCATTCATAACGTAGGTGATAGACAATTGCCTTTGTAGGGGAATCACGGCTCCATATTTACAGTGTTCATGAATGACTGCCTCTGTCTATTTTATTAATAGTCTAATGTGTCGTAGGCAAGTTGAGATATATGACAAAAATTTCTTTCCCATAGGAGAAACTAGAAACACAGTTTGCTCGTGCATTGTACACCAGTTACTGTCCTTTGTCGATCGTTGAAGATCCTGAGTGGTGTAAACTATTAAAAATGCTACGCCCCAGTTTTGTTGTCCCTAGTCGCCATAAGTTATCAATGAAGATGTTGGAAAATGAATTTGAGAGAATTAAAGAGAAAGTTGAAGAGGTGATTAATCGAAGTGACAGTCTGTGTCTTCAAAGTGATTGATGGACTAATACAAGGAATGAGGGGATCATAAATTGCTTAATTACGACTCCATTTCCATTATTAGTTGCTACGATTGAAACTAACACAAACAAGCATACTGCTGAGTATATTGCCGAAAAGATGGGTGAAATAATTGAACAATATGGAAGAGAAAAGTTCTTGGGATTAGTCTCCGATAATGCTCGAAATATGTTAAAAGCGGGCAAAATTCTGGAACTAAAATATCAAATCACATCCTATGGTTGTCTAGCGCATGCATTAAATATTCTATGCACCGATATAATGGCCCTGGAAAGTTTATCTGAGATTATTTCTAAAGTCACTAAAGTCGCAAAACATATCAAAGCAACACAAATTATTTATGCTTTGCTAAGAAATAAGCAAAGTGAATACAAAGAAATCGAGAAAAATGCCGGAGCCATTCAATTGCCCGTAAAAACTCGTTGGTCATCTGTTCTGAAGTGCTTGGAAAGTCTTTACCATTCTAAATTGAGTTTTCAAGGATTAGCTGTTAGCCAGGAAGCTGCCAATATTATCAACAGGGAAATTAAACAGTGGATTCTGGACGCTGGGGTTTTCTGGGCTCAAGTGGAGACCTTAATCACCTTATCAACTCCTATATGCAAGTGACTCAACGTAATAGAAGGAGATGAATCAACTATTCATTTTGCTGTTAGAATTTTTAGCGATATAACAGAACATGTGCAAGCAAACTTGTCTAATTTGACAGCAGTGTACCAAGAAGGGGAGAAAACTCAACTGCTTCAAATAGTCAATAAAAGGAAAGCATTCATTCTTCAGCCAGTACATTATGCAACTGCTTTACTTAATCCGAAGTCCCAAGGAACCGAACTAAATGGGGAAGAATCCTTTGCTATAGAATATATCATACAAGTTGGTTTGATAAGGCTTAAATTCAATGAAGCTGATATTGTTGATGATATCGCTAATTACCAAACAAGATGTGAGATGTGGTTTGGTAATTTTTTTTAATGGAAAAGCAGTCTAGACAATCCAGTTTCCTGGTGGAAGGGTTTGTGCTCTTCAACCAAGTTATCAAAAGTTGCATCTCCACTTTTGTCAATGCCGACATCATCTGCAGCTACCGAACGTTCTTTCAGTGTATACAGGGTCCTTCATTAGTGCGTCGGGCAATCCTAGCGTGGTTATTTACAAAAGTAGAAAAAAAAGTTTTTCACAAAAGTTGTAGAATGTGACTTTATGCATATTTTAAAAATATTTTCAAACATACAGGGTGCGTCACAAAAGTATGGCACGAAAAAGTATGATTTTTTTAAATGGAACCCCCTGTATATTGATTGATATTTCAATTCTTTCTTCAATTTG
Source organism: Orchestes rusci (assembly GCA_958502075.1). NCBI lineage: Eukaryota > Metazoa > Arthropoda > Insecta > Coleoptera > Curculionidae > Orchestes > Orchestes rusci. Next base: position 16,560,362 of record OY293311.1, read on the forward strand.
GAACAAAAATTGTGATACAACTAATGTTCCTAAATTCAACCGTTATCGAGATATCGCGTTTTAAAAATGGCATTTTTGCAACTTTGACATGCTATAAAACTCAAACTATTCAAGTTAGAGAAAAATGGATTGCACATTCCTATCTTAACTTTTCAAGAGCTATTCAAGGAGATTAAATCCATTATTGTGAAAAAATGTCAAAATGTGCCGAAAAAAGTTGACAGTTGACGTTACCTTCTATCCAAATGACAGAAGAGCTCTTGAAAAGTTAAGATAGGAAAGTGCAAACCATTTTCCTCTAACTTGAATAGTTTGAGTTTTATAGCATGCCAAAGTTGCAAAAATGCCATTTTTAAAACGCGATATCTCGATAACGGTTGAATTTAGGAACATTAGTTGTAGCACAATTTTTGTTCCAAATTGAAGAAAGAATTGAAATATCAATTAATATACAGGGGGTTCCATTTAAAAAAATCTTACTTTTTCGTGCCATACTTTTGTGACGCACCCTGTATGTTTGAAAATATTTTTAAAATATGCATAAAGTCACATTCTACAACTTTTGTATAAAACTTTTTTTTCTACTTTTGTAAATAACCACGCTAGGATTGCCCGACGCACTAATGAAGGACCCTGTATAGCCATATCCACTCAAAAAAAAAAACAGGTTGAACGAACAGTTCTATGTTCGCTTTAACGCATAACAGAAATTTGTTAAATAGACTTGCAACGGGTAATCGATCCATCTTTATCTATGACCAAGTTGTAGCAATACCTTCCTGTGATGAGAATGACGTAGAGGACGAGGAGAAGACTGGCAGCGACAATGACAATAAATACATAGTAGAAGAAGAAGAAGAAGAAGCGTCAGAGTCAGATGACGATGACCACCCGCTGGTCCAAATTCAGGCCAAGTTAAAATGATTTGTTTTTTTTTCTTCAAGAAGACCTCAGAATACCTTTTCTTGTTTGAATTACTTTATTAGTTTTTTATACGTTTGAATAATGTTTTGACTTTAATAAACGTTCTTAAAAACAAACCTGACACTTGCTAATTTATATTTCCAATATTTTCATATATTTCCAAAATTTTCAGTAATATTTCCACATTTTATATTTCCGGAAATTTTACAACACTAGCCGTTGCAGATAGACAGTGATTTTTGAAAATTTGAAGTCTAGACACTGTTTTCTATAACAAACAACAAAATTCCCCCTAACAATAACTTATTTCTGAAAGCGATCGTTAAAGATTTTGATTCAAACCAGCGGATAAAGTTTCATTAAAAATCTAAAAAAAAATCAAAAAAAAATCGTGGAAAATCAGCGGGCGGCAAACAATAGAGTTGTATTGATTTTTGGAGTAGGGAAGGGTGTTTCAAATATTCACAACTTGATATCTCTTGAAACGTTCAACTGATTTGAACATTCTAGTTTTCGTTGGAAAAAGCATTTTATGATCTTTTGCAAGAATGTTTTATAGGCGATTATGTTTTTTTTCTGATTTTTTGAAAAAAGTTCAATGAAACTATTTTCTTGACAGGCCCTTGACCACCAATAATCGCCATATCTAATAATAACAATAATAATGAAGAGACGTGGTTCTCCTGATGTAAATGAAGATCCAGAGTACGCTATTTTAACGAGTTTCAAGCTTTAATAATCTCTATAAATCATGTTTTCCGTTAGGTAGTAGGTACATTTTAAGTAGAATCTACATTATATACCTACATGATTAGATTCTCCATTATGGACATACCGTAACAAGTACTTGAATCCACTGATCCTATTTTCCTAAACAAAATCAAAATTTCATAATCCCAGCCTTAACATTTCAATAATTTAATAACATTTACCCAATTTGAAACATTTCACGTCCGTAATTGAATCAAAATCATACAATGATCGAACTTATTCGGAGCCGCCATGACATTTAAAAATATTCCAAATTGTTGCATTGAGGAAATATACTTATAAATGGAACATGATTCCATTTCGAATTGAATTATTGATTTTGCAAGGTTTCGATTGGACTTTAAGATGGATTATTCAATTGTGCAATTTTTGACATCAAGCGCTATTTGATATTTCATGATTTTTGGACAAGGTTGATGGTTTTACTGTAATACTAGGACTGATGTATTTTTTTTTGTTTCAGGTAATTAATCAGAAGATGACATCACTTCAGTAAGTAATTTTAAAATAGCAAAATTCGTAATAAAGATATTCGATCATAATAGATCGCGTGTGGGTAACATCAGCCCATGTCATGAACAAAGTGATATCATTCTTCCCCAAGCATGCAATATGCTAAACATATGAAAAGCATCTGTAATAAAATTCAATTTTACTCAGATCGCATAAACTTCAAATATATTGTCAGTACGGTCGTATATTTCTTTTTTCAAGGTTGCTGCTCATTTCATTTATGAGAATTGTAACATATTAAGCGTAGTTTATTGCTTCTATAAAAGTTTGCAACAATCTGGAAAGAATGTATAAATTGTTGTTGGAGAAAACCGAGGAACAAGTAAAAAATTTATTGAAATGTATTCCGGACGATGTAAGAGAGGGTGAAAGTGTTTGCTTTGGTAATTGCCGGAAACTCGGGACTAAGTTGTCCGAATCGATAGCTAATTGGCCAATTAATTGACACCGTCAACGTGGAAAATTGTGACACCAGTTATAAAATTTCATTATTTACACGGTGTTGTGCAAATATTTGGAAAATGCATACGCAAATGGTTAGTGGTCTTACATTTCTGTAATGACGCTAACAAGATGGTTTCAACAGATTAATTTTCAAAGGAAAAAAATTGACAACTTCTTGGTGTTGTCTGAACTTAACGTGACCATGGAAATCATCATAATAAAAGCTAGGAAATGTGGTTGGATGAGTGGTTGTTACCACAGAACGGATTTAGGTACCCCAAAAATCGAGAATCCAAACTAAACCATCAACAATTTAACACAGAACATAATAGCGGTGCTCGCTACAGTGCGCATGTCTCCAAGCGAGTTCATACTTGAGTCATCAGGTAACGGATATTGATGAACTTCGTTGGACAAAATCTCGACTTGGTGTTCGGACTAATACTGTGACGTCAGAAGTATCTTACGTGCGTTTCTGGTAGGCGAAGCCAGAAGCAAAGATGCAATTCTCGATAATCAGCTCCTAAATTATTTTTCAAGGCCACGCGGGTTGATTTTTCAACTGTTAATTGCATTGGTAGTCCCTATTCTCAATATTTTCCTATTTTCGAATGTCCATTCATTTACAGTGTGAAAAACTTCAACTAATGTACTTCTTATAAACTGTACACCATTCCCAATCACTTCTTCTTCTTCTTAGAGTGCCATGCAGATTCATATGAATATCATATCATATGATATTGACTGCAGCATTTCTAGTGCCTGGAAGCCCCTTCTTCCTGTCCATTGTCGTATGTTTCTTAGCCAGGATAGTTTTCTTCTATACCTATTCCTCTCTTTCCTCCCTCTATATGACCCTGGAGAATAAGACGTTGGAAATGATAACGTTCTCCACGTAGTATGTGTCCAAGGTAGCCAGTTCTTCTTCCTTTGATGTTTTCGGAGAGTTCAAGGTCTATCAAAGCAGCTCTTCTCAGTATGTCCTCGTTCGTCACTCACGATATTCTCAGTATCCGTTGCTTGCCTTTAACGTTCATGTCTCGACTCCGTACAAGAGGACTGCTTGATTCTGCATTTTATTTCCTGATCTGAATCCCATTTCTGATTGATCATGCATCCCAGGTATTTGAATTGAATGACTTGTTCAATGCTCTTTCAATCTCTCCATGTATAGATATTGTGGTATTTGGAGTATCGTTTGTACTAATGGTCAAACATTTGGTTTTACGAATGTTAGTTTTCAGACACAATCTTTGACTTTCTTCATTGACCTGCAGTAGAATTTGTAGATCATTTGCAGTATCCGCTAATATTACGGAGTCTTCCGCATATCGAATATTGGGGGTTATGATTGAACGTTTACGTTAAGTTAACGTATACGTTGAGATTGTTCAATAATGCAAATATTCCATTTGATAACAGCGTTACCATGTTGATATGGACATGTTAAGATAACGTAAACGTTCAATCATAGGACCCATTTTTGATGAGAATTCCGTTTACTTCAATGCCCATGGGACTGTCGGAGATTGACTCGCTGAAAGCTCTTTCCTCACGAATATTTGAAAGTAAAAGTTGAGGTTCTGGATGAAGCAGTAATTTATGCCATTCAAGAAACAACAATTTTGGAGACGCGTGTTTGGACGACAAAATAATAGGGTGCTTCCTATCATATTCAAAATTTGAAAATGTTAGTCTACCACCAACACTTAGCAACCCGGAATCATCCAAAAACGGATGCAGTTTTGATTGTTTGCGGTTCTTACCTACGAATTGACCTGCGCATTCAAGTTAAACAACAACGGAGACAAGATGCACTCCTGGCGGACGACCTTCTTTATTCCAAAATCCTCAGTTGTTCCTGCATTTTGAATTCGGATCTCCGCTCTTTGGTTCCAGTATGAATTACCTATAAGTCTTATATCCTTTCCGAGGAGTCCCAGGTCAACAAGATATTATAATATGAGTAGATCGTGTCAAATGCTTTTTCGTAGCACAAAAAGACGTCCTTTCTCTGGTCCTGGCAATTCCGCACTCATGTTTGGAGACTGAATATGACCTCTTCATCTGAATCCGCTCTTCGATCCCAATTGACCAGCACCAACTTCCTCGCACCTCCTGTTTATTTCTGTTAAGTTCACATTGCCTTCGTGTTTCCCTTTAATCCAGAATATCATGAGTCATACATATTTGTTCCCCGTATACCCTTTGGTGGTTGTAGGGAAGATTTCATTTGTTTTTTAAAAGCGAGTTCAAGCTAGTGCTTGTTCATATCATTTGTATTGCCAATACTTTCCATTTATCCTTTATGGAGATGGTTTTCATATAATGATCTTCTTTCCTCATCTTCAAGTAGTTTTGGTTCTCGTAGCTGATTGTGGACAGATTCAATATCGCACCTGGCACTGTGGTTACTTTGTTGATGAAATGATGATGATAAATGATAATGTAATCTATTTGGTCACGAACAATGTGGTTGTCATTGTCTTGCGGAGATTTCCAGGTGTATAAACGGTGGGAGTGTAAACCATGTATTTGTAATCACAAGATTGTTCTCTTCGAAGTACTAAATTAAGCTTTCCCCTCTCTCGTTTCGTTCACCTAAGCCGTAATCACCAACCACTGATCTCATTCTAACCTTACCAACTTTAGCATTGGAATCTTCTAAAATCATATTGATTTTCGTTTTTGTAAGTCTCAGGGCACTATCAAATTGCCTGTTAGGATCTTATATTTCTAATATTGATGTTCATGGGTCTTTCAGACAGTTGAATTAGGAGTGTTCTTTCAGAAAGTGGGATGAATTTCTTCACTGACTTTTGTATGTTTTCATCCATTAAGATGCCAACGCCATGCTGATGGTCTCGGTCGGCATTATTGGTACCTGAGTATAGTATAGTACTTTACCTTTTGATCTAATCATTCTGTTTCCAGGCCAGCGGACTTCGCTCACTCCGAGAATGTGCATCTCCATTCTGTTCATCTCTTGGATTGTCGAACTTTCCAGCTGAAAAAAGTTTTGACAATCCAAAATAGCCACTTTTGTTCTTCTATCTAGTTGGAACCGGGGGATTCTTCGCACATCTTGACCTCTCATGGTCTGTCCGGTACTAGAGGCCATTTGTTTTTGAGCTTCCAGCATGATAAGAGTTGATCGGATGAAAATCCGTACGGATCCTCAATCCAGTTGGTTTCATTTACCTTTACCTACTCCTTAAGTGAGAATGGATAAGGACAAAATAAATATCCCTTGAAAAGACAGCATCAAGTCTTGCTAAAAGAAGTGTGTAGACTTACAAGAAAACTTTATGGAAATATACATAAAGGCAGAAAGTTGATTACGTAAAACCTTTAGAAGTTTGGGATTCATCGTATACTTCTTCTTGAGCTTGGTGTGGTTAGCTTTGTTGCAATACTGGAAGCATGTTAACGAAAATGTTTGACACATTGATCATACTGCGGACGCTCACACGATGAAAAGAGTGGCGATATGTCCAACATTGGAAGACATTCGCCTCATCTTGTGAGATCGGCTTTACCAAAATCAAGCAAACTTCCAAGAAATGTCCGTTCTGAAGAAGCAATAGCCACTGTAGGTGAAAGTGTGGATGAAGGTCCGTCTATGATTTGATCATACTTATACGGATAAAATCCTGCTGACGCTGTAGTCGCTAGTACTGGACTTTGATCCACTATCACGTCAAAAGCGATTTATTAATAAAAATAGGGGTGTTTTTACATTCTGATAATTCATGATCGATGGTTCAATTCAGGATTTGTTGCAGATCGATTTGCTGTAGGTGCTGATGGAGTATCTTCATAATTTTGTTTGAATTGTTCAATTGTCGCGAAGTTGAAGTTTCGTTGTCATCCATCCGGACATCATCAGACGTCACTCCGTGCCGTGATTACCAGGTCTTGTATCAATAAGATGGTCAACCACCGACCACAATGCAAGTTTATTGTCAAACAAAACCCTGGATCAAAGTATGACCACCACATAAACACTACACCGTAATCACCAAGATAAAACAAAATTCGGGCGTCCTCACGAAGGTAGGATATCCTTCTTTACCCAGTTCAAATAATAATTCACAGCTAAATGTATCAAGCCACAAACCCCTTGTTATATAGCTTTCTATAATGTAATCATCAATCTGCGGTGAAAAAGCCATTATAAATGTTATTGAATAATTACGATTTTGAAACTCTAGGTCACTTCATTCATAAGAACCAAACTCCTAAACCACTGGTATGACTTTTCCTACCATAATCGCTAAAAAAGAAGGAGCGGTGACATCATCAACTCTTATGATTAACAAGAAACAAACCCTAGAAGCGGCGCGCGGCGGTAGAATAGAAAACACAACTAAAAGAACCATCAAAAGGAATTGACTACAGTCTAAATGATTATCAGGGTAAAAATTATTGATCAGAAAGCACTGAGTATGGCTACTTTGGTTTGTTTATCGTTAAGCCAGAGGTCCATGACGGACTGATACGGACCATCCTTGTGAATTTTTCCTTAGCAGCTTGTACGCTGAAATAGACTGGTGAAGATATGCTGTGAAATAAACATTCATAACACAATTCATCAAATTAACGTGATAAGATATAGTTTATAGCTCTGCGGTAAAAGCTTAAAGCCTTTATTTGACTCTGACATAGATTTTGAGAAAGATTAGAAACTTGATAAGTTTGAGACTCTCAGCGTCCATGACAAATCAAAAATTGCCAAGTTACAGCCCACCAAAAAAAACACAATCGAAGTCATCGAACAGATCAAAAATCTCATTTTATCCAAGAAAAAATAAATGGCTTAGCCACTTTCTACAATGACTCCGTCATTCTTCCATTGAAAAAAAAGCAACAGGTGGCTTGATCCGTACCCAAAAGCTCGTAAGCCAAATTTTGTTCACATAAGCTTCTGAATTTGATCTGAACCATCGATAAGATGATAGATAGGTGTCAGACGACTGAATAGAATAATAATGCGATAATAATATAAACTTCTGGTTGAGGATTACATCTAAAACTGATTTATTGGAACGGATTACTCCTACAGTCTTTAAAGAACAACAATGTCCCTTTATTGTCATGGCGAGTGGCACTTCCAAGAACAAGAACAACAAGTCGGATTATTCATATTGTTATCTCCTCGCTTGTGAGGTTTGAATAGATATGGGAGCCATGAGTAGATTAATTGGAGTGCATTTGTCAATGTTGGCTGGGAATAGGGATCATTTGTTATTCGATTTGATTGGTCATTTCTCTTGAATGGATAAACTAATTGAATTGATTTTTCTACTCAGATATCAACATTTAAAATAAACAAGTGCAACAAACTTCATCGGGCCCGTCCAATCGCAAATATATGGTTCCATTTCTAATTAATTAACTAATGTGTAACGTTCTAAGAATTTCCCGCAGACAGATAATGTTCAGCGGGAATAAATGAATTTTAATTTCATTAAAATGGCCGTTCGGACAGATCCAGATTGCGGGTTCGCGTGATGCGCCCGCTCATAAAACGTCCTATTGAATCATTCGCCGAGCGTGTTTCTGGTGGTCGGTTTATGGCCGGGATAGCGATTTGCCTTCGGGAAACTACTTATTTTCGAATGGCGATATAAGTTGGATTTATTAAGGGTTATGTGGAATGGATGGTAGTTTAGCGCTAATAAAAAAAGTGGGTTATTAGGTGTAGTCCCACATCATGTCAATTTTGTGTGTGTATGATCCTCCAACCTCTTTGAGATTGAAAATCCATATTTATTTTGAAACAATCAACTAGAAATCATTTTCACCAAAATCATCAACAGATCGAGATACAAGGGGGAAATGAAAAAAATAGCTTTCTCAACTTTTGACTGGAACAACCTATAACCGCCCGACGCTTCCACGAAGCCTAGCAGGTCCTTTTTTCTGGACTGTTGTGTTTTCTATCTCAAAGAATCTCATCCTAGTGCTACCAAGAGCCCAACATTCCATTACCATTAGAAATACTTCACTTCATCTTCAAGACACCTGCAGTCTGAATCTTTTCCGATTCCGATCGATCGGAAGTGACCCACCACCCCATCAGGCTCATGTGACCTGTTAATATACCTACCACTATGCGGAGGTCTTCAGGTATTTCTGCTTCCCTGTTGTCAGAGCGCATGAGCAGCACTCCATCCTTCGGCTGTGGTTTACTCATAATAGTATAGGGCACAGATCTACAATAACAAGACACATAACGCCTATACCTTAAGCATTGAATGTTTTGACCCAAACACAATGATTAAAGAGGCCACCTTTGTTTCTGTTCACTTACCGTTGAAATGACAAAATGTCTGCCTGATTTTACTTTCTGGTCACACACAACAGACTTTCTAGGCATTGTTTTATCTATAAAACAATAAATAGCGCAAAACAGAAAAATAGAATAATAATTCACAAAGCTAAGTTTACTCCTGAGAAATTAAGGAATAAACTTACTACCAAGTTTACAACGGTGTTTGTAAACAATAGCGTCAGAGAAACTGGCCTTAACTTTGCGGCCAGATATTGCTATGTTTCAATTCAAAACGTAGACCTCAATACAAAAATCATCAAAAATGTTTTTTGATAACATGGAAGTGACTTGTGACGAGAAACTGAAGATAAATGGAATTATAGTTAACGATAAATCGTCCATTATTCTCAAAGAGGACTCCAGGAATTATAGTTGTTTGGGATTAGTGATTTAGAAGATAAGCAGTTGAATGAAAACTTCGTTTATTTTTCATCATAAAAATATGTATATAATTAAAATAGTTATAACCAAAACTAATGAATTAAAGAAAAAAATCTTCATCCAATTGATGCTGTTCCGGAATTGTACCCAAAATTAAAGCCGCCTTACCCCTCTGAATGGCTAAACTAATTTCTTGTCTCAAAAAATTTAAAAAAATGTTACTTGTCTAGTGATAGTAAGTCTATAATAGAGGGTCCCTAACTCTTCAGTTCCAGGTGTCTCACACAGTTCAGGCGAAATGCAACGCTTCCTACGCGGTAGTGATCCACACCGCGACAGTTATACCTATGCATACTTTGGATCTGCTCCCAGGGTTATCGAGGGATGTATGTTTTCTCAGTTATGGGCCTCCATACTATGGCTCCGTGTGTGATCAGAGGTCTGGAAAACATAAAACAAACCCAGTATTTTTTTCTGGATTTCAGCCCCGAAGTTGTCCCCACAGCTCTTTTACATGCCTTTAAAGAGCAGATGGCTTCTTGGAGCTTTCTTCAAAGTGCTCTTTCAAAGACAGTTGTCGGTCAAGGGACTCGTTTTTTATTTGTATTCCAGCCAGAACTTGGCCCGAGAGCGGCTTGCGTCCTATTTCAAATTTTCTGGTAAATAAAAGGATTTCGATCTTTCCAGGGTTGTTGTTAAGGCCTTCAAGGAAGCAATATTCCTCTATAATTTGCATTGGCTCCTGAATGACTTCAGAAGCTGCTGCAATAGTAGGTCCTCCACCACAAGGCTCCAAAGAAGAGGATACCCCGCCTTGAGAACATCCTTTCTTTGACATTGAGGTCTTTCAGCTCGGTTAACATCAACATCTGGGAAATTATATTGGCTTTCCAATAGGTCAACGTCTTTCCTCAGTTTCAGAGTTGTACAAATTTTTTCGTCAAATACACCTTCGATATCAGCAAAAGCTCGTTTCCATCTAGCGCTCCATCCACCTTGGTGTCAATATGTGTGTGTGTGCTATATCATAGACAGACCATGCTGGTAGGCATAGTTAAAAGGTGCGATTTCTTGATAGGTCTTTCCAAAGAGAAAGCTTCATGGACTAAACTAGAGGACCTGGGTTTTGTGTAATCAGATTTTCTCGACTTTGGGGTTAATATCACCGTGACTTCCGTTCAACTGGGGGGAATGTGGATAATGGCAAGACATGACCAAAAGATCTCCGGAAGGAAAGTGGTTAGTCGGTTCCCAGCCTTTTGTAGCATTGCTGAAAAGACCACGTTCATCCCTGAGGCTTTGTATGGATGAGACTAAACTTATAACATACAAGTGAAGCTAATATAAAGCACGTAAAAAAAAGTATAAACGTCGCCAATATAGAAAATCAAGGAGTTTTTCGCTGGATTTTGAGGTACCTAGGTATTAAAGTATTCAGTGTAATGATAATCCTCTACTAACTAGGTATCAACATCATCATAGAATAAGTAACTGAACAAAGAAGTCAACAGATTCATGAACACAACACCATCTCCGGAAAAAATAGATCAAATAACACACTATGGCGCAAAACAATGAAAAAAAGAATCAGTACTTTGAATGTAGTTCCACTCCAATCTCATGTGATACAGCACCAAAACCCAATAAATCGCGTAAACCACAACCACAAAACAATCCGAACATCTACTAATGACGATGTCTATTCCATACAAGGCATTCGGATTTCGTGGAGGTGTAAAAACTAATCCGAAAATTTTCAAGATTCTTGAGAATTGTTCAAACATCGACGTGCCGTGTATTCCCACGACAGGTGTTAATTTCATTTCGAGAAGTGCCGAGTACTCTTTAGTCTTCTAATTGGTCTCTAAGTGTTTGATTGTGACGTAGAGAGCTGTGTGAAAATTGTTTTCGTGTTTCACGTTTGATTGAAATGCGATTTGATAATTGATAGAATCAGATGGGAAACGTGTTGGGTTTTTCATTTGATAAGCTGAATTATTCGCCTAACGCCATATTATTGGCGCCCCACTTGCGATACACAGTGTTTGATTCTTGAGAATATCACTTTTTTTTGTAAAATACATCGTTGGGAGGATTGAATATTAGCTCATTTTGAAGATCTTTTGTCCCTCATCATATCCTCTAAGTTTGGAGAAGTCAACTATTGCGGATAAGTATTAGTTAGGTAAAAAAAAAATATTTTTTTTCACAAGCTGTCAAATAAACAGGAAGGACAGCAGAGGCTTGAAACTCGCCAATTGTAATAAGGGTCAAAGCGCCTTCAAAATAAGGTATCACTAGACCCCCCTTTCCATTTGATTTTTTCATTCAAAGTGGCGCCCAGCTGACATTTTGACATTTTCAGCATGTCAAAAAATGCGAAACGTCCTCATATGGTGTGTCCAAATTTATTTCTCATATATTCAAACGGTCCAGAAGTTAGAAGGGAGGGACCTTTTTGAACCGCGCTGTATAACAGTGGGATATCGGCATGTGGCTTGATACATTTAGCTATGGATTATTATTATTGTAGGCTTTTTCAGCTAGGTATAGAAATCACTGTTCCAGTTGTGACTAATTTATTTCCAAGTCACTATTCATAAACACTCACTATATACACTTATCTATGTTTCAACTTTCCGTTCACAAAGTTATAATACAACGATAAGTACACAACTAAACTCCTCTTCTTATTTTGGCGAGTGGTATACCTTACCAGAACTGCAAGAATATACGGTCGAATAGTATAGAAAACTGACGAACGGTGTAGAAATCTTCTCCGCCTTCTGCCTTCGCTGTAATGTTCTAGTCACAGTGGGTGTAGATCCTCCGTTGAGAGACAAATTCCGGAGGAATCCCCGACCTTTGTTTTATCTTGGTGATGACGGTGTATCATTTGTTTCTTGGAGTTCAGTCATCTCAAAGTTACTCAGTTTCCATTTGCTTGAAACTGAGTGGCTATTTCTTTTGTAACAAAACAAATTATGTCAACTAAAGCTGAAGCACTTTCTTATTTTCCCTTAGGTATTGTTCAAGTGAATTGGCTCGTTTTTTCTTGTTGGCACCGGTACTGGTGGTTTTTAAGTCTGGAGTCGTCTAAGTTTCAGTTTGGATCTTTAGCTCTAGCTCGGTTCGAAGTGTTGGCGTATTTTCCAACCTAGGAGTAATTGCTATAAAATAGAAAATCAAGTACCAGTTCAGTACGGTTATGCTTAGAGAAAACCTAAACGAAGCCGAACCACAAAAGCTATGTTCAAAGTTGTCCGAATGCATCAAGAAGATGAGAAAGGGACCATGAGAAAGAGCTTTTGAAATGAGCCAATCATGACTACATATCAAAGCCTTCCGGATTTTCCAAATATTCTTTACATTGAATAATGTTAGCGTGTCGAAAGTTTCCAAAAGATCCACTGCAATGAATACCTTTGCTATGAGAAGAGTTGAATTATCCCAATTTCTCAAATCGTTTTTACTCAAAAGTGTTGTCTAATTTATGAATCCATTAGTTGTGGAGTTTAATAATACTTTCAAGTACTGTGCCCAAGCCACCCTTAGGCCTTTGCAAAATGGCGAGGATGCGATTCTGAAAGTATTCTCCCTTAAGACCTTCGATTTGTGGTCACAGAAGGTCTCATCACTGTGCCCAAGCCACCTTCGGGCATTTGCAGAATAGTGATGCTCTCATTCTAACAGTGTATCCTATCAGTACTCTTCTTGACAAAAAAACACGTTTTGTTACTTATCTTTCACCGTAAATTCTTTGGAAATTCCGGAAAATGCTTCCTAACGGTGCTACTAGAGTAACATTTGCTTTGAAAATCTGATTACCAACGATGATACGCGTTTTAGTCTACTTTTCCGTGATCTACCGCTACACACTACCCTTTTTGGCTCAGACCAAAACCATTTTCATTGTATGTGCCCCATAAGTGAAATCTGCTTCCTTGCATTTTATCTGGGAAATAAAAACATCTTTCCCAACTCTGTGTTTCAATGGTCTTTGTATAAAGACCACCAAGGGACCACGCAATGAAACTGCGCCATGGAATACCTGTCTCCACTGTCCACCACATGAATCCAGAGGGTAGCGCTCGAGATTTGTAAGATCTCAAATCCCGCACAACTTCACATTAGGAAAGCACTTATGATATGTAGATCTTTGACAAAAAGGATGTTCTCGCAGCATCTTTTCGGACCACTTTGTGGCGAGTGTTCTCACCTATAAATTGTTGGTCTCTATTCCTGTGTGCATGTGTAGCTTCAATGTTGAATGTTGGGGCAGATTCCCGTAGAATTTCCAAGCCTTAACTGGTTCTTCAGTTCAAAATATGAAAACCATTTGTTCTTTCAGTTGATTTGATTTGCGTTACTCGGTATCATGTATAATAATGAAGTGTTTTTCACATCGTCTGACGTCACTGTGTGTGCCTTCGCATTATTATAGAAAGGATCATTTAAAGCAAAAGCTTGACATCTGTGGTAAATTACAAGAAAAACGCATGTTTATAGTTTATGTAATGAAACGATATTGCTTATGAAATTATAATTTATATATTTTCCCGGGAATTCATTCTTTTCATTACGAGTAAAAAAATTGTTATCAATTAGCGAAGTAACAATAAATAACGATCGTAAATGTTGAGATTTCGCTTAGTTTATTGGATATTTGCTATTTCAGTGTTATTGCTTTGGAAATGTCGAAGACAGAAAAAGATAAAATAGTATTAATATATAAATTCCTTTGTCACGTAATGGAAATGATAATTATTTCAGAGTTACTCAAACCATGTTTATATGATAAGTACGAAATTTTGGGAACGACAATAAACCCGTTTACGACTCGAGCGTCTCCGTTACATCGTGAAATTTTTGTTGTAAAAGTGGCAAAAATCTCTGTTTTACTGCATTTTTGTCTCTTTTAATACCGACCATTGCCCAAAATTGTCCTCAGTATTTTGACATTGTCTTTTAACTGCACATTTATACACCCATACGGCAAATTATATCTTTTATAACTGAGTGTGAATGCTAATTTGCCGCGTTTATAACCACTATTCAGCGTTTTGTATCATCAACATGAAAAACTTCCCATAGCAAATTGCAACGCAAAATTATTAATTACCGACGCAAGCGATGCTTATTTCTGCCCATATAGATGGAAGCGCGTTATCATTAAAATCTACAAAAAACGACGGCCTGTATGCGGTGAATAGTTAAAGAAGCTATGCGTGAAATACCCGCGACTTTTTCATAATTTGCGAAGCCGCAACAATATGATGCTTTCGAAGCTACAGGGGTCGGCTAATGAAGGCTTACAGTGCCGGACTTTGTCGATGGAATCAGGTCAAAACATCATGTGAGTCCAATTTACAACATGATTTAGACAACGCTATAGGGGAATGCGTTCCTCTAAACTATAATATTTTATTGTTTAATAGTGGTGCACTGGATGTGTGCCAAAAAGTTCATGTTGGTACACGGTCAGTGTCGGGTCATGGGTGTGGCATTGCGAATATTGATGTGACTCAAGGTGCTAGATATATTCCAGTGGTGGTCCTGGACTTGTAACCTATTCCATGTCTAATACCCCAGTTAGTTTGCAAAGATTTGGTAGGAATTAGACAAGTGGATCTAAAATACAGCTCGAAAGCAAGACTGTAACATGATACCACCAAAAGATGTCGCCAATTTTGCGGTAGATGATGTTGCTCTTGACATAGAAATATTATTTATTTGTGATTCTAATTGTTCACGAAGACAGCAATTTTCACTTGTATAAGAAAAGAATGAGACTAGCTTACTATACCCTGTCAAACTACCCTTAATCTTCAAGATTATAATGGGTGACATTTACAACACGAAATGTCTGAGCATTTCACAATCTGATGGACAAACTTGACCTGAAATGTGATTAATTGTAGCACTATGTAGTATATCAGACCAGTTTTCTTCTCGAGGACAACAGCGGAAGCTTCCGGGCTTTTGTCCGGACTGCACCGCTGACCTTTTTGTTAATTTCATTTAATCACTCTATAGTTCAAAATCAAACTGCTTTATTCGTTGAAGTGTTTGTAGCTGCCCAAGAATTGATTCTTTGTTTTAGGTGATGTTTTCTCCCTCATTGTTGGCAATTTTGCATCTGTCCTCGTGATGATTAGAACTTCTACTTGGTCTATTTTATTGCTTTTTGATCATAGTGTTGTGACCGGTTTTCTATCTCGAGTGATAAACTGATTAATCTTTTACAATTTCACTCCACTCCAAATAATATCATTCTAAACTATAACTTCTAGAGATTTTTATATTCAGTATTGACGTGTCTGAAGACCGATATTTCAATTCACATTTAAAATAAAGGTGAACTTAAAGATTATTTTGGACCTTGAGTTTGTCTCCCATGAGTGCCGTGTGTGAAATTCACATAAGATCCATAGCTGAATAAAAGGATTGGCGCAATTGAAAAACGGCACTTTCGGTGGCCAACTTTTAAATTCACATCACCTACTCAGATCCATATGTCTGTGACTATGTTTATCCGTTATCAATCTAGGAAAAACGTATCAAAGAACATGACTTTGAGTAAGGACTTTTTGATGAAACATCTCAAAATCACACAGGCTTCCCTCTGAAGTACGAGCCGAAGCATCACCGCCTTAAAAAAGGTTGTGTTGGCCGGAGGATGGCGGAAAGCTGAAGCTTGTGTCAGGAGACGCCCGATTCTTTTGTCGGTTGCCATGACATCGCATTGTCTTAAACTTGTGCTTCTTTTTTCTCTACTTCTCTATATAATAATATTGTGACAAATATTTCACAAATTCTGCTGCTATGTGTTCTTGTATCTGTTGGTTAAAAACATCTTCACTGTCTTCATCCGTAATTCTTCATCTACTCTTCTATATTGTGGCAAACTTTGTTTATTGCGCAAATTCTGATGCTATTGGTATTCTTATATCTGCTCGTGAAGAAGAAACGGAAAGGTCTCCATTGTCTTCAACTTGTGGAAGCATGATCATTGCAATCTGCGGAAGGTTCAGAAGAATGTGAAGCAGTCGAAGAACACATTCCTGACAAATCTTCAATTTTTCTTGTAAAAATAGCAGGAAGGATTGATCTGTCAAAGTTGAAGAACAGGAGCCAGAAACATTTTCATTTCCTTCAATTTATCGTACCATGATCTTAGCAAACTGTTTAATCTGTCTGTTTATTAATTCATTAATTTAGTTATTTATACGAACATCTATAAGAATATCTTCAGTTTCCAGAAGCATACGTGAGTGGTTGCATTTTTTGGATTTAGAATAAAATTCAAATGAAGAAGAAAGATCCGAAGAAATCTTCAAATCGTCGAAGAATTAGCAGGGGAAATTGATCATTGAAAATATAGCAAAAGCTCTATCAAAATCTTCACTTTTGAATACTCAAATAAGTGAATCGTTGCAATCTTTGCTAGATATAGAAAAACAGGAAAAAGATCAAAATAGCTGCTTTTTCATCAGTCTAGACAGCAAACCACATTTTTTATCTTTAAAAAATGATGTTGGAAACTCAGTTGGACAATCGGGTTGGCATGAATAAAGTGGAATGAACCTATTCTTGAACTCAGATCAAAGTTGCTTTATAATCAGTCTGGATAGCATTCCAGGGTCTGGAAATCACTTTTCTTTTCAAAATTTGTATAAGAAACCCTGTTGGATAATTTAGTTTGCATGAGTAGAGTAGAATGAACATATTCCTGGGAAAAAATCAAACTATAGCTTCTTTTCAGCAGTCTGGAGAGCATTCCAAAGTCTGAATACCACTTTCTCTTAAAAAATGTTGTAGAAGACCCCGTTGGACAATTTGGTTTGCATGAATAGAGTAGAATGAAAAAAAAACAGTCAAAAGCTGCTTTTCAATCAGTCTAAAGAGCATTCCAGAGTCTGGAAATTACTCTTCTCATTGAACTGATGATTCACAGTGGATGTCCATCTGCAATACTTTGCATGGCTTTTGTTATTTGGAAGTCTTCACAGATGTTGTACATACAAACCAAGACATATCAATAATCGTAGATCATACTAAAATCCTTTGGCAATCACCCACAATCGCAACAAATCTCGGATTATGGTTGCTGTGTAGAGTAGAGACTTCCCTACTTTGCCAGCAGGGTTCATTGAAGCTCTGGTAGGGGCCATAAATAAATCATGGCTTATTGATGTCAGCTTTCCAACTTCTCTCAAGAATGGCTTTGGTGATTTCATTGCACCAGTGGGAATAGTTGGGTGACGAGTGATTTTCAGTCCATCCCTTTGCTGCCTGTACCCTCTCAGATCATTGAAAATCATACAATAATTTTATCAATTCAAACTAGTATTCCTGGTTCCTGGAAGGAGAGTACCTGGAGTTGATGATGGTGATTCCGTGGCGGCAGTCTTCTGCGATTTATCAAAGGCCTTCTTCTGTGTTAGACATCAATCACTGTTACGCGGAAGCTTTCAGTCTACGGTTTTTTGGGAAATGGCTCGAAATCTTTCTTATTCGATCGCAAGCAAAGAGTTTTGATTGGCTCCTCATACTCAAGCGTTGATACTGTGACAGCGATCCTGTTTCTCTCGTACATCAACGACCTCAAGATATTAGAGGTGAGTTCACGCGTATTTGCGGATGATACTTCGATCATGTGGCAGGAGCAATGCTAGAAGAAACCATGCCTACTGACATCATAAAGGTTAAGCAGTGGTTTGATAATAATCTGCTCACATTGAGTATCAATAAGGGTCATGTTGTGGTCTTCAAGTGTGCCGTTGGTGGACTAGACTTTGGGCCTGTGCCTCAGCCTTGTCTTGTGGACCCTGAATTTTTGCGTCTGACTAGGAAAGTTACTCCTCTCGCTGTTTTCATCCTCGAGTCAGCTTGTCTTTTTTTTCAAAGTAAGGCATAAAGTGAAGATACCCACAATACTCGTCGTGCTTATAACGTGCCATTGCCGATTTTGAGTTCACTGATTTGTAGGTCCTAAGTTTTTCAACCAACTTCCTGCTTCCCTGAACTAATGCCATAATCCCGATAGTTACTCATCGACGATACTTTGCCGGCAATTTGGTAACTGGGAATCATCTCCAATATTGTTGACTTGAAACCAAGAGGCAGTCCAGAGAAAGCCATCACTGTGAATCACAACCACGCACCAGATTATCATAACCAATCTCAAATGATGGTTGCTCTGACCTAGTCAAAAGCTCCAAATCTTCTTGCAGATCGTCAATCAAAAAGGATATACATCAACTATGCCTCTGATGTAAGTCAATATTTGAGTATCATCACCAATGCTGTACCATTGAAATTAAGAGCCGTCACTTCACATCATGGAAATCATGTCCAATGTTGCAAATTTGAAGTCAAGAGCTAGTCTAGTGAAAGCCTCCACTATAAATAATAACAAAATCCTTTCACAACCACGCAATCCTAAACGATGCTCTGACCTAGTCAAAAGCACCAAGATCTACATGCTGACCATTTAAGGTCGGCCCTGTATGGAGATCCCGCTGGTCAATACATCGCGTGCAATCGATGGTGCGTGGCGCGCCGCTTGTGCCCTCTGACCTCCGTTTCCTCAATCTATAACTGTAGCTACGCTACTTGGCCATATCGAACAGCGATATTTAATTATATGTATGTATGAGGAATATGTGAATTACCGTACCACTAATATTCTTAGGCGTTACCTAGATGCTCTGATGCAAGACTAGTCGGCACTCAAATCACAAAGTTGACCCGCATCCCAGAGGCGGATACCCATCAGTGAGGTAGTCGCAGAGATAGCCATTTAAATTTTCAAAAGTCTCATGTGCACCTGTGCAGTACTATCTTAATGGCTTTATCTTGGTGATGTTTTGTATCTGAATCGGAATGAGCAAATCGATTTTTTCTTGGCATTGGCATCAATCAAGCTCAGAAAAAATTGAATGTAGTGTTGATAAGTTTTGAAGCAGTGGTCACACACGCACACTGAAGTTTAAGTTGATCGATGTCATTCATATTTATTCATCGATTACATTCACTCAAAACGTATTCAAAGCAACAAACCGCTTTTACACCATACAGTATGCAAATCGAAGCTAATCAAATGTCACTTTGGAATGGTATTAAATGATTTTTATAATTTCTCATTAAAATGCGATAATTTTCCATAAACATTAATATTCCCCCTACGCCAGAAAAAACAGTTTACCTTTCGGAGCCGTTATTGAACATATGTATTGTAATGTCATAATTTAAAAATCAAATGAATACACGTAAGTGTGAAATAAAAATTCAATATGCAGAAAATAGATCATTATTTTTTAAATCGATTATTGACTTGTGGAAGTAAAGAGTGTTTTACATAGATATCCCTAGGTTATGGAAATGAGATAACCGCTGACATGAGTAAATAGAGTAGAAATGTTTTTGCAATCGTATGATGCATAACTTAGATGACGTCAAATGCTACTCTCATTATTCAAATAAGGCTCGGTTTATCAACCTTCGGATAAATTGAAAGCTACAGTTTTATATGAACCTTAACTACTGTTTAGTATAGATTGGCTGCAAGTTGTTGATATGAAGATTTTGTTTTTTTCTTGATTCATTGGAGTGGGTATGATGTGAACGCGTGATGTGACTGATCTCTCATACTTTACAAAGAAAATCCTTATTCTCGACCAATCTCTGTTCCCAAGCAAAAAACGTAAAACAAACCTGCTGTTTTTTCACATTCCTCTCACGAAAAGCTTGATTTGATCTGAAACAAAATAAAGCAATACATTTGAAAACCATGATAATGTATGTAAAAATAAGCTCCAGCCTGCATAATTTGTCAAAAACACACTATTTGCGATGTCTTTTCGGTTCCTTTCATACTTCACCTGTTCTGGAAAAGTGAAGGATCAGATCTCTGTTAAGAAAATACAGAATTTGTCAGTTTTCACGTGATGTTATCTTTCATCAGTTTGTGAATGTAGTTCAGTGGACTAATTGATAATTGATCTAACTCCCTCACTAAAACTGACGTCGTCTTCTATCAAAAAATTCACCAGGGCTTACAGTATGATTTCAAATTGATGAAGAGTATTTGAAAAAGTAGTTTTAAGCTCTGTAAAATGGCATCTGTCAAGAATTGTGCCCAAAAGGTTTGATCGCCAGACCGTTCCTGGTTCTCCCTACAATTCAAAATATTGACTTAACTATGGTTTTAAGAGTCTTCATGGCCTACACATCATACTAAAATTTCATCAAATTATACTAGCCGGCTCAAAAGTTCCTTCTAAAAATAAATCGATGAGTACCCCTTACGGGCTCTGTATCTCCGTAAGGAAGCATCATAGAAAAGAAATATGAAAAACTATGGTTATTTTGACCTCCCTTATACGCTTCCGAAACTATGCCATATACTTACCGGACACCCTGTAGATGTGAAGTTGGCGAATAGGCGTTACAAATTTCCCAGCAGGCTGCTCTTCATTCGTCGTCCACTACTGTCCTCCTACTCATGCTCACTCCTCCAGAGTGACTATGTCGACCTCTTAGCTCTCCTAAACTCGCACAGCCTCATTGATGGGAACTCGCCGAGTGCCATCCTAACATTTAACGTTTTCCAGTTTGCATGACGATACCGCGTGGTTCCTTGTTTCGGCGTCTCCCCACATGGGCCCATTCGAGGCTCTCCACTCTTCCCAGGTTGAACTAAAACAGGTACGAATCAAAGTTTTTATAGCCTGACGAGTGCTGAACCGCCAAGATCTTTATACCAAGGTAGTCCCTACCGACTTTGGAAGTATATGGCAAAGGTTTCTCTTCCTTTGGAGAAAGAGGTCCAACTGTCCTGCCACTTCCTAATCTCAGCCTACCTTGTTCTCCCCTCAATTAGTTTCCCTTGTGCTAAAGAGGTTGTCGCTCTCTGTCGGTTATACCTCATTCAACTTCTCCACTGTTCTCTGGCCCTCTGTTCTCCTGCTCTGGCGCTTATTGCACCATCCGGATAAGCACGTGTGGTCCACCCCGTCGTCCGGACTCTCACTACAGTTATTTCATCCCTAGTGCTGGCCTCCAGGTATACATATACTCTGGGTGCGTACATTACTTCTTTGGCCAGTAGCCTGTGTGAGAACGGTCTTCACTAAACGTTGAAGAGACGACTATAAAGGGTCATGATCGTGTCTGACGTGAAATAGGCGCAACGCGCGGAACTTTCTCATATGGTAGAGTTCGGAAGTGTTGCTCGTGCAAAATGCCATGGTGATTTGGCATCAGGGACTGGATAATAAACAAATTCCTCCAAAACAACATGGTACCCATAGGCTACGTACTTCGACCCATCCCAATTGGAAAACCCTATACAAAAAGTTGGAGCAATTTTCAGCATTCTTGATACTGAATACTCAAATAAAATCAAATATTTATTTATTTAGCGAAATAGCTAGTTTACATACATACAATACATCGTAACCGTAACCTTTTGAACGTTTCTTCTGTTGACTCGAGGGGATGAGTCTCTGAAGGACGCGGGTTCGATGGCTACGGAGGACAGAAGATATTTTTCTGCCTGGTCATTGAGTGAAACCCCTCAATGGCTAATAACTAGTGCTTTGGTATCTACCATACCGTTCCTCTAAAAATCTACATTCTACTAAAAATCCTCATTCCTCACCTTTGACAATTCGTCTATAACTTCCTCCTTGAACTCTGGAAAGTATCACTGATGATCGTTCGCTGAAGACATAGCAGGTAGCACCTAATAGTGTGTGAAAAACTTTCAACATGTCACTAGGATGACCTCAATAGATATTACGTGGTCCGCGGTCCTTCTAACTGGGTTCAGGCAAGTGAAAATTAAATATCATGATTGATTTGTGAGGGATGTAGTCTTAGGTGTTACCAGGCCTTAATTCAAACTAACTCAACTCAGCTGATTTCAAGCATATATTATCACTCAAGATAGGTTTCTTAAATATACTTGATTTCATACTGTACTATAAAGTATCATTTACCAAAACCAGTCCATGACACTTTGCATCATCGGAGACGGTGAAATTGGATTAGAAGAATACATACTTTGACTTACCTTGGAAGGGGTAGCATGGTTTGGCTGGCGCCATCTCATCGTTTTAATTAATAGCTTGACATAAAATGTTGCTAGAATAAGTTAACTATCTATATTATTACCTAAGTGATGACATGGTTTGGCTGGCTCCATCTCATGGTAAGAATGTGAGACGAACGGCCACCACTGCCCTCTCAATGTGTGCTTTGACAATTGAATTCCCCAATTGTACGATACAGAGCCGTTGAATGTCATTGAAGTACTCGTCTTAAAATTTTGTAACATCTTGACTCGTAATTTGAAAAGTCATTCACCGGATTGGTAACATAAATTACTATACTCGTAACCACTGTCAATAGTTGATTAATAAACAAGTCAACTTATTGTGGACGTAACAAAAAAGTGTGCATCAAAATAATGTGATTACATTAATTTTCTCTTGTAATTATTTTTTTAAATGTCACAAACTGTTGAGTACTGATCAGATACGCAAGACAACGTATAATCAACACCTCATCAATTTATGGATTATATTTTTTTATACATGCATGCATAAATACACCACTTTCAAAAGTTCCACTTGGATAATAATTCACAGAAAAATGTCGATATTTACATTGAAAATTATAGGTACGAGGCGTGTGTGATTATAAGTCGATTTTTCATTTAACAAAGGTTGTTGGGAATAATTGACTTTATTAATTGATTTGTGAAAAATTTAATAAATTCTATAAAATAGCCTTCTCTTATACTCAGCTCCAAACCCATCAATCAAACTGGATATCATATTGTATCAAGAAGATACTGAGTCACTGTAACCCAATTCTTATTGTGCAAGACCATCAAGTATTATCATACCCACATATACCATGAATAACCATTATGAGTCTTAAAAAACACCTTGTAACAGACACCTGTTGGATTGTTTGCTAATGCATCGAACCCAAACCCAGTGGACAACTTTGACCACCTACCTGCTAAATGAAGCAATTTGTCAGTAAGTAGTGCTCCTAAAAAGGATTTAGATATATCCGCAATTTATGTATATGTAACAGTAATTAGCACCACATGCCCCCGTCTTATAAATACATCAAGCAATGTCAAATGTGTCAAAACGTATTTATCACAAATATCTTATTATTGGCGCAAAGGTAAAAGTTCCAGCGTTGAGAGTTGTGATATGATTAACCTTTAATAAATTATTATAATTATTTGTTTAGGTTTCAACTGAAAACAGACACGAACTATAAATAACTCGATGTCAAGTCGATTTGCATTTAGTATTTGGTTAATTGTGCTCGACGGACAGTTAGAGAATTGCAATAACAATGGCAATTATTAGCACATTCCGATAAAAACAAGAATTATGGCTGAGTGGATGGAATGGCGAAAAGTTCCCAGCTCTAACGGCTCGGTTAATTGTGAAACCTCTATAAGGAAAAGCGTTTGTTTCCGTTCTATTATTGTTTTACCATAAGTGATTTGACAGTAAATATTCAGGCAATTTGAAAAATTCTTCCAAATCAGTACTACAGTTGATGCATCATGATGATGGAACCACTTCAACAGCAAATGCTTATGATGTCATTCGTGGACACCTACGATTTCCGATGTTTTTTTTCTGATTCCTAACTTAAACTATAACGATAGTTTCAGGATTCTCCAGAGTTTTCACTCAAGAGAGAGGGAGTGTAAGATACCAATTCCGATTTCATCTGATCCAAGTGAGTTTTCCGATAGCTGTTTTATTCACCGGCGGCGTATGTCGTTGTGGAACCAGGTTGTTAATTTTTTTCTATTTCACCTCAGATCAGTGATGGTGGCGGCATATGATATTGTCGAATGGGCTTTCTCTTTGGAAATTTTCTCTGATTTGATTTTCCTAATTCCGGGGATTGTTTTATCATCATCACCATGCTATATCAATAGTTTTCAGAATCGCCTTCTATATGGTCAAATTCCGCAAACACCGTTCTTGAGAAAGTTCCGGATTTTTATAAGTAAAGGTGTTCTGGTGTTGCTTCAATTTTCCATTACATCACGACGGCTTTGGCCGCTATTTCTCACACTGTTAAAGTATACCTCGACAGCTTGCAACCCTTATTTAATCATGCTCCGATAACTCCGAGATTTATTTTGTTTGTTTTTGCATATCCGTTTTATTTTGGTTTTCCACCTTCAACCGTTTGCATATTAGGGATTATATTTCACAACTGCCGTTTGAAGGTAGTTCACTTTCATCTTTCTGGTTCGGCGACCAATAGGTACATGTGAATTTCGAGAAGAAATTGATTTATCCGACCCCGCAGTTTGATTGTTCTTTATTGGTTAAAGTCGTCATTACAAAGCGCAACCTCTGCAACACTGAACGCACCTCATATCAGTCATATCACAATAATCCAGAAGACGGCGCCCAAGTTACGGAGAATATTCCACTCATGTACAAAAAATCCCATAAGAGCAGTTGAATTTTCGGAGGCTTACAGCGATAACACCAAATCGAAAATACCACTCTGTCATGGCAACACAAATAAACACGTTGTCAGATCAATCGATATGGCAACGACAATTTTTTGACACAAATAACCACGCTGTCAGGGCAATCAACATGGCAACGCAAATTTAGTGTAGTTATATTCTAGAATTCGTGAAATATTCTTCTAAATACCATTCGTGCTTTAAAATTAACCGGTAAAATTTTCGCTCATGCATGTTTTCTCTACAAATTTCACTCGACCTCCGGTCTCGTGAAATTTTGAGAAAACACGCATTCGTGAAAATTTATCGGTAATTTTTAAGCACTCGTGGTATTACCTTCGAATATTCCACTCATGTACAAAAAATCCCATAAGAGCAGTTGAATTTTCGAAGGCTTACAGCGATAACACCAAATCGAAAATACCACTCTGTCATGGCAACACAAATAAACACGTTGCCAGAGCAATCAACATGGCAACGCAAATTTGGTGAAGGTATATTCTAGAATTCGTGAAATATTCTCCTAAATGCACTCGTGGTATTACCTTCGATAACACCAAATCGAAAATACCACTCTGTCATGGCAACACAAATAAACACGTTGTCAAAGCAATCGATATGGCAACGACAATTTTTTTTCACAAATAACCACGTTGTCAGGGCAATCAACATGGCACCGCAAATTTAGTGAAGTTATATTCTAGAATTCGTGAAATATTCTTCTAAATACCATTCATGCTGTGAAATTAACCGGTAAAATTTTCGCTCATGCATGTTTTCTCTACAAATTTCACTCGACCTTCGCATTCGTGAAAATGTATCGGTAATTTTAAAGCACTCGTGGTATTACCCCCGAATATAATCTTCCGACCCCGCTAACATCTTGCATAGTCCAAAGAACGTCACAAATCGAACAAAATGGGAACAATTTTGATCATTTTTTCTAAAAACCAAATCCATTTTGCTGATGATGGATTCATCTTAATTTTATTATTGTACCTACAACTCTATTATTATGCGACTTTCATACCTATAGCTTATTTCTGTTAAACCCCCAGCTTTTTTTTGACCAGTTCTTCAAGTTATTGAAATAAATCACAACTTTGAAAACATTTTCATACGACATTTCGATCAACACTCAATACTATCTTTGATTGTCATCAAAGTTATGTGATATGTACAGGGTCATTCTTCAAATATTGCCACATTCCCTTGGTCGATATTTCAAAAATTATAAAAAAAAAACACAGCTCATGTTTTGGGTTTTACAACGATGGCTACCTTTTAAATAAATCGATGGGTTCTTAGCATTTTTCGCTGGTCCATACCATATTTCCCACAAACAGAGCACAGCGAACGCACCAAACACCCTTTCTCTCTCTAAACAAAAAAAAAATAAAACGTGGAATGTGAATATTGTCGAGAGGATTCCCAGGATATTTTTAGTAACATTGACCTGACTTGTCAAACCAATCTACAGCATTTGGATGAAGTCGAAAGTTGCAAAGTGAATCTATTGGAATAATTTAAACAACTAAATATCTAGTTTCCACGGGGGATTTTTTTATCATCAAATTTTGCTTTTAAAAGCACCCTAGGTTAGAACGACAGACGGAAAAGTGGAAATAAAAGTCCGGAACCAAAAACTAAAATTAAAGACGGGTTCAACTGGAGAAGGATTGAGAATTTTTCAAATCATTTTGACTTACTCGCGTTCAAAAAGTCATGAAGTGTTAAAATCTGCAAAGATTGAAAAACGGTTGTGAGAAATCGGTACCACCAACGTACCTGATAAAATTCTGAAAATCCGGAATCCCAAACTGATTCCAGTACGAGAAATCTCCTGATTTGTAACCCAAAGTTTGTAAATCACGAGAATTCAAGATTTGAAAGAAAACTAGAAATGAAATAAAAACCCATTTGAAAAAGTTTTAGAGAAAATAATAAGCAATGGCGGAAAGTATCATCAAGTTAAATAATTTTTATGTAAACTTTTTTTTATATTTTTTTAAATTTTGAAACTCATAAAAAATCTACTTTACGCCAAAGTCTGGTTCCATTCCGTTGCGTACTTTTTGTGCAATACATTGAAACAGATAATTTTGCATCGAACGGGTGATGTAAGCTCTTAAGTGTCAGGAAAAATCCGCGAAAATCGTTTACAGTCAATATTTATTCATAAATGTCAAAATGATGAAGCTGAATGTAGTTTTTGTTGATATTTTAATGACGTTTCACAGGTCCTGTTTGCCATTTGTCACGGGGAACCTGTCAACATTCCCATTACATTTTATCAAAATAACAAAATGATGTTGTTCATTAATGTTAATATTTTGATGACTTCTTACTCTCAGATTGTCAAAATTTTGAATAAGTCCCAACAACCTTCAATAAATACAGAGACATGAAGAAAGATCTACTCAGATATGGACAAAGCTAAAACAAAAAATAACGAAACGAGGGTGTGGACACTGAATAGAGTTTTTCAAAATCAAAAGAAAACTATAGGGTGGCCAAATCTAATTATTAAATTGTGAGCTTTGAAAGACTTCACATATTATTATAATCTGAGTAACTTTGGATACAGAACAATATATTGAATGAATCCAATGATGATTCGAAAAGAAAACAAAATTTCCCTCTTTACCTTGAAAGGAATTCATAAGCTCATGAAAATGCAAAACAGCAAAACAAAAGTCATTGCTATCAACAATCCAGAATAATGACCTCACTCAAGAGGTCGCCTTTTTCACAAGCAAATTCCAATATGCAAATGTCCCTTTTTATTTACCTAACTGTACTTGTGTTATTCATATTTGCCACCGATAATTACTAATCAACGAACAGAAACAAGATTTATTCGTCGAATAATGAATAACTTTAATCATTTTGCAAATATAAGAAAATTCTCGTATTAATAAAATTTCACGTCAATTACGCGTCGACTAATCTCATAAGTCGATTTTTCAGCTTTAAAGGATTATTAACAAGCCGATACCTACTATTAATTATATTGTTGATTTGGCAGGTTATAAGTTGTGAGTTATGTCTGATATCTTGATTGCGGGTTATTAAGAAGTTAATTTGTTAGTTTTAATTTGCTGGCAATCAGCAATGATGTCTGGTTTAACAACCCACGCAGTCGAAGGAAAAAAGGAATTGATAAATAAAATAATTACACATCAACCGGAGCACTACTTTGTATGCAAGACGAAATTCGATGCAAATAACAATTGTTGTCACACTTTCAATTTGCAGGGGAAAAAATGCAAATATTATTTAAATCGTACATCGAAAAGGTCTGCCCGCAATGACAGTTATGATAATCGGAATGCTTGATAAAAATTATGCAGCGTGCATGATTGATCAAAAGTGTTCATAAACATTCCCCTTTATGCTGGAAAATCCAATAACAGCCACTTACCTTCTGGCAAAGGTAATAGTCTTTTAACAGTTGTTTTTCGTTAAAGCCACGCGGCAACCGCACGCTCAATTATTGTAATGAGGTCGTAATTCTCCCCGTGAACTTTGTAGGGATCCACTTTCACCCTCGTTTGGCGCCCATTACCAAATTAGAGGTAGCTTTGTATACGATCTGCACCAATGCAACTAAACAAAACACTCTGTATTTTCTTGAAAACTCGTACAACAAGAAATCCATGTGTCATATGGATAATCTACAGGGTGCTTCCTGATTGCTCACATCAAATATAAGGTCGTACTCCTGAGTTTATTTCAGGAAAAAAAGTTCATATAAACGTCATGGGTCCGGAAGTGCATTTTTTTAAAGATACAGGGACTAAAACTCTTACAAAAGATCGTTTTTCTTGGAAATGTTACAATAATTCCACTCGAAGCGATTTTTTTTGAATTTCGCGGATTTATTTTTAGTAATAAAAGTCTACTTTAGCCTTAGCGTGGTAAAAATTATAAAGACCAGGGCCGTCCCGAGGGACATCTTACCGAATCACAGGTCAACAACAAAATTGATCTTTTTGAACTAACACCTATTCAAAGTAATTTCGAGACCTAAATCCGACACTGGTCTTAGTTTCATCCTATCACATCCCAATTTTTCACAAATCAATATCTAGGGATAAAAAAAATAAAAATAGAATAAATATTGATAGCATACGCAGCGCCCTCTAAGGGGTACATAAAAACTGATAAGGAATTATGATTTCTCACCTAAAAAATAACCCGGAAACCAGTTTTTAGCAAAAATTACAGCTCCTATTACTCCGAAACGAAGCCCGATAGCAAGGTTTCTTATTGAAGTGCAAACATTATTTTGGGTCCGACTAGTTCCTATTAGTCTTCCTGACATTCACGACCTTTTTTCTCCAAAAGCAGATAACTGTATTCAAATTTGATATTTACATGGGTTTTAATTTTGCAAAAATATCTTACGTGATACACAGAAATCGATAAAAAAATTGAAATCAGACAATCAAAAATACAAAATTTTTCCCACTGATCGTTTTCGAAAAAAGAAATAGACTTTCACACTCTGCAAAATATTTGTATTTATTTTTTTAACGCGTCACGCATTTTGAAACAAAAAAAAAACGAGACCCGATAAAGAGAAATTCTAAGAAGCAAAATAGCTATTTACATGACCTAGGGACGAAAAACAATTTACTCCGGCGGAATGAATATAGTTTTTTCTACTACCGTTAATATACAGGGTGGTCGTGCATAATGTTAGCCCCTCTTAAAATGCAAAACCAGCACAAAAAAATTCATACGCACCGCCACTTGTTTTTGAAAAAAAAATCTTTCCGGGGAGACAAAGAACTATTTTACACCCTCAGTTGCGCGGGTAGAAAATTACATTTTCTAGTAAGGTAGTAAAAAAAAGTTGTATTTTTGATTGCTTCATTCAAGAAAAAAATAGAAATTACAATACAAAGTCAGTGGCGTAGATTTTGGATTTTTTAACTCTCTGTATCCTGAAAATAATGCACTTCCGAACACATAATTATATGTATGTAATTATTTTCATGAAATTAGCTCAGGAATATGCCTTTCAATTTAATGTACGCAATTAAGAAACACCCTGTATTTACATATAAGGTTACATATAAGGTTGCACTCCTGCGCAGAACTCTCTATATATAAATTGGAAATCATCGTCCGTTTTATGCTAAAAAAAAAGGAAAAGAAGTCTTGCGTTACGTATGGTATGACATATTACTCACGTAGGCTTCGCATGGCGTGGAGGTAGTGAGAACTACGCCATATCACGTGACTTTCATCTGATGCGGATGACATATGCGCGAACCAGATTATTCGTTCCTAAGATATCTGATCTGTAAGGGGAGGAGGGTGTGAAAACCACAGCACATGGTCCCTAAAATCGTTCCAGCACTTCTTAAAAAGCGTGTATGAGTGTACCTTGATCTTATCTTTGGCTGCTGACGTGCTCAGACCCACGAGGAGCTCTGGTCCTGATGGTTGTTACCTATCAGCTTCACTCCTTTGATGATAGGTAACCTCCTGATCAGGTTGATTTCCCTCTCTGTGAGGGTTGGTTTAGCTTGGACATGATAAAGCTGGTGCACGGTTATGTCATCCGCTGCATGACTATCTGTTTTGCAATGGCAGTTAGTTCTGCTTAGAGAACATTTGGCATGGATCCAAGAGCTTCAGTAAGGTGCTTGAGTAAGAGATTTAGAACAACTCCATACGCCATGAACACTTTGGTTTTGGATCCATCAATGGAAATATTTGTTACACCTGGTATCATGTTATTACCAATCGGTATACTTTTCAAGTTTAAAGTGTAGGGTGTTGACGACGAAGTGTTGCTTGGCAGAATCCATTCTAACCTCCAACGGTGGGAGTAAGTACGTTGCCACTCGCCGGATGATGCGGACTCTCTTAATTCTAACAGTGTGCAAGGTCATATTTGTGATAAAATTACAGATATCCGATGTCAACCGGTATAGAGTCGTATCAAATGCCAAAATATTTGTGTGAGTGGTGCTCTCCTGATACCGGTTTGGTTGCGACTAGGATACGTCAGCCAGGAAGTTAACGACAACCCCCTTGACATGAATGTCAAGAGGCGCCAAACATATAATCACTTTCAATGCCTTATCGGTGGCACTTCATTGAGGTATACCTACCATTCTTTGGATATGGTCTAATTTTCGACTAATGGTGGTTTTTTTTACTTCAATAATAGATCCATAACTAAGCATAGCTCTTATGATGACTGTGTAGGTCCACACGACTACTTTGCTAGGGAAATTCCATGTTGTACCAATGATTCGCCTAGATTTTTGTATGGTAATATGAGAGTTTTACTTTGGCATATTGTCGAGTGTGATAGGTGTAGGTACCTACTTCTAGATAGATGAGCTCCGGAGTAAAGCTTAGTTCGGTGCTAGTGAGAGTCCCAATTTTCCTTTTCTTGTTAATAGGATACCTTCCGTTTTCATGAACAAAATATTTATCATTAGACCTCTACGATGAGAAATAAAAAATTCCAAGTTTAACACCACTTTACCAATCTAGTTTGACTATAATACTTCGAGGGAATGTTATCTTAAGAGCCTCTCGGAAATGGAAAAAATCAATTCAATCAACGCAGCTCACATGACCAGAGACAATGGAGCAACCGGCTTGAATATATTGGCAAACGCACTCATATAATTAATGGAACGATATTCTGCATTAAGGACACTTCGTTGGGAGATTCAAAATGTATCGTCCATTCCACTGATAGTCTAACACTCCCTATATCCTAAGGTAGAAAACACTGAAGTTGATCCATTTGAAATAAATTGGAAATATAGATTACAATCACATAAGAATGTAAAAGCTGCAAAATAAACAATAATATATAACCAAGTTTAGATTGCTTTATACCCGTGCGACTGAATTGTCCATACAACTAATAGGTCCACATACTTTCCCACAAGCCAATAAATCTCCCCCACTAAAAAACTGAACTATAATTCACAAAATAAGCAAATAATTTAAAGTCCATTTAGCATATCTTGGTATTGACTTGCATCATCAATAGCAGCATACACCACAACCAATTATTACGAAAATTAATAATATTTCACAACATGGATAATACACGCTTCATCCACTAGTGCATTGGAATAAATCAAATTCATTTATTTATTCGCGAGTTTATTAATCTATTAGACACACTTTCTGCTCCAGTAATCATTTAATTGAGTCAAAGGCGTCTGATTGCATAACCTTGACTTTAAGCTAGATGAAAAGTGGTTCTAGTTTTTCGAAAAAATGCACTACGTGACCACGACGTTAAACCGTGAAGAAGTAAACAGTAGCTGGAAATAGGACTTTGTCATTGTAAACATCCGTAATTATTATTATTTCATGATTTTTGGGTGCATGGGAAGAGTAAGGAAACCTTTCACATCCAACGTTTGTGAAGCTTCTTATGGGGACATTGAATTCAATAGGACATGCCGGATTTGGTCTTCTATAACAAGCAAAGTTTATCTGGTCAGATCTCTGCATATATCAGGTCAGTCTGATAACTATCTATAGGTATGGCGGATTTTTTTTTCAGCAAACCCCTTGACAAAGTTGTGTGAAAGAGGCTCAAGATAATCTTTTATGGTTTTCAGACCATCTACATGTCCTCTTTAACCTCTCTCGAGCAAATTCTAAAGGAGTCTTGTAACTTGAGGATAGTTGCTAAGATGCCTGCATGTCATCACTCTCTTCCACTCTTTTTTTTCGGTTGGGAACCTCGATTTAGGAAATTTTTGTGAACAGCAGTGTAGTGATTTTGACACCAAGGCATTGAGATCTTAAGAAGACAAACATTCATGATTTCGCAATGAGCTCACTCCCTGTCTTCTTTTCTCAACTACCTACTACATAAAAAGCTACGTTCCGCATATTATTATGACGTTACAGCGCAATAGAAACAAATTACTTTCGCGAGAATGACATACAGTATGTGTGTGTATCGTGAGTGTTAATTGCGGTTACTTCCTCCTATCACAATCTAGCTTTCGTAGATTTTGCGGTAGA
Source organism: Orchestes rusci (assembly GCA_958502075.1). Lineage (NCBI taxonomy): Eukaryota > Metazoa > Arthropoda > Insecta > Coleoptera > Curculionidae > Orchestes > Orchestes rusci. Next base: position 16,593,298 of record OY293311.1, read on the forward strand.
TGTCGCCATGTGGCCATTCCTTCTACTTCGAGAAACAGAGGCCTTTTGGCCATTCCTTCTGCTTTGAGGACCAGACGCCTTACGGTTGCATGTCACATTGTGACCATTCCTCCTACTGTGGAACGCCTTGAGGCCATTCCTTCTACTTTGACGAACAGAAGCGTCGTGGACTGGCTCCCCGGTATAGCCTGTCGCCCTGTGGCCATTCCTCTTACATTGAGGAATGCCTTGTAGCCTGGCTTTGCGGTTGCCTGTCACCTTGTGGCCATTCCTTCTACTTTGAGCCTGGTGGCCTAGTTTTGCGGGTGCCTGCTAGCTTGCGGGTGCCTGCCTTGTGGTCAACCCTTTTGTGCCTTGTTACCGCTTTGAGTTTACATCACGAAATTATATAACTGATTTCTGACAGTGGGCAGTTTAGTGTGTGTTCCAGTGATATTCATGTACTCTCTATCATTATAGATTGTGCAAGACAAGTTTGAATGGAGTGACGGGTACGTGTTCCGGTATTCAATGAGTGTTGTTTTGCGTCATACTTGATCCAGTTGATTCTTATCATACATAAAATGTGTCTCTCACACAAAAAACTACGCAAATAGAAAAGGAAAAAGGACATTATCTTTCTTTACTGGGTTACAGTATCCTGGATTCAGGAAATTGTTAATGGTCGATCATCTGTTCTTCTTAATAGAGATTACAAACTTTTGCGAAAAGATTTATTCCCCTCAAACTGAGTGAGTGCTTCAAAATATTATATGATTATTGTGGATAATAAATTCATTAAGTATTGTTTTAATTTGGCTGTATTCAATTATTTTAATTTTCTAGATATAATTTTCCGTTCCAAAGGTAGTGGCCAAAGATAAGTTGAATATTTTATGCATAAAAATTCCTTACAAAATTACATTATTTCCATTTAGGGCAATTCAACTCCGTAGGGGCTCAATTTCACATGTTCATAATCATTACATTTTTGTTCGCACACATTTTACATGTAAGCCCGATCATTATCCATATTAAGCACATCATTTGAGGAGATAATAGCTTTTTTACACGCGCTTTCGGACCGGTCTGACCTCTATTCCGGTTCCAAAATATCATTTCGATATCATCGGCAAAATCAAATTACCAAATTATTTACGCCGACTGAAATTGCGCTTTAATGCCGTTTTGTGGAGTATTTATAATGCGGTACTGCTAATTGAGACGAGTTATGAGACGCTTATGTTTATTGATTTTTTTTCTGAGCTTGACCACTTTGGGTACACATTATATATTCAAAAGTATTGCACTAACAAGCTCAAAATAAACTCATGTGACTATATTCCTCTTTTTTCTTCTTGGTGCAGATCCAGTAAACCCTTAAAAAAACACCCGTCAAATAATGTCATGTTTGCACATCCAAACACCCTCTCTGATAGTTTTTCTGACTTTTCACCCCTTGGTATTATGATTTAATAGAATGGGCATATAAAGGCGATAAAGATCCCTAACAGCCGTTGCGTGTACAAGGGAAATAACAGTTATAAGCCGAAAAAATGCTGACCATCAGTTAGCTCTTCGAGTCGCGTTTTTCATGGGGGATAATTGGATTGGAGTGTTTGTTCAAGGCCAGATGATGGTGATTTGGCTGGAAGAATAAATCGTCAGTGCCGTAGGATGACATGTCCACTCAGCAAAACATTCAGCTTCTGCATCTCTCAGAAGTCATAAAGATTCAACTAGTCAAAGTTAACTTGAAAAATTAAAAAAAAAATGAAGAAGAAATTCTAGGTTTACACTTTGATATATTACTTTCAGTCTATTATAGATAAATGATTGATCTCTTAATCACCGCAATTGCCAATGAATTTATGTCCTAGTTGAAATTGAACATTTTATCTAATTCAGTGCGCTTTACCATAAATGCCGATGCTTTGGAAATAAACCTCGTTCAATAATTATGGTTACAATTATTTATTTGCAATAAAATATATAAAAAAAAATATGATGACAATCAGGATATGCCCCTATTGACATTGTATTAATAACAGTTCCTTATCTCGCTGAGCTATATCGAAAAGATATATACATGCAGATTTATTACACAATATTAGATTAATTGTTTAATTGTTGTTCAGCTAAGTGACATTAGAAATTATTATATCCTTCAGATAATCGCCGGTAAGTTAAAAGGTTATATGCTAAATAATGGAGAAGTATGCCGTTGTAGGAGTATGCCTCAAGGATTGATTGTAAATTATTATGAAGTATTTAATGGATTGAGAACACTTACGCATATTCTTTTGTTGAGTTCGACATGGTTCTATATTGGAATTGTCCATTTTGTCTAGACATTGTGATAACGGTCAATAAAAATAATGGGCGCCAGTTGATTGTACTATTTCTTAGGGAGTTGGCCAAGATATAAGAAAATGCACCAAGGACACAAACAACAGAATGAATGAGACTCAACACGTCCAGAGGAGGAGGGATTTCCTAATCGACTCCAATGCCAATTAGGAAGGTATTTCTGTATTTCTCAACTCAGCACGTGGATAGATAACACGAGCGCATCGTTCGACTCAACAACACATCAAGCGTTACTGTCCTGCTAGGATTCCCGTATTCTCCAACGTTGTTTTTTGTAATTAATTTTTCCAACAAAGCTGTGAGGATAAAGAAGTCATTGATGAATCTGCGGTACCAGAATGTGACTCCTATGAATCTCCTAAGTTCTTTGGCTGTCCGACTTTCTCGACTTCTATTGTGCAATCGAGAGAAGAAGTTCTCTCTATTTTGACCGTCTCTCTAAATAACACTATAGCCTCCAAAGACCCTCGTTGACTGTTGATTTCTAGTTCTTCACAAAACTCCGCTGTTTTCCGGTGAATGAAAGATGTTTGGGAATCTGTGTCTAATACCTAATCAATGCGTTTATGGCTTTATTGTATGCTAGTGTTATCTTGTCATGAGCCCAAGATTCATTGGGGATTGTCACGTTATTGCAAGAGGTCCTCAATACTCTCACCTTTGTCTTGCTGGCATTTCCGTTTTCTCTGTGGCAGTAATAGTCTCCGGACCTGGTCCCTATGTTGACTCAGTAACAGCAAAATGATTTCGAGGCTGCTCTGGACTCCCAAGTCAAATGTTCTCTTTCTCCACATCTCCAACAGAATGAGTTCCTATCATAGTCTGCGAACAAACATCTGGCATTCTGGCTGTATTTTTGTTTAGATCCTCTAGATTTCCTGGTTCCTTGTGAATCCACCATGCATCCAAATCAATGTCTGTATATAAGTCTATGACTTAGTTCTCAATACTTTCGATATTTCTATGTGTCCTCCCACGAATTTTCTTTCCGAGTGCTGTCTTAAAATTTGGGGACATGAAGAAAGTTGTGAGATCTTCCAGGATGGCTTCCCAATCATGCCAGAGTTTGCAGTGGTTCCTGTACCATAAAATCGCCTTTTCTTCCAATATTCTCTCTCAGCATCTGGTCATCGGTAACCTAGTTCCAATTCCGCTGAAAGTTCTAAGAATTCGACATGATCTCCAGACCCACTTTCGAACTTTATCTAGAAGTGATGAGTCGTCTCCTTTGACGTTAGTGGTCTCTTTTGTTCGGACGAATGCCTCGTGTCGTCATTGTTTTCAGTGTGGTGTGTCCTTCTCTGTAGCTACTCGTTCTCCATTCACACTTCTGCTTTTCATACTCCTCTCTTTTGGATGTGTCACAAATCGTTAGAGTAAGTCGCTCATCTTCTCCTTCATTTTGGACTGATTTGTATCACGGTGCATATCATCATCAAAAAAGGATAAGGGTGTCATCAACAACCTCTGCGCGTTCTTTTTCAGTGTTGATGATTATTATGAACAGAGCTTTGGAACATTTTACTTCAAGTAATGAAAATCATGATGTTCTTGCCTGCAGAGTGCAGAGCGAAAGCACAGTAGTAAATAGAGGCTCCACGATACATTCACAACGGTATGTTCTTGCACATCCGGCAGTGACGTCAGCGTGTGAAAAACTAGAGGTCACCAAGGTTTCTTGTTTCACGACAGTCATTGTTGCCAAATGTTGCTTTTGTGGGAGACGATAGACATACTTTCACACATCCTCTGCATAGTTGGTAGTCTTATGATATCCTCATTATGCATTACTGCGCGAGCTTGCCCGTGGTTCTCCTTTGCATCTCCTTTGTGGGTTCTGTTGAGTGCGTTTCCTTTTCATGGTCAAGGCTTTTGTCCGTTGTTGACCAACTTTTCTTCAAATGTCTGCAATTTGCGTAACAGTATTCTTTGAAGACATTGGATGATGAAACCTTTTTTGATTTTACGCCTGAGCTGATGGGACTGCACCTGAGCCAAAGATTCTCAGTTTGATCTTGGACCATTACTCGTAGAGCATTTATATGCAGACATCATGAAAACAAGAAGCAAAATTCACTATATCCACAACCTTGAACCTTCTAGGTGGAAGGTTTCTGAATAATAAAGCCACAATAGGCTGTACTTTCTCCACTTTTTGATTACCTATCAAATAAATTGATAGCAAATATGACTGCAGGGCAAGGAATAGCAATAAGATAATTATTTGTACTTGGTGTAAAGATAATTATACATAACGCAGCTACAATGGAACAATCACAATAATTGGCACCGTTAATTGTACGAACAGTTAGATGCATTCCAAATCGAACTATTCCCGATAATTGCCATTCAAAGAATGGTTTGTTTGGTCAGATCAACTTCCTTCGGCCAACTGCAAATTTTCTAATTTAACCAACTGGGCATCGCCCACTGCGTGCTCATTATGGAAACCCATGATTGTTTTAGCAAAATTAATGTTCCACATAGAAACTAAATAAGACCCATCAAAACAAACCGTCAATTGAAGATTAGAAACCCAACCGATGGTATGCACGTGCTGCTGTATAAACCCAGTAATAAGAAGTAATGTTAAATGATTATTTATGAAATCGTTTACATCTGTAACTAGAACTCGTTCGGCTTAATAACGTCTATCGCATTCATATATCGCAATGAGCCAATATGAAAATGAAATCGGGATGTGTTGTGGCAATATCGGATCGGTTTACGACTGTTCGTTTATCTGCTTTGGAGAAATGGTCTGTCTTGTTTGGCAAATGGCGTAATGTTATCTATTTGGAAAGTAGTCGTGTTGCAACTATTCGATGATTGTTCAAATAAGACTTTGGTTGGTGTCTGTAATATAAATACCCAACTCAAGCACGCTGAATTATTGTCTCTTTTGACAATAACTCATACCAGAGAACTTGAGCAACACGCTGTAAAACTAGATTTGATTTAACAACTGAAATTATTTACGTCGCATTAGGCATGCGCATATAATTTGCATAACGATCACCTCTTCGATCATCTACTGGAAAAAGTACTGTCGTTTCTTCATAATGTAATTAGCATTTTAGTCCAGTATATATGGACGTTGTAAAGCACAAGATGATTTTTGAAAGCCTCATCATCTCATTCACCTTTACGTCTGGTTTCAATCTTACATGTTGGTGTGGCAGAACTTCACTTTTGGACAGGAAAAGTGTAAGGTCTCAAAAAAATGGTTTTCAAGATTACAGAGGACAAGATGATGATTCTGAGTAATTTCGATCTTTTGATATCAAGTAGATTCCACTTAATGTAGTCTTAACTGAGTGAACTAATTTCAACCAGCTACCATGGTTGATGATTCTGGTGGTAAATATGTCTATTCTAGTAAGATTTCTTTGATTAGATCACATTCCCACTCTTTTATTGATGTTGACAGCTCCATATAGATTGGTATCCTTGTCTGAGTATACGTGCATTGGTCTTCTTGTTTCTATCACAATTTCCATGATAGTTGAGTCTGAATTAAGTATATCGGTTGTTTATACTTATGAAGCCGTATCTTCCTTCTCTCTAGAGAATCATCAAATGGAGCAGAATAGTAAGCTTCTCTCCACATGATGGGCAAAGTGTGACAAATTAGTGAAGTTGCGATGGGCTTCATCCGCTGTGATTGAGATTAGAACTCATTTTGTCCAGTCACTCACCCTGTTTTCGGTCGAGGCAATGCTTCAAGCAAAGAACATTGCGGCTGTGTCGTTCGCACATTTTTTGAAAGTGGCCAATCTTTCATAATCTTTTTCCAGAGCTCGGACGGTTAGCTGAAGCACAAGTCCCTGGGGATATTTGGTTCCAACAAAACGGAGCTACGTGGGACACAGCGCAGAATCCAATGACAAAACAGTGGCAGATGGTTTCTGCGTGCCTCATCTTCTCTGTGAGGGACGACTTCGGGTGGCCGGTATATAAGATCACCGGATTCCATCATTTGAGATTTTTCTGTACGGAGCTACCTCCAGAGCAAATGAATGAAACTTTTGATCCTAATTTCTGAAGACTTTATGCATCAAAACAAGTGGATTTTCCAAGTGATGCATGAGTAGCTAACTCAACTATTCGTTATTATCACAAAATGGTCTCTGTACTTCCACAGACAAGGATAATTTAGTATTGTCATCACGTCATCATAGATTTTATGATTCATGAATAGCTTTGTGGATTTTGCTCATTTACTTCCACATCACCATTTAATATAAACATAACCTCGTTATCACTATGCGAAGCTTTGGCATCAAGACCCCACCACCAAACTGTGATCATCTGGCATAGCTGACTATTTGATAAAATCTCCTGAGATTTCGCACAGTGATTTGGATTGGTACTAGACTTTGAGACCAATACAAGATACATAGTATAAGATTTTCGTTAGGGAGCAATCTTAGCTAACAATAAATTCTAAACCATGAAACCTTGAGGCTATTAAGAGCATATCTGACCAAAAAAAAAAAGATCCAATCAGAAACCGATAGATTAAATGCTTGTTTATGGGCAGAAAAATAACAGCAGAAATAGGAGGGAGCTCTCCAGTGGAAGGCGCTTCCCAAATGGACAGTTTCATCCGCCTAGTTATGGTCTATTGAAGTGGAGGCCAAAAGTGATGGACATAACCATACTGGCAAGCACCGGACCTATCTAAGAGCTGATGCAATAAAATTAAATGTTGCAAAGAAGAAGTCTGAGAGTTAACCCACAAAACCCGGTAATTATACTATTTTCCGGACATTCCAGGAATCAAAAAACCAACAACAACAAGAAAAGGTTCAAGGGAGGTACCAAGTAAGTCCGAAACTCATCTGTAGATATACAAAAGTGTACATCCACGTGGATATTGGAAAATGGGGGCAGAGCTTGGACTCATACTGGAAACCAATCTTCTTCTACCAAATAGGAAAGACCTAAACAATTGGTTGGAATCACCAGAGTATACCACCCAGTAAAGAAATATGGGTATAAGGTGGATAACGATTCCTGTAGATTCTGTGGAAAGTAAAACAAATCAGTACACCATATATTGATGGAGTGTGAAGCTTCCAACAAAAAATGGTAAGGTCGTTCCGAAAAGCACTGATATCTTGGAAATAATGATGCAAGATCTACAGTACGTACGTGTGAGGACTCGAAATGGACCCAAAGGTAATACAGTATTTACCTCTAGGTTGACAGTTGACACAAAAGACCTTAAAATCGAGGTGTCCAAAGGCCTTTGGTAGTACCTAAAGTCATTCACGTGTTGGACACCACTGAAGTGAAATAGAACAAATCCTTTAAAGTAATCACGATAAATGAAACATAGCTACAAATGATGAACTGATACCCTACTCAAGAAGTGATAGTTATTTACCGATATGAAGCTAAAAAATACTATTTGACTGGACTATAGTCAACACTATACGTGGAAAAGCGAGAGCATATCCTCGTTAATTCATTCGTTGTTTGACGAACTCGTTAACAGAGAAACAATACCTGGTGTAATTTTTGGACAAACATTCCTTAGCCCAGGTGTTCCTTTTGTTTCTGTTTCCGATTAGAGTGTCACTTCGACTAGACTTTTTCCAAAAATTGCAATGAGGAAACCCAAACAATACATACAATGTTAGATCTTTATCGTCCAAAACTTATTCATCACCTTTCAAAAGTCTTTTATATGCTGGATATGTTTTGTTATGTTACACCACAAAGGGTACTCATGGTGTCATATGACACTTGAAAAATCTGAAGATGTTCCAAGGGATAAGTAGCCCTCGGTAGTGGCTTTTTGACAAAGATCGATATTGTTAAGCGCAGCCACACACGAAGATTGTAATTAATAAAAGCAGGTAGGGATTTATTATTGTGCCGTACGTACAATTTTTGAGGCAATGCCCCTCAGCTAATTATATCGTTTTACATGCATTGCTGCCAACCAATTCGAAACAGCAAAGTCAAGGTCCATAAAAGGTTCAGCCAGATAGTCCATAAGTCACCGGAGTCGTTGAACGATCGCATATACAAATTTGGCATGCCCCTTGCGTCCTGCACTTTATCTTGCATTATTTTTTACAAATTCTCTCACGTACGCAATAATAACAATAAATATATTATGTTGTACCGTGTTGTACAGTCGTCCATGACTAATGGTGTACATATGAGTCGATTCACGTCAGAGTCGTACAGTTAATCCATATAATACACCCATCCCTCTTTGGATCCAGGTTAATTCCTCTAGTCTGGATATTATTGACGTCGAAAAATATTTTCCTTTATCACAAAAATCAAGACAGATTTACAACGTAATTAATCACACCACTCATAATATGATTGCAGGATTAGCACCGAAAAGAAAATCCCCCTAATGACTTCTAATACGAAATCCTTTAGCAAACAAATTAACCGATAAACATCGAATTGAGAGCGGAGATTATGGGAAAGCTTCTATGTTGAAAGTAGGGCTTATAAAGTTAAGCCTAGTATTTTTTCGGTGCGCCACTGGTAACAAGTATGACCTGACAAGTTATTCAACACTTGTACGAAATTTTAATATTATTTATTGAGCAGTCGTTATTCAAACAAGTGAACGGTTATTTGCAGTTTTTACTTAAATCCAAAATTTCACTTCAACACCTCATTCATAAATCTTCAAGATCGCAAATACTATGACAAGATTAAGGCATTGCTTTTCAATTCAGCACAAAATAAGTGGAATATATTAACCTTTACAGATTCATGCGAAGAGAAATGTATCCATATATTAAACAAATCTTTCTAGGTTTCAAAGTGCCACGCTGCTTTTACTGGTTTCCTTGTGGGTTTATTTATGGCCTATCGGCTCGGACGTTGTGATTCTGTTGTAGATTTTTTCGCTTGAATTAGTGATATACTTTCTTGAGCAGTGATGGACTCTGTTGTTTCTCCATTAACATATCAGATCTTGGAAATATTAGCTACAGTATTTTAAGTTGTATCAATTCGAGATTAATTATCTTAAAATTTCTTTTTGGAGACGGTGTTGAGGATTCTTCTAACCCCATCAAATTGAATGATGAAAATGACTTTTTGAAATTCTGACGATTTGTCCATCAATATTTGCGATTCTCACATCCATAACGTAGAAAAAATGCTGTTCAACAGCAGCGAGAATGTTTTATGGATACTCAGATGAACACAGAGGCATTCCCTGTAACTGTTGAGGAGATAAACCAAGAAACTTTCACTGGAAATACAATTCACACCATGCTAATGGCAAAGTGTAAAGAAGCTGGTATTTGCCTGCACACAAGCAATTGAGGATGCGGATACCCTGATTGTTCGGAAGACTGAATCTTTGAATCTTCAACTCATCGAACTGTTGTGATTGTGGGTGAAGATATCTGTTAATATTTTCAAACATCTATCTACTGAAGCCAGGGAGAGGGAATTCACATCATCTTCATATAATGAAGGCAAGCTTAAATTCCTGAAGATTCTCTCTGAACATCCAGAGGTTAAAGATTCATGGATCTGTCGGCCCAGACAATGGTAATTGTGGCTGCTGCTGGGGGAACATTTTTGGTTGCAGTGTACAGGGCTAACCATCTACCTTCAGCGTCAAACCCTTCCAATGCTGCAGTAGTATATTCAAGTGCAACAGTGGCTCGGCAACAAATCGGGTCCAAAATTGTGGGGTTGGAAGTCAATCAAACATGGAGATATCCTGCAAGTGCTGTAGTGGGCGTTGTGGATGCAGGTGCGCAGGTCTGCTTGGCACCCAACACTGCATCCCCTGCACTGAAATGAACTTCGATGAGCGAGAAGACGACCGTCTGTTTGCTGCTATCTGCACCACTGTTACAGTCAGCTGAGACGTGGGAGGAAATTCAAGTATGCGTTGTTCCACAACATAATAACAACGTACCAATAAATAGATAGCATTGAAGTAGTTGAAGAACAGCCATCAGAGTCTGCTACTTCGAGTGCTAAAGAACTTGAGCCTGGATCATCGTCGTCCTCTGAACGCCCTACTTGTTGGTCTCAATACGATCACACTTCGCCCTGAGCTTCTTCTGTCCCAGCCAAATTTTAATGGAGGAGAGCAAAATAAAATGGTCAATTTTTCGTTTTCCGAACCTATATGCCACGAGGCAGCAAACTTCAGATTCCTGTTCAGCACCTCAAGAAACCTTCTACCGGATTCTCAAAAAACTAACATTTGATCAGTACTAGAGTTGATGTTCTGGTTATTGCAGCCCAGAAATCTCTTGTGCACATGCTTTGATTGCGCGAATTTCCGCTTGCATTTCCCTCACATCTGACATATTTGTTAAAGTGCTTGTCAAATGTGTGTTCCACGTTAATCTGAAGTCTACAGTCCTAGGTATTTGACCTCTAAAGTCTTCTCCCGAGGATAGCTTGGTTGTCCCATGTTTCTCCACTACTGCGGTTTAAGCCCCGTTCTTTTTGAGGTTTGAGCCCTCCACCATCGCTTAACTTTATCAGGAGCTGTTAGCATCAGATCTGATACTACGATGGGATGACTACCTGTAATGAGGATAGCCACGTCGTTTGCATAGCCTTGGGCGTAGAAGCCCAAGTGAATCAGGTTCGTGATGTGTACATCCACCACCAATTTCTAAAGACAAGACATCCCTTGAGGGTTGAGGTGGATCTCAAAATTGTCTGCCATTTGTATACTGTAATTGAATCACGCCACGCATATTGGATTCCTAGATATCCTTGAAATCTTATCGGGAAGTGTATCGTTTTTCTGGTGGGGTTCACGCTTTTACACTGGAGTTTGTTCCTTTCCACGATTACATTACATGTACATTTGGGTGATCAAAAAAATGGTATTCCAATATTTTTTATTGTACTTACACAAATACATACTACTCACTCCATAACATATCTTAACTAGCCAGATACCTTCGATTTGTAGATAAATAGACATAGTTTCCTTATACTTTCTCAATTTTCTTATCTCTATACCTAAAGTTTTTTATCCCGTGAATGTTTCTGTTCTCTTGATTATCTTAATAATCCTTCTCCAAGCTGCGGAAGTCTGAGTTCGGGCCAACCTTAGAGAACTTGAACGTTATCAGTGGAGATCTAAATTGATGAAGAAGTAAGAGAAGTATACGCTTAGCAGGGAAAAGATTGATATTGTTACGAACTATTTAAAAGATGATATGAGAGAAAGATGGAAAACGAAAATAAAATAGAATTATTCTTAAAACAATAAGAAGGGATGTCTGCTTCAGGTTGAAAGGCCAAGGATGAAGGAATAGCTTAGACTGCAGTGGAACTACCAATCGGTCTTTAGAAATTGATAACAAGAAAGATGTGCATTTTTTCATTAGTAACCTGCTCTCACAATAAATAACCTTGAAAGAAAACCAAAGCTGCAAGCTGCAACCGTTCACTACCAAGATTGTTCGAGGACACATTACCATATTAATGTTGATCTTTAAAAAGTAGTTGGATGGTGCTTTTTATAGAACTATAAACCTTTGCAATGAACGCATTAAAATTAAAATTTGTTGTTTAATGTGTCGAGGAAATGCATTTCATACATATCTCCCAGATGCATTTCAAACCACACAAGGACGACTCTGTAAACCGATAAATTATAAAATAATTCATGAATGATGTATTTAACCCGTATCTTCCACGGTGGTTTGTAAACTGTCAATGACGTCTTTGATATGTCGCAAAGTTGAACCAGAAATGCTAAATATCAATTTGCGATGCAGAAAAACTGGATGGAGGAAACGACACGTTGAATTAGTGTTTTGATCGCATTTGGTAGATAACTGAATTGTTGAAATTGCACAGTTAATTATTATCCACTAAAGGCAGATACCGGTCACCTAATTACCCAATGATTTTTCACAATACTACGCTTCACCCATAAATTATCTTATGATTAATAGATCCTTAATTGTATAAATAATCATTTATACCATTGAATAACTGTAACATATTTTGACATCATCAATTTTAATCCATCTTGTAATCAAACATTTTCAATGGTATTTGCTAATTATTATTAAGTGCACGAGCCAATGTATAATCCATCATCTGAGAAAAATTGAAACTTTTGCTATTTAATGATGGCATTTATTATATTAGAAGTATGTAGGCTGCTTTCTTGGACTATTTTGGTAGTTGTTTTGATATATCGCGGTATTTAACGGAGGCTGCTCTTTTTTTTGTAACATTAATATGAAAAATTCGATCAAAAAGATATTCACAAAACAAAGAAGAAAAAATACACGCATTCAATATAAATTTTGAAAATAATTTCGTCATTAGAATTCAGCGTTTCTAGTTACTTATTTCCGTTTCTGTTTTGTTCATGTCCTTATAATAATATGTTTAACCGATCGATTTTTATACTTTTTAGTTTTTTTATAAACTCGTTTTTTTTGTGATTTTATACTTTGGGTTTTGTTGTTTTGCTTTTTGCGAGTGTTATTCAGACCGCATTGTTGGGTAGTTTCTCGATTTTTGAAGTTCTTCTTTACTTTTTCAGTTAATGATTTACATATCTTTATACAAATAGGGTTGATATTTTTAAAGGAATGTTTGTCCTCTCCTCTTGGTATAGTTTTAATTTTTTCTTTAATGCATATTGAATACACGATAAAGAGAAAAAAGTATAGTTTGAACATCAATTTGATTCTTCAAAACAAAGCAAGACTGGAAAGTGAAAATAGAAAAAAGATGGTGCAGAACAGAAAAAGGAAAGCAAGATCTTTTATTAATAAAAATTACGTTGAATGAAAAAAATCCAAAACCTCTATACAATGACGAAAAAAATCTCTGAAATTGAAACAAATCATCAAATATCTGCTATTTTATGTTGGCATTTATTAATGGTGGTAAATGTTTCTGCCAATTAAAATCCTATCAAAATATCATTATCAAAAGCGAATAATTGGCCAAATTTCAAAACTCTTCAATCAAAATCACAAAATGTTTTTTTTTAGCTAGCTAACAGAAGTACCCACAATAAAATAAAACAAAACGTAAACAACTTCAGAAAATTACAAAAGGTTTTAATCAAGATACAGATAAAAAATTAAACATCAATGAAAAATACCTAAAATTAACAGAAAGAGACAAAATTGAGAAAATTTTCTCAGGAACTAAGTATACAAAGTTCTCATTAAATAGTTACATAAAAGTTGAGAATAATAATTCAGGTTAAAAAAAATGTATTATCGATTATCGTGGAATCTATTATCCAAAAATAGAACAAGAAAACAAAAAAAAAACAATTTAAAAAAATAATTTAAGAAGTGAAGATTAATAATTCATCATGCTGATGCTACAAAATTCCTTGGTAAATCTGAAAAGTAAAAAGGATACAAAACATAAATTTCAAAAAAGATTAATTAGTGACGAATACCAAATAAACACGAAACAAAAATAATCTAGAAAATTAATAACTTTAAAAAATTTAAATTGGACTCTATTTATTGTAAGACAAACACTTAAATAGGGGATAGAGAAATACTAAACTAAGGCAGCGAAAAATGTGGAAGAAATCATCGAACCATGAAAAAAAAAATTAAGTTAAGAATAATAATTTAAACTAGAAAAAAATGTCTTATCGTGGGATCGATCATCGAAAAATGACAGAAGGAAACAAAAAAAAACTATGTTGAAAAATGATTCATAAGTGAAGATTGACTTAATTAGATCACTCATGCTACAAAATTCTTTGATAAATTTCAAGATATGAAAAGGAGACCAAACATAACTTTTATTATTCAGTTGAAAACAAGACTAACAAGATAGTGAAAAATATCAAATAGAGATGAAACGAAAATAATTTATAATAAATAATAATATCTACGAATTCAATAACTCCAGAAAACTGATAAAGGATTTTATTTGTTGTATAACAAAAATTTAAATGGTGTTTGAGGAAGTACTAGAGCAGAGAGAAGTGTGAAGAGATTATCGAATAATAAAAAAAAATACTTGAGAGTTGAGAATAATAATTTCGAATAAAAAAAATGTATTCGTAGTTTTATTTTTATTTTCATACGTAGAATATGTGTTTAATTAATTTCGGACACCCCGTATAGTATTTTCAAACTTCATCTTCCAAATGGATGAATAACAAAAAATTCTTCTCATTATCCTCCATTTCCCTACTTTTAATCAATTCCCGCATTCACATTGTCCCTTTAGCTCTGATTTGTCCAGAAAGTGCCACTCCCTTCTTCGAAATCCGGTCCGCCCTTCCGGATTTCCGTGGGGGTTGCCATAGCGACGCAATCAATACACAATTCCCCGTTGGCGTCCCGATTTTCCCCCCAGGATTGTGCGCATTGAAATTATCGCTTTTACAGCCCTTTGTCGGATTATGCCGTAATCCAATATCGTATATCACGACGAATAATCCTTTATTATAGGACCAATAAAAATTCTGCTGGGACGCCATTAAATTATAATGATGATTTAGAGCATGGGTTTTTATTAAGTTGATATGGGCTGATGTAAATCTGGGGTTTTTTGTTGGGAAAAATCGTTGTATTCTACGTTTTATGGGTTTTGTTTGATGTGGAGTGGTTTGGTTTTTTTTTATTAGCTATTCTACTTTACATGCCCCAAGTATACAAGTCGTAAAAAATACAAAATGAGGCGTGATTTTTGCAGATTATGATGTATTTTCGGATAATTTTTTCATCGTGCTTCCAATGATTTGTATAGTTTTTTAATTTATTTGAACTTTTTTCTCAAGCTGCGGTTCATTATTGACTTTTAGGTTTTTAAATTTGTTTCTATTGGTTGATGTGAGTGATTACTCAAACAGTTTTTTCCATACCTCAATCGTTTTCAACCAATGAAAGGTTCTTTGTTTTATTACTCCACTGTGCAAGAGCCAATCAGAAACTTCGACAAATTGGCGACATACGCAACCTTCAATTCGATCATTATAAACAGCTGACTTTGTCAAGACTGGGCTAACCTTACCTCATTTTCTCCTCAAACTATCAAAATGGTCAACTGGGCATTGTTATTTTGTTATGGATTAGTTTACATAACTCGTTTTTATTATTTATTATTCATAGAAAAACTGTAGTATTCTATTTGCGAAATATGAAACAAGTTTATCTTTTTCATATTTTGGAGTTTTTTCGAAATATTCAGGTTTTGGGCTATTTTTACAAAACTTTTGTCCACTATCAAGGCTCATTTTATGCCTGATAAAAACCTTTGAAACATTTATTTTGTAGATTATCAATAATAGGTAAGGTATAAACCCTGATCTTAAATTAGGAAACAGAACAATCTGAAACTAAAACAAATAATCAAATATCGAAATATCTGCTATTTGGTGCTGACATTTTATTAACGGTAATAAATGTTCTCTCAAAAAATGTTGCCGATTAAAATCGTATCAAAATATCATTATCAACAGCAATTAATTGAACATACCACATTTCTTCATAGTTCTTCAAGCCCGAGTTCAAGCCAGTATCTCAAAATCTTCGTTCTGACCATAGAAAAAATAACCAATAATGAACAAAATCTAAATCTACTGTACTACCAAACTGAAAAATCCTGGGAAAAAACTCAAAAGTTCTAAAAAAAAACAAATAAATGGATACCAAAGTATGTATTGGAAATTGAACAAAAATCAGTCAGGAACTAACAAAATACATATATATAAATATATAAAGTAATATACATACGCAAAAAAATGGCTCAAAAATTAGAATGTGGACAAAATAATGGAAAATTCAAAAATTACTTAACAAACTGATTACAATAAAAATGATTTAAAAAAAAACTTGGAATCGGTAAACGTTTCAAAATATGATGCAAAAGTGTATAAAGAGTAAATAAAAAGCGAAAATGAATCATTAATTTAACAAAATCAAATACATTTTTTACAAAAATATAACATCATTTGTGGAAATGTAGAATTTTCACGTTTTAAAATAAATTCATAGAAATTATTCATTTACTAGAAAATTATTACAAAAAATTGAAAAATTTAATGTCCTCAACCCCACTATTACGTTGCATCATCTGGAATTAACTAAGGACACAAATTAGAGCTAATAAATTGAAAAAGTATAAAACGAGACGAAACACAAGTGGTTGAAAACAAGATCAACTCGAATATTTAGGAACAAATGTAAAACAACATTATGGGCTATACCTATTTTTTCTGCCTTTTAATATTTTTAACAATTTTTGGGCTCCGCCTTCAAAACATTTGATCATTAACAATCTGCTTTTTGTCTAGTTTTTAAATATTTTTCAGCCACTTTTATTTATCATATAGAAATATTCTTTATCTTGACAATTTTTGAAACATATTTAGCAAAATGTTTGTCTTAGGTTGAAACCTTTTTCCTTTCTAACATACTAAAAAATGTGTGAAACAAATAAATATAAAGATATGTCCTGATTAAAAAATGGAAAAAATGGTGAGGAACTAATAAAATAATTTCAAAAAGTAAAAAAACACGCATCAAGTGAAAAAAATGGATATGCATGTCCATAAAATTAAGACTTCTTTGAAAATATGGTAAAAATGATAAAAAATACACAGAACCGATGAACATTTCAAAACATGATGCAAATGAATTATTCAACAAAATCAAATACATTCACAAAAAAATTATAAAAAGATTATCTTGCATTATTTGCGGAAATGAGGAATTATCTTCACTGAAAATCCATATACAATATACAGTGTGAGTCCCTAACTTGGCATACATTGAGGTCCTCTATCATGGAAAATCTTTTCATGTCCAATCATTATTTTAATTTGCGCTCTTTTTGGTTGAAAATCTGATACAGGGTATTCCAAATTTGAAATATGACGTCATCGACTAAAGATAAAAAAGAAAAAAAAAAGAAAAAAAAAATGAAATGTCGAAACCCTAAGATCAAACAATGTTTTTATTAATGGGTTGAAAACAAGATCAAGAATATCATTTCATCAATTTGAGAAAGTAAAAAAGATGAAACAAAGATTAACACCAATATTTAGGAAGAACAAATGAAGAACTTAATGAGATTATGAGGTAGCTCCCTATTTCTGATTACATTTTTGCTTTTAATATATCTTACAATTTTCAGCCTCTCTAATAAGGTAAAGTTTTCTAGTTTTTAAATAATTTAAAACTTTTTGTCCATTGCAATTCTGGCAATTTTGGCGCTTTCGCCATTTGCCAGATCAACGACGATATCAAGCTAATTTTCATCAGAGGTTGAATTATTTTCCATGTTTCAAGGATTCTAGAAAATCCAATTATATTCCAGCTTTTGAAAGTTCCCTCACCTTCTACCACTTTCTTCTTGTTCATTTAATTATGTATGTGAAAAGTTGTTTCTTATTAATTCAGTTTTTTCGGAGATATTTTCCACATTTTTCATTTAGTCAAATAAAAGTGATAAAAACAGCATCATTTGTGAATATAAAATCCTGATATACAACTGAGGAACAGCTTTTGAACTAAGTCACCTCTATACCACTCCCAGTCATTCACATCTAAGATCTTTCAATAACAGAATTAATCAAAAATTACAAAATAATCTAAAATTTCACTTCACATAATTCTATTTTCCATAACAGTAGTCCCTATATCATATAATATGATTTGATTAGAAGATTACCGAAACCCACATGCAGACCACATAGAGATCAATACATAAATTGATTCATATAGGGCATGGTTCTTGGATATAAAAAAAATAACTGGCACTTGGAGCTTTCATAATCTCACATTTCGATCTTCGACCGTCATCAGATCCGATCCTTTCAGAGGTAAATTACATACTGATTAGAACCAAAGCAACCAAACCAACAACCACAACCACCGCGTCTAAATGCGCTCGTGCTCGCATCATTCACCTTTTACCTCTGTTCTCTGTTTCCAAACTATCCAGCCAGATAACGCGAACAATAATTCATTAAACCACCCCCACCACATTGACTTTTATTATTTGGTGACTGGAAGGTTGACCATTCCGAAAGACTCACTCTTGAAGTCTTGAATTAGTGTTAACAAAACCATATACCGGTGAGCACGTCGAGTGTGCGCAACCCACTGAACCAAAGCAAAGATCGCGATATACCAAGTCAGTCGTATTGGGGCTTACGTGCTGCGAACAGTATGCCGGAGGAAGTGAGGAAATTGAGTGGTGATTGAGTTATTAGTGAGGAACTGTGCGACGTACCATTTCCACTCTGGATAACGGTTCATGTATCAGAGATATTTTGGATTTGACTGAATTTAGTATGTTCCTAGTAAGTGCCAATTGTACTGTTGTAGGGTTAGAGCGGGCTTTTTGTGTTTTATAGATATGATGATTTTGTCCTCAAATGTAAGTAGTGTTTTATTTTTGTTCTTTTTTACTAACGGGGTTGGTGGTGATTTTTTTTTTCTCCAGTAGTCTGAACATATTCAAACTCAATTGATTTCATCCCTTATATCAATAATATTAGTTTAAATAAAACTTAACTAAAACTCAAGTTTTGTTGAGTGTCAGATAAGAGAAATAGAACAATTTCAAAAAAAAAATGTCAGTTGAATAACGAAAATGACAACAAAAAGTTTACCAAAAGCAAGCTCTTCAAGAGAGTAAAAGATCAAAATAAATTAATAACTATCAAATTTGAAAAATGTCGATTTAAAAACAATATTTAAAGTCTGATTAAAGGAATTAGATACATTAAAAAAAGAAACAACTACATTTTTTAAGAACAAAGATATTGAGTATCACAATAAAGTACTTATAAAGTTAGAGAACCAAGCAAAAGCAATAAAAAACAGACAAATAAGTGAAAAAGATAAAGATAAATTATTTTAAATTGCGTTATCGTGAACGTGAAATGAAACGGGTAAAAAAAATAATTATAATCAATCAACATCAGATTGAGCTGTAAGAAATTTATTTAAACAAATAAAACACTTATACAAAAAGTTGAGGAGTTCTGACGGTGACAAAAAGCTTATGTTACAGATTCAAAGAACAGAATGACACTGCCTAAAAATATCTAATGCAGGTCTCACTAGTTCAAAATTCAGCTAGTAAAATATTTCCAATTTGAAGGAAACTGAGCTAAATAAATAAAATAATAACAACTTTTCGAATGCAGTAAGAAATGCTTTAATATCTCCTAGATATTATTGAGAATGTTATGAAAATTTATAAAGTAAGATGAATAATCGGTGATCAATACAAGCTCAAGAAAATAATTTTGATTCATTTTTAAATGTTTGAAAATAATCAGATAATATTATTTGAACTTTTTGGAGAAATATTGATTATTCCAAACCAAAAAAAAAAAACTTTTTAAGCAGGAAGTCTACAATACTAGAACCATTGAAATATAGGATTTAAACTCTCAAGGGAAAAAGAGGAACAATAATAATGTAACTAAAAATATAACGAGGAAGTAGTAGATTAAAAATTTGAGATAGGTATTACAATAAATAGAAAATCAAAATCAAACTGATCATACTGAAATCAAATTTCATGTTATAACATTGAAAATTAATGAATGAATAATAAAAGATCAAAATAGGAAAAAGCTGGAATAAGTTTTTGAAATTCTACAATAGAATAAAAATGTATTTCAAAAAAAAAATAGGTACACCTGATCGACATTCTCTAATTTTGTTTTACGTAATATGTTTATTCAAACGAAAACTCATTAACAATAATAAATTCAACTATTAATTTAAACCTAGTGGAATCAAAAATAAAGATTAATGTATCCCCAAAACCAACCGTAATAGCACTCCAAAATAGATCTGAAAATCCCATCTTTAATTGATGGTTTCCTAATGATTTCATATCTTCATTAGAACCAGTTACGTTGAACCATTGAAAAATCATTTCTTGATTAGGATTCTCATGAGAATATACATTTTTGAGAATTGATTGGGATTAAAAAACAAAAATCTCAACTGAGATAATGTAGGTGATTAAAATTAAATGTGCGTATTAAAACACCGTTTAAGCCATTTTTAATGTATTTATGATCAATTTTAGATAAAATCTGCGTATTTCATTAATAAGACCTACATTTCTTTAGTATGGGTATTTATTGACAATTTTCAATTTAGTCGAGATTTGGAAGTAATTTAACTGGTCTTAAGTAATTAAGTTGATTGGATTTTAATCAAGTTGGTTGCTGAAAAATAATTCAGACCAATAAACTCATAATATGCACAACGGCACAACGTATTCAAAAAATAATAAAAATTATTCGCTAAAATGTAAATTTTCTGTTTTTTACACATCAGGTACCCCCTGAATCTTTCTTGGGCTATTCTGTTTCCTTTTACATACTTGGAAATAATTTACTATGCGTGCTTCATAATAAATGCGCAAGACTTCAGGATGTAATAACTCGCCCAAAATTTGTGAAAAAAGTTTCCATTCACTTAGATACAGGGTGTTGAAATTGGTTGAAACTAACGGCGGACATTCCCAACAGTTAATTCAACTGTTTTTGATTTGGTATTTCTTTTTATTTTGCAATAATCATGAAGTTATTGTTTGGTTCTGTTACTTGTTTTGACGTTTGAATAAATTTCGTTTGAATATTAAGAAAAAAATGTTATTTGTTGGCTTATTTGATTTTGTCTTTATCAACGATACGATTTAATTTGATCAATTAATTAAATGGCCCTTAAATAAAAGCAACGCTGATCAAAATGTTCCATCCAATTATCAAATTTCCACTTCAAGTTGAATTTATCAAGATTAACTGTTTGATGGGGGCAAAGAATTAGAAAACAAATCCATGGGGGCTCAATAAAAATTCCAACCATACGCTTACGCAGCATGCGTAATAAACATTTATTTTATTCATAATTTATATTTTACATTTGAATATACTGCATTCCATATTGATGCTGTTTTATGAGCTTCTGTGAGCCAATAAATGCGAACATTTTTCAAATCAAATCACGTTAATAAATGAGCCAATCGCGTTATGAAACATTTTTTCCAGTCGTTGTCCTTGAAACGGGAATTTTAATAATCCGGAGCAGATTTTTTTTTTTTTTAATTAGATGTTACTGATAAATTGTTAGAAAAAGGATATCGGAATTAATTGATCTCGTTAAAATTTGAAATTTAAGGTGCTTATTAATGAGGTGTTTTTTTGACCGGTTTAAAAATAAATTTCTTTTAGCCAATTTTAATTGGACAAGCGGGCAATAAAGCAAAAGGACCATTAATTCAAGGTACGATTTCAAAAGCCGTTAAACAAAACACATCTTAATCTTCGCGGGGCGTAGAGGCAATAAATTACACCTAAATACTTTCTCCGGGTAATTATAGGGTACCGCCGTGTTTACTTTTTATGTTCGAAGGTATTCAAGGTACCGCTTTGGACCATGTCACATGATTGGGGAACGTGGAATTAACTGATCAAAACGATTTTTATGTGTGAAGTTGAAGCACAAGCAAAACAAACATCGTTGTTTTTTCTCATGAAGAATTTGCCATTCTTCAGATTGAAACTGGTGACGTTATAATGACGGATCCCAATCACAAGATACTTTTATATAAATAATTTTATCCGGTGATGTCTGGAATAGATGAATAACTCTGGTTTTCTAATTGGGAGAAAAGGAATTGTGCCCTCTGCTCTTCCTATTTTTTTTTATAGAGATCCTCTCAAGATTCTCTTAGAAGTTCCAAATTTCTTACTCATCATGATTTCTCCTGTTATATTCTCAGCAATCTTGTCTGTTCTCCCAATATTTTCTTTGTCCCAATAGCAAATGAATGACCTCAGGTAACATAAATATGCAACGAAAAGAATACACTTTCCATAAGGACATGTCTAACGCAACAACCAATCCAGACTTTTCCCCCACAAGAGTTACTATATGTGCAGAAGATTCCGAGCTATCTCTATCTACTATTTACAATGAACATTTCCATGGAAGCTCTGAAAACAAAAAGCAAATTACTTATCGATAAATTATGAGAAACAAAGCGTTATCCATAAAATACCGCCTCCGCCACCTTCACAAGAAAATAATTAACGAGTAAAATATCTGCCACTGGCACTTCCAGCAAAGTGTAGAGAGATTCAGGTGATATTCTAATAAAGTGAACGTCGGTTAATTTAAGGGTGGTTTTCGTAGTTGGAAATTATTTGCCGATTATATTATATGGATTATATTAGACAATCCAAGGGACAATCTTTAATTATTATTTGAGTCAAGTATTCCTAGAGGCCAAATAATCTCCGATTCACCAATCATAGATCCGTCGATGACTGGCTCCTTTGTGTCCCCCTAGTTATAATCATTGATTATTTGAGAAGGTTAAAAACATACCGGGAGAAGAGAAATAAAGCGTTTTCTTAGTGGTGCGCTATTATTGTATGCGGCTCTTTCAAAAAGTAGGTAGGAGTCCTCTCATCTAACGCATGTCTGGTCTTGTTTGATAACTCTCTCTATTCGGTGGCCTGTGATAGCACCAAAGTTGTTTCATAAAATATTGATTCTCCTCAATTTCCAGAATATGTGCTTTCTTCAACAATACAATAATACATACAGATGCTTGAGCTAATACCATGACCCTGACCATGACTATCTGCACATATTCTTCTAAGCTGGTTGAATAAGTTGGAATTTTGATTGTGGTATTCTTCGTCTATCAACTATTTACCAAGAATGCTTTGTTCCATTCTCTCGTTATTCTTCTTGTGGTTGCTGTGTACATTTTCTTCTCATTTGACTCAGAGGAAGATGACAGTTTCCTGTCGGTTGATGTTTCTGCTATTTACATGTTTCTATTTTGAAGAGATACCAAGAATCAACAATAAAGTTTCAATATCACTCCACGGTCCCCTACAGGTCAGACTCTCTTCCGTAATCTGTCTTGGTAATTATCATTACACGTATAATGCAGAGATTATTCAGCAATTTTTGACTCGACTCAGTCCTTATAGAGTGGCCATTAAATCTCATTACGAAAATTTGTGGAACGTTGAATGTTATACAAGATGACAGAAAAATCATCCGCGAGCGCCAATTAACCACTCAACTAATCTATAAGAACCAACAGTTAATTGACGATAAAAACTCTAGAAAAAAATTAACAGTAAACCAGCGTTATTTGCCCATTGCAGACCATCCGGACCCATGAATGGAGGTTATGAATGGAACGTGTTTACGGAGATGGGACAGGAAATCTCAATGAGCTCGATTTCTATCAACGAAGGGAATTCATTTTTCTCAGACAATAAAAATGTAAATTTACGTGATGTCGTAAAGTTACACGAGACAACTGAGACAAGATATTCTATGAATGAACATGGTCAATCAATAAATTTTGAGACATTCATGATAAGATCAGTATTAAATATTCATCAATCCTTATCCTATTAAGACGAAATAAGTGTTTGGAATTTTAGAGGTTACAGTTATGTTCTTTACTCCGACCCTCCGCGTATTTATTGTCACACCATAAATTAGAATTTACATACATTGTTTATATTAGAAAATTACTGTAAAAACATCAACCTTGAGCGTTCTCTCAAATAATTATTTCATATATTTGAATGGAAAAATAATCTTCGGGAGGGATTATGACTTCCAATAACTACTTTTTGAGTTTTTTGTCCCCTGCATTAATAATAACGGTTCAAGTTGAAATGAGGACTATATTTTATTATTCGAAGCATGAATTTGATGATTTCTCCACAAATATGTTATCATTTTCAGTCTATAAACAATGTTAGCAAAAGGCAATTGACAACATTGTATCAGTCTTTGAATTTCCATATTAAACCATGCACACATAGTTTACATAAATCTATCTATTTAACGGAATCAGACGCTCCGTAGCGGTATGGAATGTTAAGCAGGTCTTGAAAACAATTTTAATAGTTTCAGCGTGCACTTACACATTGTGAGACTAGCGGTGTTGAATTGCACTTTTGCATCGAGTTACATCACTTGTTTATTGAAAAAAAGGAACAACTTTCAAGTAAACACCTGAGTGGTCTGGGTTAATGAGAGTGTTTTTCCGAGAAACAAAGTAACATTTTTCGATAGCTACGACCTCATTAGAATTCCAAAGACGTTCTCGTCACTGTAACAAACCATGCTAAACAATTGATTTACAGCATGTAACACGAACTCGGACGCCGTGTAAATAGAAATGCGACGGACAAAGGAAATGCCATAAAAGTTTATGTTTAATAATTTGTGCAAAGATGTCTGAAGTTTCATATGTGAGAAGATAGGATTGCTCTCGAGATGTGGTTAACCGCACGGTTAAGTGGCGGTCTAAGGCACGCGTTTATTGTTTGAAAACTTGCGGATCTTGTTTCTGCATGATATGAGTCACGAACAAATGTTGATTTATGGTGGAAAGTACTCATTGATTTCTGATTCCAGATTCTCTTATTTCCTTTTTCACCTTACACTGTCATATTTACATAGTTGTATAATAAAAGATACTTTGCCTGATTACAAATTTTAAAGTCTTTTTTAACAAATATCTATGATAGTTAAACCCTACAATTTCACAAAAAGTGTAGATAACGTCTACGTATAACGAAGAAAGTTGACACAATATGGCAACCTCAACGTCCTGGCTTCAAGTTTGTTGAGGGCCTTGACACCTGTTTGCTATGTTTTAAAAATAATGACTACTTACTTTTCTTTTCTAACGTCGCCCCTCAGGGTAGGTATAGGATCACTGCAAGCACTAAAAAGTTTCACTGGTTAAAATATCCAAACGAACACGGATCAACCGCGTCAAAAAAATCAGTGCAGCGGTGCGGCGTTGCCGGACGCATATTCATATCCAACGTAGCATATCGCGAGTCGGATTCAGCCGTTATAAAACACGTCGGAGATCGCAACCAACTTGGCGATATCGAACGTGAAATATGAATCGGAATCCTTCATAATAATATTATGATTCTCATATTTAAAAGGGACAAAGACCTGTTGGTTCTTTCATCAGTTTTGAAAATTGAAAAAACTTCAGGTTATTTTGAGCGGAAAGGTTTGCTCTTCCTCCTTATATAGGAGACAAAAAAATAAAACTTTTTGGCTCTGTGGAACTGAATATTGGAATATTCCTCTAATAAACTTTTGGAGTCCGAGGCTGAAAAAGACCAATATATACCAAGACCGAGATCGAGACAATCATGGCCCTGATCTCGGTCTTGGTTTCAAAGACCAAGACCAAGACTACGCTAGTCTAGGCCTTGGTCTCGGTCTCGCGAACCCCTAGATAAATGACAGCTATGGCCCCACGCACAAAATATCTTTCAGCCAAAAAATATCTCTTGGCCGAGAGATGTTGATCTGAAACAACCGTCCCTCAGTTTGACGAGATGCAGGTTCTAGTTTTTCGATGTTCTATGACTATTTCAATTCAATAATTTTACTCCTCCAGATTCACTACTCTTATCTTTGTAATTCAATATAAAAGCTGAGAGAAGTAAAATATGGCTCAATGAAATCGACTAACCTTAAATCCACCCCTGCTGAAGACCCGGTCTATACGGTCCATCGGTGGTCTCAATCCAATCAGAAACCGACATTCCTCCTCCCCCGAAGGGCGGGAGATACATCGGGCTTAGACTTTACATCCTGTCGCACTGAACCTCTATTTTATTGAAATAGATACACAGCAAGTGTGGAGACCTTGTTCTAGGGCCCATTCTGATTGGAGAGTTGAAACCAAAACTATTTTCGGGTTTGTGGTGGGAGCTGTAAAAAAAAGATGAGTTTTGAGTTAGAGTTAAATTGGGTCACTGCATGCATTGATGGTGATGCTCATGCTAAAACCTCATACTAAGTTAAGAGAATACCGTTTTGTTAACTGTTACCTTCATTCATATACATGATATGAGAGGATAGATCAAAAAATATACTCTCCTCAATTGCACTTTTTGAACAGAGTCCATTTCATAAAATGAACGATGCGTGCATACAAACAACTAAAAAAAAGAAGTGTGCTTATTTTCAAATTCATAGTCCACGTCCGATATCGCAATCGTCCGCGTCGTACACTTGTGTAGTTGAAAGAAATATAGTTGTTGTAGTTGAAAGAAATATCAAATAGATATACCGTAATAACGATTCTTGTTTCCTATTTTACCATTTTTTTCAAGAGAATTTGAAGCCGGAAATATAATGTGTGTTAATTTTTCAGGCAAGAGTACCCTAAACAAACAACCCTTCTCGGCCCTGTGTAGATGTTGAACTCAAACAAAATCGTCGTTTAGTGCGAGTTTTATTCTTTCTTGTTTTCTGATGCGCTCCCAAACGAGGTCTTTTAGAAACTGTTCCGATTATGAAAAAACGACCAAATTTTTTAAATAAGTTTACCGGATCAAAATTAGAAAAAAGCTTATTAGTTTGTTTATAATAAAATAATTATCCTCCGTGAATATCAAGCTATATAAAAAATATCTGACAAGTAAACTTTCTTCGTGACACATAAATTCCACTCTGGTTGAGAACATTCTGGCACATATCTTTAGAAATTTGTTAAAAAAAATATGTTTATAATGTGTAAATGAGAAACAAATTTACCTTTGGAAAAATCGCATTGGATTCCACAGGAAGTAACCGTTCTCAATCGATGATTAACAAGCATTCTTTGAAAAATCCACAATACGTGATGTATCTCAAGTCAGGAAATTAAACATTCTTCATAGACCATTTCCCCGATTCAAATCTATAGTCGTCTAAAATAGGCTATCGAGAATGCAAAGGAATTATTGAATGGACTTTTTAATTAATTTCATCTCACTTAGCTTGCTAGCCAACATTCTTGAAACGATAGCGATCGACGAATAACAATATTTAGTCCCCTATAGAAGGTAAACCAATCGCCTGTCACAAATAAAGCAATCTTCCAACTATCTCGAAATAGTAATTCAGCATAAGGAAAAAAATAATTGATCTATAATGATAGCGCGCGATTTCTCTCGATGTGTCGCCAAGTCCGAAACGCATAAACTATGACTGGATTGATCTATATTGCCCATCTAACTCGATTTAGGTCAAGTACTAAGATTGTCGTAAAAATTAATGTGCCGATATAATTTTTAAAAGAGATCGAGGAAAATAGCCGGTGAAAACAGATGTTGTCACGAGGTATTTTTATTAATTTGATTAGAAAAAACTGTTGCTAAGGTGGAGAGAATGAGGTAAGATTATTGTCTTCAACCAGTTATATTGCATCAGCCTAGAAAACAACTAGACTTGCATTTTCTTGCGCATCCACCATCGAAGCCGATCCGTACACGACAGTACTACTACCTATCTTACGTTATGACTGTTATCACAGATTAAGCACCATTTAGAGGAGAAGCAATAATTATTACTTCTATAGAATAAAGGATAGAGCACAGGATGATTGAAGCGATACTACCCATCAAAGTCTAAATAATCCAGTTTCTATAGTATCAAGCGCCGAGTGAAAAAAGCAATTAGCATACAAAGTAATTTGCTACTCAAAAAAATCAAGAAATGTTCAATTTTTAAATATTATACAAAATCGAGGTAAAAAAAACTTCTGATCAGAAAAAAATGCTTTGATATAAGTCCAAATTTCAAATTTGAACTGATTATGACTTATCAGTTGACTTCTAGAGCGGGAGCAGTCAGGGCGTCTGGCGGAGACCAACAAACATAATAGAAAGAATTTCTCAATTTTCTCCTTAGGAATCCAGTTAAAAACTAAAGAGGTTCACTCGTCTCCAAGAGTAGCTCAGGCTCGTCGCATTCTCAGTCCTTTTCTGATCCCTTTATTATAACAGGTATCGCCGATGGGAAATTTAGGCAGATGAGTGGTGTTTCAGAACAGCGGATGGAATCGATCGGCCGTTTTTTTTTTCGATCCTAGGAATTTCGGCAAACCGCTTTAGATAGGAACTTCAAACGTAAAGTGAACCAACTGTTCATTATACAAACTGTTCTAAGTCTTGGACAACCAAGGTTACCTATATCAAATCAAAAATAGTGTAAACCTCAGGGTTTCATTATTTTTAGAAAATTTGCACCTCTAAAAATTAATCTCGTTCGGTTGTTTAACAATATTCTTATGTAATACTGGATTTACATCAAGATCAAATTTGATTGAGTGGGTATGATTTTGATACGGTGGGTTAATTTAGTATTAAATTAGCTTGGACAAATCAAATTTAGTGTGAATGAGTTATTGGTCTACTTATTGACCCTGATCTAGATCCTTTGGAGTTTTGCAATTTTTTAACTAGAATGATGCAATTCAGCTATCAATAATGGCTATCCGAAACTCTGTACAGGGTGATTAATTTTCAGCGACAGGGTGCCGGTTCTCATAAACTATTCATCATAGAGACTCAGAGAAAAAAATCTGTATAGTAATGGGCCCAAGAGAAAATGCTGGAAATTAATACATTTCAAGCTTCTAGGATCGCCGAAAGGGGGCGTGACGGTACAGTGAAAACAGAGAATCAACACGTTTTCGAAATTTTCTCCTTTGAACTACCAAAAAAGAATATAGAAACAGATTTAAGACGATATTCTCTAAAAAATTACCGCCCCCCCCCCGACACTTCTCTCTAAGTTGTCAAATAAGACAGATACAAGCCGTCAAACTTGATGTCACTAAATTTCCTATAACTTCGAAATTCCTTGACCGATTTGACTGTTCTTTAGCTCGCTTTAAAGAAGAAAATCTGCTCTTTCTGGTGCATTTACTCGAGGTCGATTTTATCTGCTTTAGCCGACCACACAACATGAATTGTAAAAGTCAAACCTGTATTTCCGTTTTTTTTGAAATTTTCAAATGCATACCCACTAAATAGATGCCTCCATCATGTTATTTCGATAATTTCCTACCACTTTCATACAGGTAATTTTTCTACATCTTTTGAAATAGAAGAGTTACGGAGACTTTATCAGGAATCACAAGAGGAATACTTTTGAAACAGTCCCTATAAATTTAAATGAGTAAAGAAAAACACAATACATAAGATTTGTTTTGATTCGCGTTTAAAATTTTCTTCAGTTGATGTTAAAAAAAGCCTATAAGTGAGAATGCCAACTATTTTTCTTTTCTACGAGTAGCTGACAAGTAGAATAAAGTGCACCACTTGCCAAAAATAATACGGTGGACCAGTAAAACCCTTATTCCAAAAATATTGCAAAAAAATGAAATTAACTAAAAAAAAAACAAAAAAACTATTGCCAATGCTCAAAATCCCGACCGTTGGTAAGGCATTCCTACTTTTTGACACATCCAAATTTACAGGGGCTGTTTCAAAAGTATTCCTCGATGGATTTCTGATACAGTCTTCGTAACTCTTCTATTTCAAAAGATATAGAAAAATTACCTGTATGAAAGTGGTAGGAAGTTATCCAAATAGCATGATGGAGGCATCTATTTAGTGGGTTTGCATTTGAACATTTCGAAAAAACCTTAAATTCATGTTTGACTTTCACAATTCATGTTGTGTGGTCGGCTAAAGCGAATAAAATCGACCACCTGAAAAAGCAGATTTTCCTCATCAAAATGAGCTTAAGAACAGTCAGATCGGTCAAGTAATTTCGGAGTTATACGCAAATTAGTGACATTAAGTTTGACGGCTTGTAGATGTCTCATTTAACAACTTAGAGAGAAGTGTTGTTCTTATTTGGTAGTTCACCGGGAAAAAAATCGAAAATGTATCGATTTTCTGTTTTCACAGTACCGTTACGCCCCCTTGTGTCGATTCTAGAACTTTAAAATATATTTCCAGCATTTTCTCTTGGGTACATTACTGTACAGATTTTTTTTCCTGGGTCTCTATGATGAATAGTTTATGAGAACTGGCACCCTGTCGCTAAAAATTAATTACCCAGTACAACTGAGGTACTAAGTAATAAATTACCAAAAATGAATTCTGTGACCTGCGGGGATGTAGTTTTTTGTAGGTCGTACCGTCTATCACTCTGTACGTTTGATGCCTCAACTGTAGTCTACTCCAACGAATTTCTTTGACATTTCCCCATCAGTTTTCATTACCAATTCTTTATTTTTGGACACAACCATTCACTTATCTCAACCGGTAAAAATCTCGCACCACCATGAAGGTTAACGAAATCAAAAAGCAATCTGAATACCAATCACTCGGCTTTTTGGGATCAGCGATTTTATTGCAAGACGGAGGTCAAGAAAGTCCGAGTTTGACAGCATTTTATGACTTTTCCGTTTTGCTGAATTCTTCGGATTCCAGGAAGTGACAATCCGGGTTGAAGGCTTCCAATTCCTTTATGTACTCAGCCTGAAATTCTCCATATATTCTATATCCTGTCGCCTTATACAACTTACGTATTTCTCAGCAAGTTGTTTGTTATATTTGTCCAATAAGTCAATGTTGCCTAAAGAGGAAATGTAAGTGTACACTTGTATGAGTACTGCTACGAATACAACAAATACCAGACAAGTTTGGACTTTGTTATTAATCATTTTGCTTTCGAAACGTCACAAATGACAGTATAGTGGTTCCAACCAGGTTATAAACCACAAAATTCTTGTACCCCGTAAAAAAGTCCAACACATACAAATCCGCAACCGCAGGGGTGTTTTTAAGACGTTGTAAATAGCGCCGCGTCCCGCAGAGCGTGCCCATGTTGTCAGTTTGTGCCTTGTCACTTTTTCCCAGCCGATTGTTTCTTTTTCCTGTCATAATTTATTAGTTCTTATTTGCCTTTCATTTATTTCGAAGGTGTCGACATTTATGTTGGTGTTGTAAACATTTTTTACATTGGCACGCTGAAATGTTGTCGGGATGTGCGTTTGACAGGTTTGATGGCTTTTAAATGGGGTTGCTCGGTTTGTTGTATGGAAGAAGATTCATGGGGACATGAAGTTTGATGTCCCAACATCATCATTCGCCTTGAAGTAACATGATGATATTTAAATAAATGGTCCGTCCCCGAGTCCGTCCCCGTCTATGCCATTATTACTGACCTATGTGTTTTGTTTGAGGTCCCAGATGCTGTCGGGGACAAGCTATTATAATGAACCACTCTCTTATTAAACCAACTCTAAATGTTTTGGTTCCCATCAATCACTCGATTCATTCGAGTACCGTCGTTGATTGTTATTTGTCCATTTATACCTATGTTTTAATATTTTATAATGAGTGCTTGTCACAATAGAAAGGATATTCTTGTTCGACCGCTAAAGGAACGTTACATGCTGCCCACATTTTATGAAAAAAATCATTTACTTAATTACCCGATTTTGCATTCTGCTGTTCTCTCATGTTTGTTAACACATTTTTTTTCTTGTTTCCAACTAGTCGAACTGACTAACATGAAGAAAGAATTATTATAATCTTATGATATTTGAGTTCAAGACATACCTAATTACCTAGGTACTTGAAAACAACACTTTTCGAAAGATTAAATGAATTATAACGCACTCTCACACAAATTTTGCAAGAAGATGAATGAATCTTGAATGATCATCAAACACGATCTTTATCTAATCTTATCGACCTCGTAGCTCTCTACCATTTCGAAGATAGCAATAATGGAACACGCTATTGTTCATAACAGGAGTTCTGGATCACATTTTTTTTTTTTTTACTTATATTGTATGTTAAAAAAAATTTTTTGTGATCCAACAGTTTTTTATGTAAGTTATCTTCCACAGTCCACAGCCCATGTACCTACGAACCTGAAGATGGGGTGTAAGATGTTGACCCCGAAACATGTCGTTTGAGTAAATTAAGAATTTTTTGGAATCTGTGAGATTTTTGGACCCGTTTTTTGATCATCAATATTTTATTTTCAGTTATTTTTTGACCTCGTTTTTGACGTACTTGAGGCACTGAAAGCACTCACCTAAAAAATAATACCACAGAAAATTAGTTAGGTGAGCGTCTATCGTGAATATTTGTATTCAAGTATTAATGCTCAATGAGTTTATTGAACAAAACATCTTCGTTCTGGGGTTGGTTTGGGTAAGATCTGTACCTCTAGTTTGTAGTGATTAGTGAAGTTTTCTAGTCTTCGGAACTTCGGATATTTTCTTTGAGTTCTTGAAGTTTTGAAGCCTCGGTGGCCTTAGTTGGAAATATAATTTCCAAAATTTGTTATATTAGGACTATGTACCTATACTTGAATTTGAGCGCTACCTAAATGTTATTATTCAAAGCATTAGAGATTAGAGGAGATGCATTTTTGTGATTGCACAGGTTAAATCGATATTCTTATTATTCTCTACCTACACATAAAATATAGCATATTATTATGATGCAAAAGAAACATCAGTACTATCAGTAGATGGAATAATACCTATCAATCCAGGACCCCTATTTTAAATTCTCACTTCGCCTGAATCGAGTGAATGTGCTGTACAAAACTAATAAGCGTTTTCATGGAGTATCGTATCATGAGACCATTCCAGTTTGGTCTGTCGTTAATGTCACTTTCAACCAATCGGCGAGCTGCAAGTGACGTTAATGTTAATGACAGACCAAACTGGAATGGTCTCATCAGAGGTCTCATGGAGTATGGTACTCCATGTAAACCCTGATGAAAACGCTAAAGGTGCTTTTTGAGCGAGCGGGATTGGGAGATTTGGGTATTCCGATATTGAGAGATTTGGAGGTGGGGGAAATGGCACGGTCAAGACACCCTTTTATGCGCCGGGTATTTGGTGATTCGGCGATTGCGTTTCCTAAAATTTATTTAAAAAATGGGAAACACCCTTCTGTTGTTATTAGGTACTCATGAAAAAACAACAATTAGGTATATTCGAGGGTATATTGATCAATTCTACAAGAAGAAGGGAACGAGCTTTGAGAGTATGTACCGTTTTGTACAAACTTTGTAAGTTAGGTCGCGAGGTCGCGACGATCGCGTGACAGAAGATTATCACGTGTGCGAAGTAAGAGATATTTTACGGCGAAAATATAAACTTCAACGAAGTTTCGGGTATTTAGAGAAACGGAGATTCCAACAAACGCGCTGCCGTTACGTGATTGTCATCCACCAATCCGGCGAATCTCCGTTTAACCATATCTCTCAATCCCGATCGCACAAAAGGTACCGTAATTCGTAATTGTAGTTCACCGGTGGTCTATCACATCACATCACACATTACATTCGAAAATAGGGGCCCAGTTAGGTAAGTATAAGAAGATCAATCTTTCATAATTCACGTGTTTTCAAAATACAATATTACTCAACACTTCATTGCTTATTGTACTTACTGAATTGTAAATCATGTCTCGGAATTGTCGTATAGCTATTTATTTCTAGGGCATTGTCTTTTCGGAACCCGACCACGAAAACCCGCACTTTTGGTTCAATATCATAATGTCCTGGGCACCTCGGTAAACAATACCCACATCACACAATTAAATCCAAAAACAATAAAAACCTTGCCATTTGTAAAAAATAACGAAAAATAAAACCCGATCGACACGAACAAAAATCTTAACAGATGAATAGGCCATTTCAGAATATAACCTAAAAGTCAGCTGATTGTACCGTGGACAAACATTAACCCCTAATTGTCACTTTCTCCCTTCACTCACATTCTGAGACATTTTTCGAAATACCAAGTGTGCAATATGGTTTTGTTGAGATTCTGATCCTGAAAAGCTGTGAAATGGGTGTTTTATCTCGCGAAGTTAGAAGCTAGAAGCCCAGGAATTTTGATTTAATACAAACACAAAATTTCGATTGTAAACAACATACACCTTTTTAGTTAAAGTGATTCAGACTTTGGGTTAGTTTGGGTTAGAACGCCCTTTACATGAATACAGTTTTGGTTTGTACTCAAGATTTTAGGCTAGTTTTATGCATCTTCGAAACAAAAAGAACACCAAAAAGACTTAATTGGTGTTCACCAAAAAGACTTGGTGTTCTTCGATGGCACCAAGCGCGTTGTTATGTGATTTGCTGGTGACCAAATGTGGATACCAACAAGCAAATAACAACGCACATGGTGGCAACGATGACATAGATTCAAAGTTGTTTGACGATCACTATTATGTGTTTGTTCAATGAATAATAATAACATTATGTTTTGAATGAACATTTCATTGGCGTTTTTCTTGGAACGATTCATTTTTTGATGTGAATAAAGAGTAACTTTTTCATTCGGAATTCATTGACGAACCTTAATCATGAATTGCAACTCGAAAAAAAGAAATCGTATCAAAGTTTAGGAGCATTTTATGGTAGGGTTGGTCCACTCTAGGCTTCCAAGATGAGATAATAATACTGATATAGTCTCAAATTATCAGTTCTTTTACGTGCTGCGTATACTATCCAAGTTTCATCAAAATTGATTTCACCGTTTTGGAGCTATCACGGAAAGACTTTCTTCAGGATGTAACTTCAAAGTACCGGTATTTTTATGTCAAAAATTACGTTTGCAACCCTTGACCTGATGTACTCTTCATTGTTCCATTTGCACAAGATTCTTTCTTCATCAAGACCAATTCCAAGGAATGTTCACGATATTTCGATAAGCCTGCAGTGGGACTCTGATGAGTAGAAAAGAATCATCGCTTGGAAGGTGACGTTTCGATCGAAAACTGGCACTCTAATGGAGTTTTTTACCGTAATCCTCTTTTCCTTCATAACCCTGTAAAATAGAAACGAAGCGATTAAACCTACTTGGTCGAATTGTATAAGCGGAGTGAGAGTGTTACAACACAGAAATCCCCAAGTATTTCCGGAAATGGTCGAACTTCGTTTCCACTTCTGAAGGCATTTGATGAGAGTACCAACATGCGATTCTATCAGTTTCGAGTAGAATCGAAACGTAGCGATTCTACTTTTACTTTTCTTTTCATCAGAGTCTGCGAACTGGTCTTATCTTGTACAGCAAAATAAAAAGAAGTAGATCTGTATTATGTTGGCTATTTGAAAAAACATATTTTTCAAGAAAACTATAATTACACAGTACACTTCTCTTAACAGAGATACACCGGACGTCCACAGGACACAGTCCGTACTTTTTTTAGGGGTGCGAATTCTTCTCGCTTCGGGGTTCTTATATTTTCCTATCAATCTTTTGTGGGCTTGATTTTTTTTGTCTCTATCGCTTTGTTCCTTAGAATCAATTAACCAAAGACAAGGAAAACCCATAATTATACATATAAATTCGGACGCGTGTATGAAATAAGCGATGATCGGCCATGATGAATTGGATACAGCGTGGATACAAATGGAATGAATTCGATAACTAATGAATGGGGACGTTTTAAAAAAAAAACGCTCTGACACGTCGATTGATATTTTTGGTTGTACATGTTTTCTAGCAAAAACATAGTTTATACAGGGTGTGTCATATGTAACAGTGGCTGATACAAACTTTGTTATTTTAAATATAACACCCAATATATTATCCAATTTTGGGTCCAACCAAAATTTCTAGACATATTTCATGTACAATGTCTTATACCTATATTTTATTGAGAAATTTAAATTAAAACAGATTCGCTAGAACACAGTCAATCCTTATCTTTTTTTCTGGTACTGATTATGAGAAAGTGAGTGAAAACCATTTTCAGCCTGTGTTTCTAGTGTTATGGAGATATTCAAAAATTGTCTGACTGCATGACAGTAGGTAGTTTTCATAATTTATTTTTTTCAGATTATTAAGAAATAGACTTAGTGTTTATTAATTTTCAAGTGTGTTCCAGCGAATTTATTTTTGTAATACCTATCAATAATTTTTGCAATAAATCTGATAATTCCAAAACAGTTAAAGATAGGTATAGGATACAGTACCTACATGCTACATGAAATATATCTAGAATTTTCAAAAGAATACAAAAAATGAATAATATACTAGGTGTTGAATTCAAAATAATGTATGTACAATCAAAAATATCAAGCGTCTTTGCGAAAACGACCCCATTCATTAGTTATCGAGTTTATTCCGTTTGGCTGTTCCATACTGTATGTGTTTATAAAGTGATTGCTCTCGATATAGACTTTTTTCGAAATGCTGAGACCTTACAATTCCAGTCCTCCAAATCAAATTCGATATTTGTGATACCTTTTAGGTCTGTTTGGTTGGCTCGTGCGGTTCCAAATATTAGCTGAAAAAAAACATCACTGCATGGCCTTGAAAGGATATGAAGAACTTTTAGATTAGTCTCCATTGTATCTTCCCTTGGAGAACATCTAATTTCGACCATATCCCATAGTTAGTGACTAATGTTCCAAGTGTTTATTCCAACCAACAAAAAGGTATTTTGTAGTTCCATAAGACTTGGTCCTCTAAACATCCCACATTCTCAAAAATATTGATTTAGTTTCCTTCCTTGAAGCCACGTTTAATTTTAAAAACAATCACTTCTGTCAACGAATATTTTCAGAAAATATACAATGTTTGAGTGACAATGGGCTGAACCTTTTCCCCACCATAGCTCACACCATCGCCTTCTCACCGACCATCAATCACAAAAAACTGACGAATCACGCAAACAACCCACTAAGAAAAAAAATAATTAAAACCAAATAATACCCTTTAGATGGTCTAATGAATTCGTGAATATCGAGACACGAGACTGCGCAGCAGGGGCGTAGCACCTCCTGACTTATTGTATGGTAATTAGAACCTGGGGAAAGCGGAACCCCGCCATGTTCTGTATAATTGGCCGAGTTTGAATCCATGCCCGACAAATTAGTTGAGTAATGTTGGAATTTCAGAGTTTAAAGCCGTTTTCGAATGATCTAAATCAATTTAAACCAATGAAAAATCTTTGTCTTCAAGTCTATATTACCGAAAGTAGTACCAACCTTCAAATTAGATCAGATAAGCGAGCTCACTAAACCAGTTTTATTCGTAAGGCAAATATTTTTCAATAAAAATTAATTTTTGATAATCTATTCCGAACTGTTAATAACGTTTTGAAACTAGATCAGAATGACGTAAACTTTGAAGAAAGTGATGTAAATTAGAGATTTTTATTCACTAATTAATTAAAAATGTGGGTAGACAAGAGAAAGCTTATTTTCAAAATATATTCATACCCCCTTGGTGTAGATTGCCGATTATTATAATGACTTCAGTAAAACAACGACAAATGTTCATGAGGATAAAAAACAAAAAATAATTAACACTTTATTGAAGGAACAAACGAAATGGCTTTCATTACTATTTTATTACTAGAAATGCAATTTAACTTGACATCAAATAAACTTTTATATTCACTATATAATAGACAAAACATTTCAGCTTGACATTTAATATAATTATTTATTATGCTTAAGGGGGGTATAGATATAAAGATAGCCATAAGAAAATATTTGATTTGAATGTAATAAAAACAATCTTCAAATGCATAATCATATAACCGCGTTGAGCAACATACGGGCCTTACGTCATTATTTGTTCGAACGCGTCTTTATAATTAAATCAA
This sequence comes from Orchestes rusci, assembly GCA_958502075.1. Taxonomy (NCBI): domain Eukaryota; kingdom Metazoa; phylum Arthropoda; class Insecta; order Coleoptera; family Curculionidae; genus Orchestes; species Orchestes rusci. Next base: position 16,631,063 of record OY293311.1, read on the forward strand.
ATTAATTAAAAAAAGGTTCTCTACGTCTGAAGAACAATATGGTTTCTTCAAAGCTATCAGAACAAGTTATTACATACCTACATGGAGAAATCTGCTTGACTTTTTGCAACAAATTAGTAGATGGAAGGAAAACAGTTTCCTTTCTACTTCGAGATGAGCAACACAGCCATTCCTTCCTTTTTAAATTAGTAGATGTTTCTCATAAAGTTGAGAACCAAAAACTCCAAAGCTCGGTCGTTTTGGAATAAATGTTGAAAAATTGAAGAATAATGATAAACGGGAGAACCCTCAACACTTGTACATTCAAACTCTGTACCTACTATTCATTAACCTGTAGTGAGCAAAATTTCGCCAATTGAAACATTTCTGATGATATTTTTCTTTTGTTCCAGACCAGCGACCTGGACACTTTTCTCTGCAAACAGGAATGGGAGCGGCGACTCGAAGAAGAGTTGGACAAGCCGCGCAGAGACTCGGCGTCGCAAATCGACGACTTCTTCGAGCCGACGCCGAGGGGTGCGCAACAATCAATGAGTTTCGTTTCGGCTATGCGCTCATTGCCTGGCACAGATGACGATGTCTTTCTCAGGTACCATAACCGTTTCATTTCCATTTCGAACTGCCACCGGGTATTACTGATGGGGCAATTATACTAATGTGTTCTGTGCATTCATCTTTATTCAGTTCGGTGGTCGTAAAATCAGAAATTGTTTCTACTTACTATGTTCAGGTCTTGTGCATGCTACTTGTTTCTCAACCTTCACAACATGCCTCCATTATTTTACAAAAAATTAACTAGTCTAGACTTTGCTTTTATCTAGTACAAATAAGCCAAAGGGTTTTTCTTCATTTTGCATATATGTATAGAGGGTCACATGTTGAATAATTTACTAGCATTTCTTTAGTAGAATGCTTTTCAGGCCTCCACTTTGGGAAGACATTGCGAGCAGCATCCAAAACATTGATCCGGAAAACGCCAACATGCTCGTTGGTCACGGACACGTCAAAATGGAAACTGTCGACGAGCTTAGTGTGAACTGCCAGCCAACCCCCTCTCCTCTTTTGTCACCCTTAGAAATTAAGACCGAAAAGGTGTTGCAACCCCCTCCAGCCCCCACGCTTCATCTAATGGGCACCCCCACCAGCCCGTACAACCAGCAGCAACCAACCAGTCCGCAGGGCCATTACCACCAATCTCAAACTCCCATGCATCATTTGAACCACAACAACAACCAGTACAAATATAATAATAATAATAATGTTGTGGCTTCTGGACCTGCCCAGGGTAAGTTGGTACATTTAGAAAGCACACATCAAAATTAATATCGACAGATTTCTCCGTTATAGGAAATGCCATGTACCCCATGTCGCGGCTGATGTATGTTTCCCCCCTGACGCCGCCTAGTTCGGAACCCGGATCTCCGGGTGGAGCGTTACCTAGACGGACACCCCCACCTCCTTATCATGGTCCTGGTTGTCCTCCACAACAACCACCTCCACCACCAGCTACTGTTCCACGGCTGGTGGGGGTGAAGGCTTATAATAGACGAAATAACCCTGAGTTGGAGAAGCGTAGAATACACCATTGTGATTTTCTAGGTGAGAATAGATGTCAAGCGCACTAGAACTAAAGTTGCTGGTCCAAGTTGATGACATTGTTTCTGGAGTATTGAGAATAAGAAACGCACAAATACTCTCTAAAATAATTTCCGTCTGAATCATTACGTTGCAGCAATACAGTGCAAATTGCCCATTCGAAATGCCAACGAATGTTAATGACATAGAATCTGAAAAATCATTGTAATTTCTTGCGAAGGAGATATTCATATATGCAAAGAAGAAAATGGTTGAAATGTTTTAACAATGAGCGAAATTGCGCAATGACTGAGATGGAATTGATGATTTGCACTTTGTTGGCATAGGATCTGGGCTATCATAATAATCATAATCATGATAATTAAGTTGAGTCTAATATCGTTTCAAAGCACAAATATCGATTACATTTGCTTCATGGGGCTTAATTAATCGAAATTAAAAAATCGCATGAAAGTCAATTCAAGGATCTTATTTCAAAACTCGATTTAATTGAAAAAAAAAGAACAGAGAGTAAAGAGTCTAAAAAATCCTTAACAAATACCTCAAATTTCAATACTAAAGCTACGTTACGTTCACACAACTCGTTCGAAACTCTTCTCACAGTATCACCAACACCAGTCAATGAAGAATCCTGAATAATATCACAATAGATCTTTGTCCTGAACTGACCCCATAGATAGAGTTGGAGATCAGTTGCTTCGTTTTACTGGAGTTGGGACGTCCTCCTTGATCCTTCATTACCTTAAATGTGTAGTTTTGCCAGCAAATACGGACACTATAAATCGATCACATCAATATACAGGGTGCTACAAATTCGAGGGTCAGTATGGGGAACTCGTAAACCGTAATAGATACAAATTCGTTTAAATGGGGCCAAAGTTGCGTATTTTGATGCTCAACAAAATGCCGTTTTGAAAGCCAGGAAATTCCGACTATAAGTTAATTAATTTATAACACAGTTTCCATAGAACACGTACTAAATAACTTCTGAGTAGCTTTTGACAAATTCAAATTTTTAACGTATGTATAACAAAGAAAAACATATTTATCATCTTAAATTTTCAAACAGATTTCCATTCGCATTAATGCATTCAACTGCTTTATTCCTTTTCGCTTGCCCTTATCGAAGAGACCAAAATGCAGTTAGGATTTTTTGTTTAAGCTCTTCCATACTGGCAACAGGGCCATTTTTATAAACTTTGTTTTTTAATGCACTCCAGAGAAAAATTCAAGCGGTGTAATATCGGGAGATCGCGCTGGCCACGATACCACGCCTCTGTTTCCGATTCACTTTTCAGGAAACTCTCTGTCCAGAAAATCACATACATTTTTTCCATTATGTGGAGGAGCGCCATCATCCTGAAACCAAAGATACGAAAGCCTGGCCAGTGGCATTTCCATCAAGATATCTTGAAATTGCGCATTTCAAAATTGAAATACATTCCAGAATTTAAACTATTATCAAATAAAAATGGATCCAAAACTCAAGCCTGTCCACACGTTAAATGAGAATCTGACTTGGATGAACTCTTTCAGGATTTTCTGTTGCTCAAACATGTTCATTATGTCTATTGAATATTGTTTAGGAGCTTGTGGGGTGGGAGGCAGTCAAAATGATACGAAGAAGAACTTTTCACCCCATCATCAAGAAAATCGACTGTGAAGGACGATATAAACACCAAACACAACATCGGGAAATCACAAAATCTACCTTAGTCTTCAATACTACTTGTAATATGAGTCTTTTCACAGTTTTAAACATTTTAACCCCTTTTAGACCTATCCTTTTAACAATTTCATCATCTTGAACCATTTTAACATGTTTGTTTTATTTTAATATGTTTATTTCACTTCTCATATACAGGACAGGTGCCGTATATGTTTCAATATTTTTGTGATTTCCTGATGTTGTGTTTGGTGCCTCTTTTATTGTCCTTCACATTCGATTTTCCTGAGGATGGGGTAAAAAGTTCCCCGAAAGGTTGAAATTGACTGAAGAAGTCGTTAAGTAGCTTTCTCCGAATCATTTTGATTGCCTCCCAAAAGCTTCTGAACAGTATACGTTCCTTCCAGTCACGAAATCATCAACAATATTGAATATTCCGCAGTTTTTGAACTTTGATTTGTCCGTCCAGATGATGTTTCTTGAAAAATCATTATTTATTGTGCGGCCTGGCCGGATTTGTGAGATATGAATTTTGTATGGCTTATAGTTATGTTTCTCCAGTATGCTCCAACACTTTACCTTGTTTAAATAAGGTAAATTCGAGCCTGCCTCAATTTCCCTTGTCGATATTGAAGGGTTTTCGTTTCCCTGAAAAATAGCATATTATCATTAAAAAAAATAGGACTTCATAAGAGACAACAAACCTTATTCAAAACGGTATCGGTTTCTTCATTAGTGAGGCGATCACTATATTTTCCACGGTTGGTGATTTATTTAGAACCATACTGCTTCAGGTTAAATTCAAGTCTCCTAAACAAAGTGAAATGCGGTTGGGGTTTCTCTGGATACTCATGCAAGTGAAACTCGGAGTATCTAAAGCATATTTCTTTGGCAAGTAAAGTATACCCGAAGAGTATTAGTTTTTTTTCAGATTTGAAAACGAAATTGTGTTACAGTAACTAGTGAATAGTCAATCTTCCGTGACCCACAAATCTGTGAATTCAACGGAAAAAATCTAAACTACTCAACAAAAAAAACGCCTATGTTTGGACACTCTTAATTTTTTAACGAATCGATGAAAAAATATGCGGTTTGCACCACGATGCAGAGCATTTCTTTGCCCCATTTCCACAGAGATTCCTTGGAGCTTTTTTTCGATATGCCCAAGCGCTTGTTACGTCTATACCTCGAGATATTTTTAGAGTTTTGTTGATATCTTCTTTCGTTTTTGAAATATCGACTTTTCTTCAAAATTATGACATAAAGGGCTTTGAATGGCTGTTCTGCTAATTTTTATAGTTTACAACTGACAATGTTATGGCATAGATCTATTGTTTAGCTGTCTTTCTGATGACTTATTGGATGCTCAGCAATATGTTGAGTATACAGGGTGTGCCAAAGAATGTTGATCATAAGTTAAGCACTTTTTAGTTATTTTGTCAGGTTTTCTGAAGCTGAATCAATTAATTAATTAATAATTAATTTTCAAGAAAACCTGGCAAAATAACTAAGAAGTCCTTTACTTATGATCAAAATTCTTTGGCACACCCTGAATACTCATAATATTGCTGAGTATTCAATAAGTCATCAGAAAGACAGCTAAACAATTAATAGATCTATGCCATAACAATGTCAGTTGTAAACTTAGAATCAGTAGAGAACAGCCATTCAAAGCCCTATGTGTCATAATTCTGGAGAGGATATTTACAACAATCCGAAAATATTCCGAGGTATAGACGTAACAAGCACTTGGGCATATCGAAAAAAGCTCAAAAAAATCTCTGTGGAAATGGGGGGACAGTGAAGAAAAAGAAAATGTACAGTACTTGTTTTACCACCCTGTATAACAGAAGTTTTTGAGGAAATTGAATTTCTGAACCATGCGAATAAACCGCGAAGAAATGCTCTGCATCGTGGTGGAAACCGCATATTTTTCCTGTATAGGAAAAGAAACAATATAGGTCCGACTGCACTACAGACCCTTCATGATGCTCACCGTCTGTTGCCCATTACTGAAGTAAGACGTAAATCATTCCTGTGAGGTGAGACCGAATTAGTAACGACCAATTTAAGCCAACCTTAGTACCCCATGAAAGTGAAATATTGAGTCAAGCAGGACACCATGAGTCTCCTGAGCCTTCAGGGAGATATTTATCCAGAAAAAGAACATTTCCAACTTACATGTAACAGGAACATATCATGATAATTTACTCAAAATGAAAATCCTATACATATACATAATTTCGTTATTCTTCTAAAATACTGAGAGTCGATTGGACCAGCAAACTATTCAGACCAACACATCAAACACCAATAAAAATAATAAACTGTGTGAGCTAATATAACATATTTTTGCAGGATGTACAAAAGTATATACAAAAAGCTCACACCTCAAAGCCCACCAACGGATACACACAGGTAGATGTAAATTTCCAAAGCCGTAAACTTTTTCTCCAATAATACATTTATTCCAGGCGAAAAACCCTATCAATGCCAATGGCCAGAATGCGAGTGGCGATTTGCCCGCTCGGACGAGCTAACTCGCCACTATCGAAAGCACACTGGCGCCAAACCCTTCAAGTGTGGTGTGTGTGAACGATCTTTTGCTCGATCGGACCATTTGGCGCTGCACATGAAACGCCATTTACCCAAAACGACCAAATGAGCGAGTTTTTAGAGTAATTTCCGAGCCTTTATCTGTTTCGTCCAAGCATTCAAGTTTGATAGATCTCAACGTATCCGAACTTGAAGTGCCCCTTCAGTGTACTTATATTTATTAAAATTTATCTATTTATCTAGTATATGGTAAATTATTGAATAAAGTACCAGTGATCATTCCGTACTAAAGTATTTGAGCTTGATTGTATTATATTGTGATGACAATTATTACATATGCATTCCTTGATAGTATTCGCTTATTTGCAGTTCCTTTGGTTCGATTTTGTCGAAATAGGCCAAACGAACGTGAATGGGTTTATTAAAAGTATTTTACGTTATACCGATTAAGGAAAATCCTTTTTAAATCATGATTTGTTGCTTGATTTGTAAAAAGTATAATTTGGTTGTGAAATAATTGTTATGTTATTTATATCAAAATAGGTAGTCGTAGGTTAAGAGAAATCTAGCACTACATCACTAAAATACGTCCCGATCGGTGAATTTCTTAGAAATTCACGACCACTTGTAAATTTTATCTTATTCTAGCATTGCCATTCCGTCATATTGTACCACTTTTTCTTCAGTTTACAAACTGGAAGTTGAATTGACAAAAATTCGTATACTTATTGTATACGAAAAGTTACCAAATATGTACACTGAATGTTTATTTTGTACATAAATTAATCTGACTAGAAACTAGTCAAGCCTTATTGATATATTTGTACATTTTTCATTATGACTAGATTCAGGGTGCTTTCGAGACACCTGAAAATTTTCGATGCTATGAACAAATGCCTTGAATAGTGTCATATATTTAAAATACAAATTATTATAGAAATCACGTCTAATATGATAATTGTATTTTATAATTAGAGCAAGCTAGAGTACACATAAAGATGTAATTAGAAAATTGTTTTCTTTTTTTTAATTTTGTATTTTATCTTTAATACAGTTTTATTTTTAAACTTTGAAGTTGTTTCGTTTTATTTTTATGAATAGAGATTCTGAGATGTTGATGTTATTTCGATGTTAGAAACAAGTTAAAGAATATGAGGAATGCTCTGGTACTGGCAGAGTTTCATTGCAGAGTTTTTCATTGTAACTTGTAACAAGACGCTAACCACAGCAGTTACCAGATGACCATTATGAGTGAGTTCTAGTGGGATTCCAAGGGCCAGTTTCACGAATAACTTTGACAAAAACATGTACATCACTAAAAAATTAATTTGTGTCTTCATATTTTTTATCGTATTTTTGTTTGTTTTCCAACGAAAAATTCAAAACAACTGTGTATTGCATGTCGGAATATTTTTGAAATAAGATTAACAAAGTCAACACTATTCGTTGCAATGAACTGGTAATTTTTTATTTTCCTCTAAAACAAAGGATACGTAAAATGAAGAGACCAAAAAAGATGTATTTTTAGCTGCTTCATCTGAAAAAGATATAAAACTGTCAGAAAAAGTCAGTGACGCACATTAATTCGTAGCAATAAATCCTATTTCATTCTGGACCCGACACTCTGTATCTCGAAAATCAGACTATTTTTGGACACACGTTTATAGAACCTTTTCTACTTGAAATCTAATCTACGGCCTATCATCAAATAACACATCTATACAGTATAGGGTTTCTATGTATATGAGTCCTGATTCAGCGTGTACAATATTTGGTTTGTGCCAACCCGACCGAGAACCGTACTTGGAATGATTTCCGTCGTGCGCACTATAGAAATTCTGTTCCAACCGAGTATGAATGATTCCTTGCACCATCCCGTTACGCGTTCCAACCTAACATGGAACCGTTAGGGAATCGATTCCAGACCGATTCTTTCGATACCTGACTAATAGTAGGAATCGATTGGGATGACTTGCGCACTTCAGCATAGCACTGCTATTTTTGACTATTTAAGGTGAATTGGTCCCTAAAAAAGAGATTCAATATCTTTACATGAGTTTTCATCATTAATGATAGCTGAAACTAAAATTAATGGATCATAAATTCATTGGAGGAAAACTGTTACGAAAATATGTTTGCACGAATGTGTTGGCCATCAAAAATGACATAGTAGACGTTCGTTCCTAAAAACGCAAAAATAAAGCTGAAAACGTTCGATCAAGTTGTCAATAGGAATATATGCTGTTCCTTTTTTATTTCTTTGTATTGAGACAAATGGATGTGGATGTTTTTTGACTTGTAGGTTTTATTAAGTCCATATACCCACACCCACTAACACATGAACACAAAAAAAAACACACATCTTTCGTGCTACTCAGAAACTACAGCAGATATTAATTTGATCTTGTGGCTTTTTCGTTCAAGTAATTCTGATTTGTGGCATGTCTGCTAAATAATGAATGAAATTATTTTTCATTTGACACTATTTGATGAATGGTTTGGGCGAACTTTGATAAAATGGCGAATGCGCTGCCCAAAAATGTTTCGCCTCCGGCATTAAATGATTTTGTAAAATTGACCATAGACATCTAATTTCAAAATGTTTAACTTTTTTAGTTTCGCGATTATTATTGGGCCTCAACAAAGCTTAGTGAAATAATTGTGAGACGCGGTGATAGGGTGTGAAAAAACGATATGTTGTCGATTATTGGAGAAGTGAACCCACAATAAATTGATACTGCAAGTCGAACACTGGACAGAAGCGCCTTTGGCGCGCTCCTGATTCTGGTTTTTTCCCGAATATGCAGTATATCACACTCACACAAATAAATGTAGCTCTCAACACCAGTACCCTTACAGGTATAATACAGTATGTCCAAGATAAAAATGTCTATCATGGGGATCTTGGTAACCATAAAAGATACGAAGATGGTTAAATTAGAGAAAAGTTGCGCATTTTCAAGCCTGTAACTTTCTCATGGCCACTTTTTAAGCTCTACAAAATGGCGTTGAGAGATTTTTCGTACGACGTTTCGTTTCGAGGAAGCCATCATCAACATTATTTCTTTATATGGAGCGTAAAAAAAAGTATACTCTGTATGTAATAGCATATTTTATTGAAATTCAACGATGTATATTAAAATTGCAAAAGATGGATTTTTATTCAATTCTGAATGTTTAGGTGTAGTTGGCTGATGGCGCTGAGAATGGTGTGTTGGCTATTATTACTCATGTTTCGAAATATTAAAGTGAAATGACGTTACTGACAATTTGAAAACTTTATTAATATACGTAGGTAGATCACGTCTTATGGTAATTAATCAAACAAATTACTGAAGAACTACTTACTATATAGAAACCCAAAAAACTAATTTACATTATCGAGAAACAAATTGAAAAAGCACGTTCCATTTTGTAACAGAAAAAAAAACTGTAGCAACAAGACGCAAGAATAAAGTCCAAAAACACTAATAAAATGGCAGTAAAATTATTCTGAAATGTTCTCAGCGCCATAATTTCATCGCCTACTACACCAAGACATTCGGAATTTAATAAAAACCCATTTTTTACAATTTAAATATTGCAGAATCATTTGTGTCATACATCGTTGTATTCCTAATAAAATAATATGCTATTTAATACAGAATATACTTTTTTCACGCAGCATAATATAAAAAATAAAGTTAATGATGGTTTTTCCGAAACGAAACCTCGTACGGAAAATCTCTCTACGCCGTTTTGTAGAGTTTAAAAAGTTGCCCTAAGAAAGCGCCTTTTGTTTTCCATCTCTTTGAATAAGGTCATAAAAAAATGGAAACGAGATCGACAAATTTCGGTTCTTTAGGTATATCTCCGAAACTTCTCTGAATTTTAAAACTTTCTGAACGGTATATTGTTAGAGTTGAAGATGCGCAACTTTTCTCCAATTTAATAACCATCTTCATATCTCTAATGGTTTTCAGGATCCCCATGATAGACATTCTTATCTTGGACACACTGGATACAGGGTGATCTATCAAATTGTTTATATATTTTTTTAGATGGTTCTTATCTTATCTGACGAAAAATATTTCACAACTCTGCATATATTTCTCGTTTGGAACACATATCATATTTTTTCTATGACTATTCAATGATAAATGTATTATACATTCGAAACTGAACGAATCCCAAAAAACCCGAAAGGACTCGAAGGAACCCGAAAAAGTATATCCACCTTCTACTGGGTCAATGTGACTGATCACTCATACCAGTGTTTTTTTTCTTCACTCGATTGTTTTCAACCAATGAAAAAAAACTCATGTCACTGTTTAAGAGCCAAACAGAAAATTCGAAAAGTTTGCAACATACGATCATTTTGAAACTACCCTACATTTGACCCTGCATATTTGCTTTATTATAGACATTGCCGCAGGCGTGACTAATAGGGTCCATTACCCACTCGTTGAATATTATACTATTTATTTCGGTTTTTTTTCTGCTAGAGATCAAATCACATCAACGGAATAGTTCTAGATAATGTATCTGCAAAATAATAAAACAATTGTGGTAAAATATTTTTAGCCAGAAAAGATAAGAGCCAATCTCTTATTATAAAGATGAACAATTGAATGGGTACGGTAGTTTTTATCATTTATCTCTCAGGCCTCATCTTGAAAAAATTCATTATTACGTTTCAAGGAAGTGAGTCGTGTCGATTTTTGAGACACGAAAACATTCCTTGGACGGCTGATCAAAACTTTTTGCAGATAACAATAATGGTATTTTATTCTCACCCTCTTGTCATAACGGTTACCTACTCGGTTCTTGAACCACTGTGCAAGTCGGTCATCCTTCATACATTTTTTCCAAAAATACCTCACTAAATTAAATTAATTTCAACATCTTCCAGTTACTAAAGCAAAAATATGGAATACCTATATCGTATTTCCGGATAAACAGAGAGCTCATTTTAAAATTCATATTATAAACATCTGGAGGATAATACAATTGATTTTTTTTTTTAAACGCTAACCGAAACTTGATATGAGAAGCAAGTTTTACAGAAATGCTAATTCACGACCTGTCAATAAAATAGTAGAAATTGATAAAATTACAATTTTGAGTTTACAATCTTCTCAAAGTGGATATAACGCCATTTGTTTGGGTGGTTTTGTCATGATATGAGAAGACATTTTACCGTCTTCCATAATGAAACAAAAAGTAAGTCGTAAGTCGCAACTAAAAAACTTGTTCACCCCTTTAGATTAAAGTGGCGTTTACACGAGTCAAGTAGCTAAAGCAAGTTACTAAATCAAGTGGCCGAATTTAGTTACTTGTAAGGTGTAGACAACTTGATTTAGTACTTGCGCAAGTACATAATTTAGTAAATTGTCTAGTCAACTGAATAGAACAATATCTATTTACTTGAGCAAGTTGTTTCTCCCACCACTGCTAACCGACAACTAAAACACGGACTGAACGAGTGTAGACAGGTCTGTTTCACAGAATTCGGCATATAAGGAAATGGAGGAGATCATGGGAATAGAAGGATTCGGAGTTCCTGAAAAAAAAAACAAGATTCGGGCATTGAGGTCAACTTATTCTCAAGATAAAAAGAAAATAAGAGATTCCACGGAATCGAAAGCAGGATCGGAGGATATTTACGTGTCCAGTTTGAAATGGTTCAAGGAAATGGATGCATTTTTACGTAATGTGGAGGATAATAAGAGGCCTCTACAGGATAATTTCGATGTGAGTATATTTTAGTATTGTTGGTATAATAATATTTATAATAAAGTGAAATCAAAAAATCATCCTTTACTGCCATGAGACCGCACCTCTACCCATAAAGAACTGGCAGATTCGGTCCCGCAGTTCTCTTGCAAGCCTTGGAGAATGATTACTTCCTAAGGAATTCTTATTGACGGCAAAGGTGCATTAGTCTCATTTCTCCAAGAACCTAGTCTAATTTGTCCGGTTTCTATATCTTCTTGATCTACAGATCCGTTTGGAGTATAAGTGTTATGAGAAGTGATTCGCAAAATAGTTGTGTATAGCGCAACAGGCTTTAATAATGTTGTTTAATGTTTAATGTTTAATGTAATGATGAAAAGTCAGGGAAAAGTCCATCAGAAATAATTATTCCAGCAAACGAAAGCTCCCAGGAACCACAACCAAAAAAGATCAGAGCAACGTCAAAATTGAAGCAGGTTACTACAGTAGTTAACGAGCTTAAACAAATAAGCGAAACAATGGCACGTGAACCTACCAAGGAAAATCAATATATTATACAGTTTTTGGTAGTAGTGTTGCTGCGCAATTGATGACGCTAACTCCTATCTCCTATTTCCGCAATAAAAGCACAGGACCGCATACAGTCTATTCTCACAAGTTTTAAACTTCAGGATGTACTAGGATGATGTACTACAAAATGGCGGTATAGAATATTTCCAGCATCTTTTGAATTGAATTTGACAATTTTTTTTTAAAGTGTATGTATCGATGTAGTAATTTAATGTACCGCCATTTTGTGGTACTTGAAGATATCGACTCAATATTCGAGGGTTATAAAGTACTCATCAGGATCTTCAAAATGGGGTGTCACACGACCCCCCTTTCCATTTAAAAAAATGTTTCAAAATGTCGCCCAGCCGCCATCTTGAATACTAAAAGTACGTCAGTAACATCAAAAAGTAGTATTTCGACAGCAATTAAAGTATGCCAAGTTTCAAAATTTTTGGCGCACACATTAAAAAAAAAAGGGGGGGGACCTTTTAGAGCCGCACTGTATACAGTGAGGACGTAAATAGTCCCCCCCCCTCTAACTTTTGAACGCATTAATATTTCTGACTCAAATTTGGAGGTGTTGTTCAGGGTAGGCTTTACTAAGTTTTGACCTCCAAAAAAAAATTTCAACTTTCAAACTGACAGCTGGGCACCATTTTGAAACAAATTATTAAATGGAAAAGGGGGTCATGTGATACCTTATTTGAAAGGTCCTTCCATTCTCTTTTCACCCCCAAAGTTTGAAGTCCTTAGCATTTTTCTTAAGGAAATGGCGCAATATCGAAAATAAATTATTTGGGTCAAAATACTATCCCTAATTCTTAAAAGAACTTTATTAACAATGAAAAAACTAACCTATAACATAAGTGATTGTTTCCACAACAGTATTTCATAAAAAATTTCAAAAAAACCTAATACTAAAGATAATATTAAGAACGAAATCATGCAAAATTATCTCAATAAATTTTCGAAATGCTGTCCCTGAACCTCTTGACAATAATAATTTGAGCCAAAAATATTAATGCGTTCAAAAGTTAGAGGGGGGGAACTATTTACGTCCTCACTGTATAGCAGCAATGTTCCTTCCTCATCTTTCACCTCTACTCCACTGCTGTCTCCTACATATTCCAGCATATATTCTGCACATCATATGGATGGATCGACAAATATTAGTTGCGGAGAATCACTTGATGACGATATTTCCCAAGCAGATATTATAAGACAAGCTTTTTCCAACATTTAACATGTTTTTTTTTTTAAATTTCATCAATCACTTTTCCGCAATAAAAATATTTGAAAAATACAAACCTTTATATACTCTTGAAGATTTTCATAAATAGCATCACACACCTCGGGTACAAAATTAGAGATTGCAGCTCTTGACACACGAAATAACCTCTGCAACGTTCTATAACTATTTCCCTTGGCCAGATAGGACAATATGTTATTTCCAATTTTATTCTGGCTGGAATAGCCGATCTCATTACTGTGTTGTTTTTCGTAATTTTAGGGGCAATTTGAGCCAGAAGTATTTCAAACCGTTCTTTAGTCATCCTCAACGAATTTCTATATTCTGATACCTCTTCAGCTGCTAATTCTTTTAACAAAGTAGATGAAGCACCATATATTTCTCTTCGACTCAGCCATTTTCGTAACCAACAACGCTTCTTTTTATTTTTGTTCATTTCTTCAATAAGTAGTTCAGATATTCATAGCCCAGTAAAGTTGTAGTCGGCTTGAAGGGGTCGGCAAAAAAAAATCCAAACAGAAAGATATTTTCAGGGATGCTTGAGGGCTGCACCCTGAGCTTCCAACCAAAAAATCTGACTTGAAGTCATGGTCAACGCTGAAGAGGTGGTTTCCTAAACATTTTTTTAGAGCAAAATGACCTGAATAAAAGCTATAGAGGAAGAACTGAACAACTTTGCCTCATAAATGTTTTTGACAACACTTGATGAGTTACAGAACATCAAATGTCAAAATTCCGCTGGCAAGAGGAGGTGGTTTTCAAAAACATTTGTTTACCAAAAAATAACCTTATTCAAAGTTTTAGATAATCAAAGGTTGTACAACTTTTTCTTTTAGAATTTTTCATGATCTCCACCGCGTAATGACTTACACCGCTTTTTTTCACAAACATTTTGGAAATCACAGGACAGGTCCTGTGAACATGTTTCAACAAACAAATGACCCTAATAAACATTTAATTAACTCTAGAGGTTTGCTTCATAATAGTTTTTCGTAGTTTTTATCATAATCTCCACTAGGTAATGAGTGACAACGCTTTATCGGTGACAAAAATGATCTTAGCTACTCTTCCCTCAACATCAGATGTGGCCAAATACCATTCTTTAAGAACCTACCATCAGGTACACATGTGGCTTGGACATTATCTAGATCCCGAAGACTGGGGATGGCAAAAAGAAATGATAGGGTGGGTGCCGTTTAGGACCAAAAACGAGCCAGCTCCAGCAAAACTTCTAGACCTTGTATCATGCCAATGCGTGTTCCGCATTGTGTGGAGCACCTTGTGGATGCCGCAAAGCAGGTTTGCGATGCACAGTAATGTGCAAACATTGCGCTGGAGAGACCTGTGATAACGCACAAAGATATGTGCTGTCACTTGAAAATGACAGCGATGATGACAGTATTGAAGACGATGATGAAAACGTTAAACCAAGCACACAGGATGAAAGTTCAAATATCGATCAGGAGGACGTTGAGGAAGGATTAAATATACCTGGACCATCCACGGAAAGGGGACGATTGAATTGAGTTGTAGTTTATGAATAATTATACATTGAGCTGCGACGTTTTGGTCACATTAAACGTAACTCGTTACCTAGCAGAGATAATAAAAACTAATATAAAGCAAACTTGTAGATAATTTAATCTACTTAAATGATTATCAAGATCATTTATTTGAGAAAAAACGTTTACGGGACCTCCTCGTGATTTCCAAAATGTTTGTCAAAAAAAAAACGGTGTACATCGTTTACCGGTAAAGATCATGAAAAATGTTATGAGAAAAAGTTGTTCACCCTTTGATTCTCTGTAACTTTTATCAAGGTGATTGAAAAAAAAAGTTTCTCCTGTTCAGTTGACAGCTTAACTTTGTCATTTGATGCGCTGTAACTCGTTAAGTATGAGAGCTATAAAAAAAATGTTATGGGGCAAAGTTGTTCAGTTCTTGATCCTCTATAACTTTTATTCAGGTCATTTTGCTCTAAAAAAATGTTTGGGAAACCACTTCTTCAGCAGGAGACAGTCCTTAAGCAACCCTGAAAATATCTTTTTGTTTGGATTTTTTTTTTGAAAAACCGACATCTTTACTCGGCTACCACCACATATATTTAATACACAATTCTGCATTGCCGCATGTATAACCTTTTCGGCCATGTTTAATCAGCACTACTAATCAGCAACTAAACGACAATACCAAATTCAATGTACATTCACTAAAAACCAATGACTAAATTTTAGTGACTAACTTTAGTAACTTGCTTTGACTACTTGCTACTTGACACGTGTAAACTCGGCTTAAGCTTGTGAAGCCGTGAAGCATCGTTTCTGGAACGCTTCTTCTCAACTCACGACCTCATTTTAGGTGTGTTTGTT
Source organism: Orchestes rusci (assembly GCA_958502075.1). Taxonomy (NCBI): domain Eukaryota; kingdom Metazoa; phylum Arthropoda; class Insecta; order Coleoptera; family Curculionidae; genus Orchestes; species Orchestes rusci. The sequence goes on from OY293311.1 coordinate 16,646,766, forward strand.
ATGCTCCACTAGTGCACACTTTTCCACACTAGTTTAGTGAAGCTATTCTATTCTAAAAAACAGACTAACATTTCACAAACAAAGCCACACTGAGTGTTGTAGTGTAGAAAAGTGTGCACTAGTGGAGCATAACAAACACACCTATTATCTGGTAACCATGGTAACCTGTCCAAAGTTAATTTCGAAGTTCTCTTCAAAATACCCTCAAGCCTTTCGCTGGAAGAATCACGATCATGAAACTTTTGCGTTCTGGTCCATATTATTACGTCAATTTTCATTCACAACTACAATACACCAACTCATCGACGATTTAGTTTTATTGAAGTTTCTACAAAACGCAAAACTCAACACAAGATCACAATAATACGGAACATCCAACGATATTCCTCCATCACATGAAGGACATCTTTTTCTTTTTCACATTCGTAGATCTGATTTCGAATCTTTATCAAGATAAAGTGCAAGTGGGGATTACTTGAACCTTAAAGTTAAGGACAATTTCATTCGTCAGATTTATCAAATTTTATTTTTATTGTGAAAAGTAGTATATTATACTTCTTCAATCTAAATAATAAAGCGCAATTTGTCAAACATTTCTAATTAGATTTAAGTCTGTACAAAAATCAAGTTTGTATCAATTTATATACAATTCGACCATTTATAACTAATCAAAACGAACCGTTAAGAAGACACATCGATAATCTACTCAATAAAAAAAATGTGAGAACATATCACAAACATTCATATTAAATACGATTATGCATAAAGAAGCCACTCTATACCACCGTTCAATTCTATAGTTTTGTTCCATTGAGCTATAGTTTTGTATCATTTCGCTTTCAAGGTCAAGAATTCTAAAATATTGCATTTTTGTTACTTCATTTGCCGTAGAAGGTAACCGACCAAATACATACATTTTTTTACAATCATCAAAACTATTTACAATAAAATCACTATAACTGGACAGATCAATTTTCGTTTATCAGTACTATGAAATGAAAACAAAAGCCGTTAGCTCAGGATCTCGACTATAAAACTAACATAGGGTGAGTTCTTTATGGCATTAAGCTAAAGTCACATACAACAGTGAATCAATAAGACTATATACAACGAGGAAACCGAACCACTTCTGCCAAGTCTCCCTCACACTACCCTAGATTCCATTTAAAGTCAGTCATCATCATCTAAAACGATGATCTCCGGGGGTTTTTCAATTATCACCACATCATCATCATCACTATCATCATCAAAATTGATCAGAGGAACTTGCGCCTCCTCTGGAACATGACTGATCTGAGCTTTTTGCTCTAAAAACTCATCGGCGCCCAAATCGAAACAATTACTCAATAGGTACTCATTACTCAGAACCACTTCTTTCTCCTTGTCATCCAACTCAGGAGGGACGTGTTTTTCGATGTCGTTCATCAGTTTGCCAGCTACGGGGAAGGTGACGGTTTGATCCAATGAGCTGCTTTCAGAGTCTCCATTTTGCTTTGGAGATTCTTCATAGTTGGCTTGAAGAAAACTACGAGGGTCAAGGTGTACTTCCAAGTTATTTTGCTCTTCTACTGGTGCCGATGCCGGTAGCACATAGCGGCTTTTGTTGCCAAACGTCTTTTGAGGGGCGGGTTTCAGATGTTTCGGTTTTCGACCTCTCCTACCTGAAAAAAAAAAATGTGGAGTTTGATAACTTGATATTTTTCAGTTGTTGGACGGCCAAACCTATCAAGGTATCTACAAAAACCAAGAAAGCAAGGAGAGGATGATATCCATCACTAAAAAATAAAAAGCCTCGGACAAAATGGTATTGCATGTATGTAAACTAGCTATTTTGCTAAATAGATAAAGATTTGATTTGATTTGAAAAGAATGATCCTTGAATCATCTAGAACAACCATGTCATCAAAGAGATAAAGTCTTTTGACAGATGGAAGCAAAACATGGTTACATGAGAGATCTTTCTCTGAATTCGTTATCACATAGGATAGGATGGAACAGAAAATACTGTGAAGGTAGAAAGAAAATAGGATCGGATGTCTTTCTAATATAATGTGCCTCTACAAATCGACAACGTGATAATCCTTGTGAGTGACTTTATATTGCGCAAGCTCCTACATAGCACAAGCTTAGCGCAACTGTTTCACAATCATGTAAAAAACAGTTTGGACTGTTGGGAGTAGTAGCTCACTCATTAAATTTGTTTTAGTATTTCCAGCGAGTTTCACATTTTTGATCATGTTCACCACCTGGAATAGAACAGAGTCCCATCAATATCCAAAAACGAACCCCGCTTACAAAACGGTTCTCAGGAAAAAGAACAACTAGGCGCATAAACCCTTTTTCCCGACGGAGCAAAACATCCTTAAGCTCACAAACTTAATGTTTTTTAAAATGATTGTTGCAATATTATCTTCATAAGGACTCCTTAAATGTTGTAGTTGTGGTCGTAATTTCTACAAGAGTCAATTATCAAAACTAATCACACATTCTATGAAAGTGTGATGAAATACGTCCAGCGGTTCAACAATCCAAGGCAGCGGGCAGCGAAGACGACGTTCCAACCACTATGCTTCGCTCAAACACATCGATTCTTGTCCCTCTTGGCACAAAGTCGGTCCACTGTAGGAATTTTTCATCGCTTTCTCTAAAATTTTTCTAGAGTTTCCTTGAAGTTGAACCTTCAGATGATGTTTCAAGTTTTTCGACAACTTCCCAACTAGGAAATCCTTCTGACACTTCTGACACCACTTGTAACGAATTTTGGCTATAGAAACACTATTTGTCCAACTTTCACTCGTTTATTAGTACTATATACAGGGTGTCCCAATATTCAACCGACAACGCTTGAGAGGTGATAGAACTCGCATTTTTATGGAACTTGAGATGGGGACATACAGCCCTAAAGTGCATTTTTTGCAATTTTTTCCAATTCATTCCGTTGCATTGGAAATTTCAATGAAGGCTTTCTCGAAAACGGTTAACACTAGAGACTTAAACAAAGTACACCTTTTTCACGTAAAAAAGGTTGAAGAATCAATTTTTTCAATATTCATATCGATGGACCAAACTGGAAAAACGTTTTGATAATCTAGATAAGCTCGATGTGCCGTAGGTGGCGCCCCCCTACTGGTGATATCAGAACCGTTGATGAATTTGGATTTCTCGTCACAAAAAACACCCCCATGCGTAATTTCGTATCGCTGTGTCGCCTTGATGAGGAATAATTGACAAAAATTGAAATAAAAAATTAAAGTTTGGCACCCTGTATTTTGAAAACTAAGCACTTTAGGGCTGTATGTCCCCATCTCAAGTTTCATAAAAATGCGAGTTCTATCACCTCTTAACCGTTGTCGGTTGAATATTGGGACACCCTGTATATATACAGGGTACGCCATAGTAAGTGGCCTATTAGAATATCTCGGGAAATAAAGCGATTGGGATTAGGAAAATTTGTAGGGAGAGATTTACGCAGATGCTCTATTCAAATGAAATAATAGTGATGTTACGCGATTTCCGGTTAGTAGGCGTCCACTCGCTTGTTTCAAATGGCACACCCTATAAATTATTACGTATTTGGATTCTACGTAAAATTCTAGGCAGATTTTATGTATGATGTCGTATACCTGAACTAAGTATGAGCGTTTTTGAAGTATTTGGGTTTTTATGTCAAAAATGACGTTTGCAGGTTCCTATTATGTAAATTTTTCGTATAAGAAAGCCTCTTCATTGTTTAATTTCTGTAGGATTTCTTGTTGAAAGGGATCTACTTTGAAAGATGTTTCACAATATTTTGATAGATATTATTATAGGGTGGCCCAAAAGTAAGATCAAAAATAAAATCCAGAAAACCGCCAAGAATCAATTATTTCAAATGAAAACCCCCAATTTTTATAATTTTATCTTATTAAGCATTGAAAATAAAGGTGAGTTTATGACTATTGTCCATTCCAAAATTCAAAAAAAAAATTGAAATAAGAATTTTTGGATTGGACAATCTTTTACTAACTCACCTTCATTTTCAATACTTAATAAGATAAAATGATGAAAACTGGGGGTCTCGATTTGAAAAAATGGATTTTTGGCAGTTTTCTTAATCTTATTTTTGATCTTATTTTTGGGCTACCCTGTAAAAATAGTTATCAAAATATTGTAAGAAATCTTTTGAAGTCGTTCCGTTTCAACAAGAAATTCAATACAAATCAAACAATAAAGGCTTTCTCACACGAAAAATGTACATCTGAATAGGAGCCTACAGACGTAATTTCTGACATAAAAACTCAAATATTTCAAAAACGCTTATACTCAGGTATAGGACATCATACATCCAATCTGCCAATAATTTTACGTAGAATCCAAAAATGTAATAATATATGGGGTGATCCATTTGAAACAAGCGAGTTGACACCTACTTCCCGTATAGGCGGAAGTCGCGCAACGTCACTATTATTTCAGTTGAAAAGAGCGTCTCCGAAAATCTATCCCTACAAATTTTCAGAATCCCAATCGCTTTATTTCCCGCGATATTCTAATAATATGCCGTTTACTATGGCGTACCCGGTGAATCCCTGCTTTTCCTGAGAATTTAGGAAAATACGAAAAAACTTTTTTTTAACATGTGGAGATGGTCCTCAATAGCTCAACTCTGAGTTTCGGGAAAATCGAAGGTGAGCTTACCACGCCATTTTGAAAATAACTACGCGTGTGTTTTCTCCGTTCCCGGGTCCGCTTCTATTAGACTTAGGTACAATAAAATATCATAGAGCCAAAGTTGTTCAGAATAACATTCTCAAAAACTTTCACACTAAACTTTTTTCTCTAAAATTGATAATAAAAAATCTACAGGGTTATTCATTTATATGGAAGGTGAGAAGAAATCGTATAGGACGAAAGAAGTGCAGAATTACATTCTCAGCAATTTTTTTCCATTTATTTTAATGGTTTCTGAGAATCTGCGCGACTTTTGTCCTGTAAGATTTTTGTTCCACCAAGGAATCACTCTGTAGATTTTTTATTATTGATTTTAGAAAAAAAAGTTTTATAGAAAAGTGATTGAGAATGAACATGGAAATAATTTTGGTTCTATGATATTTCATCGTGGACCTAAAATAGGGACGGAGAAAAGAAGTAGCGCCCTTATTTTCAAGAGAGCGTGGTAAGCTCACCTCCGATTTTCACGAAAACTCAGAGTGATTGAGGTATTGAGGTATTGATGATCCCCTCCACAAGTTAAAAACAGATTTTTGCGTATTTCCCGAAATTCTCAGATGACCTCGTTTTAAGCACGGATTTACTGTACTATATTCCAGTCAACTATTTATGTACAGTCACTTATTTATGTTTTCAAGCTGCCCGTTCACAATTGTTCCGGTGTCCACTGCCTTGGATTGTTGAACCGCTGGACGTATTTCGTAACAAAAGAATTCCAAATATTCAGCACCTTCTTTGGCACCAAAACGGAACGTCATCTCTCCTGCTTCAACCATTGAATTATGAGCAGAATCATTACACTCACAATACACATAAGTACAACGGTAAGGCAGAAGAAAAGCGGAATTCTTCGAATGCCATCAACTAAGGCTCGAGTTGTACGTATTTGATATTTATCGTAATTTTGCTTTTTTTTTGTGTGTTTAGGATATTTCAGAGTTAATTTGGTGGATTTTGGAGGTAAATATTATTTTCTCTAACGACACGGTATGACGGCCTCGCGATCTTTTGAAGTGTCCGCACTGTCAGGGGTTAATGTAATTCAGGAACATTTCCGAATTCATGAAACATACAAAAGTTTGAAACATACAAACTATTATTGTCGGGCACGGGATGTCGTCAGGTAAAGATATGCAGGTTCATCTTGTTTGTTAAAATATGTTTATTTTCAAAATTTGCCATTCAAAACCACGTTACATGGATTACTTTAAGTGCAATTATCTTGAAAAATGTTGCGTCCAGCCACTTCTACAAAGTATCCTTTTTTTATGTGAGTATGACGGAAGAATCAATTGTTCCATTTAAAAAAATGTACGAGTGCATACAAAAAAGTTATGACCATTAGAGTGAGTGAAAATCTGTGTAAGTGGCGCCCCCCAGAAGCAAGGGCCATACCAGGGTCAGATATGAATTTTGCGTGTAAAACCACATGTATATATCAAATTTCAACAAAATAACTTCCGATAACTTCATTATTTCAAATTATTTGAAGAAATCAATAATCAAAATCAAACTATAACACCCTGCATCTCTCTTAATATCAACTTCCGGATGATGCAAGTTGGGGTCTATCGCACTATTATTTTCTTGTGGGAAATCTGCTGTTTCCTTACATCCCATTCTTTTTGAGACACCCTGTATTATCATTGATCGTGATCAGGTGTGACTTTGTATCGATATGATAAGGTGCCTCGTGCCCACACAAACTTACAATTTCAGTTTTTCCCATGTAGTTACTCTCAGTAATATCATTGCATACAATAATAAGATTGTAAGTCGACATTGATAAATAACTATAGAACGACGTGAACGATAGAACGTAATTCAACGGGCACGGTGTTGCCAAGTGAATAATTGATCTTTTTTAAGAATGGATAAAACCGAGGATAAAACATTAAGTATCCATTTTGCTACCTCGTCGGTAATTACTAATTATTATGTTATACAGAACGGTTTTTGCTATTTTAGCAATAAGATAAAATAAAAAATATTTTTTGTACAGGTAGGTCGTAGTCCAGGTCGTAGTTTTTCATATAAACTAAGAATTTTTGGAATTTTTACCGGGCAGGTTAGCTTGGGTGAGTTTTTGTTTGGCAAAAATGGGTACTTAAACAGCTTTTAGTACAGGGTGTCCCAACGATAGAGTAAAGTAGGTTTTATCATATAGGATATGAAAAATATCAATATCAATATGCGTCACAGGTTAGGGGTGTGAATAGCGCACATTCTGAAAATATTTGGAAACATACAGGGTGCGTCACAAAAGTATGGCACGAAAAAGTATGATTTTTTTAAATGGAACCCCCTGTATATTAATTGATATTTCAATTCTTTCTTCAATTTGGAACAAAAATTGTGATACAACTAATGTTCCTAAATTCAACCGTTATCGAGATATCGCGTTTTAAAAATGGCATTTTTGCAACTTTGACATGCTATAAAACTCAAACTATTCAAGTTAGAGAAAAATGGTTTGCACCGAGGTTTGCACTTTCCTATCTTAACTTTTCAAGAGCTCTTCTGTCATTTCGATAGAAGGTAACGTCAACTGTCAACTTTTTTCGGCACATTTTGACATTTTTTCACAATAATGGATTTAATCTCCTTGAATAGCTCTTGAAAAGTTAAGATAGGAATGTGCAATCCATTTTTCTCTAACTTGAATAGTTTGAGTTTTATAGCATGTCAAAGTTGCAAAAATGCCATTTTTAAAACGCGATATCTCGATAACGGTTGAATTTAGGAACATTAGTTGTATCACAATTTTTGTTCCAAATTGAAGAAAGAATTGAAATATCAATTAATATACAGGGGGTTCCATTTGAAAAAATCATACTTTTTCGTGCCATACTTTTGTGACGCACCCCGTATGTTTCCAAATATTTTCAGAATGTGCGCTATTTACACCCCTAACCTGTGACGCATATTGATATTGATATTTTTCATATCCTATATGATAAAACCTCGGATAAAACCTACTTCACTCTATCGTTGGGACACCCTGTATATGTATCTGTTACACGATTCGGTATTATGCTCGGTATTATACAGGGTGTTTCAGAATAACATGCTAATAATAAAGGGGGTGATTCTTGGGCTCATTTTGAGAAAAAAAATTCATATGAACGTATGTCCTAAACGCCTTAACTTTTGAGATACAGGGTGTCAAAGTTTTAAAAAATAGATAATTTTTTTACAATAACTTTGTCATTACTGTAGATATCTTTATGAAATTTGAGTCATGTATTTTAGGCATTAATACTCATTCTTTGATGCACCAACAATTTAATTATTCTGACCAGTGCCGTCCATGCGGGTTTTGGTTTGCATATTTTTTGGGAAAAAAGTTAAGGCGTTTAGGACATACGTTCATATGATTTTTTTTTCTTAAAATGAGCCCAAGAATCACCCCCTTTATTATTAGCATGTTATTCTGAAACACCCTGTATAAGTCCAAGTGTAAGTCTGTAGTTCAAAAACAAAATTAATCACATTATTAGATTGGTACCACGATTTTCATAATTCTATGTAAGTTTGGCAACATTCCCTGTGACAAGGCGTTACGTTGAGGTCGAGGTAGAGGAGTTCAAGAACTGAATGAGGACAAAACTCTTCTTTAAAACAAAAAAGGGATGTAATTCGTGGATACCTAATCTTTACAACAACTATTAGTTATTATTATAACAAATAAAAAGAATACTTCCCACTCGACTTTCCTTCAATGTATTTATACCAAAATTTTCCTTGAAACGGCTTTCCCCCATATATCCATTAACTCTATAATATTATGGGAACCGTCCCATTTGAACAACGAGCGACGCTTGATGGCAGGATGAGATAGAAGATCCCGCTGTACAGTATAGTTTTCGCTTGGTTTTCGAATAAGTCTATCCTTTTCTATCGCGAGGGGACCGTCCCCTCTTATGCGAAAAATATACAGTACAGCGGGAGCTTCTATCTCATCTATCACGCATCAAGCGTGAAGAATTGCTTCCCATATAGTTATTAATAGATATATGCTTTTCCCTTATAAACAAAAAGTTAGGGATCCTCTGACAAAGATCATACTTTCCAAAAACCCTTGTAGCTTGGAAACGGCGTTACATCAAAATCCGACTTTCATATTATAAAAATGGGGTCCCTAAAAATATCAAAACCCTTCCAAGACAGCGGAAAATCAGTTTTTTTAGTTATTGAATCATTGGTTTTTTTCAATATCTTTTGACAGCTGTCAAATTTTTCAAAACTCAAAATGGTTTTGAGTACAGTGACTCGATAAACTAGTTTTGAGTAGGTAAAGCTTACAAAACTGCAACTCTTTGCCAATTTGAACTTTCCCGTATCTGCTATAGTTCCCGACATCCCTGTACTAAACATAAAAAAAATCATTTATTATTAGATTATTGCCACGGATGTTATAATTTTATTCAAGTTTGGCAACATTTCCTTAGACAAAGCGTCACGTAGTGGAGTTTTAGCACTGATTACATTGTTTTTTGAATATGTTCTCCTAATGCTAAGTTCGAATAGTCCACATCTTGACATATGAGATGTTCGGTCATGTGATAGACGATTTGCAAATGAAATCATTTGTCACCTGACCGAACATCTCATATGTCAAGATGTGGACTTTTCGAACTTGACGTAAAAAATGTTGATCATCCAGCACTCCTTTACTTCAAATTTTTAATGACAAAACTCCTCTTTAAAATAAAAAATGCGTTAATTCGTGGATGCAATCAAAGTTATTGTTATAAACAAATAAAAAGATTACTTTCCATCAATGACTTTATACCAAAACATTCCTTAAGACGGCTTCCAAAAACATTTTTTTTATCAATAGAAAGTTAGGGATCCCCTGCGAAAAATCATATTCTCATTATTTTCCAATAATCCCTCGTAGCTTGGAAACGGCGTTACATCAAAATGCGGTTTGGTCTTTCATATTATAAAAATGGAGCCCCTAAATGTACCAAAAGTCTTCCAAAATCGTCGAATATATAGGTATATATGGAGTATATTGGGAAAATTTGAGATGGTGCAACACCGATTGTGTGTTAATTATTACCTTTTTCTCTATAAACAACTTGCACAGGCTCAGGCTCATCCTCAATCAAAACAGTCCCATTTTGCTTTTCCAGAGCTTGTTTCAAGTTCATAACAACATCGGCTCTGATCACATCCTCAAAATCAATTAAACTATTTTCCATTTGAGGCTCCGCACTAGTTGAGGAACTCTGACTCCTGCTGTGAGTCACTGGATACACGTTCAAATCCAAATCAACATCAACTTTATACTCTTCATCTTCACCCATATTTTCCTCTGCTTCGATTTTAACCATGGTTGCTTCATCTTCATCGTAATCGAACTGTTCACACAATACAATTTGTTGTTTTCTTTGACGGAGACCATAGCGGCGTGGGGGTGGAGGAAATTCGGGGCCATCGGTCAAATCTGGTGAATCACTGTCTTCATCGCTATCTGAATATTTCTTTGCGCTTCTTCTCGCTCTTTTTCTTACCATTTTACAACAAATATTTTTGTTATAAAATGTCACATTTGCTTTGAGGTTAGGACTGTTTACTATAATGACAATCGACAGATGGCAGATATATCGATTATCGGATCGCTGTTTCTACAGTTACTATGCGGTGTTGCCAAGATTTAAAAAAAGTCCCAATGTTATCTAAAGCCGCGTCCACATCAGTAAATATTTGTGTTGTGTGTTGAATCGTGGACGTAGATGTGCTAAAACATCAATGCGCAAACAAGAACGTCATGCATCAGCGTGGACATATTTTGAGCACAGACGGTGAGGAATGATTGCATTGATTGCAGGTTTTGGTATGGCAGCACTTCGCAACACCGATCGCACAAAATTGACCCGAACACTGCAGAACCCCTACCTGACTGTACTGTTTCTCGACATTGATGTTTCAACGCACACTTGTGAACGCACGTTGATTTATTCAGGTTCTGACGGAATACAAGTACGACGTACTTTTTGAATGCCCACACTTATACATGAAAAAATTACCATTAACGGACGTTTTTGGATGCGCGCTGATGAATGCACGTACTTGTATGCCCCCTGCCCCCCGTTACGATAAACTACAGGCTCCTTGTGCTGATGCATGTAACGTTGAAGTTGAGTGCAGATATATAGCAGCTCGGGAGAGTCAATTATTACACAATTTGAAGATGAAGAGCGAGCTTGCACAAACTGTAGCCTCTTGAAGTGAAGTGAATGAATCTTCTGAGCAATAAACTGCTGACAGTGGTATATACAGGGTGTTTTCTAAAGATTGGTAAAAAATTCGTTGTGTGATTCCTGGGGTATTTTCATGAAAAAAAGTTCCTATAAACATTTGCCGAAAAATGCTTCCTAAGGGAGCTACGCCCCTTTAAATAGGGCACCCCGAAGACGGTTTTTCCTCAATATTTCCGAAACCTTACATACAAAAATCATGAAATTTGGTACATCATACAAACTTTCAATGCTGAATGAGAATTTGAGCTCAGAATTTCAAAATTTTAATCAGGGGCGTACCATACTGGCGGGGTTAAAAAATTGGATTCTTTTAACCTTTAACCCCGCCAGTATGGTACGCCCCTGATTAAAATTTTGAAATTCTGAGCTCAAATTCTCATTCAGCATTAAAAGTTTGTATGATGTACCAAATTTCATGATTTTTGTATGTAAGGTTTCGGAAATATTGAGGAAAAACCGTCTTCGGGGTGCCCTATTTAAAGGGGCGTAGCTCCCTTAGGAAGCATTTTTCGGCAAATGTTTATAGGAACTTTTTTTCATGAAAATACCCCAGGAATCACACAACGAATTTTTTACCAATCTTTAGGAAACACCCTGTATAGTGTACGTCAAAACTATTTATTCTACGAAAAAAAAAGTTATCACATAAATTGTAGGAAATTCTCTATATTTATATTTGCATTTTGTATATACTTGTTTACATCGTGACATGAGCCGGAAGAGAGGTATTGGCAAAAAAACTGCTTCTAAGTACCATTCTTCGAATATCGCGTCGCGAGCGACAAAGATACGAGAAGGCAAAGTTCAAATTCGGTAAGAGCACATCGAAAGCTATAGAATCACCAATTTTCGAAACTTCCGGAATACTTTCCAGGTAAAAGTACCAATTAAATTACTCTATAATATATATTATCAGAACTATTTAGGTTTTTGATGCATGCACTGAAAAATACATTCTTCATGGATAATATTATTTTCCCATTTAAACGTTTTTTGTAAAAACTAAGATCACACATTTTTTCCAAACTAAGCGAATGCAAACGTTTGTGATTTACACGATTTTTCGTGCCAAATGATGTAAAGGTCGGGCCAGGATTTCGGTAGTTATCTAACTGAGAACGGTCGTTAACTACCGATTACTACCGGACCGAACCAAATCTGATTTTGCCATGTATCCACACGTGTGTGGAATTTGCCAAATCTGAGCGAAACGTGGAAATACAACAGTCGTCAAACCAAGGTCGTCAGTATGCACATAGAGATGTACGGAAAAATGTATGATATGCGGTCTATCAAAAAAGTCTCCATACACCTAAAATGCTATGATGATCCTGCGTTAATTCTGAAAGGACCAATGAATGATGCATTTGAAAACTTCAGTATTTTTTTCAAATTGCGTGACCAGGTGATTTTTTTTTCAAAAACTTGTCTAGTGCCTTTTTGTCACGTTCAAAAAGAGGTTGAAAATAGAACAAACAAAATTTATTTATGTACTTCCTGAAAATGATTGAACAAAGGATATTATAGCCATCAAATTTTGAACAAAAAAAAACTAGTATTTTTAACCCTCTTTTTGAACGTGGCCAAAAGTCACTGAAAATTAAAAAAAAAATCACCAGGACTTCTAATTTGAGAAAAATATTGAAGTTTTGAATGCATCATTGGTCCTTTGAGAATGAATGCATCAAAATTATCATAGCAATTACGTGTATGGACTATTATAATATTCTCTCTGGTGTATGGAGACTTTTTTGATAGACTGTAGGTATTTCAGAGTATTTTTCAAGAAATATAGTCTGAATTTCAATTGAGATCATAACATAAATAGAAACATGCACGATATACTTTTGAAGATAAACCTCCCAAGTAACACCAATTTCTTCATTATGATCTTCAAGATCGCTTTAAAACTATGTTACTAAACATAAGGTTTCAAAGAATGAGCTTGAAGAACTTCTCAGGACTCTTATAAAGCAGTTCTAGCCAAAAAAGGCCAATTCTAAAAGGATCTCCAAGACAAAATTTTAAAACTATTATAAAACCGTTCAGTTTTAATTTTTTGGTCTTGAAGAGTTCTTCAAGATAACTTCAAATTCATATAATTAAACCCTACCGGGACTTTTTAAATTTAAAACATACTTGCAGCAGACTAAATTATCTTCGAATTAAAGTGATAACTCTTTAAGGGGTCTTATTTTATTTATCAGTCGGACAACTTTGTGTCAATTCTCCTCCAATTCCATACACTTTTAAGTATAATGGCGGTCATGGAATAACTTTAATTACTAAAATGTAAAATGCGATGTTTTCTGGCATATAATTTGCCAACGGATGGCACATTTTTCACAAAATATAGTAACATACTTCTATATAACTCGAGCGCCATCGGTTCGCTGCTTTTTCAAATATTGTAAGAATTTCCAAGAAATTTTGTAAATTTCGATTTTACATCTAAACATTTTAAATGCGTTTCCTCATAGAAATCCATGTTTGCGCACACTGTATTTCACTTCTTTAAAAAGTATATACTTCAATAATATGTTTTTTTTTCTCTCTGTGTTACAAAGTGTCCAACATGGCGGAGCCTATGATCTTCTAGAAAACAAGAAAACATGGCGCGTTCGTAATTAAAACTGTTTGCGATTTTTAAGAATCCTTAAAGCTCAACTAGACGTATAATATCTTTTTATCTACCATCTTCAGAACAAATTCTCTTAAAGTGATCTATCTACTCTTCATTTTGAAACTTTTTTGACTTATTAAGTTCAAACAGGTTTTAGAGGTTGACGGGGAGACACAATATCCGGAAATATCTGACTCAGTGCATTCAAGCCGGGTGATATGATTTATATAACCAAGTTGATAATAATAACTATTATTGATAGTATAAAATAAAAATCTATACCCGCACTACACTGATGGTACAGCAGATAGCTCAATTATAACAAATATGGCGATTTTTTCGAACGAAGAGTTGTGGACAGATTTATTCTTAAAACAATTTTCAGAAATACCAGGAGCATTTAACAAAACCAAATTAAGTCATTTGTGTTTAAAATTATTTCTTATGTACTCTTCAAAATGCAACAAATACATTTTGTGATTTGATATAGAATTTTATTGAACATTTAGCCTCAAGATGAAATAGTCTTCTTGATGAGGTTTAATGGACACATCAAGACTAATCCATATACCCATATCAAAACTATTTGATTTAGCGGCGCCTAGATCGTTTCAAAACCATTTTGCTATTTGATACTTTTTGAAGGCAAATTAGTTTTAAAATAACCAGTGATTAGAGTATTTTAAAATCAGTTCAAGATCCATAGTACAATAAGAGTGAATAGTATTTTCTTTTGATTTGAGGAGTGCATTAAATGCATCGTTTAAGAATAAGTAGACTTTTAAGGACAATTAATCAGTTTATCATAAGATTACTTTACACATGTTATTTTATTGGACATATCAAAATCTTTTTAAATCTTGAATAAATCTATCTTGAATGTGTTATACTTGGGCTACTCATGAGTCAAAACAAAAAATCAGTTACAAAAACCATGATTCGTTCAGCAAACGTGTTTATATTTAAAGCAAAACTCCACAGCATATAAAACACGTTGATGTCAACGAAATTATTTTTCATACTAAAAATAAGATGATGTTAGGCGCTTTCGGAAACGCTGATGCGATTAACCCGAGCATCATCTTGAAAATCCATGTTATTCACATGGCTAATTGTCAATATGTCAATTATTGTAGTTAGGATGTCGCCTATCGGCCTATCCCCGTGTCGGAAACAAATCCACATTATTAATTCACGCGCCAGAAATCAAAAATACTATTGCTGTGTATAAAAAAGCATTACAATAAGAGATTTATTTTGAAATTACACATTCATATTTTTCAACAGAGTGGAGGGTTAGTCTTAACTGACTAGTTAAGAGCGAACAGTCTTATGTAGTGACTGACTGCATCCCCACTAACTGTTCATATTTTTCAATGTATCCAACATCATACAGATATGAAATGAGTGAGTCGTTGACCGAAGCGAGCAAGCCCTCCAAAGTACATTTTTAATAAATTATAATCGTATGCCAAGTACTGCCAAGATGCTGAAAAAATTTTGTCTTGGTTAATTCCCACGAGTTTACATGATAATTGAAAAGAGCCAATTAGACAAACGTACATTCAATATTCAATTTTGAGCTTTATTCGCAATTAATTATTCATGGGTATAGAAACTAGTGTGAACGAGCCTTAAAAACTGTCACTATTTTGACCCCATCTCTACTTGCATCGACCAAACGCCACCCTGACGATAAAAAACGAAGAGCAGAAAATCTGACAGTAATCACGCAAGCGTAGCACAAACCACAAACCGATCTGTCAAAAGATCCGTCGTTCCGTCGATGGTGTTTTCTTCTCAGCCATGTTGACCTGTCCGAGACGGATTTTTCCGAAATTCGCGAGAATTTGAGACCGCTCTCAAAAATCGGACATAATGTCAAAGTGCGATGCCAAAACCCGATACATTCCGGCCACATTTGCTTGGACATTGCTCATCGTAGCCACCACTTTGTTCTTTTACTATCCGTGAGTTATTTTTGAGAACTGCTGTTTACGTTTACTATAGTGGAATTTAATTATTTGGACACTTATTTACCCGATGATCTAAGGTGGAAATTACGAATTGTTTCATTGTTGGGAAGATTAGCCATTTGGGAGGCTTGTGGGGAGTTTGGGCCTCAGGCCAGGAAGGTGTTTCCCTGAAATTAATTCGGATTATTCATTATCCTTATTTTGAAGTCATTCGCATACAATAATTGATATGAAAGATGTCTCAACTAACAACCCATTTTCAAATTAAAAGTAAATTTAAATCCAATGAATCATTTTGCGATCTGTAAACATCGTAATCTTTCTCCAAAGATTCTTCTATATGACCGGTCTAACATTATTAATTCATTATTTTTAGTATCAATTATAACTTACTCATTTATTAACTAAACTACCTACCAAGTAGTAAGCTATTGGTATGTTTTGCTGTTTACATTAATTTGATATAGTCGCCTTTGATCATTGGAAATTTTATAGGAAGATTTTGTAAGTGTAATCAACACCCTTGGTACCTAACACCTATAATACTATAAACAGCTATAAACATACCTACAGAAAATTTTAATTTTGCCTCCTCAAAATATAGGATTCCTGTTTATATACTTAAGTGCATAAAAATCGGCCCACTCCCACATTGAGCTTTTGGCCTCAGCTATGTCTTTTTCACAATCTTTTTGTCAGATCAAGGACGGTCGATTATTTCAAAAGATACATGAGTTAAAAAATGTCTTGTATAAAAATTGTGAGGCTTTTAAAAATCTCTAGGTATATCTGTGATAAAATGGAATATACCTACAGGGTCGGGCAAAAGAGTATTGCAGATCAAAGTTGCATTTTTTTAAATGGAACCCATTATTTATTGATGAATATTTCAATTCTTTCTTCGTTTTTGAGCAAAAATTGTAATAAACATAATGTTTCTAAATGCAGCCGTTTTCGATATTATGTACAGCGCCTGGTACAGGGTGTCCCATTTTGGGTACTTTTGCGGGGTATCTCCGTTATTCTTATAGATAGAAAGTTGTGGTTTTCGCGACAGACTTTTTCGTAAAACTAAAGATGCTGTTAACAAAATTTTCATAGCCCTTTCAGCTTTTAGTTTTTAAGATACAGGGCTTAACTGAAAATGTTGCATTTTAAGGTACCCCTCGTATCTAAACTATCAGATAAGTTATGAAAAATGTGAAAACTGTTTCTTATATAACTTTTCCCTTAGAACTCGATTCTGCCTTCGGAATCAGTACCTATACAGGGTCAGGTCAAAAAGTTATCGGACCCAACTTTATTTTTTTAAATGGAACACCCTGTATATTTATAGTCCATAAGATTTGTCTTTTTTCACCAGGTTTTTATCTTTTCAAAAATATATAACAGTATGCACTTTTAAAAAAATGAATCTATCATATTATATGATTTAGTACAGGGTTTTGGAGCCTTTTTGTGTTGTATAAGTATCTTGGAATCTACATGAACAGTTGATGGATACCTAGTTATTCATTTAATAACTTCTAACTTACAAAGTTACGAAAAAAATAACTTTTGAGTGGAATATTATTGGCAATAAGAACAATTCCACATACCTAATATTAATGTCAGACACTGAACATTTTTGTTAGAACAGTGACAAAAATATTCAGATAACAATGTATAAAAATCCTTTTTACACAATCTTTTCAAGTATATGATAGGCCGACCTACTTTTTAGCAGTGAGGAAGTACTTTTCCCCGGCTTTTTCCGAAAGGAAATTCGGATTTTTTTTTACTTACCTAACTCAGAAAAAAAATTCATTTTTTTTGCCTTCTAATGAACATTTACCTTACATTGATTTAGACCCATGAGAAAGCTAATTAATAAGACACGTCAAAAAATCGATTTGTAAAAAAAGAGTAGGTACCCACAGTGGAAAGCATTTGAATTCGCACACTTTATTTTAAACAGTTATTCTTTGACAACCCTGGTAGTATGCCAATATACTGGACCAGGTTGAAATAAACCAATACATGTGATCTGCTAGATCGTTTCACAAAGTTTGGCATTTTACGAGGGTTGTTTGAAATATTGTATTCTTTTAACTTGAAATTTAAATAGCTTTGTAGCAATTAATCGTTTTATTCACTAAAAACTGCAAACGTGTTTTCGAATTTTTCATCATAAACTGATAATGTGTTTCTTATTTAAATTCAAAATAGCTATTTGTTCTTATCATTTTAGCTTCAAAGATTTTGACTTTACGAAAAAATTGTAGGAAACTTTTTTCTAGACAATTAATGAAGGTGTTTGCTTGCGTGTTTCCTTAATTATGTTTTTTTTTAAATTCAAGTATGTGTACAATAGAGGCTCACGTATATTTTGGCCAATAGCAATCTCCGTCAATATTAACCTCAGAGAGCAGTTCAAAGTAGCAAAGTTGTGGTATTATTTCTAAATTATCAGAAAAATATAGAGGCTTCTGATCTTTTTTCAAATGGGACACCTGTATTCTATACCATAGTTCGATAGAGAATTCTTTCCTGATCTCAAATACATACATAAGGTTTGGGGTTGTTATCTTTGACGGTTATAAAGATATTAACGTTTTTCTATAGATGGTAATTGGTAATATGTAGTAATTGGCTGGTGTCTACTAAACAACACCTTTTTTCCAATTTGTTATCATTATTCCTTGTAGAGAAAAACGCTAATATTTTCATAACTGTTGGAGATAACACCTCCAACCCTTATATATTTGAAATCAGAAAAAAATTCTCTATCGAACTATGGGATAAGAAACAGGGTGTCCCATTTAAAAAAAAAATTAAGAAGCCTGAATTTGTTTGACTTCTGATGCTCAATTATTGTTTTTCCAAATAAATAATTCTGATAATTCAGAAAAAGTTCTACAACTTTGCTAATTTGAACTACTCGCTAGGGTTAATATCAACGAAAATAACTATTGGCCAAAATATACGTGAACACCATGTACAGACAGCCTTTGTTACTCTTTATTGGTCGGCGAAATGACGTGAAGCGAGCGTAGTTTTGGAATCCAACTTGGTTCAACACAAAATTCTTCACTTCACTTCACTTCTTGTTTGGGTTAGTTTGGTTCATTACCCCTCTCACTCATTACCATTCCTTAAAAACGACAAAAAAATAAGTACATATAAATAAGTATTTGTCTGCAGTCAAGTACTTACTTTAGATAGGTACTTTATTAATTAGTTGTTATTTTTAAACAAATGAATGTTTTGTTAGCGCTATTGTCACTAAATGGACTCTGACATTCACTAGGACATTCATGATTAAAGTGTTGTGTTTCAAGTGGTTTTTCAGGATTAGCCACAGTCACAAACAAAACGCGTCTACTTAGAGTCAGTATACAGAGGTTTCATTAATATTGCAAAAAAATCGGGACAAGTTTTCCCGCTTTAAAATTAGGACAGAACTTCCTATAAACATGTATCTGGAAATGCTTTGTTACAGAGCTACAGGATGTTGAAATTTTATTTTCGTTTTTGTTTTTTTCTAAATACCTAATATTTGAACCAATGTCGATCTTTTGATAAAAATCGGTGATTGGTGGTTTCTTATCATGCGAAATTCGAATTTGACCATAGTATGGCTCTAACTTGTATAGATACACGTATTTTACCTGCTATGAACAGCCATAACTTTTTTGTTAAAGCCATACACTTCTCGCGTGACTTATTTTCAACACAACGCACCAGTATCATAAATAACTATTAAACTTGACCACCCTGTATCTGGGAAACGGTGCTTTTTTGGACAAAGATAAATTGCGCTAAATCAACATATTTTGACCTCAAGGGTATATGGTAGAGTTTTTCGCTTCTTTCGAAGACACCCCTGTATAAATACCTATTATGTAATCTGGGGTGGTCAAAAACAAGATTTAAAATGATATTGAGAAAACTGCCAAAACTAATTTTTTTGAAATAGAAGTCCCCAAGTTTTATTATTTGTTCTAATCAAGCATTGAAAATAAACGTGAGCTTACATGATATTGTTCAATCCAAAAGAAAAAAAATGAGTTTTTGGAAACGAAAACCTTCATTTTCAGTGCTTAATAAGATGAAATGATATAATTTGGCGGTTTCTATTTGAAAATATTGTTTTTTTTTATTGGTCTATAGATTAAATAACAGATCTTGATTTTTCTCTGAAAATATCAGAACCAATGACAACATGTTCTTGTGATTTTGAAATAAACAAGCTACAGTTTAAGGCATATTGAGTAACAGTAACAAAAGCAAATGAAAAAGTTAGATTCAAGTTGATCGGATCTCGGATGCGTTCAAAAAAAACTCCAACGTGTGTCTTCCTTGGAACAAACCTGTCACAGGAAAAATATCAGAACATTGAATGACTAGAACCAAGGCCTTTTGTGTGAGCTGAACATTTACACACGGACGCTTTACTCTTGTCACCTGCCAAATTTACACATGACATGAAAAAGTCTCTATTTATTTATTGAGAAATATTATCGAGACTATTACCGACTTCTACTGTATTCTTTTCTTAAAAAAAAAAATAATAATAAAATAGGAAGTAAGAATCATCATTATCTTTTCTATTGGAAAGTGTATTTGATATTCACTCTGATATTTCTATATTATTATTTTTCAAGAGAATTTAATCAAAATCGCCCCCTAATATTATGGTCCAGCAACGCCGCACTGGACACGTCAGCGAATATGAAGGATGCTTTGTTTTGACGCTGACGATCCTTTTTTTTGGATCTTTCACCCAGTGGAACTTGATGGGTTTTTACTGACTCGATAAGATAAGGAGAAGAGTGTTTTAAATGGCTAGAGCGTTTCATTCAATTATCTTACTTTAAATAATTCCTGAATTTGTTCAGTGATCAATGGACAATTTGCACATTTTTTGGAAATATGAAAAATAAACTGATCAGTGAGTACTGATGCCATTGATGTTTGAAAATTACACCTACGACCTCTATTAATGTAGTAATCACCGATTAAAGAGCGCCAATCAACATCCACTACGTCACAGAAGACATTATCTATCTCTGTCTAGCGTATTGTCTGAGGGAGAATCAACAATCATAGTTCAAATAACAAGAAACCAATGCTTTGTTTAACCTCAGATGTCCTGTCAAATGACGTCAGATGGACATGCCCTATATTTTGGCAACTTTCGACGTGATCTATACCCAAGATCATTATATAACAGGTTGCCTCACTTTTACGGTCATGACGTCACCTGTGTCCTGTGTTGCCAGATCATCACTATCAAAACCAGTAATTCATGGGCGAAATCAGTAGATCTCCTGCTCAAACAGTACTGCTGGCAACCTTGCGAATGACACATGACACGATACGATGCCAACTGATGCATTCGAATGACATGTGACAGGATTCAGTCTACTGCAGACGCTAGACACCGATGACGTCATATTTTCCCCCTCCGTCTCTTACCTCAGGAGGAGTGAGGCAACCTATTGTATACTGATCTTTATCTATACCATGATACACGGTATGTCACAATTGGCTACCAAGTTTCCTCTCCCACGCGCATTTACGTCACCTTCGAGAATAAATTATGACAGTTGTTGTTATTGGTTGCGTTCAGGAAAGTGAACTTTTTTATGATCAGAAAAAATGTCTTTTTTGCCGACACGACATTAAAACTGAATTTAACAGACGCCAAAGAGACGAGAAAGTGGGACTTTCTAAGGCTAGGCCGACAAAATAGTGAAAAATGGCTAGGCGGTAAATTTTTTTTCAACTATTTCTAATAGAGGGCGTAACAAGATTATTTCCTGAATTCATGTGATTGTAGCATAAAAGTTATACCTACAAATTAATATTCAATGAATTACGATTTTATTCAGATATTTCTTATATATTCTGAGTTGATTGAATCCTATACATTCAGGATACGAACTAAAGTCCACACTTTAATGTCATTGTTTGTTTTGACTTCTGCCAACTTGATTTTGGCTTGGCTCTTAAAGCTAAAAGTTAATCGAAGCAGTGTTGCTCTTCTTCTTTGCGAAAGCTCAAGGCTTGTTACACACAATCTCACCCCCCCTCATCTCGTTCCTGCGATATTGAGTTCCAACTGTCTTTCCATCTCTTTGGCGGTCTTCCTGGCGGTAGCTTTGATGCTGGTTTTCCATTTCTCACCACCTTCGCCAGCCTATTATCTCCCATACGTGATACGTGCTCGTTCCAGAATCTTTTTCTCGCTCGCATCCACCTTACTACATCCTCAGTTTGGCATTCTTCTCTGATCTCACTGCTCCTCCTCTGATCTCTTAGCGTATTTCCGGTAATTGTCCTGAGTATTCTCATCTCGTTCGTGCGTGCCATTCTTTTTGTTTCGGTCGTGTCAGCTCTTGTTTCCGCCGGGTATGTCATTACTGGTCTTACACATGCCTTGTAAATTCTCACCTTGCTCGTGGTTGACATATGGTTATTCTTCCAAATTGTGCTTCCTAGTGCGCCTGCTATTCTGGCCGCTTTATTTTTATTAGCAGTGTTGCCAAGTTGAAAATATTGGATGGATGGCTTTGATTGTCGCCTTGGCTACCAGGTAAATGGTCAAATTACGGTTTAAAGCCCGGTTCAAAGCTAATGAAGATTAATTATGAATAAACTCCAATGAGATTTAATATTTTCTGGGACATAAAAATGATGTGAGATAGTTTCAATGTTTTTGATGATCAGCTATTTCGTGTTTATAACCAAAAGCCCAAAGGCTAGGGGTTGCGAAAGACATGCATTTCTCTCACACAGATCCATCCACAGACGCGTACATCAAGTGAATACTACGTATGTTAGTTCTTGATAGTAGGTTTCTCATCACCACCAATAGATGGAGATGTTGTCTCCAAACCTTCGTATGTCGTGTTTTTTGAAGTACCTAAGTAGTAGGAAATACTATTATCCACAGTAAGGTAGAATATGTTGTCAACAGAAAAATAATGTGTAGACCACGACGATAAAGCTATTTGTGTATTAAGAGCGCAAAGTGATACATTGCCGCTCTGAGCAAGGAGATGGACGCGCGACGCGTAGCGGAGCGCGGCTACCTTGCGAGAGCGGCAATCTCACTTTGCACTCGAATTACACACAAGATTTTTTCTACAACCGCAGATTTTAGAAAAACATGAGTTGTATTGAAATAGATATTTTTATTTTCGATGACGATCTTCGAATACGCGTTGTTCATGAAACTGTTGACATAATCTGTTAAATGCTGTTCAGTAATTTAGATTGTGAGCAGTTGACAAAAGGGGTGACATCTAGTAACGCATTTTGAACTTGCATAGCGGTGAACAACAACAAATATTTGGTTATAATTAACCCTACTTGTATTTCTCAGTTTTAATTTCATTATCATTTCATAAAAGAAGTGTTCTTAGTGATACATCTTTAATCCATTATGTCGTTCAATGCCCACTGTGCTGTCAAATGTCGCAGAAACTTTTGACATTTTTCTAATATGGTTTCCATATTCAGCGAGCGACAAAGTTACTCTGCCGCTCGGCGAGCGACAAAGTAGACTCCGCGGAAAAGTGACACTTTGCGCTTCCTTTTTGATGCGCAAACATGGTACTTTGCGCTCGGTTGTAGAAAAAGTGATTTTTCCAGGCTTCAAGAAGTGTCCGGCCTAGCTAAAGCTCGCCCGTACAGTTCTTCTTTCAGCCTGGAAAAATGTCACTTGACCGCCTAGGACTACAATATACTATTTTTCAACGGTGAAAATATGACTACCGGGACATTTTTCATTAATGGGATTCATCCGCTCGAACAAGCAATCCTAGCAAAATAAGTTTTCCCTGCGGGCTGACGTGATGAAAACAGACAGTAGGTATTCATCACGCCGGCGCCGGCAACCAAACTAAGAAAACATTTCGCCTCAAAAGAGATGGGAATAGATTTTGTTCAAAGGCGGTGGCAATTTATTGTGAATTTCATGAGATTTTGTGGAAGGTATTACTGATTTCTGTTTTATAATAATAAACGGAAATTGTCAGAAATGATCTCAGAAAGGTTCAATTTAGTCAATCACTATCGATTTTTTTGATTTAACGGATTATACGTTTCTCACAACTCACAAGAGGGCGGAATATGTAGATTTTTAGTATTTTTTGACCATTGAGATACCGTTTTTGATACCGTTTTTTTTTCAAAGATAGATATTGGGTTGCCTAGTTTGATATCTTACCTACCTAATAAAACTTGAGTTGATCCAAAAGGTGGTGTAATAAAAAAATGGCGCATTCAACAAACAATGCTTGCATTGGGTAAAATTTCAGACCGGATGAATCCCCTTAAGCATTCGACACCAGAGATGTGGAACACATATTTTGAGTGATATGTGATGTGGAACTCGAAACAACCAGCCCTTTGTTTGGGTTAGGAGTTGGGTTGCTGGTTCTAGTCTTTCAGAAAAACTTTTATATTCATCCACATTACTCACAGATCTTACCTTCACTGACTACCAGACATCCATCACCATAATATACAGGGTGTTAATTAAGTTTCTGGCCAAACTTCAGGTGGTGATTCTTTGAGTGATTTTAAGGTATAAAGTACATGTAAACAGGTGTCCGGAAATGCATAGTTTTCAAGATACAGGGTGTCAAAAAAATATATTTTTTTACATTTATTTATTAATATCTCAAACACCTGTTGACCGATTTTGTTGAAATTTGGCAGTATTATGGACTATGATAAGACGCTACGTTAGAACCAATTGATTGTTGATTATGACTTCCAGTGGCGTCGTAAGGGTCAGTTTGACGAATAAAAATAACAAAAAAAATGTGCGGTAATGGACACCTGTTTATATGAACTTTTTACCTTAAAATCACTCAAAGAATCACCCTCTGAAGTTTGACCAGATACTTAATTAACACCCTGTATAATGTGCTCTCCAGAGATACATTTGATTTGTATAATTTTGAACGTCTTTATGTCCTTTCTCTGGGAGTCACATTCCACCACCAGCTAAGTTCTAAGTCGCTTAATTAAAGTCCGATCCCTCCAATGCCAGATTAATAAGTTTTTCCATTCCAAACTTTGATGTTTATCATTCAAGGACTCTAAAATTGTGATCTAATTTATAATTTATTACAGACTTGTTCCTACTTACCAAAGCAATTCTGTTCATCTTACGTTATGCCGTATTTATCCAATAAGGCTACATAAACCTGGAATTTTATTTTGTATCGTGTCATATGCAGTATGTATCTATTTTGTAAACTTTCCAATAATTGTTTCAATAACATCACATTCAAGGACGGAAAACCTCTTCAGAATGATACACTAACACTCCTTGAATTAATAATTTCCTTATACACCAACATCCCCAATGTCGTTTCTCCAGAGATAATCAAGCATAAGTGTATCTTGAAACACCACTCCACATCATTATCAATCAGTGATTTCATTGAAGCTTTAGAATTCTGATTAAACGATAATTATTTTCCATCCCGAAATAAATTTTATGTGGAATTGGACGGATGTATCAAGGTTGATGAGGTCCTCAAATTGCTGAGTTATTTATGAAGTATCTCGTAAGAAAACCTCTTACTGATTTTGTAGATGTCTGACTGCTTTCCATCTAAGTCTTCTTACTTTCGTGAGAAGTCAAGAAAATATTAAATCACAAGCTATAAGCATAAGTTTCAAAGGGTTTTATCAACAATGTTTCAGACCTCCTTGAATACAGGCGTGGAAACTTCATCGTGCTTGTTTCACTTATCACTTCTAGGGTCTTCTCAGGTTTATGTTTATCGAACAAGTTCGGTTCCCTTGAGATTTCGCAGTTATTGTCGAGTTGGTTTACAATTTCAAGAGGATTATACTACCCAGAAGTTTTCTAATAAAGAATATCTTTAGTGCCGTTTACTTGACAATCTGATGTGTAACCTTTACTTCAATTTCACTTTTATTGCTGACCTTTCTGTATAGGACATTTGATGGCGTTTTTCAAAATGCTAGACTCTTTGGGCTTTTTATAAAATAAGCCATGTTTTCAACTTAAACACATTATTTTATAGCACCAAATCGGATTAAAAAGTTTATTGTTAAATGACTTTCGAGGAAGATCCCGCACATGTTTCTCAACCCGTAATAGATATCAGCTCAAAAACCAAGTTGTCTAAATGCCTGCCAGACTATTGAATATTTGAAAAATTCCAGAATAGACTTCTACTGACAAAATGGGTTCATGGACACGGCTCTTGCATCTTCAATCTTCAACTATAAAAATAGTTTTTATCATGTCGAGCTTGTTCTCAACACATTGATTGAAAAACTTCATCGGTCTCATGATTGCTGCATTCTCTCGAAGAAAACAACATTAAGCAAAAATAAATTATGTGCATCTGTTTTGCCTTTTTATATTGTAAATTAAGCAACGAAGGATTAAAAATATATCTCAGTCAAACATAGGCGTTCTAGTTATTGGAAGTTAATTTATATTTCTCTTGCAATAATATGTTTTCGTTAAAATAACTTTTGCAAAGTTGAAGATTGACCAGATCATCCTGCAAATTAGTTCATCTGACTAACAATAACAATAGGTGCGCTCGTAATATTAATCACTTCCTAAATAAATACTGAAACGAATTATCTTCCATATCTATATGTAGAGTAATTAATACAATTATTTCGAAACATCTGACTCATTTATTTGTTCAAGTAATCAATATGATTTAATAAAGTCCAATAATAACGTGACTGAGTTGCAACCGCAAATTGCTTTTATTTTCTATGTGAACTGTTTAAAATCTATTTCATAAAATACAGGGTGTCCCAGAAAGAATGTGGAATACGGCAAAGGCAGATACCTCACTTGTCAGAAAGTTGATATCAGTAGAGATACAGAGGGTGTCAAAGTTGAATTTAAATTTTTGATTGTTTCAATCAACTTTAGAAATAATCAAGTTATATTGATAGAATTTGGTATATGGGGGTTGTTTGACATGCAAGATTCATATCTGGCCTTGGTATGGCTCTTACACGTAGGGGGCACCACTTGCACATCTTTCCACTCATTCAAATATTCATAACCTTTTTTTGTACGCACTCCAAATTTTATTGTTTTCTTCGTCATTTTTACGTAAAAAAGTTATACCTACAAGTGGATGGGAAAAAAAATAAAGAAATGAAACAAACGTAAGTGCCAAAAATTATACTTCTGGTTTTTGCTGTATAATACCATATATTATTTCCTTAGGGAGTAATGACAAAGGAATAATTGTCATTATTCCCTCTTGCAGACAAATCACAACATTTCTTTGTCAAACGCGTGGTGTTCATGTAATGTTATTCCCGCTTCCCAGGTTCGTAACAAATTTTTCGGTACCAATAGCTATCGTTCGGTTCAAATAATAGTTTCTGTGTGTGACTTCTTCTGCGATAAGCCTTATTCAAAAATTGAAACTACGATGGGTTGTCCAAGAAACTTGAAATAAATATTTGATGTCATTTTCGAATCGATTTAGGATTTTCTCTCTCATCTCTTTCAACAATCTCATCAATAATGATAAACGGCTTTTACGTTTTTACTTTAAAAATGGCAAATCGCAGCAAAAAGGCTCTTAGGTTTCAAGTTCCAAAGTGAATAAAATAGTTTATTATTCAACGAGCGGGAAATTCAGGTTATTACTCACGAGGATGAAGTTTTCGCTACGAGCCGTAGGCGAGTAATGCGAAATCATCTGAGTGAGTAATATCCATTTCTCGCGAGTAGAATACTATACTTTTTCTATGATTATTCAATGATTGAAGCGAACTTTGAAATATTCAATTACATTTGGACGGCACTTTTTGAGAACTAGTTTACTTAAAGTGAGGTTAGGTTGTTAACACAATGTGGCAATGACTATAAGAAAAGTTTGGACGGTCAAATGGGCTGTTTCAAAATTATGTATTTGAAGGTTGACATTTTGTCGAATGTTCTGATTGGCTCTAAAACAGTGGAATAATGAGACTAGATCATTTTCATTGGTTAAAAACAATTGAGTAATGAAAAAAAAGTCACTGGTATGAGTATCGAGTTACATTAACCAATAGAAAGTGGATGTATAATACATCTACTATTGAATAGTCATAGAAAAAATCTTTATTGGGATCGAAACCATTGGCGGGCAATTTTGTTTGTAAAAATCGAAATCAGCTGTGAATGTAACGTAATATGCACCTTCATTAATTGTTTCAGCCTATTATATTATTTATCCTGATTTTATGTTGTCCCTTTATACAGGGTATTGACAACAAATTACAAATAAAAACGAAATTGAACAACAAACTGCTAAGGTTCTATTTTCTATAGGGCTCGGTACTATCTTCCAGTTCACCCATGGATTCCAGCATGCGAGGCGGTACTCACATTCTTCGTACTAGCCAATTTCACTCTGGCAACTTTTATGGACCCTGGGATCATACCTAAAGGTACATTCCCATTTGGAATAACCCAAATAACTTCATTTTTCCAGCACCACCCGACGAAGACCGGGATGACGATTTTCGAGCCCCGCTGTATAAAAATGCCGATATTAACGGCATAACAGTGCGGATGAAATGGTGTGTAACTTGTAAATTTTATAGACCTCCTAGGTGTTCGCATTGCAGTGTTTGTAATCATTGCATAGAGGTGAGTAAAATTAGATCATAACGTTTACTCTAATCTTACCAATTAACTTGTAAAAATAACATGGGAAATAAAAGCAAAATTAGGTTTTCCTCTATTTTCACTAAAAATAGCTCTTCATTTCTGGCAGGTCTTCGAGATACATAATGATCTCATGTTTATAAATAATAGATAGAAATCCACTGGAAAGAGTTGATTATCACACATGTTGATGCACTTACTGATTAATCACAAATTATCGCGCTAATTGTCGGAATTTGTTCTGTTATTGGGTTAATAGTCTAGTAAATGGTCAATTTTCCGTGCACTAGTTATAAGTAATTCGAGATTGATTAGATTTATAGGAGCGTTTAGTTTTTAATCATGGAAATTGTCTGGATTTAAGCTTAATTGCTTTTTGGAAATTGAAGTGTCCACTTTGCTCTGAAATAGTAATTAACGGGAAGTAGAAGTCTATTTTGAACATTTCCTGGAGCTAAATTTAAGTTCTTGTTTAGTTTGCACCTGTGAAATTTGGTTTTATTTTTTCCTGCTAAGCTCGTTATTCTGATTGGAGTTCATAATTTAACTTTAGAGTTGCTTTGGAAATTTGTTCCACGAATTTTATACGAAATATTTCCCAGTTCTTTTGTTTTCGGTGTTCATGTTCATAGTTTATCCTTATCTAATTTTCACGGTTCATTATTATTCGACCTGTTTGTTATTTTTCGAAAATAGAATTTGAGTTATGGATGATAGATAGATGATAAATTTATTTTTTATTTTTGCATGTTTCTCTCTACTTGCTTGTTCCAAATGGTTCACAATTGAGTAGGTTCAGATCCGGATACGTAATGAGTAAAAAAGACTCTTCTTAGTTTTGTCATTGCTCTTTTGGGTTTTTTTCTTGGATGGTTCTGGTTGTGTTGTTACCTCGTGGCAAACCTCAATTTGCTGATTGGAAAACTCGGTGGATTTTTCAATTTGTTTGCTACTGTAAAAAGACGGCCGCATAAATCTCGCTTTTTGCTATAATTTTTTTTGTATTGGGGATTTGGATTCATATGTCAAACAGTTCCTTAGTCTTATGGTGTTCTTTCTTAACCATCACCATGGTTGAGGGGACAAAAGGCAGACAGTGTGGTAATTTTATCTTGATACCATTTTAGTTGGATGTAACATTTTTATTTTTGAAGACGAACCAAACAATAAATTATAAGGTACCTCACCACGTTTTTTGTCATAGGAAAAAAAACAAAAGACGGTCGTTTTGTTAATGATACCAACAAGAGATAGGTTTTTTTCAAATGGCACACCCTGTATATTGATAGTCAAGTTTATTCTGACTTCAATGATATACAGTGTATCTCACCAAGTAGAGCCTAATGGAAAACTTTTTGATTATTAATTTCAAGAGAAAAAGTTATTTTTTACAAAAAGTTCTGCATGTCCTATGATCTAAAATACAATCATCAGAATTTTTTCAGTCTTACGAGGTTTGTCAAAAAATATGAATCTGCAATCACACCATTTTACTATTTTCACCTATTTTTGTTCATTTTGAATTTTGAACGAAGATTTGGCCCTTGTGATTATTAAAAATGTGATTACCTCTTCGTTTCCAAATTTTGTCTAAAAATTTGTCGATTTGAATACGTAATGAATGCGTATTATTATGCATTTGATATTGCCAATAAGAAAATGCTTACAAATAATATTTTCAAAGTAAATGGCTGCAATACCATATTTAGACATGATTTTTAGTTCTGATCAATTTTTCTTTCTCAACTTTTTAATTTTCGATATTGTAAAAAATAAAGGTACTCTTGGGCGAAATTCATAATTTATGATAAACCTCGTATACGACTGAAAAAAATTATATCTGATGATTGTATTTTTAATTTTAGAACATGCAGAACTTTTTATGAAGAATTACTTTTTCATCAATAATTGATAATAAACAAGTTTTAGTTATGACAAAAAACCAAGTTTTTTCTCATAAGAAAAGAAAACACAATACATGATACCGTACTGGTTAAAATTATATTTGAAATTATTATGGTATTTCGAGTAATTCGTTTTTTGTGAATATGTCAAAAATTACTTATCCAAAGTATAAAGTGTTCCTGAAATGACTGTACAACGCTTAACCACGAGTTCCTTGACCAAAAATAAGGCGATCTTGGCAAACTTACCTTTATCCAAAATTGCTTTGTTAGGTCTCCAGAGGGCGCAAAGATACAAAAAAAAAATGGTTTTTCCAGCATTTTTCAAAAACGTGAAAATCGAATTTGAAAAATTACGCTTTTTGTCTCTATAGCGACCGGTTGTAATTAACCGGAAGTATTGTTATATGTATGTAATTATTTCTTTTGATTTTTTTGGCATTGACTTTTTGATAATTCAGGAAGATAATTCTGAAAGTTTAATGTACTGGGGAGTTTTTCTTTCTCTTGAAAAATTTTGCCAAGATGAGTGGTTGTGCCTTGTGCCAGATTTTTTTTTTTTTTCAATTAGCAGCACAGATATTCTATTGAATTATTTTTTTTCTAGTATAACAAATCATCCTAACAAATTTTTTCAAAAGAGGAAAAAACTTTCTTACACACTGCGTTCAAAAGAAATAACTACATGTCACCTTTATAACACTTCCGGTTAATTACAACCGGTCGCTATAGAAACAAAAAACGTTATTTCATTGTCAATGACGAAATACCAAAAATTATCAAAATCAAAATCGATTTGCACGTTATTGTAAATTGAAGGAAAACCCAATTTTTTTTTTAATCTTTGACGTCCTCTGTAGGCTTAACGAAGCTAATTTTGATAAAGGTAAGTTTGCCCAGATCGCCTTATTTCTGGTTGGACTTCTTCAACAGCATCTGTGGTCTCAGTTTCAATAACTACAATAAGGCAAACGTCGTGATTCCACTTCATTGTTAAGGAACTCTTCTAACTTCTTCATATCTTCAAGCGCTTGCTCTGGTAGTTTTAATGCAAACAACCTTGATCTTCCTTGATCATCTTCATGGTTGTAGGGACTTGGACGTTGTCGAATGCTTTCATGTCCAGGTTAACTTGCTCGGAAGTACTTTTTTGTGGTGGAGCTTCTCCATCAATAATCTCCTTTTTTGTCTGTTGATTTGAAGATATCAAATATATCTGTAAATTACCTTCCTGTGCTCTTTCTCTTGAACAACTTCCATTGTCTCAACTTCTGATACAACATGACGAACATCGTGAACTTGAACTTCTTTGTTGAAATAGTTTTGGTCGAACGTCCTTTTTCAGTCCAGTCACATTTCTTCTTCTTGTTTTTGGTTAAGAATCCCAATATTTGTCTTACATCTTTTGTTATGTGCCTTGTTGGTACCGTAGTCGTAGCCTATCGCCTATGGGTAATGCATAATTTGTTCCCCGAAAGGAATCGTACTTATCTCGGATTAACGTTACTCCGCGTTACTCTAACGACAATTTTGTCGTATCGTATCATTACAAAAAGTGATCTTTGCTTCGTTGGTAAAAACTATGTTTTTAATCAAAAAAAGGTATTTTTTCTTTTATAAAATGATAAAATTCCGTCGCTCGTCTCGTAGTCACTTGGTCTCAGCTAATAGGGTTGTTCCAACCACTCACGAGAACCGTTAAAAACGTTTTTTTTTTTCAATGACTATTCAATAATAGATGTATTATACATCCACTTTCTATTGGTTAATGTAACTCATTACCAGTGACTTTTTTTTCATTATTCATTTCATTACTCCAATTTATCCAAACAAATGATCTATGTCATTACTCCACTGTTTTAGAGCCAATCAGAACATTCGACAAAATGTCAACTTTCAAATCCATCATTTTAAAAAAGCACGAATTCAATCATTATTTTCAAAAAATGAATATTTTTTTTTCGAAACGTTTTGTGATGTTCATCAACAATCCAAACATATTCAATTTTTCTGCAAACTGAAATTGAAAGGCTGGTTTGGATGATCAAATATTGTTGTTTTAGTTCAGGCTTAAAATTACATTCTTTGATGACAAAAAGTCGTAAAAATTTTCAATTCCCAATTTTGTTGCATTTTTCAATTCCATATCCCTTAAATGAATATCAAGCGTACTTCTCTTTTAGGTGCAATGTTGGCTGTTTTTCAATTTTTTACAAAACTGAACATTTTCTAAAATCGAACTTTCTATGGAGAGTAACTTTTTCTAATAATCATTAAAAACTTTCCCTTTTTGTTGGATACTTGGGCGGACAGTGTGTGTTCTCTACCAAATTGAAAAAAAATATCATCAGAAATGTTTTGTCAAAAATAAGGTAATACTGAACAAAACGTGAATATTTTGTGAAAACCCTAGTGTTTCGATTCAAACGACTCATGCAGCGCCGCAACGGTAAGCGGTAATCGTCCGAACTTGCGAGAACGTGACTTCTTCATTATAACTCGTAGTCCGTAGCCTGTTTTCATGCGTGAATTAATGTTTGTTGTTTCCTGATATCGACCCCTTTACACTGATTCCAATGAGTTTATGATTTCAACAATAATTACAAAATTCGAAAAATACCTTTTAATTAGAACGAATTATCATTATGTGGTTTATCAAAATATCTTCATGAATAGTAACAAAATTGGAAATAAATCTCACTTGAGTTACTATATTCTCAATCGAATTTGCATGGAAGCATCTGATGTATATCACGTTCTCGCAAGTATCGTCAATATGGACTAATATTTGATGATCGTCTTTTCTATGTACAATATTTCCTACAAAACTCAACTCTCTGTCTTAACTACAATTTTTAAATATGAGTCTTTTTACCGTGAAATGAAAGTTTTTCAAGAAAAATGCAAATCAATCAAATATGCTTTATTGCCACAGAAAAATTTAAATACATTTTATGGACAAATCAAATACAAATGCAAAATGCTAAAGTATAAAAACAATACAAAACATGATGATAGTTTACATTACGAGAACAATTACGTGAACAATAGAACAAACTAGTACCAATATATTTACCCAATATTTTGTCAAATTTAAATTTATTTGGAAATTGCTCATGGACAACAATAAACATCGGCACACTTCCAGTTATGTTATGATGACAAGTCAGTAAAACAATAACATAGCAAAATCAACAATTATTGTAGAACAATAATACTGCGGTGTTAAGAATCGAACAAGGAACCAACGATTTCTCACGTTTTTTTTCGCTTCCCATTCAAAAAATAAACATCAGGTGGATGTAGTTGAATCAGTTATTTTTTCGTTAAAAGGAGTAACAAATTATGGAAAAAAAATAGTTTTTACTGGAAAACTGCAATTTTGGATAGTGGGAGGATGAGTAACCCAAAAAGTGGTTCGAGAATCAAGATAACGTACTTTCATGTCTGCAAATGAATATCTTACTGTTTTTTTTCAAGATTTGGTTCAACCTTGCACCAAATACCCAATCAATAATAAAAAGTGAAAAAGAATCAATATCTTCTCCGACAAGAGTTCATAAATAAATAATAATATTTTCGTTGTTATTCATCAAAAGATTTATCCAAATATCCAAAAACAACACTATTCCTATCTAGAAAGTTATGGGAAAAACCGCAACAGCTGCATCACTACTCAAACAAAACCGTATTGGAGCCACATTCAGTCAATTAATATTGATAAAAAATCCTATCAGGCTTTTGCAGCTATCAAATAAATGTGGGATGCATCGATTCATTTGCGCGTATTAACACGAGATTTGATCGATGTTTGTACACAAATCCGCCACTTTCCTGCTGTTGAATTTTGAATATTCCAGCATTTTCTTTTTCCAGCTTTTCTATTTGAATTTATCAGGAGTTGAAAAACAATTTTACGGTTTTTTCCAGACTTTTGACCATCACTGCCCATGGGTGAACAACTGTATAGGTCGCCGAAACTACAGATTCTTCTTTTTCTTCCTCATATCACTTAGCTTACATATGATTAGCATATTTAGCTTAAGTCTTATCTACGTCTTGCATTATGGCAAGAGTCTTTCGAATACTGAACCTATTGTGGCGTATCCTTTTAAAAAAATCAATTGGCTAACTAGTAATAGAAGTCCACATATTTCCTTAACATCATCTCAGTATGGTACTAATGGGCGTAGTGGCACTACTGGCAATTCCCATTTTTGGTCTGACGGGCTTCCATATGGTTTTGGTGGCCCGAGGTCGTACAACCAATGAACAGGTAACAGGCAAGTTCAAAGGGGGCTACAACCCTTTTTCCAGAGGGTGTTGGCATAATTGTTGCTATACACAGTTTGGTCCTCAATTTCCTAGGTAAGTCAACATTGGCCTTATAACGTACGTGACTATTTGGCCTTAGTCTTATTAAGCCCTACAAATACAAAGTGAAAAGAAAACACTGTCCCCATGGACCCATTGCAACCATAACCAATGACAGTCAAGTGAAAACCTACATGGATAACAGCAATGGCGTGCGCAACATCAATTCGCACGCCTACAACAAAATGTCCCCTGGACGGGACGCAATGGATTTGGAAATGGAACCGTCAGCGTCCCAGTCGCAGGATTGCGAACCCACGCCACCTTTGCAACGGCATGGGTCGAAAAGTAATTTTTTTTTGCCCCCTACGTCGATGGGCAATAATATGGGACATATGATGGGTCAAAATGGGGATGATTCGCCGGGACGGCATCCTGCTATGAGGAATCTGCATTATCCGCCGAGGGGAAGTCCGCATCCGCGGCCTAGGGTGATGGATGGGAGTAGGGGTGGAACGCCGGATAATTTGGGTAAGTTTTTATATACGTAAAGAGATATGCGCACTACTAACGCACTAACCTCACAATAGCCAACATGTTGCCATTTTTTAATCCAAAACGTAAACCTCAATACGAATTTTCAAATTCAAAATGTTTTTTGATGACAGTAAATCCATTTGTGCGAAAAACTGAAGATACATGAATTATGGGTGTTTGGGATTGGTGATTTGGAAGATTAGCAGTTGAATTATTAATTTATTCTTCCTAGAGCTTTAGTACATTCAGGGCACATGGCAACATCGCTAGAGTAAATATTTACATGAGAATTGTTTGGGTTATGATATTTTTTTTGTTACTTGTCTTGTGATTTAGAGTCTATGGTCCAGGCGGCACTAGATAGATATTTTATCTTTTATGTCCAAGTAGAACCATATAAATTTAATTATCGGCGCGTTAACCTCAATGTTGATCGACAGTATGACTTCATAAGAGCCTCAACATGTTCCGAATTTTCCTGGATTTGGGTGTTGCGTAGAATATTTGATGAGTTTTATCCGATTGTTGGAATTGGAAAGGCATTATTTATACAAATGAAGTGCCGAGTTCCCAATTTGCTTGGTTTGCGAGTTCCCAAATTGATTTGCACTTAGCTTTGATAATTTATTCTTATCGTGATTATTATCGCTACAAAATTCTTTTGAAAGAGGGAAATGGAATGTTCATTTAACACACTGAAACGGCTTCGTGTTTAACGTAAGCCAATGAATGATGTGTTTTTGTCAAGAAGACGTTATTTTTTCGGCTTTTCATGAATGGTAGCATAGCATTTCTGATGACTATAACATACCCAGGAGAAATAAGATCTAACATTTGCTGGAACACTTCAAAGAATCAGTGGTGGAAAAAGCATGTGGTTCACAGATTTCAACTTGTTCCGTTATTGGCAGATGCACCCAAAACGAGCGTCTTCGTCTTCGTCTACTTCAACTCATGATATAGAAGGATCACATCGACAATCGCGCGAGAGTAATCCGAGAACTGCCGACGTTCCTACACATGCACCGCGTCATCGGTCAGCGAAAACGGAAATGTTCAACGACATAGAGCTAGAATATCAACTAAAGAAGCCGGCTTTAAAAATGCACGCAATCCCATTTTTATTGTTAGCCTGCCTTTCATCGCGTGAATGGGTGGTCATAGCCGGATTCCAAGTTTATAATACGGAATAGTCAACGCCGCGTATACGCGGCGCTTGTCTTCTTTGATTAGTACTTCAGCTCTACGTACCAGTGGGCGATCTAAGCCGATCCGTCGCACCGATCACATCAAATCGCTTATCGGTACGATTGTGGTCGGTCCGATCCGGTGAGAAGCGGTCAAAGCTCGTTTGCACATTATACGTTTTAAACCTTGCGGAAATTATTCGTACGGAAGATTATCTTCAGTCGACTGGGAAGAGTATATTGGTACGAAAGACCTACGTACTTGAAAAAGCTTTATTAGCCTAGTTTATACCGACAACTTGGTCCGCGGACCAATTACCAAATTCTGACTATATCCGAACCAAATATTTGGTTCGAATGGTGTAAACAGTTGCGGACTAAGCTGGTCCGCTCTTTTCTAAATTTGGTTCGATCTGGATCAAAATTTTGAGGTTATTTTGATTGTTATTATTGTGAATTGTGTTGGTTCTGAGTTTCTAAGGCAATCTGAGCGTACTTACTCATGTTTTTTTTGGTTACGAATTTTGTTGATGAATAATTTCGACTTGTTTTTTACATTTGACGAATTGCGGGCTCACACTTTTAGTTCACGCGTTGCAAGACGGTGTAAACGGGCAGGGAGCAAGCATTGGTCCGACCGTACTATCCCCACCAGCTTGATCCTATCGGACCGAACTAAACGAGTTATCGCTGTAAACTAGGCTATTGAATCCAGAAAATACATAGATTTCTCACAATATTTTCCCGTTCGATTTATCTCCACACCTGAGTTCAAATTACTTGCGAATTAACAACGATCTGGTTTGAATGTAACTTAGGACCTATAATTAAATTGAGGTGAGTGTTTCAAATTTATTCTCCCATATTATCGCTATCAATACAGGTGACAGTTTACATATCGGCGTTTTCGCATTGTAGTGTATTAAAAGCAATTTTGCCCATACAGGGTGTTCCCGAATCCTAAATATTGTCATGTTCATGTTCATACTGACTAAAATTTCTTATGAATGTAATAGGTTCGCAAACACTTGTTTACTTGTCTCAATATTTTTAAAGTTTTTTAATTATAGCTTCAACAATTTCCAAGGAATTTAGCTCAAATTTGGAATATAAGTTACGCAAAAGGAACACAGAATGGAACAATAATATATCTGATGTGGATGTTTTAGCAGACTCGTTCGTTAACTGTCTTTCTGATATTTTAAACTGTATGTGTCCACTTAAACAAGTACATGTCAATCAATTCAATAACAACAAGAAATGGATAACACATCAGATCAAGCAGATGATGGAGGAAAGGGATGTTTTGTACAGGAGGGCTGTTTTCACTGGTGATGATGAGGTTTGGAATCAATTCAAAATACTACGAAAATCAGGGAGGAAAAGGAGACATTTTACCAACGTGAAATTGATTTCAACAAGTCCAATCCTAGAAAGCTTTGGAAAAGTCTAAAAACTCTACTACCTGAGAAGAATCGGAACATTCCTGATGAGATAGTGTTTGCAGCTGAACTGGTAACGGACCAACTTCAAATAGCTGAAAAGTTTAATGATTATTTCGTGGACAGTATTGAACATATTGTTGCTAATATTCCCGTTATCAAGACCTCATCTGCTTTCACCCATAGCTCAAGACATCAGAATCGGAAGACCTTTTCAAAATTTGCTGAAGTAACCATGCCTCAAATGAAACAGTATCTGAGGGATATGAAGAATGTTGGTGGAGGAGAGAGTGGAATTAGCAAGCAAATTCTATCAGATGCTTGTTCTGTTGTTGGTGATAGACTCCTTGACGTCCTGAACTCTTCACTTCATTATGGTGTTTTTCCTGATAGTTGGAAGATGGCAACTGTCATCCCAGTACCAAAGGTTCCCAACACGAAACAGCATGCTAACTTCAGGCCGATCAATACAGTTCCCGTTCCTGAGAAGCTCCTGGAGATGTGTGTGAAGAACCAATTAATGCAGTACTGTATTGCAGAAAAGATTATTGTTCCTAATCAGTCAGGTTTTTTACCTTCCCATTCATGTGAGTCAGTTATTGTAAATATCTGTGATGAATTCTTTAAAGCTATTGACTGTGATAATCTGGTGTTAGCCGTATTTTTGGATTTCAAAAGAGCTTTTGAGACGGTAGATAGAGACATTTTATTGAAAAAACTTGAAAATTATGGTTTTGAGCATATAGTCCTAAAGTGGTTTAGATCATATTTATCTAATAGATGTCAAAAAGTTAAATACAGGGATAGTGTATCGTCATGTAATCTTGTTAAATATGGTGTTCCGCAAGGAACGGTTTTGGGCCCAATTTTATTTCTGTTATATATTAACGATATTGTAACAGTGACAAATGATAATTGTAAAATCGTGCTGTTCGCAGATGATACCATGATGTATGTTGTAGGTAAAGATATAACCGAAATGAAAAATGTAATGAACAAAGAGTTGGAGAACCTGTTTATTTGGTTATGTAGCAATAAGTTAAGCCTGAATACTGATAAATCTAAATGTTGTTTATTTGGTTCAAAATCTAAGTTGAATAATATTAATATGAAAGAACTAGTGATAAAAGTGAATGATGTGAGATTAGACATTGTTTCAGAAATAAAATATTTAGGGACTGTTCTGGATAAAAATTTAAACTTCATGGCTCATTGTGATTATATTATGAAAAAATTTTCCCAAAAGGTGAATTTTATAGCTAGAATAGGACAGGAACTTTCCATATACACCAAAATACTTATGTATAATACTATCGCAGCACCTCATCTACAATACTGCTCCACACTATTATGTAATTTGCCAAAATACAAGACCGATCAAATTCAAAAAATACAAAATAGGGCCATGCGTATCATTTTAAAATGTGATAAATACACACCGATAAGACTGATGTTATCTGTATTGAATTTTTTATCCGTAAAACAAAAGGTCATGTTGAATGTATATATTTTTATATTTAAAATCAATAAGGGTATGCTTCCACCATATATATGTGATAGAGTTAGTTACTTTGGTGATGTCCATAGTTACGATACAAGACATCGACATGATTTTATTTTGGTGAATAAGTGTAATACTAATCTATTGTTTAACTCAATTTTATATAAGGGCTTGCAGGAGTACAATGTTTTACCTCCTGACATCAAATGCTGTGATACATTATCCCAATTCAAAAGACTGATCAGAGAACATGTTTTATCAAAGTTTTAGTCTGTCGAGTTGATGTACCATATACACCCATTTTTACCATATACACCCATATGTAGTAGATATTTTTAATTCTATATTTACCTAAGTTCCATTTTCGTATTTATTTTACCATTATTTCTTTACACCGACTACTGTTATTATTATTGTAAGCTTTGCTTAATAAACGATTATTATTATTATTATTATTAAAGAGGCTACATGACTTCACATATCAAACGCTTCTCAGAATCTACAGGGTGACATTTTTTCAGAGGTCTCGTTTCATCTTCCCCTGAACTTTTTTGCGGTGTGAAAAACTATTGTACCTAACACTTGCGGAAAATGTTTTTCCGCCCTCGGCTGCTTCACCGAAATCCGCTAGGCGTCGTTCGGTGAATGGCAGACTCGTGCGGACTTGTTAGGTAAATAGCTATTTCCTACAGCCCTGCGGAAAATTTTTCCGCACCGATATCCGTGTGGAAAATCAGATTTTCCGCACGAATATGTCAAAATTGACAATATCATAAGCAAACAGCAACCAGGTTTCCAGGTAACTATGGTCGCTTGGTTACACATTTCGACATTCATTATTATTTATTTGTCATTAGTTGCATCAGAAACTTTTAAATTACGAATTATATCCTTATTTCCGCACGTCTGTAGAAAAACTATTGTACCTAACACTTGCGGAAAATGTTTTTTCGCCCTCGGCTGCTTCACCGAACTCCGCTACGCGTCGGTCGGTGAACGGCAGACTCGTGCGGAAAAACTATTTTTCCGCACTTGTTAGGTAAATAGCTATTACCGGATATCGGTGCGGAAAATTGAATTTCCCGCACAGCTGTAGGAAAAATTGTTTTTTTGTGTTATGTTCACGTTTTTAATCTGTGATTGACCTCACTTCAATACAAATAAGACAAAAACGAATTTCACCTACAAAACACCATATTATCAGATTTTAGCGATTTTGACATGCACCAAAATGGCTTTTATTTGTTTTAACGAAAACCGTTCGTTGTTCAATCAAGAGACCAAATAAACTCTCAAGTAAATGTGTACAGGGTGTTCCTGTATATGTTTGCACCCCACCTAGAGAGTTTATTTGAAAAAATATTGAAATAAGGCTAATACAAAACTTTCATGGTTTTTCATGAACTTTTAGAATCTGTAGGCAAAAATGTCAAAAAAGTAAGTAAATGTCAATTATTGACAGGTTGATGATTTTTTTCAAATCAAACACCCTGTATATTATTTCAAATTTTTTTAGACCTTTTTATTCTGTTTTCAAATATATTTTTTTTTTTTTTTCATTTTTGTTCCATTTGAAAAAATCATCAACCTGTCAATATTTGACATTTACTTACTTTTTTTGACATTTTTGCATACAGATTCTAAAAGTTCATGAAAAACCATGAAAGTTTTGTATTTACCTTATTTCAATATCTTTTCAAATACACTTTTCAGGTGGGAGGGTTCAAAGGGTGTCTATTCAAGAATGGCAAGGTGCCAGATCTCAGAAACTAAGCATCTCAAGAGACTTGCGGAAAAAAAATTACTGGGTAATATGGATTAGAGAAAATGCTGGAAATATATCAGAAGTTCCCAAGATAGCTACAAGATGGCGTAACGGTGCTATCAAAACACAAAATTGCTGTTTTTTCGTGATTTTTAAATAGGAAAAATGAGTACCTTCAAATTTTTTTTTTGATTTTTTTTTCTAGCATGTCAAATAAGACAGGTATCAGCTGTTAAACCTCACAACGCAAGAATGAGCATAACGTTGAAACAACCCAACCGATTGACGCGATCTTGGTCTCATTTTGAAGAGGAGAGAGTTCTCCTCTTCCACAATTTTGAGATTCCAAATGATTCCGATCAAAACAGACGATTGTATTCAGTTTAATATGCGGAGGACGGACATTTTTTGAATTTACTTAAAATTTTCAAATGCAAAGGTAGACTGAAAATTGTTCGTCTGAATTCTCGACAAAATTCCGCACAACTTTCATGTATTACACTTCTTTCTAGATTTCGAAATATAAAAAAAGCTACCTATACGCTTTTCTGTAATTTAATGTCTTAGTGATACTACTCAATATGCCCTGGTAAAGAAGATATTAACACATTTTTGCGTTACCTAGTAACCACCCAGTCACTGTTTTATTTCAAACAAATTATATCTTAAATAGTAGGACTTTTTTGCATTAAATAATAACAAAAAAGCATTTAGCTTATTTATTTCGAGAGCTGGAAAAAAGTGTAATGCATGAAAGATGTGCGAAATTTAGTCGACATTCCAGACGAACTATTTTCACTTTGCCTTTGTCTTTAAAAATGTTCGTCGTCCGCATATTATATTGAATAAAATCTTCTCTTCTGATCAGAATCATTTGAAATCACAAATTTGTGGAAGAGGAGAACCTCCTCTTCAAAATGAGACCAAGATCGCGTCAATCGGTTGTGTTGTTTTAAAGTTATGAGCATTCTTGCGTTGTAAGGTCGACAGCTGATTTATTTGACATGCTAGAAAAAAAAATCCAAATACCCAAATTTGAAAAAAAATTCTCAAGGAATCCATAGCGGTACTCATTTATATTTGTTTTTATTCAAAAATCACGGAAAAACAGCAATTTTGTGTTTTGATAGCAACTTGGGAACTTCTGATATATTTCCAGCATTTTCTCTATTCCATATTACACAGTAATTTTTTTCCCCAAGTCTCTGGGATGCCTAGTTTCTGAGATCTGGCATCTTGCCATTCTTAAATAGACACCCTGTACATATTTTAAAAATAATATTGAATAAAAAAAAAACAGTGGTGTACTATCTTTTCTTTAAAATAATTCAATACAAATCCTGTTCGAGCGCCACTGGTGGAAATTTTCTAAAAACTTCTACATCAAAAAATGTAATTTAATGGTCGAAAGAATGTGTACCAAATTTTGTAGACCTCTATAGAGTGGTAGGAAAGTTATGATAAGAAGGGCATTTTTTTCTTAAAACTTTAACAGCCTGTATCTCGGAAACGAAGCATTTTCGGACATAATTTCATTTGAAAAATTTTCTTATTTTCATGCATTTTATACAGTGTTAAAAGGAATGTATCAACTTGAAAATCACCTCATAATAATAAATGAATAATAATAATTTCCCTTAATTAATAACTATTAACCGAATTTAAGAATCATCATTATGAACAGTTTCGATTCATAGTTCACGTTCGCTACGTTAGATATGAATAATATGCAACCGGACTAACTGCTCTCAAGATGGTCTTTCTCTAATGAAAGTTGTTTTCTGTTTTGAACTTTTTCCTAAGAAGAATTCATTTCCTTCAAAAATTGAGCGTCGCATCAAGAAGTTATGACATGAACGGGTTTACCAAAAATGTCTAGATATTATGTTCCATAATATTATGATGTTTGCCTATTTGCATATTCCTGGATTATATAGATCAATAATGATGTATCACTCTTTCGCATCAAGAAATGGAGTGTAGTCGATCCAATAAGTGAAATTTATACTAAAACTACTTTGTAGATTATGTACTGCTATATGCTTATGGTATCCTGTATAAATTACTTGTAATTTTGTCGAAAATATGCATTTAAGATGAACACATCAATCATATTTTCAACGCGTTCAGCATAGAATATGAAGTGTACACTTTTTTCCAGGTCCTCAAAGGGCTTCCCCAACCATGCAACAAAGAATCAAAGCTTTAGGTGTGCCCACACCACTTGCTATGTCTAGTCCAGTACGAAGGTAAGAGTTTCAACCCAAAACAACTTTTAATAACTGGACGAATTTTCAGTAGTAAAGTTCTATTTAGGTGACTCTCAGCTATGTAGTTTGGTTTACAGTGACTATAATAGTCACTGTTTGGTTGTGCCATTGTAGATAACAGGGGTGGGATAAGAGAGCATTTATTATTTATATCTAGGTTATATTTTGTATATAGTTGTTTTTTAATAAAAGGCACTTTTTATGATTTCTTCTTATTTTTTTTGGTTTTCTTTTTTTTTTAGCATGTTTGTAGATACTAATCGAATGCCGTACTGTCTTTAGAACTTTTGGTATGATTAATACGTAAAATTATCTCGACATTTTTGCGGGAGATAGCATCAAATGAATTTTGTCATGATCTCTGAAATTTTGAATATAGCTCAGATGTGACTTTGATTAAGTTTCGTCCATAGTTGGGTCAAGTTAGTCGTAACTTATTGTGAATGTGAGTGTTTTTGTTTTCTATGTTTAATGATATTTGGGTGCAATCATAGATTTCCACTTGAGCAATATACATGGTGATTCAAAAGTAAACGTTGATGATTTGATGGCGCATTCTTTTCATGTAAAGCTTTCATTGAACAGGGTCCGGAAATGTTTCGTTACAAAGCTACAGGGTGTTGAAGATTCATTTTCGGACCCATGCTCTTAGCCATGCACCCCTAGCTTATTAACGTTCACTTTTGCATCATTTTGTACAAAATAAGTTCCAAAGTATTTGACGGAAAGACGTCTACTTGTGCATGAATGCCTCTCTTGGCACTTGCAAGGATAATCTATCCTTCTTCTAATCTTCTGTGTTTGGAATTTGACTAAACAAATAACATGTGCATGTGCGTGTCCTCCACCAACTCCAGGTAAGTGAAACCTTTCCTCATCACCCAAAGGTTCTAAAGACTCCATCCCATCTACCTTATAGGTTCAACATGGATCATCCATCATCACTCTGCGCTCCCCACCTCTTGTTACTCGATCTCCTTTTCCAGGTGGACCTGACCGGCTGCCTGACCGCTTTCTCCTTACCCGTCCCTAATTCCTCCTCCACCCCCGCCTGCTAGAAAGTTGAAGCGTTCGAAAAGAATCTATCCAACGAAATTCAACATTTTCGAACGCATTCCTGTAGTTGCTTGTGCATTTCACAGATCCAATCCGAGTACGCCGACGCAGCCGCGCAGGCCCGACTTCATAGGCGT
This sequence comes from Orchestes rusci, assembly GCA_958502075.1. NCBI lineage: Eukaryota > Metazoa > Arthropoda > Insecta > Coleoptera > Curculionidae > Orchestes > Orchestes rusci. The sequence continues at coordinate 16,691,133 of OY293311.1, forward strand.
GGTCTATGCTCCGAACCAGTCACAGGGCACCTACTACGAGTTCCAACAGGAAGTTCCGCCAATGCGCCCGCCACAGAATCATGCGCAGTATGGTGGCAGCCCGCAGAGACGGTTCATGTCGGAGGGGGAGCTGGTGCGACAGGAACAGCAGCTCAGTTATCCGAGGTCGAATACTACGGTGGACAACATCAGGGAGTTGGCCAATTCGCCGCAGCGTGGTGTTTATATGTGGAAGGATACTTCGCCGTCAGGTAGTCTATAAAAATGTATTTAGTTCGTTTTTACGTAGTATTGTAGGTTACCCACCCACGACAGCTCAACAACCGGATTTCTACCGTTCTAATCCCACTAGTCCTACTCAGCAACAAATGTACGTGCCGCAACAAACAGCACGGACTTACCATCCGGCCATGAGAGGCGGGGTGGCAGTGTATCCACCTCCCAGTCCCCAAATACATAGAAAGTTGGGGTCTAGTACTCCTTCAGTAGCAGATAATAGACGAAGACCTATGTCTTTTGTGAGGTACGTGACTCTTTTGTTTTCGTGCTTTGATTGGGTTTTTCTAATAATAGGCCATAAAAAGTTACAGGCGGTGAGATGTTAACTTCGAAGGTACACGAATTTGCAATTTGTTAACTAATTTGGGTAAAAATCATTTTCTATACAGGGTAAGTGAAAATCCTGCGCATTTTGACATGGTGGATAGAGTATGGTAGAATAATCACTTTTTGTAAATGAACATGTGTCCGCAAACGTTTCGATAAAAAAGTAATGATAATAAGAATAATAATTTGAATTTTTTCAAGGAACAAAGCGCAACACTTTGAGCAGTTGTTATAAAATCATTTGATTTTTCATTTTTCATAGATCTTGAAATAAGTGAGTTTTTCTGTATCACATTCATTTTTATTTTTTATCTCCAAAACGACGCATCTAAGAAAAAAACCCAAGTCACCTTTTTCACTCAAAATTGCACGGGAAATCAAAACATGGTTTTTATTTTGTGAAAACTTAGTCGTGTAACAATCATGTGTTTTATTAGTATTTATCATTTAGAAAATGTTCATTTTAGATAGTTTAATAACCATTTGATACATTATTTTGTTTAATAACCATTTGATACATTATTTTGAGCAAGATTGTGAAAAACGTTCTTTACCCGAAATATTATCCAAAAAAACATAGCTTGTTCCGCGAAATATATTCTGAGCTGGTGGTTGGAGTTGCCCTTATGGCAATAAAGCTTGGCGAAAGTACCAGAAAAAAACACAGCTAGCGAACGTAGCCGAACGTCTAACAGCTATGTATGTACGTACATGAGTTCAGCTAATCTCGATTAATTTTAAAAGTTAGATTAGGCGGCGTTTTTGCACCGATGAATTCGCTGCAGGGATTGTTAATCGCTGGTGAGACATTTGACAACGTCGCAAAATAACCTGGAAAAATATATCAATAACAATTTTAAAATTTATGTTGCGTGATTTGTTTTGAGTTTTGCTATTATTTTGCTTGCAAGTTTTAATGAAAATGAGCAACTTTATGGCATCAATAACATCCGCAAACCTGATATGACGTGTACCAAACATTAGCCAAGGGGTTGTGCTTGTAGATTCAATAATTGGTGTATCAGCATTTATTTTTTAATCATTCGTATATTTGTTTTTCTTCTTTTCTTGGGCTTAGATATCATGATAGTGAGTGGTGATTATACAGGGTGAGTCTGAAAAACGTGCGCATTTTGACATGGTGAAGAAGAAGAGTATGGTAGGATTATCACTTTTTGTGAATGAGCATGTGTCCGCAAACGTCTTGTAAAAAAATTACAGATTTCCCAAAGTTGAAGAAAATTTTTATTTTTTGTTTGTAGATTCAAATCAAAATCAAATCAAATCAAAAGTAGCTTTATTGTCTCAAAATGGAATTCATTGACAAAGCATAGATATAGATATAGTACAAATAATAAATAATAATTAAAACCAAACACGTTGCATTCAGCAATGACTATAAAAGCTTCATAAAGTTGAACAACAATAGACGAAAAAAAAATTGAAACAAACGATTAATAGGTAAAAATAATAAAAATAATAGGTAAAGGTAAGTATCACATCAACTAAAAATCCTCCTCAGGCAAAGTCAAAAACTCCTCAACCGAGTAAAACATCTTCTCCAACAAAAGGTTCTTGACTGCCCTTCTAAAAGGCCTGTAGGATTTTATCCGCCTAATGTTTGAAGGTAGCTGGTTGAACAGTTTTCTGCTATCAAAAATTACAGACTGCCTTGTGAGGGTCGACTTGGGGATGGGAACTGGGATAAGACCACTCTGCCTTGTTCTCTGATTTTTGTCGGCAGACAAGATATCCCTGCCAAATTTCTTGTACATGAGACATACAGCCTCCAAAATAAATATGCACGGAAGGGTCAGAATATGACCAGACATGAAGAGACTCCTGCACGAATCCCTACTCCGCTTCCGGAAAAGAATGCGCATGTCCCCCAAAAGCAAATCCCATAGCGGAGATGGGACTCAATGAGAGCGAAATATACATTTCTGGAAAGTTCGAAGTTCAGTCTGGAGTCGATATGTATTCCCAAGAATTTGACTTGCTCGACATTTGACAAGACTACACGTGCATTCGTACGTCGTTCACGCAACATTTGAATAACATAATGCTTGTCTTGGAAAAATTCAAAGAGATGCTTCGAGTTGCACCACGTTTTGATCCTGTCCAAATCACTTGAGACTGCTGTCCTCAGCCGTTGCACGTCCGTTGCTCGCCAGAGCACCGTGGTGTCATCAGCAAACATGGTTATTCGTCCGGATATGTCCAGGTTTGTCATGTCATTAACGTACAGCAAAAAAAGCAGAGGGCCAAGCACGGACCCCTGGGGTACACCAGTATCAACCCCCCGCAATCCGGAATGGACACCATCACACACAACTGACTGAATTCGCTCCGAAAGGTATGACGTGAACCAGTCTAATGTGACGCCTCTACATCCGTATCTCTCCAATTTGCTCAGCAAAATCTGATGGTTCACGCAATCGAACGCCTTTGACAGGTCACAAAACACGGCCGCCACGAGATCCCCCTCATTAAGACCAAAATACAGATCCTTCAAGAACGCAAAAATAGCATCGTTCGTCCCCTTTTTTTCCAGTTTGAAACGTTTTTATTTTAGCTTATTTTGTAGAGATGATTAGTATCTAAAGCTTGAATAAAAAAAGTAGATCAGGTGCAAGGTTAATTGATTATGTAGATCAATTAACCTTGGATCAGGTCTATGTTTAGGAGTCTGGGTTTAGACTCAAACTTGAAATTTGAAATGAAATCAGACACAACTTTGAGATAGAGGTTATACAGGATATAGCTAGGTAGGTACCTACTTTTAACATCAATCCAAATTGAGTCGATTAAACGATAAAAAAATATAATATGTATGTACCCAGCTACATAAAATTTAATATAATAAATTCTATTGAGCAATTCGCATTATGCGCTTATGGTGGAACAATAACTATTGCTTGATATTGAGAATCATTTTGTACAGGGTGTCCCAACGATAGAGTAAAGTAGGTTTTATCATATAGGATATGAAAAATATCAATATCAATATGCGTCACAGGTTAGGGGTGTAAATAGCGCACATTCTGAAAATATTTGGAAACATACAGGGTGCGTCACAAAAGTATGGCACGAAAAAGTATGATTTTTTTAAAAGGAACCCCCTGTATATTAATTGATATTGCAATTCTTTATTCAATTTGGAACAAAAATTGTGATACAACTAATGTTCCTAAATTCAACCGTTATCGAGATATCGCGTTTTAAAAATGGCATTTTTGCAACTTTGACATGCTAAAAAACTCAAACTATTCAAGTTAGAGAAAAATGGATTGCACATTCCTATCTTAACTTTTCAAGAGCTATTCAAGGAGATTAAATCCATTATTGTGAAAAAATGTCAAAATGTGCCGAAAAAAGTTGACGTTACCTTCTATCCAAATGACAAAAGAGCTCTTGAAAAGTTAAGATAGGAAAGTGCAAACCATTTTCCTCTAACTTGAATAGTTTGAGTTTTATAGCATGTCAAAGTTGCAAAAATGCCATTTTTAAAACGCGATATCACAATTTTTGTTCCAAATTGAAGAAAGAATTGAAATATCAATCAATATACAGGGGGTTCCATTTAAAAAAATCATACTTTTTCGTGCCATACTCTTGTGACGCACCCTGTATGTTTCCAAATATTTTCAGAATGTGCGCTATTTACACCCCTAACCTGTGACGCACATTGATATTGATATTTTTCATATCCTATATGATAAAACCTACTTTACTCTATCGTTGGGACACCCTGTATAGTACTCATAGACTATTGGAGAAGTAATCGTGAATATTTCATCCTCAAAATTAATTTTGTTTTTTATCACAAAATCTTCAGGAAAAACATGAACAAATGAAAGACCAGGTAATTTGTTAAAATTCTTCTATCAAACCTAAAAAGTGTTAAGCCACCGTTTTAGGCTTAAGCGCTGCGGTGCATCCAAAAATTTGATTATAATCGCGATAAAGACATCATCCGGATTACATTTCTACGGTGCATATAGGTGTAAGCGAATTGAAAAAGTGAACCGTGTTTTGAGCCACCGCTAAAATTTGATACATATCCTCTACAACAATCCTTTCGACAAAACAGATACGCGAAGTAACGGATACGCTAATTTCGAATGTATTTACGAAGAATAAACAGTCGGTAGTGCAGAAAATTAATCAATTGAAAAGTGCCAACGATCATTACTTTGCAAAACCAACTGAATTCAAGAAAAGTGATCGCCCAGTGCATGACTGCATTAGTTATTAAAGAACTAACTGTACATCAAGAAACTTCAATCCATTTGTTAGTTTACGTGTCTTGGAGATTTTTGTCTAGAGCCCTTTCTCACGTTTTGAAAAAGAGTTAGAAACAAAACATTTGTGCGTTATTTTTGATAAAATGGATAGCACCTTTTGGAAGAGGAGCAGAAATTATGTATTTCCTGAAAATTTTACAATATTTGAATCATGAATGGCCTACTTATGAATTTTCAGTTGTCAAAAAACAAACATTTTTCAAGATTTCTCCAAAAATGGGTCATTTTTGTCAGGTCAAAAATTGTATAGCGAGAGTATTCTTTGTTCAATTATTTTTGCCCCTCTTTCAAATGGGGCTATCCATTTTTATCAAAAATCGCCAGGACACTTGAACTGACAAATGTTTTCAAGTTCCGAAATGCATTCGGCTATGGAGGACCTTCAAAATGAGGTGTCACATGACCCCTATTCCTATTTAAAAACATATTCCAAGATGGCACCCAGCCGCCATCTTGAATTTTTCATATGTCAATTTTATGTCAAAACATAGTAAACATGCTTGTATTTCATCACCTAGAATTTGAAGTCTCTAAGTTGAGCCGTTCAAAAAATAAAAGGGGGGGGGACATTAAAGAAAAGCACTGTATACTGAGCTAGCAAATTGAAAATTAAGTTGAGTAGAGGTAGATTGAGGTTCGTTATTAACAATAGATCTGTTAAATATTTTGAATGCGCAACTCGCAATTCCGATGCTATGAGCAGTTTTTTTGAATTCTGAACCACTGTGCGTCGTCCCGAAAACTCGCGCAGCAAATTTACGAACATTACGGCGCGGCGTTCCGTAGTTTTTTATTGTATTGAGATGGTATATACAATACATGAGAACTCACGTATCGTAGGCCTCTCATTTTAACTGCACCACTTTTTTCCTCACTGTTAAAGTTAAAGATTCTGAACTGTGGTCACCGCGAAATATTTCATCAACTGCGCATGCGGATAGTTCTGAATTTCAACTACAACATCTCTCCGTTCTTTACAGAGCACTAGAGATGTCTGACAACGTGGAAATGTCATCGCAAACATCGCAGTGCTCCGCACATCCGCTCACTCAGAGGCCATCAACGCCAGATCGCACCAGCGTCTATGACATGAACTATGAGATTTCTGTATAGGGCTGGAGAGGGCACTCGTGTCGCAGGTAAGAAACCGTCCCAATATCATTCTCAACCACTTTGATAGTCGACGAATAAGCACAAAATAGGGCAAGGGTTTTAAAAATATATAATTTTCCAGGGATAAATGAGTGCCCTAAAGCGATTAGTTTCTCTGTATCAGAGACCACGCCCAACTAGGGTTAGATGTTTAGAAGCTGAGTAGAACAAGTGGAACATTGGTGTGATAAATTCCAAAATATCCTTGAAGTAGGGACTAAGTCCCCTCTCAGTCTAATGTACGATTTTAAAAATATATACGGTTATTCCCGTATATATTCGTATCTACTTGCAGTGTGAAGTCGTCCATAATCGGGATTAACTTGGGTTTTTGAAACAAAAGGTGCTATATTTTGTCTAGTTCCTATTTTTGTTGCGCATTTCACACTGCAAGTGACGGAATGTCCCTGTTGTTGTTGTGTATTTTTTTAATTTTGTTGATATTTTTATTGGTAATAGGAATGGATTAAGATCAAAATATGTGTATAATTAGCTAATTTTTTATTGTACATAGTTATATTATGGAGTCGTGGTTTATTGGTGGGTAGATGCCAGATCACGTGAGTGGATTTTGTTTTTTTTTTTTTAAATTGATGTTCATAATAATATTTTGTCGCTAGTGGAGATTTTGAAATTGGGCTAAAGTATGAAGAAATTCACAAACTTTTTAGTACCGAAATAGTTCTGTTGATTGAGAGGGTTGAATAATAAAAGAGAGGAACTAAAATGAGAGGGTTATCAGTTATACAGGGTGAGTCGAATAGGTATGGACCGGTCTTTAACCTATGCGCGCTCTCGTATGTCTCAACACATAACATTTTGGCATTCTCTAAAAGGAATGAGACTTTGCATTTTTTTCAATCCATATTTCACTCCACCAGGGAACCAGAGGATTAACCCAACGTATTGTTTATTCCAAATTTTCTCTTGACAAAATTCCCTTCTGGTGTAAGTTAAAACAATGCTCAATCCGATTGTCAAACACATTTAAAGATGAAGAACATACCAAAGCCCTTCTCAACCCTCTGACCTTATGAAAAACGGCAAAATTGTTATCTTAACCAAGTGCCAAATTTCGACTTCGTAAACCAATTCCTATCGATTGCACTTAATCTGTAAATAAATTGTCATTTTGCCGTATTTCGTTTTATTATTCATGAAGAACTGGGTATGTCAACTGAATTATTTGGCTGTGTGAAATCAATTTCGCGTGTTCAGGAATAGAAATAGTGTTTAATTTATCAGTGATACTGGCAAATAATTATGAACAAGACTCAATCTGTATATATTTCTTGTGAAAACTTTAAGGTGGCTAAATAGGTGTGTATAACAAGATTAGCCTATTCAACTGTGATAGGCTAATTTTAGATAACGTGTATATCATATGATGGCAAACACCCTGTATTGTATTTTCGTGTATGATATTGATTTTGGAGCTAAGCTCTGTCAGGGTATAATTATGATTTTTTTGACTAAACCACACCCTGAACAATCCAGTCCATTTATTTATTGAATTATATTGAGTTAAAGAGGTATTGTCCCCATTTCTTTGTACTTATAGATTTGTAAAAAAATAGTTTTTGTTAAAACCCTTATAAATAAAAATATGGAAAATCATAAATGATGTAGTTTTTCGTTTCCCCATCCACCGTCGTTTTATATTCTAGTGATAGTTTATTGCGATGCTTTTTTGTTTGATTGGATGCGCAAAATCGAGTTTTTGCTGACATTGAATGGGAAATTTGGCTTACGACTAGATCTATTTAGGTTTTAATTTCTACAAAGTCTTCACATTGAAATATAAAAAAGTTGCGCAATTAAATAACCAACTCAGACAAGGGGCAGGTCTAATCTAGTATGTATACAGGGTGTCCCGAAATTAGATGTCAATATTCCAACCTAGTATTCTACTCCCCAAAATAGAAATAAAACTTTATATAAACTAGTATCCACATACTCTTCGTTTTGACGTGATATTTTCTTAAATATTTTCGAAACCTGTAAACATAATTGTATAAAATTTTGTATTGTTACCAACCTTTTTAGGCCCTACCTAATGAACGGAAACTTAGTATTGTATGACCTTCAAAGCTAAGGAATACAGGAACGGGCTTGGGAAAAATGTGCCCTGAATTTTTTGGCTGTCGATTTTAGGTAGTTTTGCCTGCACAATTTGAAAATCTAGAGTTTTTTACAAAGATAAGGTACTCCTCTAATACCTCGCTGGGACGCACCATTTTCGAGAAATATGCATTCGAAAATCATATTTCAAACAAAATTGCATATACCGAAACACACAGCGGAAGCAAGGGTTTCCCTGTGATAGCCTAGCCAGATGCACACGACATTTTTCACTAAGATCACTGTGTGAAAAGATTTTCAAATGCGTTTTTCTCGAGAATGGTGCGTCTCAGCAAGTTACAAGAAGAGTACCTCTTGTGTGTAGAAAACTCCAGATTTTCAAAATTTGTAGACAAAACTACTAAAAATCAACTACCAAAAAATGTGGGGCCTATTTTTCTCAAACCCGTCCTTGTATATCCCACTCATAAGGGGTATACAATACTAAGTTTTCGTTCATTAGGTAGAGTGTGAAAACTCAAGTAACTGTACCAAATTTTATTCACTTATCTTGACAGGTTTCGAAAATATCTACAAAAAACCGTCATCAGGTCATCACCTTCAACACCCTGTATCTTGAAAACGAAGGGTTTGTGGATACTAGTTTATATGAAGTTTTATTTCTATTTTGGGGCGTAGAATACGTGGTTAAAATATTGACGTCTAATTTCGGGACACCCTGTATTATTTAATTTCATAATGTACAGGGTGTCCCAACGATAGAGTAAAGTAGGTTTTATCATATAGGATATGAAAAATATCAATATCAATAAGCGTCACAGGTTAGGGGTGTAAATAGCGCACATTCTGAAAATATTTGGAAACATACAGGGTGCGTCACAAAAGTATGGCACGAAAAAGTATGATTTTTTTAAATGGAACCCCCCTGTATATTAATTGATATTTTAATTCTTTCTTCAATTTGGAACAAAAATTGTGATACAACTAATGTTCCTAAATTCAACCGTTATCGAGATATCGCGTTTTAAAAATGGCATTTTTGCAACTTTGACATGCTATAAAACTCAAACTATTCAAGTTAGAGGAAAATGGTTTGCACTTTCCTATCTTAACTTTTCAAGAGCTCTTCTGTCATTTGGATAGAAGGTAACGTCAACTTTTTTCGGCACATTTTGACATTTTTTCACAATAATGGATTTAATCTCCTTGAATAGCTCTTGAAAAGTTAAGATAGGAATGCTACATTATCGTAAGCGGAGTTATCTTTCTTATTGTTTAACTTATGGGACTCTAGAACACAAATGGTCAAAGATTGGCGTATTTGTGTGATTCCAGGAGATCTGTAAAAAAGTAATACAGAAAATATATCATTAAAAAAACTCATCATGTGAAGATTTTTCCCGACCTTTATATTATATGTTTGTAGGCACTTAAAAACTATGCCTAATTAAATATCAATACATAGAATAAATAAAGCTCTAGATACTCCTCAATTTCTTCTCAGTCTCAAACTATTTTTGTAACTTCGACATCTTCGAACCAGCTCGAACTTTCGATATCTCATACAGTGCCATTGGGGTACTTGGTGCATTGCTTTCAGCATCTATAATGAAAACTTTGATCATAGAAGCAGATTTTGTGATAGGCTGTGAAACTATTTTGTAGGTTCTAAGGACATGTAATGTGATTAAGCATACAAGTGCATTTAATCATAACAAATCCAGGCAAAGAGAATTTGCTCTTAAAACAGAGAACTTAAAACTCTCATAAGTCTTTGTACACCCCCGTATCCAAGTCATTGTGCAAATTCAATAAGTCAACAAAACCTAGTTTTTTTGCAAAAACGTAAAAAATCTAAATTATTAGAAAATTGTTACGTACGGAATCGGAGTATATGCAATAGGAACTATTTTATCAGAATAATTATTTTAATAACAAGTGTGCAAATTGATGCTTTTCCGCACGCAAAAGCAGTTAGACGATCGAACGACACGAAGCGGAGTTCGGATATGTTAAAAAAAAAAGAAGGAAAACACACTTTGTCCAAGTTCAAGGAACAATAGCATCCACAAATTAGAAACGAAAGATTTTTCCGTCCAAACAATAAAAGTTTGCCAACGTTGCGCACAGTTGAAGTATTATTTGATTTGGCATACTCATCTGTTATCCGAAGCCAGTCTGCATTAAGTCGTTGTTTCTTCCCAAATTTCTCGCCGTCGCATCGGTTGCAAAATAACGAATACGCGAAGTGTTTTTTAACGCAAAGCAGAATCTTTTCATTTATTTTGACTGGAAAGTGAACAGTGACAATAACATTTGGTTGGTATGGAAACAAAGTTCAAAACCAAACTGGTAGGTATTTGAGTTGACATTTGAGTGCGGGAATAGTATATTGTGCAACAAGCATAGAATTATACCCATTTCCTACGAGTATGAAGGTATTCATACGATTAGGAAATGGTCATTCCATGCGAGTTGTACACTATTCTTTTTCTACGACTCTTAATTATTAACACCATTGCGTTATTAATATCGATTTTTTCTTTTTGTTTTTGGCGGAGGTGACAGATCATTTCATTTCCATTCAGTTTGCACTCGTTTCCATGGCAACAGTTAGGGAATGGTTTCATTTCCGTACAGTTAAGCAATGTGCTACGTTTCCTAATCGATATCGATTGCACAATGGTGACATACTCGTACAGTCGTAGAAAAATGTTGTTGCGCACGCAAATGAATGTGCAAAGTGGTTACCTACTTTGCGCACGACCTTAGAAAAATGATTCTATCACCTCTTTGAAATTGCACAATGACTCATGAGACATGCCTATAAGAACCCACCAAACCAATTTTGATTCAAATTACAATTTTCAAATGGATCACCACTGAACTATATAGAGCTAGTTGAGTGTAGGGTGCCCATAATATAAGTGGATGTCAATGTCAACAACTCAAACGCCAACTTCGACGCAAAATTATCAGTCATGTGTCACTAATGATTTTGTGTCTGGTTCAATTTGGAGAACTAGAACATTATGCGATAGAGACTGATTTAGCAATTTTTTCTTGGTTGATCGAAACAAATCAATATAATATCTTTGATCGTCATCCAGGGGTGTGAGCATCCATCAGTTAAAAACGAACTTTTGTGAAATGAAAAAAAAAATAGAATGATTTTTTGTAGTGCCGAAATAGTGAGTATTTTGGCTGATGGCCATTCAACTTGTTTTGAATAATAGACATCCATCTATTACCATCCAGAACAAACTTAATCGTTTGTTTGGAGCGGGTCAACGATGTGAATCTTGATACTGATTTTCGTACTTCGGTTGTCGTTATTTTGCTATATGACCTTATTGATATTTTTGATTTCCTGCTTGCTGGAAATCAATTCTTAAGAAAAAGTTAATTTGATTGGTCCGGAATTTTTCACATTTCAAAACGGCATTTTACTGAGTACAAAAATGCGCCATGATTTAAACTACGCAGTACATATCTCTCAACTATTCCAAAATACCAATGGTGAACATGGAATTTGTAACACCCTCATCTCATAGCAGAGCATTGAATTAAGATAAACAGAAATTGTAATCTATTTTAAATTGAAGAAGCGAAATCATCTTCATGATACAATCTTCCAAATTCAACCAGATAATAGTCTCTTCCAAAAAGACAATTCGTCGCTTGTTCTATTAAAAAACCATTTGATAAATTAAATAAGTACTAGTATTGAACATAATTCCTATCCCCCTAAACCTAGCATATTTTCCTTCGAAGAAAAACCATTCCGGTCTAGTGTACTTCAATTCATTTAAATGTTTATCATCGCATTACTGTTGGGAAAATTCCCAATTAGATTTAATAATAATTGCGCACTTAAAATCAGTTTTATAAAAATCCCTTTAAATTGCTTGATTAAAGTTGAATCACCTTTGAGTGACCCCATATAGGAGTTACATTTGAGTTGGGATAAATCTGGATGAATCAGAATGAGCTTGACCTGGGGCAATATTTTTTTTAAAACGGGTATTCTGGGATTTTTGTTGAGATTTTACTGGAATTAATTGATATGGTTGAGTGGAAAATAGACGGTTTTGTGAAAAGATATTTCTGGTAATCACTGGAAATGTTTGGATAGATGGCTTTACTAAAAAATCCATACTTTTTCGCCTTTTTTTTAGGAGAAAATCAGAGAAACTTGACATTTCCAATATCAATATAAGAACAATATTACAAAGTAATTTATAAAAATCTGATGAATTTATCAAAGATTTTCTAAACAATGTCAAAATTCTCAGGTTCTCATAATATCTTATTCCCGTCTTAAAACGTTTTTTTTTTTGAAAAATCAAAATTCGACTTACCGGATCTAATTCAGGCAAAGGTCCAGCCAAACAAACGCCTAAAAAACTCAACAGCAACAAAGCCAAACCATAACATTTTCCAAAATTGAAAAAAAACATTCTGCCGACAGAAGTTGTCTCTATGCTCTATTCCGGCAAACTGAGCCTCAAACGACGAACCTGTGATATTTAATCATTCATGAATCCATGCACCGAATGATATGTAAACAAAGTAAATTGAATAATAATGGAGAAATGCACTAACGACCTATATTTTTAAAACAATAATTTTCAATGAAGCGTTTTGTGAATTGGTTGATTGGAATTTGACCTGAATTTATCTCTACGATTTTTCCGGTGTACTTTTGATCAAGGAAAACGTGGCGCCAAGATTCGAAATTGCCGGAAATAACTCATGCGCATGAGAATGTTTTTCAAGCGTCAGCCAATGAGTATTTTTGCATGAAGCTAGGTAAGTGTGAGACTCTGGTACGAAACAACTTACATTAGGTACTGAAAATTCTTCCCTGAGTTTAGGGAACACGAAAAATGGTACATTGTATACTTAGTGGTAAGCAAAGGGTAACAAGGTTGCTTGAGTTTGTAGGCAGGTATGAGCATGCGTGCCTTTATTTGGGTCCCTTATTATAGCCAATATCACTATTGGTGATCTAAATTAACCTCCAGGATGACTTGGAAGCCCCACCCAACTTCATCGCGAAAACGTCTTCATATCCTGTTCTGACTGACTGACCTATTTCCTCATAGCGATTGAGAGAGTGAAATGAGCAACGTGTTGATGCTGGAGGAGTCAAAGGTATTGTTGAATGAATGGGGAACGTATATCTTGACAGATGGGACATTTTCTCTCCAAAGGGTGGCCATCTTGGATATTGTGAAGGTCCCCGAGGATTTCCCGTCGATTTTCGATGGAGTGAGGAAAATCGTGTTTTCCATATTTGGGACGCCATCCTCTGTATTTACGTAGTAGAGGGCCCACAATGACTATCGGGTAGCTTTGATACAGTGGACAAAGTCGGAGTTCGTAATCTCCAAAATTCCGCTCTGAAATGGACTTCTGAACTTTTTGAGTAAAACATGCGTGTTGGTAGAAAAATAAATTCAGTCTATTGTCCAAGAATCATGTACAGTTGACTGGTACGCAATCAGCACAGAGATGAAATAAATTAAAGAAAGTCAATAAAACTCTCCCGGCGGAGAATAACTGAATAACAACATATAAATAAAACAATTTAACGACAGATAATAACCAAGTTTCATGTAGCAAATTCCATACGGAATATCACTATAAAATCGACTTAAAAAATGATAATATTTCTAGCAGAAATAACTATTTGAAAGTTAGAAATTGAAATTTTGCCCAAAAAATCGCAACTTTTGGAAATTATTTCCACGTTGATCAAATTTGTCAGGATTGTTGTTCATCCCATAATATCCTCACCTCCTCACATATCTTCTTCTTCTTCATCAGCCTTCTCTCACCCACTCCTGGGTATAGGCCTCACATATAATGCCTAGTATATCATTAAATGATATTACCCTTCATGAGAAAGCTACCCAAGACACTAGTTATAGCAAAATAAGGCCATTTTAGTGACTTTTTGACATATTTTTAGTTCTTTAGTGACATGCTATGATTACCTTTGAGGGTTCAGCACCACCCGAAATTGACCGAGGTAGTGAGAAAAATCTCTATTTATTTTGATCGCTCAAAAATTTATGAAGACTGATTTTTGATACTTACTTATGTATTATCTTTGGCCTACATGGTTAGACATCTTTCGAAGACTAGATTTCATCATGTCACCTTCAAGAGTTGATTAATTTTCATTTATCATTATTATGTAGGTATAGCTATTTCGAACTGAAAGTTTTTTTAGTTTTATTACATTGGGCAAAATGTTCCAATAGAACAAAAATTATTATTGGCATAAGTCACCAAGGCTTATGTGTAATTTTCCCCAACTTGTTCGAATACATAATTTTATATACCTTCACCTTTAGTATCATTAATTCAATTTCACATCAAGTAGCTAACACATTTTTAGATGCATAATTATGTTACCCAGTTACTTATGTACATTTAAATCACTGTAGATATAAAAATTCCGATTCTTTGTATTTACTTTTCTTACATTCCATCTCCACGGGGTGGTACAAATTTGTATATCAAAACTAACTTAGAATTTGGATTTTACGCCTAGATATACATAGGTGACATAAGTTTCGTGCCAAAATACAGAAGAATAAGGTTTTTGTCGCTTTTGTAGGGTTTGGCACCACTGGTCGGCGTGTGTACGAAGTTTTTAACCAGCGCCGGGATTAAGCAGTAGAAATCAAAAGAAAACAGCGGAAATGAAAATTTTTCCGACGACGCAGAGTGAATAAGTGATACGGGACAAAAACCGACGCGACGGGGTCAATTTGCGGACTGACAAGGTAGGAAAAGAGTGGAGGAAAAGTGAAAGAAAACTCGCCGACATCGGTTGTCCGATTTTCGCTCTGCGAGAAAAGTGAATCACGTATAACCATCGTAACTCCAGAAGCCTTTCTGTTATATTTATTCCCGGAGCTATCTCGAGGACGATAGATTAAAATAACTATTTCGTTAGAGAAATGCGGCTTTGAATATGCATATTTCCCACCCGGCAAATGTTTGTTTCTCTGAAAATACGATACTTGAAAAAAAAAAACAGAATACAAAAGGAATCTGAGGCATTCCGTGAAACAAATCTTGACTTCAGGTAATCATTCTGACTTCCAAAACATGCCCACCAAAAATTCACAGATGTCTGATCAACTTTATACAGAAAAATCATTTTTCCGGAGACCGACCTGATTTTCCAGGTAATCAGTCTGGAGAAAACAATGCCTATTCCAAGAAAACTCACCAGAAACTTGTGACTAGGAAAGTCATGACTTAATCCCACTCGGTTAATTAACTTTACTACTACAACGCGGTTTTCTTGAGAGAATTTCAGCAAACTAAGAACGGGTGAGATGTCCTGCCTCGTGTTATGAAGCAAAAAAGTTTCAAAATAGCAAAAACCCGAAAATTTCACGAGTGGAGTGAAAGACCCACTTCTCAGTTGGTCCCACTGGGGAATTTGGTTCTGTAAATTTGCGTTCGAGTTCGAATCTAGCTAACGCGTGAGTGAGTTTGGATAATTGTTTATTTCATTGTTGGAAATATAATTTAGACTGTTTCGGGCAGTAACTAAGCAGCGGATTATGAATTGTTACACGGCAAACATTATTTTGTAGAAAATATGGGGTTTTTCTACAGATAATCAAGCGAGTTACGGAAAAAAGTGAATTAGGCGATTAAAACCGGGAAAATAAATCAGAAAATTCTGTAACTTCGTTACAATATTCTTGAGCACTGTGAAGAGGACGTTTCGTTTTTTACAAGTGTGTGACCCTCATTAAATCAATAATCGGTAAAAAAATATTTAATTCATAAATAACATTAATAGTATAAGACAATAACTCAATTCATACAATCAAAATAGGCGCATTTTTACTCAACTTATGCCTACTAATAATAATACTCAGCAACTTATTAAACGGCAACTTCTCCAACGCATTGAACAACTCATTCAAATGTCCATAAACCCCGTTGACACTCAAAGCCACTTGTATAGCCTGCGCAAATCGATCCAAAGCCATTTCCAAAGCAGCATCCACAACAATGAGGTTACTTTTCGACTCCCTCCTTATCTTCAACTCTTGAAAATACCCTATAAGTGGAGCCACTATAGCTGTCAAATGTTGAACATTGACAGCCCTTGGAGGATTGGATGGGGGAATGTTGGAGATACTATTCAAAATGGCCAGGTAAAATTTGGAATAGATATCTTGGTTTTGATTGTAAAGTGGTGCCAGGACGCACCAGCGCAGGAGACCGGCTATAGGTGTGGTTGCTTCCATGGCTATAGCCATGGGGGGGAGAGCTGGGGGTTTTTGTTGGGCTGCGACACAAAGGCTGGGGTTTTCTGTTATCTGTAAATACGGTTTTGTTGGGTGAATGATCTGGTTGATACGTTCTCGGTTACCCATTGTGTAGCACACTGTAGTAATACATCCGGGGGAAACATGGGTTCTTTCTTGGGCATGTAATAGTTATCTGCTGTGGCTGTTAGGAAATTAGCAGTGAACTCCGGCGCAATTGTTGCCAACTTTTTGAATATTTCCTGCGGATTTGAGGCAAAGTGAATGTTGTCTGTTACAAGGACTTCAGCCAGTTTGCAACTAGATGGGGAAGTATTTCCTGGACAAAATTATAATGCATAAAAAAGGAGAACCGCTACTGCTACAAGTATTAGTATCTTCATTTCCGGTATTATCTGCTTTTCTTGGCATATACCAAGCTCCACCACTCTCCATAATAAATGAAGTAACTACTACAAGATGTGCTTGTAGTACAAAGCATGAACAGTTTTTAGGAGTCATTTTTCATTTTGTAGATGGCAAGGTGAAGAGGATACTGATACTTGTAGTAGTGACTAGTAGCAGATACTCTGCTGTTATATGTTTATATGGTTGATTTTCTCAAAAAAAAATAAATTCATGGGTATGATTTTTGTTCATGAAAAATAAGCTTAATGATGCCTCAACTAGCTCGCGAAAACTGCAACTCGATATATTGTTCCTTACCCAAAATATCGACTAAAGAAAATTTTGTACGAACATTTCTAAAAATTTTATTTTGTTGAAACTATATTTTTTTGGTTTTTTCTATCATGTAGGTTGTGAACCTAAAAAGGGAAGTTGGAATTTAAACGTCTGGTGTGGCATATCGAAGGCAGAATTATTGAGACAATTTTTTTTAGCAATCCCCAAATGGGAATGGCTTTCTTCACTTTTTGGCCAATAAGTTACCGTTGTTGTTGGGAGATGTGCCTCTGGAGACAAGACAAAACTTGTTGGTGCAGTTGGATGGGTGCCCAGCTCATTTTGCTGTTAATTTACCAGTTCAGTACAGCTGAAAATCTTTGAATAGTTTTGTTCTATTCAAAGATTTTCAGCTGTACTGAACTGACACAATAAATTTTAACGCTAAAATAGTCTTTTACACCGTTAGGCCCCCTAGTCGCACCAGCTGACAAGTTTTTATATTATCTCGAAAACAAAAACTATAACTTGACGACAAAACCAAAACTACTGAAATGACACGGTCAAAAGTGACGGTATCTCCCGGACTATAACATAAAGAAAACAAATTATACTGAGTTTTAGAGCTTTTTATCCAGGACTATGAACTTCAAGTGCCGAAATACATGGTGATCGTGTTGTCTTTAGATCAAGCTACATGATGGCGATTTTTTTTTAATGGACTCTGATCGTTATATTCTCTGCCACCCTTCATATCGTATTTTACAAAATTCTCGAAAAACTGGATTTCTGCCATAATCGCAAATTAACTTCAGACCTCGCTTCAGACATACCAAAGTTAAGACCTCTGTTACTGCTACCAAGTAAACAATAACAAACATCGTTGATTTTCATGTCCTACTGCAAAATTTTGATTGCGAGTTATGAAAATTGGAATTATTGTCGTGGTTTATCAAAATAGACCCATATCATACTATATTATATTTTCAAAAAGCCTGTAAAAAGACAAATCATTTTTTTAATAAATTTATCGAGAAATACATAGGGTGTCCTATTTTTAAAAACCAAACATTGGTCAATATTTCAAAAACAATCATAGGTATCTGAAAAAAGACTGATTACGCCACTGGATTTTACGTAAAAAGTTCCATTGAATCCCGTTTTCGAATTTCCAACCAGACCGCTGAAATACTAAGGGTCTCCAAAGATGCAACTTTTTCAAAATCACCCCGTAGCTCAAAAACTAAAATGTCTATGAGATTTTTGTTTATGGCATCTTAAACGGAAGACTAAAAAAGTAGCTCAGGTTCGTGAAAACCGAAAGGTTTTATCTTTAGTAATATCCGAGATAACCCGCAATTACAACCACAAAGTACCAGTTCTCGTAAACTATTCATCATTTAGACCCATGTAAAAAAATCTGTGTAGTAATGTGCCCAAGAGAACATGCTGAAAATATATTTCAAGTTTCTAGGATCGCCGCAAGGGGACGTGACGGCACTGTGAAAATAGAAAATCGATATATTTTCAAAATTTTTCCCATTAAACAACCAAGAAAGAAAATGGACAGATTTTGGTCGATATTCTCTACAAAATTGCCTATAACTTCGGAATCCTTCAACCGAGCCTTTGACCGATTTGTCTGTTTTTTAGCTCGATTTTATTAGCTTTCGCTAGAACAAGAAATTAAATTATGTTTTGAAACAGAATTCTACCACGATAATAGGTACTGTTGGACTTTGAACATGAATAGATAATTAAAGAAATAAGAGACAAATTGGGAATCTAGAGTAAACTTACCCAACTGTTGCATCCAAGTACTGGCACTAATCAAAATCTGAGGACTTGGAATCACAACGGCAAAAGACACCAATTTACTCAAAATTCCCAACCTAGTGCTGGCTGTACTCAAACTGAACAAATTCAAAAACAACGTATTTCTGAACGATTCATTAGGAATCGTATTCAAATACTCAAAAAGAATTTGCAAAAGTTCCAGTTCGACAAGCGGTGTAACAGCATGAGATCTTCGGTTGCCTCGCCGGTCTTGTTCGTAAAATACAAATTCTGCCATCAGATCTAATGCTAAATCCATGCTTTTTATGCTTGTTGAACGAGAGGAGAGGAGTTCTCCTAGAAATACATTTTTATAGGACTTTTTGGTTGGGCCTGAATTCAAATGGGAACTTACCAATTTTCCGGAGGGCTTCTTGAGCACATAATGGATAATCTAATTTTCTCAGAGATTGTTTCAAATTAACGTCCGAAGACCCTGACATGATTATTTATTTAACGATCCTTTTAAAACAATTGAATAATTTTCGTTAAGACATGTTTGTTTACATTCCATGAAGTGAGGTTTGAGGTTAAGATTTCTAGGTGTGATGTAAGATGTAAGGTTTACATTGCATTTCACTTCGAAGTGGACCTGTCAAATTTCTTCTTCGAAAACAAGAATCAAACGATACCATCTACAATGAATTTGTGTTCAAGGTCACGCTGATGTCAAATGCAATGTAGATGCTATCATATGATTCACATTTGGCAAGCAAAAATCTTTTACCTCCACTTCGAAGTGAAATCCAATGTGAACCAGTCATGATGGTGCGTCCACATGGGCGTAGAGGCCGCGTTTTGACGTTTTAAGCGTATTGACATAGCCAATCCAATCGCAAAAACGCGAAAACGCCGTCCTTGAAATAAAATACGCACATGAGGACCCACCATGAGTGAATCTCTAGCATGTATCAACACAGGAAACTTAACAGAAACGAACTAAAGTCCAAGAGCTGGTGCCAAAAAGCTGTGGGAATTTTGTAATAATTCAGCACTGAGACTCGCTCCTTTGAAAGCATCATAATAGGCCATATTCATAAAAATGAGGATTTGCTTTTATTCGGAAATAATCGGAACCGTCACTTCACTTTTTATTAATAATAAAAGAGAAGGGAAGGGGACATTGGAGCAAAAAGGTTTTGCTTCCAAAAAAAAGGGTTCCAGTTAGGTATTTGATATTCGTAAACAATAGCATTTTTGCTTTTAAACTAAAGGATTTGTATCCGATGAATCTAGTACAGATAAGACTTTATAGCAAATGAGCACTATTTCTTACATTCGTTTATATGCACAGGAGAGGGGGAGGGGATTGGAATGTGGAGTGCGCTCCCGTTTTTCCGAATTTTTCACACCGACTATGGTGCGTGCATACGTGCGTGGCTAAAGTAGAATCGGTACGAAACGATGTTCACATTTTTAGCTCGTATGATCAAATAAAGGTCGGCCACATATGATGCGGCGGCCAATCAAAGCGTCCAATGTGCAGGTGATATCGTGGCATCGTCTGCTCTGCTGGCTTAAGACCCGTATTCTCCGTTCATACTTAAACGCGTTCAAGATTTGACGACGTTTAAATACAATATTTTGTATGCAAAATCTGGTATCTAAACGCCGTCAAAACTTGAACGAGTTCAAGTATGAACGGAGAATACGGGCCAAAGACCTACCCCTATAGTGAGTGCAACTTTCCAACTCTCGTTTGATTTGACGAACAGAATGAGCAGTTACGTTAGCCATTTATAGTCGTTAGGTACCCACCTATTCATATGTGAGAATCCAAGAACCCGGATGTGAGGAAGTTTCAAACTCAAAAAAATCAGTTCAAAAAATGAAAGTTTTTCCATGCACGGTATATGCTAGATACGTCAAGTGTTTGCAGTGGACAAAAAATACAGTATTTTTACGCTGGTTCATGGTTTATCTGATAGAGCTATTCTCCTCCTTTTACGAAATATTTGCTTATAAAAAAACAATAAGCAAAACCTTCTCCGTCTACTTCTTCTTTGTCCATTCTCTCTTCTACTTTTTTCGTTCACCTTGAAGGAAATAGAGAATAGAGACGCATCATTACATGCACATTTTTACGTAAATTCAAATCCAATATCTTTAACAAGAATAGCAGAATAGAGGGTGAACGCGTTTGGATCAAATAATCACGTGACAACGTAACATGCTCAAAAGAACGAATCATGTGACAAAGAATCATGATCAGAAAAAATCCTTATGTCCAACACAACTCAGCGGTGACAGAAGCTGAACAAACTTTGACAGTTTTGCACACAAAACTGTCAAAATTTACCCAGCTACTGTGATCGCTGAGCCTTCGCTGAGCTGTGTTGGACATAAGCATTGATTCGAAAGAAAGCGGCTCAGGTGATACCTGAGTTCGGGGAGCGCTATTTGGTGCTCGGTCCATACACGGTGATTGGCCCGTAGCGCCAAATAGCGCAAATAGCGTGCTCCCCGAACTCAGCCAGTTTGCTACTCACATATCAATAAACCTTGGTTAGCTACTATAGTAGTTTCAATATCTTTAGACATTCTTGTCAGTTTTGGGATTCAAGCGCGTTGGCATTAGATACGAACAAACGTATATCTAGGTGGGGGGCAAAATGTTCGAGATGCTATAACTTTGCAATTGATTGAAGGATTTTTATGGTTTTTGCAGAGTTAGAAACCTTAAGTTGGATTAACTTTTGGTTGACTGAATAGCGGGCATCTGATGGACTGGATTTATAGTTTGGATAGTGAGCCTCTGTGGACTGTATTTGTAGTGAGCCTCTGTGGACTGGATTTGTAGTGAGCCTCTGTGGACTGGATTTGTAGTGAGCCTCTGTGGACTTGATTTGTAGTGAGCCTCTGTGGACTGGATTTGTAGTGAGCCTCTGTGGACTGGATTTGTAGTGAGCCTCTGATGGACTGGATGTGTAGTGAGCCTCTGTGGACTGGATTTGTAGTGAGCCTCTGTGGACTGTTGTAGTGAGCCTCTGTGGACTTGTGGACTGGCTGGACTGCAGGCGGGTTGCTGCAGTTTTAAGGTTGCTCGAAGGACCAATGTACAAGCACAACATATCCGGCTCGAAGGACCAATGTACAAGCTAGGTTTAGCTCGTAGATTACACTTGCTCAACTCGGTTCGGTTGAGCAGCGGAAAATATAGATTCGAGTTTACTGCCAGAGAGCAGCCTCACTCTCTGCTATGGCCAAGTGGGCTTGGGCACAGTACATTTGTTGAGTAAAACAACGTTTTGAGTAGTTGTTGAATACTGATCCTTCATTTCCCACGACTTGCTTATATATAATTAATTGTTATAGTACACAATGATGTTATCCAAATATTGTAGTAAACACAATTCTACTATGCACTTCCGTTCGTGCTTTCATCGGCAAAATAATCATATCATGACCGAGTGACCGACCATGGTTCGAGAACGTGATGATTAATCAGTTTCCTACTTATCTGACATTGAACTTGAGTGGGTTCATAACCTATCATGAAATTATAAAAAAATTGGAAAAGGAATTAACTTAGAAAGTAATGCATGTTAAATACTGTGATTAAACACCTCCATAGTATAGCCTATGGAGGACTGGGTATAGCCCAAATTCAATGCTCAGTGGAATAGCATACTAATAACAGAAATTTTGATTTTTCGCATGACTTTATGAATCACACTGTATATCATGATTCTATGTTTCTACGGCAGTTTTATTCTATGCCACCTAACCCGGACAAAACTAGCTTCAAAAATCCGCAAACCGCATTGAGATATCTCAATTCTCGTTGAAGATACCTATTATTGTTAAAAAAATGTTTGTTTTTAATCAAGAATATATATTTTTGTCTCTCTCTAACTCATGAGTTCTTATGGAAAAATCCATAACTATAAAGTTTTTGAACAAGTAGCCTAGTTAACACCGATAACTCGTTTAGCTCGGTCCGATAGGACCAAGTGGGGGGGGGATAGTATGGTAGGACCAATGCTTGCTCCTCGCCCGTTTACACCGTCTTGCAACGCGTGAACTAAATGAGTACGCGCGCAATTCGTCAAATGTCGAAATTATTTATCAACACAATTCGTACCCAAAAAAAACAAAGGTTAGTACGCTCAAAACCAACACAATTCACAATAATCACAATCAATATAACCTCATAATTTTGGTCGAGATCGAACCAAATTTAGTTTGGTACATCTGCTGGCGAATACCGAACCAAGAGCGGACCAGCTTAGTCCGCAACTGTTCACATCCTTCGAACCAAATATTTGGTTCGGATTTAGTTCGAATTTAGAACTTGGTCCGCGGACCAAGTTGTCGGTGTAGACAAGGCTAGTGCGATACGTCGTTGTTTTATGGCCGATTGCACCAACCAATTTTGAGAATACTTAACGCTGAGGAGCACTTGACAGTTTTGCGTGCAAAATTGGACTGATCTTGGGTGCAGTCGGCCATTAGGAACATATTAAGATGCTCTCAAAATCCATAATAGAAAATCCAGGGCCGTTTTTAAAGAAATAAAGTTGATGATGACAGCTCAAAGACGAAACATGGGTGTGAAAATCAGACAATCATTTTGTGAAACAGCGAAAGTAGCAATGAGAATGTGAAATTTATTTTGTTACGTATATCTATTCAAAATGAGTCTTTAAAAATTAAAATGAAATGGCGAATATTCGGTATTTTTCCAAAAATCTTCGGAAGTATTTGAATTTTTTGTAATTCAAAGAAGGTCTTTCAATATGCAACGAATAGCGCAACTTTGCCTCCATAATAAAACAGGACTAAAGTTCAAATTCTTGCTGGCAGCGGTGATGGCCGATTGCATCAACCAATTTTGAGGATCTTAACGCTAAGGAACATGTAAGGAACACTTAACTTGACAGTTTACCTTAGCGTTAGGCAAGGTTAATTGATAGTAGTAAGGTTGCGTCGTTATACGTTCGGGTCTCGGACGAATCAGAATTCAGTCAAAAATGACGTCAGTCGGCTCCGATCCAGTTCTGAAATTCAAATACACATCTTAAAAAAAATAGAATATGGTTCACACTTGATAATGAGGAGATATTTCACTGTATAACAAAAGCTGTGTGACAACTTACCCTCAAACACGTTTAAAAACGGCAGACACTCGGTAAAAAAAGTTTTAAGACTCTCAAATACGGACATGTTATGACATCAAGATGACACACCGATGACAGGAATGTCAATAATGGAGCTCGGTGACGGGATCGATTCGTTTTAACGTTCGTGGATTTCCGATTCCCTAGTTACGGCGCAACCTCTACATATCAATTAACCTTGAGCGTTAGGTATCCTCAAAATACGTTGGTGCAATCGGCCATTACTCCTATACTATTGTTGCTACATAGAAAGGGCCACTGTTGCTATCTCTCATAATACACCTGATATGTCAAATTGATGTCATAAAATGTAAATAAACAAAAACTCCCCTTGGCCCTTTCTTTAATGAAAGTGTATTTATTTAATAAAAAGATTTGCGTGATACTTAGTAAATAATCATGTCTGTAAATGTAGATATTAGATTGAAACGCGCCGATAAAGTATACAGAGAAGGGGTATGTGAATGTAAATCTTTTACAATCAGTATGAATTAAGCAACAATTTAGGATACAATCTACGGAGTTATCGTGATATCCTCAAACTCCGACTTCAAACACGAAGGCATCTCTTTGATGATAGAAGGATGTGTTAACTTGCAAATCAGTTCCAAAAATGTAGGAATTTTAGAAGCTTTTTACAACTCAATCAAGGTACAGTCTGCATTATCATACAAAACATTCAAAAGTTGATTTCAGCCAATTCAACTTCTCAGTTTAACATGTGAAGTCAGCAAACCCAGCAGACTGGCCTCGGGAGTTACAGAAATCCCATTTCAAATCCCCCTAAAAGCAAACCCTAATAGAATTCTGTACGAAACTTATCATGGGGTTTATGTAAATATAAGTTACTGCATGAAATGCGAGGTGAAAAGATCGCTTTTGTCAAAGGATTTGGTGAAAAGTCAACAGTTTTTGGTGCATTATGACCCGCAACGACCGAATTGTCCCCAATTGCCTTTGAAGGAGAATAGGAAGCCGATTAGTTTTAAAATGAGTCCGGATAAGTTGACTTCCGGGGGATCAGGTAAGGTGAAACAATATAGAAAACAAAGTAGTAAGTTTTTATCTAAATTTACCATCGCTTTTGACTACTAAAACCAAGACTAATGGCCGATTGCACCAACCAATTTTGAAGATACTTAACGCTAAGGGACCCTTAACTTGACAATTTTGCATGCAAAACAGTCAAGTTAATGGTTCCTTAACGTTAAGTATCCTCAAAGTAGGTTGCTGCAATCGGCCATGAAACTAAGGGAATAACCAGAGCCGTCTGAATTGTAATACAAGCCATGAAGTTACAAATGCAACGTCGCATCTAACGTCAACAGCAGTGGTCAAAATTTTGAATTGATTGAAGGGGCTTTCTTTAAAAATCGAGGCATATTACCATAACGAGATACGAAAATTGTTCAATCAAACGGTAATTTGAAAGGATAACTAATAAATTATCGCAACAGGCATGAGTTTATGATTTGTTGAGAAAAAATATTAATTCGAAACAATAAAACATTGAAACCGATAGATAGGTAGATGGTTACAGATTTTGGGATGTGATTGAAGCAGTTTCTGGAGGACTGGAGTTGATAATAATGTTTAAAACTGATTAACCAGAAAGCACTATCTACGTCACCATGTTGTTTTTCCAAAGTGAATGAAACAAAACTCGTTTATTCTGGTTTTTCTGCATGACATAGAAGCCGGTGCTTATATGTGTGAGAAATCCAGGATGAGGCATCAATAAATCAAGTTTTTCTATTCAAATATGTATTTTTCGCATCCAGTATTCCCCGAAAGGCATTATGAAAATTTTGACTGTTAGATCGCGATATGGTACCTACTATTACCTCAATCTTAACGCAAATATCACTTCATTTTTCACCGTGTTTCTCAGTTTTTCAATATACAATTTTAAGTTGAATGAAAGCAGGTTGAAACTAGTTGAATAGTTGCAGAGCCGTTTAGTGTTATAGTTGGAACTAGAAGTGAACCTAACCTCAATTAGGGATGTCAAATAACCGACGGTTTAACCGAACAACCGTTGTTTTCGCTTCGGTTAACCGGTAAAAACCGGTTATTTTTGAGCTTCAGTTTTACCCGTTTTTTATATACAATAACCGGTGGAAAAAATACAGAGAGAAATGGGAAAATTATGGCCGATTCACGACGAATCCCTTGAAAAATCGATGGTAGATTCGGCGGTGGATGTGGAAAGTTCGTTTCCAAGTGAATTTTGTGCTACATTCTTTGTGAGCATCGATTCCGGTCAACTGATTTTTTAGGTTTTTCTCTAATTGAACTAGAATAACAATAATTATTCCACAGAAAAAAGCCGAAAAACCGGCGATTCCTTCCAGTTATAACTGGTCAGTTAAAACTGATCACTAGAAAACCGGTTAACCGAAAAACCGGTGTTTGCAATAGAACTGACCTCAATCGAGACCACACGCAGAGTTGCCAAAACCATTACTTCAAGGCTTGTATTACAATATAAGGTGAGTTCGAGTATCGCTCTGAACACTCGGAGCGCCAGAAATTGTATGCGCTTAAATGGACAATTTCGCGCTCGGAGCGTTCAGAGTGGATACTCGAACTCACCTATAGACGGCTCTGGTCACCCATTCTGTTAGATTACTGACGTACCTAATAAAATCTTTCCTAACATTTTTCAAATTTGCCCAAATAAGGAAAAGCTGCTTTCCGAGCAGAATCAATAAAAGGTAGGTACAGCCTTTTTCTCAATTTGCCTCGAAATTCACCATAACTCAATAGCTTACCACAGTCTATTTCTTTAGATACATCTGAATTTTGATTTATAATGTCTTTTATTTATTAGATTTTATTCAATGCAATTCTTTAAACCTAACAATTCGCGATAATCTGAATCCACGATAGCAAAATTCAAAAAACAATATTTATTCTTATACCGTGGTGAGGTCGAATTGATCAACCAGGGCGTGATTGTTCACTGAGTCTACCGTTTGAAATGTATGCGATTGCGATGCTAACCCTTCCTCTTGATAGTAGCCCAAATCGCGCCCGCACAATTGATTTCACGCCTAATTCAAACCAATTGAAACGAGTGATCCAGTGAAAAATCACGCCCCGGATCATCAACTCTCATTCCACCAGTACCTAATTTCAAAATACATACAATAGGGTCGTTGCATATTCTGAACATATAATCAAAAATATGAGACCCGTATTTTTTCATTTTTTTATTGATTTTCAAGAGCATAAACAAGCGTCGAAGTTTGTTATGACGCCTTTTAAACCCTTTAAATGATCACGAATCGTCGGTGCACCGTTTGCATCCGAAGAACGATAGGCACGGTTCATTCGTGGACCAATAAGTGGATAGAACGCAACGTTGCCGATAAACGTTTATTCTGACGATTTCTCAATCTCGAATTCACGTTGGTGGTTTGGTTCAACTTTGTTTTTTCCGGTCTAGTCTGTTTTTTCAAATTTTAAAGTGTTCTCGGCTAGAATGTTGTGTGTGTTTTATAAGAATAATTGTGAATCAAAACCAGATAATAAAAATGATACATGGAGATTTGAAATTCTCCATTCACTAAATAACCCGCAGATATTATAGTAATAACTATTTGCACTCACCACTTAGTTTTTACATTTCTCATTTCGGCGCTAAAATAATCTACATTTGATAAATGAAAACTGTTAATCATATCAGCTGTCGGTAGATTATCGGAATCTGCTTTTTCATATCCCTTCTCCATGTTTCAAACAATCAAAATAAAGAAATGACGATAATATTATCTTCGCTTAAATAACACTTGACACACTTGAGTAACTGCAGCAGAGTGTATTGGAATATGGGATGAGATTTTTAAAGATTAGTCCTTGAACATTCAATGAAACTCACTCGGACAATGTCTTACGACTGATTTTCTAAACTCATAATGTTACGGCTAATATACAAACTTGGATAGTGGATGGTTCATAATCTAACCAAACCATTGGCTATTTTGATAGAAAGGGCAATTTCCGCTAAAATAGCAGTTATTTAGCAGTCTATCCAAGAGTCTTGGCTAATTTACTTGAAATAATTAAGAAAACCAATTATTGATTAAATATCATAACAACAGGAATGACAGCAGGGGCTTGAAACTCGGCAGATGTTATCAGGGTCGAAGGGCCTTCAAAATGATGAGGTATCATTGGTATCAATCGACCTCTCTTTCCATTTAAGATTTTAGGGGTGTTTCACCCTGCCAAAGGGGTTACAAATAATGGTTTGCTTATATGGCCAATAGGTGTCCTCCTCAAAAACAAAGTTGACATGTCTGAGTGTTTTATTTTTATTAGATATCAAATGCCCAAAATCAATGCCGGAACGTTACGAGCCACTCCCGAGCCAATTTAGCGCAGGCAAATTAGTTCTAAATTTGTTTGTAACTGACTCGCAAACACAGCTATCATATGTTTGGTGCTTTTACTGCTTTCATCTTCTTCATTGGACATGATTTAAAATCACTGTTCAGTATCACACATCTATTAATTTTTGCTACATGTTAATTTTGTAAAGTAGCTTTAAGAGCTAATAATGAATAATACTCAATTTCATCATATTTCAGGAGCACCAGATTTTTTACTCCACGGTCATCTGGACACAGTTTGTTGTAACATAATCAAACCTTTCACCGGTTGCTTGACACTAGTTAAATGTGCCGTTCCTGTTCGATCTATCGAATTGCAGCTCATTCGGGTGGAAACTTGCGGCTGTGCCGAAGGGTATGCTCGAGAAGGTAGGAAAAAACGCATGATTTGGTGTGTTTAACTTTTTTGCGAATTTCAGCGACTGAAATTCAGAATCTACAAATCGGCGATGGAGATATTCCACAGAACATTCCTATACCGATTTATATGGTTTTTCCGAGGTTGTTCACATGTCCTACTTTGTTGACTACCAATTTTAAATTAGGTGAGCTTATAACATCTTTTATAAAAGTATTTTCTTATTTTTTACAGAATTTGAAATAAATATTGTGGTGGTTTTCGAGGACAATCATCTGATAACCAACAATTTCCCCATCATTTTGGTAAGAGAATGATTACGTTGATCAGATTTGTATACACATTTTATGTATCATTTTATAAAAACTTTATTAATATACAGGGCCTGTTTTTTATAATTCTCAAACATTTATTGACCTATTTAGGCAACTTATAAAGTCCATTAGCAAATATCAACTGTCTTTCCCGTACTTTCCTGTCTAAAAACAATTTCAGCTCTGATTGACTGCACTCTGTGGTGGGTCCTTGGAATGCAAACATTTTCAGCATGTGATGAATTCTATCCAACGATAAACTGTCCAAATTCATCAACATGCCCAGAATGTACGACCAAATGTTCTGCAATTCTTCTTCTTTCTGATCTTGCACACTAGCCATGGCCGATTCGGCTTCGAATTCTTCAACGAAGAATTCTTGAGATGCATTTTTGTTTTCTACTTCTTCTTGAACGGAAAATACGTCAGTTTTGACTTCTGTTAAAATTCCGTGTGATAGCCAGAAACCAATTTTACGTCTGAGGATGGTGGAGGGGCATTGCATTTTTTTGCTGAGTTCATCTAGTTCCCATGTACCTGGTAAGTGAATTTAGGTTAGGCAATCATTGATAATGAATCAGTAAAAATGATTCATTGGAAATGACTAGACAGAACCCCCCTTAAGGCCGATCGTCGCATTTTGTTTGTTTTTCATTGTCTAGTATGTTTAAGTGGAAGAGAAGTAATTTTTGAAGAAAATTAATGATTGTTGATTCAGGAGATTGGCGGTTAAATTTGATAAGTTTTGCGGATATTTTTTCATAAGGCTCTAGAACATTGAGGGGACATGGCAACATCGCTGAACGAAAGTCAATATTTTCATTAAAGAAAACACAGATTTTTGGGTCTCGTTCCGTTGTTTTGTTGCTATTTTTTGTACATACCATGCTGACTGCATTCACAAGAATGAATCATAACATGCCAGAGTACTAAAACTTTAAAAATTGGACATCCACGTACGAGGGCGTGGCCTAGTCTCGATCCATACCCGGTCATACGCTGATTTGGTTGGCTGGAAATTCGAGCCAGCAGCGTGGCAAACGGTTGAATTTTCAATTGCTCATTTTCATAAAAGAGTTCGGCAAAGTTGGATGTGTGTTTTTTCCTTTTATTTAATTGTCTTTCAACTTATTTGAAAAATGAATGTCATTTAGAAATCCCTTCGATTTCGTTACTTTATTGTGAATCAACTACCGAAATGTCCAGTTTTTCTTCCGAACGCCGTTTTATTATTTTCCGCATCATAACCTACCGTTTGAACATTCTTTGAAACGTCCGTGATCAATTGTCCGCCGATTAAAAACCAGTAATAATCTTATTCAGCTGCTCATCCGACTCAGGTATCAACGCAATTTCATACAGAATCTCCAACTCAAGTGAGAAGAACCGCTTCTACCTGAGATAAATTAATTTGAAATCGAGAGCACTTGACCGTCAGCGACGACTCGTACAATTTCAGACGAAATCCGTTCCGGTCCGTACCGCCGTTTCGACTTTTCAGCCGTTTTTTGTTACTTGCGACTACGAGGTAAGACTTCACCGGTTCAAGTTCCGCAATTCTCCCAAGTACACTGCTCACAGTTCATTTATTCAACAGGGGAGGACAGAATACGGATTATTCCTGAGATTGGTTCTCTTCACAGTAGTTTTGATAAAAAAGTCGTCTGGGATAAACTTTCTTTCTTCACTAGAATTCCCCGATTATCTCTGAGATTGGCCCTCGTTATGGTAGTTGAACGATTTTGAGAAAGAAATCCTTTTTTTTTTATTTCTGGGGTTTTTGAAGTGAAACTTCTTTTGCGGCGCCGTGTTGGCGTTGTGATTCTTTGTCGGCAATGGGAAATGAATTGGAAAAAATGCGACGAAAATCATCAGCTTTTGACAGAGAAAAAAGATAAGTGAGAATGACAAGGATAGCTGAACGGAATCTTTACTTACTTCAAATGCCCTGATCGATTCGAAACCTTGAACACTTGTCAAAAAACGATGACAATACAATAATATCAATTGAAAAAAGGCTGAAAAGTAATAAATACTTTTTAATTAAGCAAAATCATGGTTTCGTTGATATAACAGACTTTTGACATCTCAAACGAGTGGTTGATGAAAGACTGATGATGGTTGACGTTGACACTAAGACGGGACTGTAGTAGGTATCATTTGAAAATTTGAATTTAGTGTGTCAGAAACTATTCCAATTAGTTTTGAAAAAAGTTTTTTGTTATAGGTGACGCATATTCTTCTAGTCAAGCCATTTCAGCATCAAAATCAATAAAATATTATTTAACCACAGCGTTATGGTGAAAAATATGGAACTTCCTATTCTAGTGAAAAATGATTTCAACTTTTGCACGCAAGTCTAAAAACTCATTCCAAACATTTCTTTCAAATAACTTTTATCGATATCTCGTCACCTAACCCCACTTTCTCCATTTTCATATCGAATTTTTCAAATTTTCCACCATGGGAGTGATCACATGACAGATGGTAAAATGTATTTTTAGGTTGTCAGACATGCAGAATCGATTAGGTGAATTTTTTTATTCCAATACATGATTAATAAAAAAAATCCCATATCTGGCCAAAATTCTGGTGGACACTATACAGGGTGCCACAGATTCGAGTGCATGCATGGGGATCTCAGTTATTATAAGAGATACAGGATCGGTTAAATGGTTGCAAAGTTGCGCATTTTCAAGCTCAACAAAATGCCGTTTTGAAATTTAAAAAATTCCGACTACTTCCGAAGATATTTGGAAAAAAACGAAATTTCGCAAAAACGTTATTATTATTTCCTGAGTTTGTTTGAGAAGATATTGTAAAATGAATTACACTTTCTCATTGCCACTTTTTCTCCTCTAAAAGATGGCGGTATCAAATTGAAAATCTGACGTTTGGTCTTTGAGCGGCCATCATCGGCCATCATTTTTTTAAATACGGACCTGGATTTTTTATTTTATTTTTAGTTATCTTTTGACGTCCTTGAGGCATTGAGGTAATAAGATAAGGGTGTAGAGCAATGGGTTGCCTTGGCAACGTCAATATTTTAAAAAATTCCATTTGTGGATCTAATTTAATTTCATCAAATGTATCCTTATTGGATGTTATTTCGATTTTGGTTCTGTCAATAAGGCTTGTTTAGTTGTGCAGGTTTTCTCATAAGAATAACGTGTCGAATAAAGATGGATTTATGAACCAAACTATGAGTTAGGGAGAAAAGGGTTGCCTAACTGATTTTCTCTGGTATTATTTTTTATATGAGTAATTTTTTCGACGACTGTGATACCTCAATACATAAAGGACGTCAAAAGATAATTAAAAATAAAATAAAAAATCCAGGTCCGTATTTAAAATAATTAACTTGATGATGGCCGCTCAAAGACGAAACGTCAGATGTTCAATTTGATACCGCCATCTTGTAGAGAAGAAAAAGTGGCAACGAAAAAGTGTAATTCATTTTACAATATCTTCCCAAATAAACTCAGGAAATAATAATAACGTTTTTGCGAAATTTTGGTTTTTTTCGAATAACTTCGGAAGTAGTCAGAATGTTTTAAATTTCAAGACGGCATTTTGTTGAGCATAAAAATGCGCAACTTTGCAACCCTGTATCTCTCATAATAACTGAGATCCCCATGCATGCACTCGAATCTGTGGCACCCGAATGTTGACATAAAGTCCGTCGCCCCCCCCCCCCCTAGCTTTTGAATCACTAGGTATACAGGGTGTTTCAAAATTGAGTACGAAGGTTTTAAGGGCATATTTACAAGCCCAACGTGAAGTTTTTTCCTTATACATATAAACATAAATGTCCTAATTTGCTTCGTTTTCGTGTCAAAAGTGTTTAGAAAAAATCGTTTTTTATTGATCACTCCAAAACATTTTGTCTGATTTTGACAACATTTGGCACGATTATTTGTCGACATAAGGGTCATTCTCTTGTTTGATGAACATAAAATTATTTTTAATCCAGTGACGTCCCAGTGGGTAGTCTATTAGATATTTATAGGTAAAATTATGGACCGCCACTTGTCCTGAATGTAGAATTTGTTAACATGTTTTATTATTATTAATTAGTACTATCAGTACCTTTGACAAGGATTGTCATTGACAATAATGATAATAATACTTTTTATTTTTGCAATAGGAAAGAAAAAGTGTAATCCTTCATATTATACATTACTCATATAGTATGGTAAGCCAGATTGCAAAAAAAGAAGCTGAAAACAATTAAGAATTGATCAAAGTTCAGCACCCTAGAAATATGTCCGCTCTTGGTTCGGTATTCGCCAGCAGGTGTACCGAACTTAATTTGGTTCGATCTCGATCAAAATTATGGGGTTATGATGATTGTGATTATTGTGAATTGTGTTGTGATTTTGTTGGTTCTGAGTTTTTAAGTCAATCTGAGCGTACTTACTTATAATTTTTTTGGTTACGAATTGTATTGATACATAATTTCGACTTGTTTTCGACATTTGACGAATGGCGCGGGTACTCATTTAGTTCACGCGTTGCAAGACGGTGTAAACAGGCGAGAAGCAAGCATTGGTCCTACCATACTATCCCCCCCCACTTGGTCCTATCGGACCGATCTAAACGAGTTATCGGTGTGAACTAGGCTACTGTATTATAGTTTATTTATATTATAAGTGAAGCTAGTGAGGTTTTATGAGGAGGAGGGGTGATGAATTGTCATAAAATTTTGAGATTTTACGAAATAGATTCTCATAAAAAGATTAATATTGAATTCAATCGAAATAAAGACTTATATCTTGTTACGGCGAAGTAACACCACTGCTTTTGTAAAGATTTAATAATTTTTCCAGATCGAGCAATTAAGGATGTTGCTTTTTTGCCTTTTTAGTTTTTTCTGTATCTAGCTTCGTTTTCAAGATAAAAAAGGCGGTTCCCTGTAAGTATATAATCTATAACTATAACTTATAACACACTAGTGTGTTATTTGACACTATACTTGTCCAAAATGACACCCATAACTATCATGCGTTAGATAAATGAAATTATTTATTCCAGTGGCGTCCCAGAGGGTAATCTAATTATTGATATCTATAGCAATTATTATTATTTTTTTTGTCTTTTCAGTTTTTTCTGTATCTAGCTTCGTTTTTAAACAAAACTTAAGACCGCTTCCCTGCATTAATAAGGTTCACAGAAACAGTCTTTAATTTTTATCTTGAAAACGATGCTACATAGATACAAAAAAAAAACGGAAAAAGACAAAAAACGCAACATTTTTTTTTTAAATTATAAAACCTATAAAAAAGCAATGGCGTATCATAGTTAAATCTATAAATATCAATTGAATGACCCTCTGACGCTACTGGAATGAATGATTTTATTTTAATCGCGCAAAAAAATTACCCTTACGACGACAAATAAGCGTGCCAAATTTTGTCAAAATCAGTTGGAAGGTTTTTAAGTAATTGATAAAAAAAACAATTTTTCTAAAGAGAGCACCATGTCCAGGTACTTGCAGGGAAACGGTTTTTAATTTATATCTTAAAAAACAAGCTTGATGCAGAATGATCTGAAAAAATTTAAAATCTTCAAAAAAGCAGTGGCGTGCCATATTTTTACCTATAAATATCAGATGACCCTCTGGGGCGCCACTGGAATGAATGATTTTATTTTCATCACACAAAAAAATGACCCTTATGACGACAAAAAATCTTGCCCCATGATGTCAAAATCAGCTATTTGAATGGTTTTTGAGTAATGAACAAAAAAACGATTTTTTCTAAAAACTTCAACGAAAACGCAGCAAGTCCGGACATATTGTTTATATGAGAAAAAAACTCTATTTTGGGCTGGTTAATATGCCCTTTATAATCTTCGTACACAATTTTGATACACCCTGTATTACAACGAAATTTTGAATGACAATAATAGCCAAGCAAAAATGTTCCATTTTTTGATGAAGAATTGACAGCTTTATCGTTTTAAAGGTCTCCTTATTCTTAATTTAATCCCCGCATCTGGCAACATTTGGTTTAGCCGTTTTCAAATGATATTATTTTAAATTTGATTATTTGATGAAGGGTTTTCCGCCCGTGCAACAATTAGTTACCTTGGTTTCCTGACATTTGACATTTCGGACCGTTGTTTTGGAGTTTTTTTTTAAATATTTTTCATCAGTTTTTTGTTGGTTGTTGTTGAATGTCTTGATTTGTTAATGTTTTATCAGTTCTTATTCATCATGGTTAAATTTGGCATCATCAGACCTACAAAATACAAGCCCTAAGTATGTGGCGAAACATGTAACCTTTCATCCGTAAAATATATTTGTTTGACGCCTGAAGACAAAGATCGTTCGTCATTTGTGTAAAGGACCTCTTTGAGACTATGGACGATTTCTCTTCATGGTTAAATTCGGCCAGACCGGGCTGGCGCAACGTGTAAAGCGTTGGGTCAGTAAGTGGGAACCGGCCGGTGATCGGGTTCGAGACCCGAGGTGGGCAGAGATTATTTTCTGTTCGACATTTAGTTGTTTGGATTCCACTTTAAAATGTAGGTCCCATTGCAAAGAATGTAAAACCGGTCCTCCTTCCCTACCCTCGTGCTAAATTCTGAACTTCGTAAAAACCATGGAATGGTTAAAGAACGATTAAGAGAAAAAAGCTTGCAGGTTAGGACCGAGGGGACACCTCCTCAAAAACAAGGGACCACAATGGGCCATCTGGCCTCCGAGTGAAAGCAGATGCGGGGGTTAAATGAAGAATAATTTTAGAAAAAGTTTCAAAACTACGCCGAGCTGTCATTTTAGCATCTAAAGCTGTCATTTCTTTATCAAAAATGGAAATTTTGGTCAGCTATTGTCATTCCAAATTTTGTTGTAATATACCTAGCGGTTCAAAAGCTAGAGGGGGAGCGACTGACTTCCTCAGTGTAATAGTATATATCTACCGAAGGATCTTGTTCAAATTGGGAATGTAGGTTCTAGTTTGAGGTTTGATCAAGAAATAACAAAAATTGATTAAGTGAGGTTATGTTTGCATAGTTTTGTTATTTTTCAAAGGATTTTGTTCGAATTATGTATGTAGGTTCTATTTGGAATTTGATCAAAACATTTAATAGTGAGGTCATGTTAGATTTTTTTGAGATTATCCCTTTCTCTCTTATTCGCCCTCTAATAGAATTTCTCTCATTCTCTTGATTGAAAGAAGATTCACTTAAGCCACGTGTACGGTGCTGCACATGATTTTTTTGTCCTTTACTTCATTACCGTAAATTCAGGGGAACCGATCACTTGCTGGGAGGGATACATCTACATAAATATTCAAAACCGCGTTTTTATAGTCAAAGTTTTTCATTAATCGTCATTGGGAGATTTCCGAAATTCTGTTCAAAAGAGTCTTCTGGCTTCTGGTGCACCGTTTTCTATTCCTTCAGAAGACCGTCGTTTCCGTCCGTTTTTCGTTCTATTTCCGTCTTTTCGGTGTACCAAAACGTCCACGTTTTTTCGTCTTCCCTATCCGCTGTTCGTGTCAATTTTATAAATTTGACTGCTCTGTAAAATCAGTCTTCTATCACCCTATCACACTCGAATAACCCGATGGACATTGTTTCTTCTCCCGTTCCGTTTTAAATTTCACGGACACCTTCCTTCCACTGTTAAACTTTTCAAAAGTATTATTTTCGGCTTGTTATTATTTTCATTTTAATCACCGTATGTGGTTGGTTTACCATTTCTGGTCCGAGAACCAACCCGTTCTCTCGTGTTTAATCGGCCTTTCGGGCAAAAGTTTTAGTTGTCCTTTTCAAAACGCCATAGCTGTAATCCTGGATTATTTTCTCCACTGTCTAAAGGCTACCCGCTATACGAGTCGCCCCAAATCCATGTGGTGCCGCCCGAGTTATTGGAAAATATAAATTTCTAACCCCGATAAAATCTCCGTGAAAACCTAAAGCACGTCACACCTGTATACAAACTTGAGTCGCTACTGATAAGACAAATCCCATTCTCAAACTTGTAGGACTCAACGTACTATGAAATACTCACTTTTATCCTGAAAATGCATCAAAATGGTAGCATGCACGGGTGAAACCGACAAATTCAACGTCCTATCATTCAGCTCAATATCAATATTCACACTCCCCAAATGGTTCTTCCAGCACAAAGTCCTACTCCCCTTCAACATCTCAAAACCTGCAGTGAACTTCTTCATCTGCTCCACAATCCCCTCATGCAACTCCAACTTTTCATCCTTGAAAGGCGGCCAAAAGTGCTGACTGACAATCATTGCCCCCAAAGGAGTACTTTCATCATAATCAGCATCTTCTTTGATCCTCTGATTGATCCGTTTCGAATCGGCAATATCTTTGAGCATTACTTCACAAAAGTGCAGGTGAGAGTCCCCGAAACGGATTTTTAAAAGTTCAAGGTAACGAATTTCTTTTTCGGTATCACAGGTATATTGGGAGAGCAGCCGGTCAGCTAACATTGTGCGATATTCGTTGACGAATAGTTCGTTGCTGCCGTAGATGTTTACAAGCATGGTGATTATGTCAGCGTTGCGACGATTAATGCCTGTGTCCTTGGGAAGTTCTGGAATATATCGTTGATGATTTATCACATCAGCAAAAGTACACACTTTTATGCGGTAAGCAATCGATAGGATCTGGCGTCCAGTTCTCCCAATCATCATCCTCCTCATCAACTGGCGCATTCTCATCAGCCGCTTCACCTCTCGTCAACTCCTCCGCTAGTTCATTTGAACCGTCTTCAGTTAAACTGCTCACTATGCATCTTCAATAATACATCATTTATTTGTAACTCTATTACCAAAACTTACCTAACAGTGTCCTCCCTAGTTCTAAGATACTGATGAATAGGATACGTGGTTGTTTCTAAAAGAAGACCCGTTGGGTCCAGAACTCTAAGCGACTTGATTGTTGCTACATAAGCTGTGAGGATATCAGTAGTACTGACTCCAGGATGTAAAAGTCGCGTTTCCATTGCTTTTTGTAGAGTTTTTGTCAGAGTTGCTTTGAGATCAGACCGTGGGAGGCAAAGCTTTATGTCTTCAAGGGCTGGCAGAGATTCTGGGTATTCTGAATAAAATGTCTTGAAAATATCAGTAACAGATTGCTGCTACATACCGATAACTATATTGAATAGTTGATCAATCCGTTCCTTGGTGTAGCTGTTGTAAAGGTAGTTTTCAAGCTTTTTTTCAAATATCTTCATGGATTCTTCTAGTTGGATGGATGTATCGTAGCAGTAGATTTTTTTGAGCCAGCTAATAACTGCTGACTGAAGCCACTACAAAGATTACAACATTGGTAAGCGAACTGACTCCGTGTGAACTGTTCATTTTGTCACTGCCCAAGTCATTGGCACACGGATTGACGTCACGAGTATGATTTGTCACATATTGCTGTGAAGGTAGCTGTTTACTGGACAGAAAATGCCAGATAGGATAGTTCGAGAGATTTCCACCGATGTATAAATATTACCAGAGTTCATGATCAACGGATTAAATTAACATTGATAAGTGGGGGTCTTGTAAAGATGGGACATCCACACATTAATGATTTTTTTTCAATTTTAAAGCAGAGTTTCGGGGTTATAGAACAATTTAAACTGAAAAAACTGCTAGATGAACCACTATCAACAAAAAAAATTCAAAACAAACTAGATTTTTATCAGAGTTCAAAGACTCTCTTGGATGACAGCTCTGTCACATAGTCACAAGGTTCATATTATGAAACTTCATGCAATGTTGCCAAACATACCCGAACTTCTTGAAAAACATGATAATTTTTGTGTTTACTTCACTTTAATCAAAAAAAAAAAGAACACTATAAGATATAAAACGCTAAGTATATACAGTGCAACCTCGATAATCTGAACTAATTATTGCAAAAGACCCTCTGGAGTATCACAAATCTAGATATGCAATACACAAATGTTTATGAAAAAGCTTAATTTTTTTTGAACAAAATAACTATTCACATAATATAAAAAACTTCTGCTACTTCGACCCTTTTTTTCAATTCGTTAGGGAGAATGTAGTTTCAAACTAATGA
Source organism: Orchestes rusci (assembly GCA_958502075.1). NCBI lineage: Eukaryota > Metazoa > Arthropoda > Insecta > Coleoptera > Curculionidae > Orchestes > Orchestes rusci. The sequence goes on from OY293311.1 coordinate 16,730,330, forward strand.
CAAAACTCTTTATCTGTTTCTCCCCAAAAATATATTTATTTCTTGAGATTTTCTACTCCCTAAACCAAAGAATTCGGTAGCAGGCTAAGACTACCTATTTAAATATAATCTAAGGTAGCAGGTGTTCGGATTATCAGAATTTGTTCGCATTATGATGACTGGGCTGTTCGGAGTAGTGGATGTTCGCATAAGCGCATGTTCGAGTTATCTACTGTTTGTTCATTTTTGCGGTTACGTCATACTCCTCTGTCTCTCTCGTACACATTTACAAAAATGTCACGTATGTCTGAACGCAGGTCGTTTGGATCTGTCACGTATAGAGCGATCAATCTACGACATACTGGCAATCATCAAATACTGTGACGTAACCGCAAAAAAACAAAGAAAAAGCTGTAGGTGGTACTGTACAAGAAATACATATAGTAGCAGTCAGAACTATAGCAACCGCCTAAAATTTGATGAAACTTTGATTCTGCATCAGTTAACAAAGAAGTGATGGTGCATTTAAAAATTTGTCAGTTTACGGGTACTGGTGTTTTTTTCAGAAAATTGTTTAGTGCCTTTTTTTACGTTCAAACCTCGGTTCAAACAAAGGCTACTTTCTAACTTTTTCTCGAAAATGACCCATTTTTGAAGAAATCAAGCAAGATAGAAAGAAACTGTGAATACAAAATAGATAGAGATTTACGAGAATCGCTAGAAAATATAACTTTTATTTATACAGGGAACATGAAATGGTGGCAGACACAATTTGTATTTTTTTTTTAATGGAATACCCGGTATATTGTTAGCTTAAAATGAAAGATCTCTTTTTCCTGATTCCAAACACAGGGTGTCCCGCGAGGTAAGGGACAAAATTTCACAATGTGTTCTCTAGATAAATTCGAGTCGAAAATGTCCTATGAACATGTGTACGGAAATGCTTCACTACAGAGCTACAGGGTGTTGAAATTTTATTTTTAATTATTTTTTTTTTCTATTTCTATTGAACCTCGATTTTTTGAGAAGAAAAATGGTATCTGAGAGTTTCTTCACAGGTGAAATTCGAATTTGATCTTAGTATGGCTCTAACTTGTAGAAAGCGCTACCTACACTTTTTGTTCCTTTTATGTAGAACCATACCTTTTTTTAACCTGTATACCTGTCAAAAGTCGCTACGGGCAAGCATTCTCGAGATATTCGTAATTGAAATAAGAAATACATGCGATCGAAATACATGCGAGAACATAGAACCCACTAGAACTAGCGTACACCCTAGATTCCGGACAAATTGTTTGTCACTATAATAAAGATGTTATTATTTACATCTCGTCCGTTGAATTCGTTCAACGTTGTCTTGTTGCAAATAGAAAGCACTCAGAATTTTCACTTTTTATCAAAAGGGATTGACCAGTTTATTAACGAGGATATGTTTTAATGTTCTATTTGTTTCAATATCGTTGGTGTTATAGGACAGTTATAATTTACTGATTATTGATAAGTTTTGTTCACATAAATCAGCTGTTCGGCCTTCAAAAATATTGAATTTTGAACAAGCCGACAACAATGTTCCAAGGGAGCTACAGGATATGATTGGTTAAAATGATTATCAGCTGTGATTGGTTGATCTCAAATAGGGATTTGTGTCGTGTTGCCAGATGTATTTCGTTGCATCGTGTCTACATAAGTAACTAAGGTTCATGGAAAAATATGGGTCTCATTGATAATGTTTTATTATCACTAGTGATCTAAAAATGTACATATTATATAATTGGTAACTACCGGAGATGCACTCATAGAGTATAGAGTATTTTTAATTAGAATAAAAATACCTTGAATACAAGGTAGCTACTTATTAAATTTGCAGTTTGGCAAACTCGCAAGAATTCCTCTCTCCCCTCAATGTATAAACATGTGACACACAAACAGACGCTATATCTAGTTGTTGGAAAATCGTTGCATGCGATTTTGAAAATATGGCGGAGGTAACCTGCTAGAAGTTATAGATTATTTTTGTATGATTGCTACATATTTTCAGTAGAATGATGAAATTCAAATAGTGTGTTACTTTCATACAAATATTATGAAAAAAAAAGAAAACAAAACAAAAAAAAAACAAATGTTAACATTTTTTCAACCCGCTTTTTGAATATTTGCGTTTAAAAAGCGATTTTATTGTTTTAAAATCAGTAATAAAAAATCTACAGGGTGATTCCATGGTGGAAAGAAATCGTACAGGACGAAAGTTGCGCAGAATTAAATTCCCAGTAACCATTGAAATGAATAAAAAAAAGTTGAAAGGAATGTAATTCTGCACTTCTTTCGTCCTGTACGATTTTATCTCAGATTCCATATTAATGAATCAGCCTGTAGATTTTGTATTATTGATTTTAGAAAAAAAAGTTTGAAATAAAAGTTTTTGAGAATCTAATTCTGAACAACACGTGGAAAACACACGTGCCCTTATTTTCAAGATGGCGTGGTAAGCTCATCTTCGATTTTTCCGAAAACTCAGAGTTAAGCTCAATGCAATGCTAAACATCATAATGCAGTAGATCTCCACCATCGAGACGTGAATCGATCTAATAACATCCCGTAAGTCGTTTACTTGTCGGATAGACGCAATCCCCATTTCGAAACCAGTTCTTCAGGCAAGCCCAAGCTGTGACGCCTAGTGGAAACGTTCATAGATTGGTTTGTCTGAGGAAATGGTTTCGAAATAATTTTTCCTAACAACATATTATGAAACGATTTTGTGAAATGTTACTTTAAGATTTTTTAGATTTAGTAAAATAATAAAATCGCTTCTTAAACGCAAATGTTTCAAAAACGGGCTGAGGAAATGTTAACATATTATATTTGGAAGGAGGAAAAAGAGATCTTTCGTTTAAGCTAACAATATACCGGGTGTTTCATTTAAATGAATACAAGTTGTGTCCGCCACATCTTTTACGTGCACCCTGTATATATAAAAGTTATATTTTCTAGCAATTCTCGCAAGGATTCTCGTGAATCCCTTTCTCTACGACTGTCAAGAAATATCACTATTGTGCAATCGATATCGATTAGGAAACGTAGCACATTGTGCAACCGTAGGAAATGAAACCATTCCCTACTCGTTGCTTAGCAACCCGTGGGAATGGTTTCATTTCCTACGGTGTGCTACGTTTACACCCAATATCGATTTATCGATTACACGATAGTGATATTATTTGACAATCGTACAAAAAGTATGGTGTAGAACTCGCATGGAATGACCATGAGTATCACTCCATGCTTGTTGTACAATATACTATTCTATTTTGTATTAATTAAGTGTTTCCTTCTATCTTCCTTCATGAGCGAGCTACATGATGTCTAAATATACGGAACAACCCTGCGTATCAAAGTTTACTAATAATAAACAGTTGGGCAACTTTCGAAAACGCGCGAAACCGGCTCCACCCTTCCACTTCGTTTCTCTCGGATAGCCCAGTGCCCATTAGTTCGAAACGTTTGTCGGCCGCTTCGAACAATTTTGCAATGCTTTTTTCCCTCTTTCGAAAGGTGCTCGTTATTTTTACCAATAGTTACACAGAAAAAAATAGAAAAGTACCCTTCTTTGAAGACACTAAAAAATCTTTTGAAAACGCCAGGATACCTACGTAAACTGACAAATGAATTGGAGTTTACGTATGGATGAGAGCGGGGATGAGTTTCAAAAATTCTATTTAAACTGAACCAAACCCAAGCTAACCAAAACTGATCCAGATCCAGTGTTGCTGATTTTTTTGAAAAAAAATTTGGAAAAATCGGATTTTTTTTATTTAGGTAAATCGATTTTTTTGAATAAAATCATTTTTTCATAATATTGAATTGTATTTTTTTAAATAATAATATTTCAGAAAGATTTATTCTGAACATAATATTTAATTTCAAGTTTTGACACAACACAACGCAACTCAACCACTGTGACACCCAACTTGGGTCATATTTAACAAAATTTGTAAAACATAATTGAATACCAACTCAACTGACTTTAAATAATTAAAAAAAAAACAAAACCAATCACAACGCAACCTTTCCCAGACCAACGCATATCAAATCAAAACTAACCCAAATTAACCAAAAATAGCCAAAATTAACCAAAACACAAATTAATTGGAACAAAACCAAACTAACCAATTTGACAAAGCTGATCCATCAAAACTTACCCAAAAAAATCAAAACTAACCCAAGTTAACAAAAATTAACCCAATTTATCCCAAACTAACCGAATCCAACCAAAACTGACCCAGACCAACGCTTATCAAATCAAAACTAACCCAAATTACTTACCAACCAAAACTGAGCCTTACCGTGGAACTTACCAACCCGGGTACCAACCCAATGTCTTGATCATATAAATATGAAACCCATTGATGAATGTAAGGGAAGTTTCATTGTCCAAATGATGTTAAGAAGGAGGTTTTCGTGGCGTAGGGACAGAAAGGAAAATGAGAAAAGTTGGTGCCAAGTTTTCTCATTTTCCTTTCTGTCCCTACGCCCTTCTTTCAATTGATGACGATTCTTCTCTAAAATGGCACCAAAACGAACATACAATACAAATTATTCTACCTCAATAAACAAAAGATATCCACTTGGCAACACTGCGCGAACTTTTGTCGTTGTTTAGTAAGTGGTGACTTGACAATCTTGATATTTACATTATTGACAATATAGAATTCGCGATCAGTTGTGAATCAAATTTTGAAGATTGGTTTTCCCGCTTAGATACTTTTTTAGTGGTTACGGTAGCAAGCGCAGTACATGAGAAAAACCGAGAGAAAAACTGATCATTCACAACTGGAACAAATCGAAATGTTAAAATTTCTGTTGAAACAATGTGCCTAGAATAGTATTTTTTCTACAAAAAAGTGATTCACCCAGCACTTTTCCGTTTTAGAATAGTAAAACGAAAGATAGTTTTCCAAATTCGCCCTTGAGAAGTACAGAATACCTTATGTTTACAGGAACCGTCAAGTGGTTATAATATAAATAGATAATATTCAAGTAGATACGTGCACAATGATAATTAACTCACCTGTTCCAACGCCTTTATGAACGAATCATAATTATCTTTGCAAACTTTCTTAATATGCCCATGAATATGTTCATAACTAACATTAGTAAGTGTCTGTCCAACCATCGGCTCTAACAGATTCATTTCCCCCAACATCTTATTAGTTTCCCGGAACAAAAACAAACAGTTACAGTCCATAAAATCCTGCATGCACACCACACACTCTTTGTCGTAATCAACCTCATCAGGGTCCTCTAATTTGAGGGCATTTTCGTAAAACTTTGTTGTAACTGTCTGATAGTCTAAATGAAGCTGAGCCTGTACGGATGCTTTTAATATCACTTTAACAAGGTCCTCTATGGTGTCTTCCGTGTAAGGAATCACTTCCAGCTGGGTTTTTTCGCGTAGAAAGTGCAAGTTTTGGATTGTAATATCCAAATCTTTATAATGGTTGTACAGCGATTTTACAGCATCATGAAACAAATGCATGCCATCGTGATTATTTGAATGGAAATAGGCCCAGAATTCGGGCACTATTACGCATCGGAATTGCCCTTCTATGCAGTTTATGACTAGTTTTTGGATTACTTCCTGGATATCGTTTTCTTTTATACACATACATGCCTCGCTAAATTGTTCTGGAGTAAATGTTATCCTGTCTGGGAGGACTGTAGGGTATTTGTCAGTAATAATGGGAAACACTTTTTCTATAATATCCCAGGCGGCTTCTGGGTCCATAGAAATTTCCATGTTTGTTCAATTCAACGGAACGGGAAATGAAATTATAAACAATGTTGAAGCGAGTTGCCTGACGGCCTGACGTATGGCAGAAGCAGTGTAGCAACAATGATCAGTTGTTGTTCGTGCGCCAGCGCCAGTTTGTGCAACGTTGCCGGCTCATCATCGTATACGTATAGCCGCGTACACATATGAGCACGAACGCGAATGAGGCAGCATGACCATACGTATACGTTTACGTGGACGTCCGAACGAGGCACACAAATTTGTTTGAACCCTTATGCCTGGTTTACATTCAATCTCATTTCGAAGTGGAACTGTCGAATTTCCGCTTGGCAAACGAGAATCATGATTGTGTTACCCAAATCCAAATTGTATTTGGCGTAGGGGAGTAGGCGTGACTTTGAACACATACAATGTGGATTTTAGCATATGATTTTTGTTTGCCAAGGAAAAGTTTGACAGTTCCAATTCGAAAACAAATTGAATGTAAACCTTACATTATGCATTCGGCCTCGCTCTGATCCAAAACTTCGCGGTATGTACATCACACATGCTCTGTTCGCGCTCGGTACGGACGGAACAAAAACGAAATTCATGTCGATGCTGAGGCGGTTTAACTTGAACCAGTCAAATCAGTGACAAAAAGTGGGAAAAGAATGTTCGCTTGATATGATGGATCGGTTCCGAACATGCCTCAGCCGAGTACGCATATCAACACGAACTCGAATGAGACAGCATGAGCATTGAGCGTGCATTGAGCATATGTATGTAGACGTCCGAACGAGGCACACAAATGATGGATCGGTTCCGAACATGTCTCATGCGTCTTCTAGAACACGTATGCAATCGTCCTTGATCCGAGGCATATGGTTCGTCCTCGGGTTACCTCATTCGCGCTCGTGCTCACTGCTCATATGCATAGCCGGCTTATCGTGATTGCAGGTGCCATCGAAAGTTTCCAAAAAGATAAAAACTTTCTAGGAGACGCGATGCGACGCGAAAAAACCAGTCGAAAGAACTGGATAGTGAGAACTTGTTAATAGATACAGCACCAACAAGTGAGATCCTAGCAAGTGCTCAAGTCTCAGTCAGCTCAAGTGACCTCAGACCCCAGTGTCAGTGAATTATTCATTTTACCCTTGATTTTACCACACGGTCCAGACTCCAGAATCCAATACCCTCGCCATGCAATAACCTATAATGGTGATGAGTAGAAACTTTAAGAGTATTTATTCATTATATGAATGGTGCAGTTGAGTACTGCCAACGTTTTTTATAACCAAAATTCCATCCACAGACGCGTTTCGCTGTATCACAGCTCGAGCTGTGATACAGCGAAACGCGTCTGTGGATGAATCTGTGGGAGAGAAATGCATGTCTTTCGCAATCCCTAGCCTTTGGGCTTTTGGTGATAAAATCCCATATGTTGCATACTCAAGTGACCACATTGTACTATATTGAAGAGTGTTCAAATTTTTAAAGAAAAGGACACGACAGATGAATCATAATATATTTTGAGTATGTTGAAGAAAACCTCGAAGAAAACCCCCAATATTAGGAAAAACGAGAGCGGTTTAAATTTAAAACTTTTAACAAATCGCAGTTTGTAAAAACGGTAATGCTATTTAGACACGTATATTTTAAACATCGAGCTGTGATACAGCGCAACGCGTCTGTGGATGGATCTGTGGGAGAGAAATGCATGTCTTTCGCAACCCCTAGCCTTTGGGCTTTTGGTTATAAAATCCCATATGTTGCACACTCAAGTGACCACACTGTACTATATTGAAGAGTGTTCAAATTTTTAAAGAAAATGACACGACAGATGAATCATAATATATTTTGAGTATGTTGAAGAAAACCCTCAAATATTAGGAAAAACGAGAGCGATTGAAATTTAAAACTTTTAACATATCGCAGTTTGTAAAAACGGTAATGTTTTGAACATTGGTTATGCTGTTTTTCCAGCTGATTTTTTAATGAAGCTTTCTATCTATATCGTGTGTGCATGATGCGTTAGGTACATAGTCTTTGTGCGATCTGATGAAGAAAAAAACGGGTGATAAGAAGAATCTTCAGCTTCTCTTATCCACCCGACTATTCAGCGCTATTATTAATCTGATCAGAACAAATTATTGGAAAAGATCATCGCATATCTTCATCATGGCATACAAAGAATATTCTTCCAGTAACGTTCATCAGCGTCAGCAGAAATATTTGAAAACATCTCCGGAACAGCAACAGGCTCTATGGTGGGATCTTACATACTCAACAGTCTTTTTTTCTATCCCTAGCAATATAAATACTAACCTCACTCTTCACTCATTATTATTATGTCACCCTGTTGTGATTTGATTTTATAAAAATTTATAAAGTGAGTGTCCCCTATTATGTCAGCCCATGGAACTCAGGAAATAACTGACCCTGTTGAGGAAATGCTCAAAAAGACTGGATGTATTGAGTTGCACTATAAAGTACAGGTAATAATAATTATTATTCTGTAACCTTTTTTCGTGTCTAGTTGGATCTCAGGCATAGAGAAATATAAAATCTCAGAACATTTGAGGAATTCAAGGGAAATCTAGGATTTGTTGTGCTTGAATGTAAAAACAATTGTGCTTCTGGAAGTATTAAAAAGGTTTGTGTCATCAGTATGGCGTATGGCATGTCTTCTATCTTATTTGTTTTCCTCAATTTGTTTCAACAGTTGACAATTCTTACGATACCTTGAACTGGGGCCCTGGGAAAATAGGGGTCCCGGTGATTCTTCATTCACAGAAAATTTGGTGATAACTTGAGCTCTTGGATTTTTGTTTGAAGATTTTCAGTTGATCGGGATAGGACATTTTCTTTAATTGCTAGTCCATTAACTTGTGTCAAGACTCCTGGATCATTAATATCTGAAATGTCTTCATATTCGCTTAGGTAAAGTATTTTTCTTTAGAATAAAGTGAGGACATCTTTACTTGTTGGTGCGTTTTTATTAAAATATCTAATAATTCATCATCAATTTGCTAACCCAAACGGAGACTAACGCAAACTTACCAAAAATATCTAGCTAGAGCCCGAGCTAGAGTGATGCAAACTTACCGTGACTAACCCCAAAATTAAGAGCTGAAAATATCTTTATGCGTGATCCAGCTAATTTAAACATTTTTTGTTGAACTTTATCTGCTTTCACAAAGTTGTCTTCAATCTAACATTCCTCGCATTCTTAAGAACGAACAGTTGTGGAACTGTTACCGCTCTCTCTTAAGAATGAAGCCACCGAACCTCGCACCGAACAAATAACAATAAAAAGGCTGACTGTATTGTGTAGCAGCATCAAAAGACAGCCCGCCGAAGCATTCGGGAGCACAACGTTTTCGTAGCATAGAACATACGTGCCCGACATTTGAAAATCACGAGTTAACAGCGCTTCTTATAATAAACTAATAACGTCGGACGTTGAACAAACTGGCATTCTCGGACCGGGTGGACGGGGTATGGTGTTGGGAAATTTGACTCTCCTCAGGTCGGTTTCGCGCGCTTGGCAGAGTGATCCTTCTTATTGTTATTTGTTCGGTGATGAAGCGCTACTTTGGTAGCACTCTCATGAGACTCAACATTCAACTGTCAGTTGCCAATTACTATCCGTCTTATGAATGCGACCATTGTTACTTCGTCGATTACCATGGCAACATATACGTCAGCCTATGGAGCACTTATGGAGGACTATAACAAATAGACGAATCGACATACGAATATCCCTGAAATTCTGTCCCTCTTTTTCGTTAGTTCATTTGAGGGCGCTGTTGCTAGTAGGGCTTTTATTTGTCCATTGTCATGGTAACGTTTATTGCTTGTCAATAATTTGTCAAGATACTTTTATCCTCGCTTTTATCACATTTTCATTAATTTTTTCCAAATTTCCACTCCACATTCCACATGCAGTGCATTCTCTATAAGGCAAAACATTGAGGCTGTATCGTCGCAGCATCGTGTTTCAAGCCCATGGTTGGTTCAATGATGACTGTTGTCAATGAAGGATATGAGGTCACTCAGTTACTCTATCAATTGATGCAATCAAACAAAAAAATATGAACATTCTAGACATTTCAGAATTATGTATAACAAATAATATATTTATGATACCTTTTATCATCAAATAGTGAGAGTTTTGATGCAACCTAGTTAATAAAAATCTGTTGCTGATAGAGTATTCGTAACGTTGTTTCAATTATGTTGCCTAGGTGACATTTTTGTTTGACATCAAATCGCTAACGACTCTTCGCCATCTGGGAGTAACAATTGAACCTGAATTACGATTTGAAACCTGGACCACTTTTATGCATTTCGATTACTCTCCTAGTTACAGTCCTCCATAGGAGCACTATAACCAGTAGACGAATCGACATACGAATATCCTTGAAATTCTGTCCCTCTTTTTGCTTAGTTCATTTGAGGGCGCTGTTGCTAGTAGCGCTTATTTATTCATTATCATGGTAACGTTTATTGCTTGTCAATAATTTGCAAGATACTTTTATCACATTTTCATTCATTTTTTTCCAATTTTCCACTTCACATTCCACATGCAATGCATTCTCTATAAGGAAAAAATTGAGGATGAATCGTCGCAGCATGGTGGTGTTTCAAGCCCATGGATTGTTCAATGACAAAAGTCTGTCAATGAACGATATGACGTCACTCAGTTACTCTATCAATTAATGCAATTAAACAAAAAAATATGAGAATTCTAGAAATTTAAGAATAATGTATAACAAGAAATATTTTCATGATACCTATTATCATCAAATAGTGAGAGTTTTGATGCAACCTAGCAAATAAAACTTGTTGCTTTTTGATAGAGTATTCGTAACGTTGTTTCAATTATGTTACCTAGGTAACATTTTTGTTTGACATGAAATCGCTAACGAGTCTTCGCCATCTGGGGGTAACAATTGAAGCTGAATTACGATTTGAAACCTGGACCACATTTATGCATTTCGATTACTCTCCTAGTTACAGTCCTCCATAGTCAGCCCATAGACTTACAATAACAAGGCACATAACGACTATACCTTTAGCCACAGAGAAGTGATTGAAATATACTTATTATTTTCACTTTTCTATGCCTTTGGCATTGAATGTTTTGTCTCAAACACAATGATAAAAGAGGGCAGATTTGTTTTTGTTTACTTACCGGTGAAATAACGAAATGTCTGCCTGATTTTACTTTCTGGCCAAATACTACAGACTTTGTATACCTTTTCAACTTCAAATTGGGACTAAACAACAGGTGTGTTTGTTATGCTCCACTAGTGCACACTTTTCTACACTACAATACTCAGAGTGGCTTTGTTTGTGAAATGTTTGTCTGTTTTTTAGGATAGAATATCTTTACTTGTTTAGTGAATGCACTAGTGGAGCATAACAAACACACCTAACTTCATGTTGCGAATTAACAAAATGTTATTGGGAATAATCATATTTAATTTGGAACTAATCAATGTCAAATTGGGAATAGACCAATTCAATATAATATATTGATGAAAAAGGGAACATAAACGGTAATAAAAGAGATCTTGGTATGTTTTATACCAAATATGATTTAATCATTTTTTTATAATACTACCTATATTATAAAAATATGAAGCTTTAGCTAAGTTCGAATAGTCCACATCTTCCGCAAGTCGGTCGAAAATGTAAAATATGTTTTACATTTTCGACCGACTTGTCGTTTTTATGGTCCCATCTGTACGCTATACGTATCGATAACATCTTCACTTGCGTATTTTTAGTCCAAATGGGATCCGAAAAATGACATTTTTCACATCTCAATGCAGAAAAGGAGGTTTGGCGTTTTGTAGGTCAAGTTCCGTTGTTATGAATTTTGATTTGAACTGGGACCGTTATTGACGTTATTTTTTTAAATCTAAAATGGAATGGATTTTGATTGAAAATGGAGCAACGGAGGCGCTTATTTTAGCGAGCAACAAAAACCAGCAAATGAAGCAAACACAGACAAATGTTAGGTTACTTTTGATGTCATTGGTCATTTCTCGATTCAGATTTGGACGTTTCGAACTTAGATTTAGTTCTTGGGAAGAGACTACAAGACTACCCTTCCCCGCAAATAATAACATGTATACAGTGTGTCCCAAATTCGCTTCTCTATACAGGGATCTTGGCTCCTATTATACCTACAGCAAAGGTTAAATGGAGAAAGTTTTTCTTAAAATCCAGTAGCAGAACCATTTCTACCCAAAACTTCTTGTGGTCGTCGAACAATTGAATTTGATAAATTTCGACAATATATCATTGGCGAGATCATTCCACGCATTGAGAATGGCATCTAATAGTTCTCAAGTTTCTTTGGTATAAATTATTTTTACCAATAGTCTTTTCACCAACATTCTCTATCGGATGTAGATCTGGTTATCTAGTCATTTAGTTATTTAGTTCTTCTTACCGACCATAGGTCCTTCACTGAAGCGTGTGAGTACCTATTTGTGTTCATAAAGAAAGAAACCCCTATAGAGCACCGTCTGACAATAGTGACGTTGGATTATTGTTAGCGTCACCAGTGAAGTGGATGGACTGGGAACTAATCGCGCCAAATTTGAATGGGGGATATTATAAATATGAATTTTATAGGTATTTAGTGGAGCCATATTGTGCTTGTAAAGATATTTTTAATGGATACAAGGAAATAATAATTATCATCTTACGTAGGTATGAAAGGAAAACAATTTATTCCAAATAAACATCAAAAAGATTTTTGTAGGCACAAAATAATTCACAAAATAATTCATGAGAATACGAACACTCCAGAAATAATTTGCAAATACATACATAGGTATATTTATTCATTTTTCATCATTCATCAATTCAAATTTTACAAAAAAAACAATACAAAAGTAAATCATCTAATTATTATAATCAGAACAAGTTATAAAAAAAACCCTCGAAAAATCCCTATCTTACCTTTATAACTCTGGAGAACTCATTCAAAAATATGCTACCTACATGGCACTCTCCATGTAAAACTAGTATTTTTGTTCCAATAGATATTCATTTCACAGGTTAGGAACAGGAACTCACTAGGTTGATACAAGTAGGAACAGCAGTTCTTTTCAAGCCTCTCTTGGTTCCCTGTAATAATTGAATCCTCAAAAAATCTTTTTCGCCAACTTTTTCATTGTCCATAGACAAGATTTGAGTTGTTTAGGTTCTCACCCTCTGCCTAAGTGATCCAGGTTCGGATTTAGAAAATCAATGCCTTCTGAATATGCTCGCTGCTCACCTCGAGTGCTTTCAGGTTCGTTTCAGTACTTTTTACAGAGGATAACTAATCGTATTTTTTCAAAAATTATGAAATAGGTTGGGTATGGATGACTGACACTGACAAACTCGAAAACTCAACTTGACAATCTTGACTTTCACGTGACTTGTCATGAACGGCGACTTGAGCGCTGTATGGTGGATGGACTGGTCCCCAACATAATATCGCCATTGCCAGAGCCGTCTTTATTGTAATACAAGCCATGAAGTGATGACAAGTTATGACGTGCAACGTCGCAATTTGGACCACCGTTGACGTTAATCGGTGGTCGAGATTTTGCATTGATTGAAGGTGTTTTCTTGTGGTGGTGAGTTCGAGTTTCGCTCCGAGCGCAAAATTGTCCATTTAAGCACGTACAATTTTTGGCGCTCCGAGTATTCAGAGCGAATACTCGATACGATTACGAGTTACGGAAAATGTTCAATAAAACAGTAACTTATATTATCGCAACAGGAATGATGTTTATCAAAATTATAACATTATTAGCTAAAACAGTGCAGACATTCATGGTAGCTTCACCATTATGTGTCACTTCAAAGAGGTTGTCAGATTATTGCCTGTATTAGATATGAACGGTAAAGAATTACATGATGCAGTATTGGAAACTCTAAACTATGTTCAGCAAATTGGGTTCAAAGTTTTGTGTGTGATGACCGATGATAATCGAAACAACCAGAATATGTTCAACAGTTTTCAGAAACAGAGACTTTTATAATAAATCCCCAATATCCAAACGAAAAGATTTTTTTCTTATTCGATGTGGTTCATATTTATAAAAACATACGTAACAATTGGATAAATCTCAGAGACCCACCAAAAACGTTTATATATCCTGCTCCAGATAATCTCAATAATGTGAAAACAGCATGTTTTGATGATCCTTGTTCAATATATAATTCAGAATATGTGATCAAGTGACAAAGCGAGCTCATAAACTGAATTACAAAACTTTATACCCAAACAAGTTTGAGCGGCAAAATGTAACGTTAGTAGAAAATGTCTTCCATGAATCCACAATTGCTGATTTAAAAAGTTTCAACCCCTCCTGTGAAGGAACATCAACTTTTCTAGAGTATATTAGAAAGTGGTGGAATATAGTCAACGTAAAAAATAAATTGAAAGGAAAATTGAAACGAAATGAATATTCCACACCTATTGACTCTATCAATGATTGAAGAAGCTTTTTGAAAGATTTTCTAATATGGCTAAACAAATGACATCATGGGCTAGACATGATTGGTTTGACACATGATACTTACATGGCTCTTAAACGCAGTACGACAGTATTCATAGAAATTGTGGACTACAGTTTTAAATTATATGATATAGACTACGTTCTTACTGGTAAATTTCAAAGTGATTATTTGGAAAGACGGTTTGGACGCTACATGAACTTGTCAGGCTGCAGCTATAATGTATCATATAATCAAATTTTAGAAACTGAGAAAAGAATTAGAATTCAAAATTTATTTAAGAACGATACCAACGTTGATGAATTGAGTAAATTAAAACATTGTTTAACTGCAGATGAAATCCCAGATGAAATAGTCGATATAATGATTTCGGGTTCATTTTCAAAACCACTTTTTTAGCAGATTATAAATTTGACCATTCTACACAGCTTTATGTTAGTGGGTACGTCGCTCACTCATTCCATAGATCAAAAAATATAAAAATAAAAATATAAAATGAGTGTAAAGGATTAGTGGTGAAATCCAAAGGTGATGAGATGGTTGCAGATACATATTTTTCATTTTTACAAAAGAGTGGATTATGTACTGCGACAGATGAAATTGGCTACATATATTTTCATCTTTGTGCATTATTCGAGTACCTACATTATCAATTCAAAAGAATTAGAGACAAATTTTTTGCTGAAGAAAAATCATAATAACCTTCTAGCCTCTCTTGCTATTACTAGCTTGGAGGATGATAGCTTTCATATAGATTTTAGAAAAATCTGTTCCTGTGGAACATTGTGTCGGAAGATATATTTCAGGGCAGCTTTAATAATAAGCAATATTGTACTTAACAATTACACCAAAAACAAAAACAATATTCAACAAAGTTCAGGGTCTCTAACTAAAAAACGAAAATTATCCACAGTCAAATAAACGTAAAAATTGTGTTAATACAGTTAGGTTAAGATATGTATTATATTATTGTTGCGATAATATATAAGTTATTCTTTCAAGTTACTGTTTTATTGAACATTTTTCGTAACTCGTAATCGTAAAATACCTTAATTTTCAAAAGGTGAGTTTTATGTGCAAGTTAGTGTACAAAGTGACGTCATTTGACGGATAGGCAGTGTTTTCATACTTTACACCATAGATCCAATTTTAGAAAAAATCTCTGCTTCATAAGAAACTATTCTCGGCTGTAGACATTATTTTCAAGTTTCTAGAACGGCCGCTAGAGGGTGTAACTGTCATTGCTAATTAGAAAATTATTTTTGTTTTTTCTGTTACAGGGTTTTTTCTTGAAGTTTGCCATCACCCCCTATAGTCATTATTTTAGATAAATAAATACAAAAATTGTATGATTTTGTTCAAATTTTTATAATCCGGTGTCAAATAAGGGCGATTCATCGTTGGTTTAGGAACATAAGAGGCTCTTAAAATCCGAATTAACGAACGTACACTCCCCGACAATAAATTCCGGACATGACCCTTCATTTTGGTTTTGGACAAATACTGATGGCTTGGTCATTATAGAGGGAGGAACAGTAGCTACTTTTTTACCCTTAAGTTTTCAACACCCTGTGGGAAAATTGAGCGGCAAAATTCATCTTTATTATGTTCTATTGTGAAGTGCAATCTTCTCTCAACAAAATGCTTTTTTGGTCATGTCAATATCTGCTTTTTTAGAGAAGATAAAGATGTTTAAATAAAGTGCTGCAGTTTCTCGATATTTTATCAACAATGAATAAAACCATTCTTATAGACTTGCATGAAGTTTAGCCCTATGTCCAAAGATATTATCCATGATTTTGGTTTTCAAAAAATACCGATGGCTTGGTCATTATACAGGGAGGAACAGAAGCTACTTTTTTACCCTTAAGTTTTCAACACTCTGTGGAAAAATTGAGCGGCAAAACTAAGCTCCATGATATTGTGTCGTGAAGTGCGATCTTTTCTCAACAAATTGTTTTTTTAGTCATGTCAATATCTGCTTTTTTAGAGAAGATACAGATGTTTAAAAAAACTGCTGCAGTTTTCCGATATTTTATCAACAATGAATGAAAACATTCTTCTAGAGTTGCATGAACAAATATTCTAAAATTCCATACTGTCCCAATCTACCCAATGTTCCATATTGGGCAAATTGTTCATCTCGATCACACTTTGGAGGCGGCAGTATCATGGTTTGGACTGGGGTATCACTACATGGCCGTACAGATCTTGTTTAAATTGAAAATGGGAAATCAAACACATGGGATAGGTATGCTAGGATTGCTAGGTAGACATCTTCGCAATAGACATCTATAAACCTTGCCTGCTTTGCGAGAAGCACTTCTTTAAAAATAACAAATAATTCTCAAGATGCACCAAAAGTATGCCATTCGCATGGCAGAAGTCATTGGGATACGATGTGACAATACGCGCTATTAATTTAAAAACATTTTGTTCATGCAAGTCTATAAAAATGTTTTCATTCATTGTTTATAAAATATTGAAAAACTGCAGCATTTTCTTCAAACATCTGTATCTTCTCTGAAAAAGCAGATATTGACATGACCAAAAAAGCATTTTGTTGAGAAAAGATCGCACTTCACAACAGATTTTAATGGAGCTAGATTTTTCCGCACAATTTTTCCACAGGGTGTTTAAAACTTAAGGGTGAAAATGTAGCTTCTGTTCCTCCCTGTATAATGACAAAGTCATCGGTATTTTTCTACAACCAAAATCAAGTAATATCTCAAGACATAGGGCTACACTTTGGTACAAATTTCACTAAAATCGGACAACAAATAAAAAAGTTATAGGGATATCAATTTGACTCAAATTATTCTTGTCCGGAATTTATTGTTGGGGAGTGTATTTTAAAAAATAAAGTTGATGATGGCTGCTCATAAAGAAAACGTCGGTTCTTTAATTTATTAACGCTATCTTGTAAAAGACAAAAAGTGGCAATGAAAAAGTTCCAATAATTTTAAAATATCTCTTCAAATGTGGTCAGAAAAAAATAAAAACGATTTTGAAAAATTTCGGTTTTTTTCGGATAATTTCGGATGTAGTCGGAATTTCTTGGCTTTCAAAGCGGTATTTAGTTAAGCATCAAAAAACGCAACTTTGCCTCAATTTAACCGACTTTGTATCTCTCACGGTTTACGAGATCCCCATGCATTCACTCTAATTTTTAAAACCCTGTATAATCCTTGATGTGAAAGTACTCTTTCTCTATCATTTCTGTCACTTGTCTCTCTGTGCCAGTCTGTTCTGAATCTAAAACTTGGTGCGTTCGATATCTGGCTTCAGATTTTCTATCGGTCAATTGGTTTTGGAAATATCGGCGAAAAACCGAAAATGGCGAATTTCATTTTTTGCCAGTAATCATCTTTCTTATAGCCGCCATATTGGATTTTTCGATTTTTGGAAAGAGCGTAAAAATTCCAATCTAGTGATGTCTCACAAGTGCATAAAAGATTCAATTATCATCGAAATATCACATTTCGTAGTTATCTCATGACCTTCTTTTCTAAGAAGGCCACGCTTTATTTGTCAAAATTGGTTTATGGGCAAAATCTTTTTTTTTTTCAGCTGAGGAGGCTCTGATCTGTCGTTCAATAACTCAGTATGACAGTTGTGTTTTGATAACGCGAGTACCTACGCTTTTCTCATTAAAATAATAAATCTGATTTGAACAAATTGTCGAAACCTGTTAAAAATGCCCGGTATTCTCTATTCTCTTGACTCTCTTCCGATACTTATGTAATAAGTCTGATGAAAATAAAGTGCATTATTATCATTATTATTATTATTATTATTATTATCAAATGAAGAAAAGTTATTCATGTTAGCGCTGTACTTGCGGTCACATAGAAATGCCGGCATTACCTCAGCAAGGTCAAGGTATTTGAAGATATATCTCGAACGACATCAACTGCATAAACACAATTAAGAAAAACCGTGAATTATTTGGTCAACTATGAACAGAAATACACTTGTAAGGGTTGTACGGAAAACAGTCGCTAATTGTCAAAAATGTTTCGATGCATGTCCATTTTCTATTGAAAATTCAATGCGTTCAACACATTACTTATACTTATTCATATTTTGCGACAAATAAATCATGGCCTCCTTAGAAACGATTGAGTCCCAACTACGAAGTTTGATATTTCGATGATACTCAGATCTTTCATGCACTTGTGAGACATCACTAGACTGGAAATTTTATGCTCTTTCCAAAAATCGAAAAATTCAATATGACGACCATAAGAAAAATTAGAAATGAGGCGGGTTGTGGGAAAACAAAAGACGATTGAGACATGTCATACACGCCATTTTATTTGTCTTGAAGAAGTGTCCAGATGATGTCACATTTTGCATAGCTGTCCAATTAGTCGTTTCGGATTTACTGGCAAAAAACAAAATCCGCAATTTTTGGTTTCACGCCGATATTTCCAAAACTAATTGACCGATCGTAAATCTGAAATCGGATATCGGGTGCACCAAGTTTCCTCTAAAACTTTCTCCATTTAACCTTTGATGTAGGCATAATAGGAGCCAAGATCCCTGTATAGAGAAGTGAATCTGAGACACACTGTATAATATAATCATTACATCAATAACAACAATTGAAACCAGCTCATATTATTATGTTGGTCCGGTGCCCGGTCGTACAAGACCAGCTCAACGAGGGTTCAACGTTGATCTTGTCTTGTTAAACGTTGGTTGTGCAAGACTGTCGTGGTTCAACGTGGAACTCAATAGTTATTAGATCATTGGTTGAACTGAATTCAACTACAGTATACTCTGTGCATGTTTGAACCGAGTTCAACGTTGACCATCCTTGAGTTATAATTAATGGTCTTGTACAACCGGCCCTTGACAAGACAAGATGAAAAGAAAAACTGATTTGAATTTGCATATGCTTGTTTTGGGCATCAGGGATCAAGCATTCATGATGATAGTGAAATCCTCTTTATGCTTGCATAGGTATGAGAGGCAAATCAGGATCAACGACAACCCAACTAAGATTCTTGCAGAACACAGTTCCACAAGATCTATTGTCACGTCGAGAGTACCTACTTATTCAGTGGAGTCCCCTCATCCCCCCGCTTGATCCTTGCAGTACGAGGGTACCGTGCAAGGGGATCGTGAGTATTCTGAAGGGATTTTTTCAAACAAAAAAAATGGGCTAAAGCGTTGAATATGAGCTAGGTATATTTTTCTGGCAGAGTTATTTACGTTAATATTATTGTTGGGTTAAACATTTCAATTTTCGTTATTTATGTAATAATTATTATGATATAAGATATTATAAACTGATAATAATCTTGTCTGAAAATATATTGAGATCTAATTTTATTACTGTTTATGTCCCCTTCTTCAGTAGCAACTAGCAGTCTCTCATTAATGTTAGGGAATTATATTGAATTGGTCTGTTCCCAATTTGAATCTGTTTATTCCCAAATCAAAGTTGACTAGTCCCAATTTGAAATTGATAGGTTCCAAATCAAATATGATTATTCCCAATAAGATTTTGTTAATTCCCAACTTGAAGTTGCTTAGTCCCAATTTGAAGTTGAAGCAATAGCAATAGCGCAATTTAGAATAAAAAACTATTCAGAGCTAGGTTTTCTCCTGAGAATTTGAGGAATAAACTCACTACCAACTACTCAACGTCCCCTCTAGAACCACCAGGAACCCACGAACTTTCCACTTACCAAACCATACAACAAATTTTCTTGTAAAGACCCTCTGGTGCTATCTTATTTAGGTCATATTCTCTTATTAATGGAAAACTGTTAGACAATAAAGATTATTATTATTAACCTTACAAAACGGTGTTTGCTCGGGTGTTAGTAGGTAAACAATAGAGTCACAGAGAAACAGGCCTCAAGTTTGAAACCAGATGTTGCCAAGTTTCAACACAAAACGTAAACCTCAATACAAATTTTCACCGTCAAAAATGTTTTTTGATGGGAAGTGATTTGTGACAAAAAACTAACGTTAAATAGAATTATGGTTGTTTGGGTTTGGTTATTTAAAAGATTAGAAATTATTGAATTAGTTTATTTCTCCGGGTATTTTTTCATAAAGCTTTAGAACATTCAGGGCTCATGACAACATAGCTGAAAAAAGACTAAATATTTACGAGAGAGATGTTTGGGTTGGGAATATTTGTTTTGTTACTTGTGTTGTGATATAAGTCTATGCGTCAACCGATATTTCAACGCGTAAAATGGCCAATGCCAGAATAACACTAGATTCAATATCTTTAATTTCATACTATCCTGTAAAGTATCATTTACCTGACTCAAAACCTGTCCGGTAAATGACACTTTACATCAACGACTAATTACATCATCAGAGACTGTAATAAAAATTTACTTTATTTGTCCTCTAAATGACACTTTGCATCATCAGAGAAGAGACTGTGAAATTGGATCATCCAGTTCCATCAAAGCCCATCCGTACATTCACATGCTCACTCTTCAAGAATTGATCTTCATTTATCGACATTGTCCATTGACCATTGTTGAATGTTCTAACTCCTGTGACAAATTGTATGGGATAGCATTTTTCATTTAGCGTTTCCACATGCCAAAACTGCTGTTGAATTCTGGATACGCCGGGATCATCATAAGATGCAGTTCGAACACAGTTCTAAAGACTTTCTTGTTTTCCAGACCTAAATTATAGATAAGTTCACCGAGCATCTAGTAGGTCAGATGAATATTATAACGTTAAACTTGAGAGAAATCTTATGATGATCTTTGAAATGTTTCCAAAGAGGACTTGATGCATGTTGGGGATCATGCTTGTCTCGTCGTTCCATAGTGTGTTTGTGAGTTGGTCAACATGCTGCTATCTTGCAGGATTCAGTTGTTTATTCAGTTTAACCTCTTTTTTTTCAACGTCTTCATGATTTAAGCGTTCGCGATGTCTTTTAAGCCTAGTTCGCATCAGCCTAGTGATTTGGTCGAGTGTTACTAAATAGCTCGCCACTCGACTAAATAACTAGCGAATGATGCTTTAGTAATAATAAAGAATTTTGAAAGGTGTTTATCGAGTTAAACTATTTTTTTTTCGGTTCCAGAGCCATTGCTTTACACTTTTGACTATACAGGGTGGCGCATTGGTGTGTGGTAGTCCATTTTCTCCATTGTCAAAAGAGATACGCAAACATTTTCAAGACAAAACTTATAGGGTTCCAGCAGGGTCACAATTTAAAAATATTACTGTGTATACAGTGTTCTAGAAAACCGTGACATCCAAAAATACACTTTTTTTTAAATAGCAATCCCACCTTTTGATTAAAGATTTGTATTCAGCGCAATATTCTACGTATGATACAGTGGTTTCGTTTGCCAGAACGTGCAGTGTTGTCAGGCTATCGAGGATTTACTAAAGTTTAGGGAAAAAACATTATGTTGGTAAATTAGCTACAAAAACAAAAGATTTGAAATTGAATCTTGCAAATATGCGTATTTTTCAATGTAAGAGTCAAAGTGATTGATTTTTGAAAAAAGAATCGCCATAATTTATATAGGGTGTTTTCTACAGCAGGCTCAACTTAGCAAATTAAGAGACGAAGAAACTCAATTTTCTCAAATGGAACACCCTGTGTGCTGTTATCCAGTTTTGTTAAGCACTCAAAACCCTGCAACTTTGCCATTACAATACACGTCATAGAATGTGTCGTTATCTCGCGATCTTTGATTATGTCAAAAAAGTACCTAATTGGGATTTCTGGTTCATTCTCGGTACAGGTTACGCGACGAAACGTCATTGGCTGGGTATTCGGACCACGTGTTGAAATTCTCCAACAGAACAATGACTGAAAACAAAAGAGGTTGAAGATCTTTATTCAAAATCGAGTTGAATATCCGCTATGTTATAATCGAAATAGAACAATTCTTATCATTAACAGAATCAACAAAACATACTACGGAACTAGAGTGAATGTTCAAAATGACCGCCATTATTTGAATGCAGGCCTGTACACGGTTTTCAAAAGATCGACCAACTTCAACTAGCATGTTGTTATTATTGTTTATATCCAGGAATGCTTCCCTTATCCGATCTTTTGGTTTGGTGATGCTGGTTGTCATGGTAATTGAATCGGATTCTTCTGCCATTGCAACGGTCCATTAACACATTCGAATTTGTCATCTCGAAACCCAATTAAGGGGTACTATTTTGACATAATCAAAGATTGTAAGATAACGATACATTTCACGACATGTGTTCTAATGGCAAAGTTGCAGTGTTTTCAGTGCTTAACGAAACTGAATAACAGCACACAGGGTGTTCCATTTGAAAAAAAATTCTCCGTCTCTAAATTCTCTAAGTTTAGCCTGCTGTAAAAAACACCCTATAAAAATTATAGCGATTCTTTTTTCAAAAATCAATTACTTTGACTTTAACATTAAAAAATACGCATATTTGCAAGATTCAATTCCAAATCCTTTGTTTTTGTAGCTAATTTACTAATGTACATGTTTTTTCCCTAAATTTTAGTAAATCCTCGATAGCTTGACAACACTGTACGTTCGTGCATATAAAACCATTGTATCATACGGAGAATGTCACGCTGAATCCAAATCTCTAATCAAAAGTTGGGGTTGTTATTTAAAAAAAGTGTTTTTTTATGCCTCGGTTTCCTAGAACACTCTGTATACACAGTAATATTTGCTGGAACCCTATAAGTTTTGTCTTGAAAATTTTTTCCTATCTCTTTTGATAAGGGAGAAAAAGGACTACCACACACTAATGCGCCACCCTGTATACTACTAGACCAGGCTTATCATTCATAAATTGTTGTTTGTTCAGACGCGTTCCGTGCAATGAGAAAGACGAAGATAGATCGTCGTTTTTGGGCTATTGTTGGCAATATCGCATTCGCACTTGAGTACGTACATTGCACCAAAAACAGTTGTTGGCAACTCTGCACTGAAAACCAGAAGACCCACCTTCCTCAAACCTCTTTATCAATGAGCAAAGTTTTGTCGTTAAAGCTGGGTTGTCGTGTTTAGATGAAGATCAATCTTCAAAATCATAGAATATTTGAACATTCTGATAAATTCTCATAATCGCGGTTCTCTTTATGGACAAACAAAAAAACCTACATTAATATTATGGGGCAGAAAAACAATTTTTGCAAATATTAATTTTCTCGTTAGCATCAACAGAATAAAAAATATGTTACAAAATGTTTGTATACCTAAATAAAACTGTCATCTTGATTTGTAGGCATGTAGGTAATCGAATCTCCCGTACTATGATTATGCCAATCAAGCCAAGCTCTACGTACGTCTTACCCATACTGTCCTTCCCCTCTTATTTTCCGCGGATTTTGTTAAGACTACTGCAATTGCCATTTTTTTGCTTTGACAGCTCTTTCC
The DNA here is from genome assembly GCA_958502075.1 of Orchestes rusci. NCBI lineage: Eukaryota > Metazoa > Arthropoda > Insecta > Coleoptera > Curculionidae > Orchestes > Orchestes rusci. The sequence goes on from OY293311.1 coordinate 16,753,991, forward strand.
CATTGATTCTCGTGGATGCTAACGATACCCTTCAGTCTCGTTTTGTCGACTGAAGTTGTCCAATTTGTTGGTTGATGTGTGACATCAGTGGGTTTTGTTGATAAGCATGTTGCCTGGCATGCTTCCTAGTGAGGGGGCTGCTTATTGTTATTCTCCTTATTCTTGCACAGTTTGTTTCATTTCTAAAGGTGCGCCCACATTGCTTCTGTTCGTGCTCACGCCCGCCTTGTGATGTACCGCTACCGTTTTTGATGATGGCGAACGTGATTGTTCGTTAATTCATGTTCACTGTGCTAATTTGTTTGTTGAAGGCATCTTAATATAGTTCTGGTATTTCTAGTTCATATATTTATGCAGTTTATGGAAACATTTTGGATAACGGCAAAAAACTAAGGTTTCAAGTCAGGAATGTCTTATAACCAATTGAAATTTCCAGGAATGCATTGCTGAAACTAAAGACTGGAGGCAGTGCCAAGACACCGTGCAAGAGTTCCGCACCTGTATGCAAAAACACCAGGAAAGAAAACAAAGAGGCGAAATATAATGGGACAAACCATCAGCAATTTATCCAACATGTTCACGAACCTCCTGTCACGTTTCTTCAGAAAAATCCCCGCACTAGAATTCACCAGAACCAAAATGGTCTTTCTAGTACGAACAGACTTGCAAATGGGAAAGGGAAAAATTGCATCACAAGTAGCCCACGCTTCAATAATGCTTTACAAAAGTGCTGTGAAAGACAAAAACCCCTACCTCAATATGTGGCTTCACACGGGACAACCAAAGATAGTGCTCAAAATTGATAAAAATTGCGAAAATGACATGAACGAAGTGTATAAAAACGCGATAAATAACCAACTAGCTGCTTGCAAAGTTTACGACAGTGGCAGAACACAAATTGACTGTGGAACTTTAACAGTTGTGGCTATAGGGCCGAATAAAGTGAGTGAAGTGGATAAAATAACAAACCAATTTAAGTTATTATAGTTTTTATTTTACAAGAATAATTTTTCAATAAATCTGATTGATCGATGTGGCGTTTGAAAATTGACACAGTGTAAGACACAAATTATTCTTATATTGGCAAGGATGGAAACGTGAAAGTTTTGCGCTAAATTAATATCTACGTAATCTATGTTCAAGCTGTACTATTGAAGATTGGTCAATAGTTTGAGCATGATTCTTATAATTAAAATTGGATAAATTCACTAAAACGTCTAGCTTTTTATGAAAAGTGAGTCAAATTAGGAGTATAATAACGAGGATTTTGATGGAGTAGAGTTGTTTTCAGTCAAAATTTTTGACAGGATTCAGATTTGGCCAATTTTAAAACATTTCAAGTGGTACCAGACAATAACAAATTTCAAAAATGATAAAATACAGTAAATTGATTCAATGTATTTCAGATTATCTCTTCAATTAGGTAACTAAGAAGTTTTTGGCACGATCTCTACTCCTCCAAACTTCAAAAAACGGTGTATCACATCGAAAAACTCCATAAATGTGTTACAAATCTAACATCGACTCACGTGAAAATCTCATTTACTAATACGCACCTTGTGTACAATAACGGGGAAACTTATCACATTCAAGACAGACATATCACAATTTGTGATACATTTGTCCCATGACAATTATTGGCACTATTACTATCAAATTACCGTAAATAAACCTATAATCACAGTACAAATAAAATAGTGGTATAAAGAGAAGCAATCACAATGTTTGTATACAACTTAAATATTTTATATACATAACAGATAACATTACAAAAAATGATTTTGGAATTTAAAACTTATTTACAAAGAATTGTTACGAGCAGTCCTGAGTATTGAATAATATGGTAACCATTTGAGGTATCTGAATTCGTCAAAAACGCCACAAAAATACTGGAAATTGTTCGTTTTACGCTTTAAACAGTTAATCACTTGAATTAAAAACATGATAAAAAGTACACATTTCTCGATTCAATTCAGTTCCGTCATTTCTTTTTAGTGCAAAATTGCAAATATGTCCAGACACAAGTAGGACTAAATGACTTGTTTTTTGAAGATGACTCGAAAGAATAAAAAAAAGGAAAAAACCTCCGGTGCCCCAAAGCCCCTTCATGCATCCACAGGCTTACTTTTTAACAATTCATCCTCATATTTACCGATATCCATCGATCCCAAGCTGCTCAAAGAAGTGTACGAATTATTTACAATGTGCGGAGCTTCGTTGAATTCGTCTAATTCGTCCAAATCGGCCGTTATTTTTCCTTTTAGCAGAAAATATTGTTCGGATCGTGTTGGCCACAATAGATGAGCCATTACACAGTAAGCGAAACAATCTGCTGAGTATGTTATACCTAGAATTTGAAAATTTTCAAATAAGATGCTCTGTCTGTTTTGATTTTGACATTGAATTTAGGATGTTGACTCACCTAAAAGTAGTTTGAACCTCCATAACGCAGTAACATGTAGCGCAATAAGCGCTAAAATAGGCAAATAAATGAACCACACCAGACTAGAGGCGCCAAAATGCAGCAGAAAATTCAGCTTTTGCGTGTTGTGCTCATATAACATCGTTGTTCGGAGCTCGTATAAAAACCAACACATGATCAACGATCTAAAAACTATTATCAACCATCCTGGCCATGTTTGATATTCGTCGATGTCTTCTATTATATCAACTTCCGTCTGAAATTGCGGTCAGTTGGAGAAGGAACAAAATGGGAAAGATGATGAATCTACATCGGCTTTGCTTGAGTATTTGGGATAATGGACAATAATTTGCACAATGTTTGTGAATCGAGAAAATATTTATATCCTCCGAGCGGTTCGCCAGGTTCAATGCTCGAAAGGACGACTCAATAGCAACGATAATGACGTCACATCTTGTGAATTAGGGCACGCCCCGTTTTTGGTCATGTAGCGAAGTTTGCGTTTCGTTTTTCATCTATTAAGTGTATTTTTGGACATTTTGAAAAAAAATTATGCTGTTGACTTTCAAATATTGAGTACCTAGAATAGGTACGTAATGTTTGCAAATTGTCCATTATCATATAGACCAAACTAGCAAAATCAATAAGGAAACACCAATCAATATTTCAACGTACCAAATTCCAAACATACAACAAAATATGTACAACACCATAACAAAGCCAAATGGCAAAAACTAACGGTTTCCACGTTAATTCCAGTCTAGTCACGGCCCAACCTTTGGCTAACAACAGTAAAAGTAGCATGAAAGAAGTCTGAAAATCAAAAATGATTTTGTTGTTTAATTTCGTTAAAACACCACAAACCCGTGCGAGAATATCACATGCATCCCCTGTCATCTGAATCGTAGGAAAACCTTCCCCGTTCAGAGCAAATTTCAACGTATGTATCAAGTTCAGACATAAAGCCATAAAGTCTAACAATAAACTAGCCGTGAACAACCTAAAAAAATTTATATCCCATACATTGTTATATCAAAAAACATCAAATGGTACCTGGTGACAGGGTGTTTCTGCGTTTTAACAGCATGACACTGCAAAGGAACAAGTACCATGTAGCATAACCAAAATACCATGTAAAGTTCAAGAGTGTTTTGTCGGTCGAAAGAGAATTGATATGTACTGAAGGCAGAATTATTGGGATTTCCGTTAACTACCCAAATGTCGTAGTCGATTTCGTAGGATGCGGTAGTTTCGTAGTGGTGCCAGTCGCATGTTGTGATGTTGCGATAGCAGGCTACCATAGAGACGTACCAGAAGCTGAAATGAAAGAGAATAGATATAAACGTTCAGAAGAACAGAGTCCTGCTGCTAGATTCTAGAGAAATATAGGCTGACTGCAGCTGGAGTAACGTTATTGGCTAGTCGACAGCCGGTTGAGATTGATTGTTTCTTTAATAATTGAATTGTTATATAATAATTAGTCTTATTTGTCGATCTATGAACTGTATGTTATCCGAATGTCAATGGAAAATTTTTGAAAATAAGAAAAATATCAAGATTAGGTAGAATTGATGATTCCATTAACGTTTGAAAAATTAACCTGTAGCCTCAAATAATGTGGTAAATGATTATTGAAAATTACGCCGCTCACAAGATTTTACACAGTATCCCACCTACAAGTCGCTTATTCTTATCGATCATATAATATTGCTTTTTCTGATAAACGCGGTTTCGCGGCATATAATATACAGTTTGTTGGTATTGATCCATACTACTGATACTAATAGATACATGTTATGTATAATAATGATTGAAAAAGAAGCAGCTTCCGCTCATGTTATTTATTAAATCAAGAACCTCTGCTTGTTAAACGGACGGAAAACAAACACATGCGGCGCAACTTCAAAAGAGTATTGAATAGTGCGATGGTATCTATTTTTCTCATGTTCCATCAGTTAGTTAATCTTAATCTTATAATTTGATTCCCCTTGTTTCAACATGAAGAAAGTCGGGATTTTGAACAATGACAACATGACTAAGGGCCGATATTTCAATGTCCATTTAAGATTAAGGTACACTTGAAGGTTATTTTGAACCTTGAATATGTCTACCGTAAGTGCCGTATTTTAATTGCAACACTTACATCAGATCCTTAGCCAAATGAAAGAAGTGGCGCAAATGAAAAACGGCACTTTCGTTGGCCAATTTTAAAATTCATATCAACTTCAAGTATACCTAAGCTAAAATGTCACTCAAGTTGACATTGAAATATCTGCCCTGATGGCCGATATTTCAATGTCCATTTAAGATTAAGGTACACTCAAAGGTTATTTTAGACCTTGCTTTTGTGTCCCGTGAGTGCCGAATCTCAATTGCGACACTCACATTAGATCCTTAGATAAATGAAAGGAGTGGCGCAACAAAAAAACGGCATTTTTGGTGGTCAATTTTAAAATTCACATCAACTTTAAGTATACCTTAGCTAAAATGTCTCTTAAGGGGACATTGAAATATCGGCCCTAAGTCAAGTTTTGGCAAATCGTCAACATATTGTCAGTATGTCCATGTCTCTTTTGAAATTTGGTTTCATTGTCCAAAACCAAACTACTTTGTTCACATGAAACGAGAGCAACAAGCAGAAAAAAGACGCCCGGTATGCGTCATCGTCAATCCGGTTTAATTAACAGAGATTGAGAAATGTAAATGAAACGTAATATGTCTAAAATCTGATTCGCGACTGACATGCCCATTGTTAATTTACGAGTTTTGAGGCGGAAAGGTTTATTTTTCAAGTAAAACTTCTTTGGTGGCGTTCTGATATTTGGTCGACAATGGGGAGTGAATTGGAAAAAACATGTTTTCGTTACACAAGAGAGAGAAAAGAGATAAGGTAGTGAGAATGAGGAGACAAATGCCCAGATTGATTCGAAACTTTGCACACTTGTCAATAACCGATTGATTTGAAAAGAACTAAAATGTAATCAATAATTTTTAATTAAATAAAATCGTGGATGGAGAATGAAACACTGGTTGACGGGACTTAAACCGCCCGTCTGATATGCAACGTTGCCAAGGTAATTTTCTTGTGAAGTGGCTGAAAAAATTATAGATACTTAGTTTAAAAAAAAAACTAAAAACACGCTTTTGAACTAAAGGTGCGTGTAACGGAATCTTGGAACTCGATTTTTACGCTCTTCATATGCCCAGATTGTTACAGTATTACCAATTGAAACACCAACCGATGATAGTGTAGGTGATTAATAAACCGAATATTTGTCACAAGAATTTTGTACTTACTGTTATAATATATTTTGAAATTATCCTTCTTCCTCTCCCTCTCTTGCTCTCAACTCAAATTTCTTTCATTCTCTAGTTTGGAAGAAGTGTAGTACGATGCTGCACATGTTTTTTTTTAATTTGAGTTTTGAATTATGCAAACCCGGTATCCATTTTGACCAAACGCAAAATTCAGGTTTTGTACAGGGTGTTGCCGTATATTTTTGCACCCCACCTAGAAAGTTTATTTGAAAAGATATTGAAATAAGGTTAATACAAAACTTTCATGGTTTTTCATGAACTTTTAGAATCTGTAGGTAAAAATGTCAAAAAAAGTAAGTAAATGCCAAATATTAACAGGTTGATGATTTTTTCAAATGGAACACCCTGTACATTATTTCAAATTTTTGTAGACCTTTTTTTTCTGCTCTCAAATATATATATATTTGTGGCATTTCATGCATCAGTTTTTGAAATATAAGCGTCCAGAGTTCAAAATGAATGTCACATATTTAGCCATGATAAAGACCATAGCAACGAGTCAATGAACTATCAGGTTTTCTTCAACTTGCCAAATAATTATAACCCATCTTTGAATGCCGTGGTAAGGTAAATAATAATAATTATTATCAGAGTTATTATTATATTTGACAAGTTAAAGTTAAACTGGTAGTTTATTGACATCAGTTTCCTTTGTCAAATATAATAATGTCAATATAATAATTCTGATGATAATTATTATTATTATCATGGCTGAATATCTGACAGTCATTTTAAACTTTGGACGCTTATATTTCAGAAACTGATGCATTAAATGCAAATTTGAAAACAGAATAAATAGGTTTACACAAATTTGAAATAATATACAAGGTGTTCCATTTGAAAAAATCATCAACCTGTCAATAATTGACATTCACTTACTTTTTTTGACATTTTTGCCTACAGATTCTAAAAGTTCATGAAAAACCATCAAAGTATTGTATTAACCTTATTTCAATATTTTTTCAAATAAACTCTCTAGCTGGGGTGCAAAAATATACAGGAACACCCTGTACATTAGAAACGAGCGGTTCGCCGTATTCGCGGCTTTTGTAGCAAGGACAATGACGTCACATAGCGTTACTTGAGCCACACCCCGTTTTCAGTCATGTAGCGAAATTGGCTGATGACTTTGAAATATTTGGTAGAATACGTATATGAAATTTCAATTCAGTCGAAAATTCATGCAAATTGTTTTTTTTTTCATGTTATTTTCCGCCAGATGATCTTCCATATTATATTTTCTGAAACGAACGAAAAATACCGCAACTCGTTATACAAATGCCGCACGAATTTATTCACATAAACATACGCTATTGTGGTTGTGGTTATTATTACTCTCTTTACTACTACAATAATTTTAGTTGTGACGAAATTCATTAGAATGCATAAGCGGTTGAAAGATATTTACATTCAAATAGTCCGATCATTAATATGATATTCATTTGAATACTTGAGTGTAAATAAATAAAAATCTATTTTGAATAAAATAACTAGAAATTATCAGTTTAATCACCGAAAATCACGATTAATTTGATGATTATGATTAACGATGAGAAACTAAAACAAAGGCAAACTTTTTAAGAAGAGTAGATGACAATTAATATTGATATTAAATTGAACTAGTGACTGATTTCTATAAATCTTAGTTGAAAAATAGTCTGACTAAAGGAATTTTATTACATTTCATTCAAACAAAAAATCAGAAAATCCCATATGTATTTGGTATCTACTTAAACTACTAGTCAAATTAAAGAACAGCAATTTTTTGCTCATTTTTAATAAGCTGTAGCATTGAAACGAACAAACGGATTTCGTCGAGTGTTTTAGCGTTTTGAAGGTCTACTTTCGTACATTGGACTGACTTTTGTAGTCTTTGTGTGAGATGAGGTTTTCTATGATATACAGTATGTGGAAAGGAACGATGAACTCATATGATCCTGTCATTCAGCTAAAAATTCTCTACAAGAGTTATCAGGTGTAGAGCTATGACTAGTACCTCGTGGCGTATTTGGTAACAAAATTTTTAGCCATGTTATTTTTTGAGATTTGCAGAATCATAAAAACTTCATATTGTAATATGAATATGGTTGTTTTATTTAAAAAAAGTGCCACCTTTGGTCAGATCAATAATTTTATTTTGATTCAAGCAAATCTGATGTTAAGCAAATCAAACGATTAAAATTAAGAAATTGATCATTATTATTCTCTCCTTCATCTCGATTTCTTCAATTCAATTTTCGTCGAATTACAAATATGTAGTTTTTTTTCGAAGTTTCAGGCGGTCGCAAGATTCATTTGAATTGAATCAATTATCAACAAAGCAGGGTTGTCAGAGTTTTAGCCACCCCTGGTTTAAACCATGGTTTAAACCGGCCTGGCTAAAAGTATAAAAAAGTAGTCAAAAGTGGTTAAAACTGGCTGAAGTTGAAACCAAATCAAATCAAAAAGACATGTTTAATTAACTCACAAAAACTTGGTAAACTTACTAAAACTTCGTGATAAATAAAAGGAACTTCACAATATAAAATGAAAAATCACAAAAACGCAAACAAAATAACGTAAAAACCTTCTTTTACTCCGGCCGATGATGACACATTTTGGCTAACGATCAATGTAAGGTTTACATTAAATTTCACTTCGAAGTGAAACTGTCAAATTTTCGCTTGGCAAACGTGAATCATACTCTACCATGCATGTATCGATGTGGATTTCATCAATTGGTGTGAGAGCCGACAAGAGTGACAAATACAAGCAGAACTTTGATAGACTATCTAGTGACGAACAACAAACACCTTTCTCACAGAGTACACCTCACACCAAAGATAAGTGACCACAACATTTTATCTATACACATTACTGATAAAATTCAACAACAAGATCACACTATAATAGCGAAAAGAAGTATGAGGGGATATGATGCCAACAATCTACAAGATCAAATGATGAGCTTTTCATGGAACAGTAGTTCGATAGATGTGAATAGATTGGCTGATACATTTGTTGAAAGTGTGACAACTCTTGACCGATTATGCCCAGGGATAACCATCAGAGTGCATCAGAAGTACATGGACAAAAAATGGATCAACGGAGAAATGAGACTCCTGATGAAAGAGAGAGACAATTTGTATATCAGAGCAGTACACGAGAAAAGTGAAGAAGTCTGGAATAATTACAAACACGCTAGAAATAACATCGTCAACAAAATCAATACAGGGAAGGATGCTTATTTCAAAGAAGTCATCGATAACAATAGATCCAACTCCCACGCTCTATCGAAAAACTTGAAAACATTATTACCACATAAAAACAGACCTATTTCCGATCAAGTGGTTTTCAGTGGCAGATTAGTGAAGGAGGAGCGAGAAATAGCCAATAAATTCGATAAATACTTCATCGACAGTGTTCAAAATATTGTTTCTGATGTTCATAGTCCTGTAAATCAGACGGAAACCATGAGTTATGTACCAACTACCTCTGGACAATTCACTAAGATAACTATGACTTAGTTAAAATCGTATGTGCGTAATATGAAGACAGTGAGTGGTGGAGATACTGGCATTTCTACAAGCATATTTAAGGATGTTTTAAGTGTGGCTCAAAACAGATTCCTGGATATTGTCAATACGTCTCTAACCTATGGAGTATTCCCTGAGGCCTGGAAATGTTCGACAGTGACGACTGTGCCCAAAGTACTAAGGACGAAGTGATGTGCGGAGCATAGACCTATAAATAGTATGCCAGTTTACGAAAAGCTTCTTGAGATTGCCGCGAAAGATCAACTAGAGCAATATTGTGATGAAAATTGCATATTGGCTAAGAATCAATCAGGCTTCCGTAAACAACATTCCTGTGAATCGGTCATTGTTACCATATGTGACGGGTTCATGAAACAGATAGATGGGGACAATCATGTGCTGGCAGTGTTCCTCGACTTCAGACGAGCCTTTGAAACCATCAACAGAAAAGTATTATTGCGAAAATTGGAAAAGATTGGATTGAGGGATGAAGTTCTTGCCTGGTTTCATTCATACCTATACGATAGATCACAGGTTGTGAGTTTCAAGAACACAATGTCGGAATGCTTACCGGTTACACATGGAGTACGTCAGGAAACCATCTTGGGACCAGTTTTGTTCCTGATTTACATCAACGATATTGACAATGTGGTTAAAGCATCTAAAATTGTATTGTTCGCAGACGATACAATGCTGTATGTCGTGGGAAAAAACTTGAAAAAATTACAGGCAGACATGAACAATGACTTGGCTGCTATGTTTGACCGGTTATGTGTTAATAGTCTAAGTATTGATGTTACCAAATCAAAGTTCTGTGTATTTGCCAAAAAATGTAGACTATCGAACATAGATTTGAGTTGTGTCGATGTAAATATTTCCAACAATAAGCTCGATCACGTTGAAGAGATGAAATATTTGGGTGTGATTTTGAACTGTAACTTGTCTTTCCGGTCTCATGCTAGCTATATAGCTAGAAAGTTTTCTCAAAAACTGAATTTTATTATAAGAGTAGGAAAACATTTATCAATGCAGACAAAAATGTTGTACAATTATTATAAAAATAGTTCAATATCTCTGAATATGCTATTCCATTAACGTTGCATGACATTCATGACTAAAATAGTTTTATATCAGATAATAAGTATTCGCCCTACTTCAATGCGATGGTGAAACCATTGCATATTTTCAAATTGATTTTGAAGTGAAAGCTTTCGATGGTTATATGGTTCAATGGATTATTCATGGTAGAGATATATACTATAAAGCTAATTAGAAATGATTATTAATGACTGTTGATTGATGATCAGACCAACTGATGTCTGAGACTAGCTTCAAGGATTATTTAAATAAGATTGATGAGAATACCATATTGTAGAATTTCATAAATTAATCAAGTTGTATGATATTTTCTATAAATGTCGAGATTTCGACTAGTACAGGCTAGTATTGATTTCCTTTCATTAAAAGTTTTATCCTTTTTTCATAAATGATGAGATTTTGATTAATTATTTTCATTTTTATCAATAATGGATTGTTCTTGTTCTGTTGGCATAGACTTGAGTTTTCAAAAAACCCTAAAGAAAGAAGTCACAGTTGGTCAGGTCTGGGGAGCGTGGAGACAAGGGGACATCATCATTTCGAGATATCACCCGTCGAGGGAAAGTCCTTAGATATCCTGGCAACTAGTCTTCACGATCACACGGCTCCAGGTACTACCCTCGGTACTACCCGTTACACAAATGTCCGTTTTGGTTTGACCTTTATGCCTTGAAATTTTGATAAGTCTTGATGGTGATAATTGATTGGGGATCTCACCATCAGAACACATTCAAGTGATTTTTGTTTCCTTCATAAAATATTTTGCCACTTCTCGATTTTCTGTTCCCTATCATACCAGAATAAATGGCGGCAAACGTACAACATTCTCTCAAAACAATCCACATTTTCTGAATTGAATTGTTCTTAAGATTGATGCTGAACTCAGTTAAAATATCTATGAAGTGGTACATAAATTCTTGTAATTTTTGATGATTAGTTGCCTTTTTAAAGCATTCTTCTCCATTTATTTTGAACCACCGATGAGCCTTGTTAGTTTCTTATGTGAATCTCCTTATCTATGACTTCCTATTCAGATAAACATTGGATTAAAGGTTCCGATAAATTAATATGAGAAGCAAAGAAGTTCTCATTCTTACCATGGGGCATTAGGTATCCACAAGATAAAATTTTTTTAAAATTATTTCAAAGCAAAGACCGGCGCAATAAAAGTTAAAAGAACGCCAAAACTCCTTCACGTTACGTCCGCATCAAAGTTTTGAAAATTGTAGATTTGAATGATTATTAGGTCAATCAACTTTGTTTTTCTGTTTTGGAATATTATATTTACACGGTTTTTGCCAAACAAAAAGCACCCTAATTAACCTCAAAATTATAAATGGTACCTATTGACCTTATTGAGTTGTGATTGATGTGAAGTGAATTTTGAGGTGGTTTTGTACTAATCTTTTATTATTTTTGTGAAATGGACGACGACGAATTTTTGATGTTGAGGTGGCAGAAGAAGATGTAGCTAATAATTCCCAAGGATATATTTTCAAAGACAAAATCCGTTAGAAGTTTTATAAGATTTCATCGGGTTAAATGCAGGAGAATTGCCGCTTTATCGTGAATACGTCGTAAAGACAGCATGTGAATAAAGAGTCAGGGAAAATTCGCACACGAGAAACCTATCGAGAGAATATTCTCTCGAGATAGTGAATAGGGGTCCTGATGTAAGGGCGCCACCGTGTGCTAATTAAATACCTACTAGGGGCGGGAAGCCACTTTTTCAGTTGTGTGTCAAACCTAGTACAATTATTGTGCTGACATATATCTTGGTTCAAAACAAAGAGATCTAGTGTCATTTTCCAGTAAAATTGTCACCTGTGTGGTCAGTTGTCAGTCTGCGGTCTGCGTGTATTCATTCAACATAAAGTGCTGCCAGAAGTAGGGATTTCCTCAAGAGTAGAGAAAATCGTGCTGTATGGACACGGTTAAGGATTTTTCAAAACCTATGAATTGTAGGAAAATCAACACTTCACGGTATTTTCGAAAATTTTAGGCCGCGGTGATACCACATGTATTTATGATGATACGTCTAATTTTGTCGAGGTGGACTTTTTTAACGGTAGGTAATCGAGACATTTTTTCACGAAGCAATACCGGGTGTGTATATTGCCAATATTGCGAAAAAAATCAGGACGAATTGAAATTAAGAAAAAAACTTCCTATGAACATTTATCCTAAAATGCTTCGTTACAGAGCTACAGTGTGTTGAATTTTTATTTTTGTTATTTCTAAGTAATATTTGAACGAATTTTGATATTTTGATGAAAATTGGCTCGAAAATTGATGTTTTGGGGTTTCTTGACATGCGAAATTAAATTTGATCTTAGTATGGCTCAAATCTCTAAAGGGCGCTACCTTCACTTATTTTTCCTGTTATGTACAGGCATAACTTTTTTGAATATGAAGCGGAGTGAAATATGTACTAATCGTGTATATGTTTATTAAAATTCAGAGCGCTTTCGGCTTACAAGGCCATCTTCAGTGCTTCCGGCTCCTACATAGACAGAAAACAGAAAATTGTATCACAATAAATACTAAGCAGGTTAAATAACGTCTCGTGAGAAATCGCGCAACGTCAACTGTCAATTGATCTCAGCTTTCAGCGTTGTTTATTATACCTACTATGTTTCAGCTGTTATGATCCACACTCCATAATAAAACGTGTAGGTACCTACCCATAAAAATCAAATAATGTTGTTTATGCAAATTCCAGACTATTACTATTTTCACATTTTTTCCTAAAATAGAATGTACCTATTTAGCATCAAGAGTGACTTATATAAATGCAGTATTTCTGCAGATGTGATAAGAAACCTCGTAAGAAACTTTACAAAAAGGTTAGAAAATAAGGATAGTTTTGCTTATTTCCTCGCTTATTTCTCTGACAAAAACTGAAAATACCGCATTTTTTTTTGTTAGAATGTGTTTTAGAAGGTCTACTATCACTGTAAAAAGAATTTCATGAAATGCGTGTGTCGCTATAAGACACAAGAACCCTCGCAAGAACCTGAGCGCGTATTCTGTAACTTCATAGAGTAGAAATTTCTTTCTATAAAGAATAGAGAGGAAATTTCTTTCTATTCCTTGAACCTATTCTATACCATTCTCTCTATGACAGGTCGGGTATGCTCGGTTATAGAAATACGAAATACGTGTATTATCCAATTTGAAAACGTTGATCTCTTTCTAGGGGAATTTGGGGTATCTTTTCGATTATGTTGGCAACATTGTGTATTTTCCAGGTTTGCTAGGTTATATTATTATTCATATTTTTATTCGATTCATTCGAATCTATTTGTGGATTGTGAATGGTATAGTGGATTCTTTATGGAGAATGGTGTTTGTCATGAAAGTTTCAGTTTTGATTCATACAGTTCTCGTTTCCGCCTGCGTTTTGATTCGATCGTTGTGCAAAAAACCCAAGAGCCCCCAATATTCTTATATGGATGAGAACTAGGGCTGCCAGACCTCCCGATTTAGGCGGGAGTCTTATTCCGATTTCTTACTGTCCCTCCCGCTTCTGGAACAAAGTCATAATACTCCCCCTTTTGACTAAGAACTCCCGAATAATCCCGAATCTTTAGATTTTTCCCCAAAATCGTCTTATTTTGGTCTCAGAAATATGTGGTGAGATTTTGTAAAAACTTTTTACAGACACCCTGTCTGTACCACGTAAAATACCTATACCTGATTTGTTCAAGATTAGTGATTTTTGTATTTTATTTTCATATTTTATTCTTATTTTTTTTGTAAAGTTCTTGATTAAGTAACCATTAAAGTTTATGATATTTCTAGATATATCTTCAGGTATATCTTCTTATTACAATAAAGCCAAGATTTTTTCTTTGACGAACTTCTTTTCAACAATCAAACTTCTCGCCTCCCACTTTTTATTTTTGAAAATCTGACTAATCCATATGGGGAGTGAGATCACGAATAAGACCTTGTACTAACTCACAACCGTAATTAGTTTTGCCGTTCTTCATCTTCTACCCTGTTGTATGAAATGTAAAAACAATGGGTCCATATAAGTTCTAATGAACATAATTTAACACGGCTAATCGTTCACAAAAACTACTCCAACTCCCAGTGCTCCCTCTGAAACTTGCTTCATAACATTCAAATTTCAAATACATAAATAAATATAAATAGCCTCATGTTTTGGAAAATGTTAACAAACCCCAACAAAGATAAAAATATATTCAATAATGTGCATTAAAAAGAGACAGGGCTAATAGAAACATCATAGCAAGACCCAAAATGGTCTTTCTATTCCTCTCTACCGAACGATGCGTTCGGACGACACGGCCGTTGCCGACGTTCCTACAGAATCGGGTAGTATCATAGAGAGAGTTTATAGAAAGAAATTTCTTCTCTATGACGTTACAGAATACGCGCTCTGCTTTCCTTTTGGTAGCGCACACCCATACATAGGCCCCGTCGCTGCTACCTACGAAATGAATGTTTAGTCCCGGGTTTTGATAATTTTCGAGAAAGATAAAAATCCACGTGAAAATAAAATCATTAACTTGGCAACCCCGCGCCTTTTGTTTGACGTTCGATCGTTCAATACTTTGTCAAGTTTGTCAATGTCTCGGTCAATGTCAATGTCAAGTTTGCGATCAGCTGTGAATCAATTATTTAAAAATTTTCAACCTGCCATGGAAAAAAATGTTCCGTTCTTATTTTTATAAGAGGCTGCCCGTTTGCACCGTTCCCTTGAACAACTGTTTGAAAATATAAACAATGATTATTTGTGAAACGTATTGCACCGTCCAGTAAACAATGTTTAACGACCACTAAACGATGATTAAACTAAACAGCCATATTTGGACGTTTAAACTTCAAATGTATGATTAGCATAGCAATTTTTGCGGTGAGCAGTGCGTGATTTTTTCCTGGATTTATTATTTCGAATATTTCTATAGCTTAGCTCGTGTCATTTTGTTCAATACACATAATGGATCTTGACGATTTTGATGATATTTTCATAAATGATGATTTGGATATTTTGGACATCATTGATTATGGATTTCCTCGAAAAATGTATGCCAGAAAAAATCATTTTCACGATTTGGATGATTTTGATCAGTCTTTTTGTTTTCTAGTACGTGCTTATATTTGGCACAAAAATTTGCGATTGAAAGTTTTTCATCATTTGAAAAACTGATGAACCGTTGTCTCTTCATTTTCGTAGTCGTCGTTTCCAACTAAATCCACTCAACTTAAGACCGGCACTAAAGAAATTCAGATGAAACCGTTGAACCGTTCACAATATGTATTTTCAAACCGAAAACAACGAACAAAAATACTCGAAAGTGTAGTGAAATCACAACTGACACTGACTATTGACTAAGGTTAGGTTTAGGTATGTTCCAGAGAGAAAATAATTATTTTCTCTCTGGTATGTTCGGTTAGCTTGTTAGCTACAACACTGAAGTTAGCAACACTTGTGAAATGCGTTGGTGACAAGTTGTTTTCGCTGATTACCTAAACGGTGTTTCATTCTTTGCGGTGCAAACCTTATGAAATCTAATCAATGATTAAATTAAACAATTGATTAGTTAGTTAATCGGGCATTTTTTATTATTGTTCAGAATTTTGTATTTATCTCAAGGTTTGTTATGGTTAAATAAAATCGTATGACACCATGTACCTACATGATATGTTACTAATTTATTGTTAGTTAGATTAATCAGAAGATAAATACCTACCTACTTACTTAAACCAAGTTTGAAACATGAAATAAATTATGGTACTTACGATGGTTCTTTAAAATCCTGAATAACATAAGTAAACTGATGATTCTTCACAACATTCCACTTGTTATTCTCATCTTCGCACAGCTGTCCTTTCGGACAAGGAATCCTTCGCAAATAATCCTTCCCATCAGGACTGCAATGCTTATGAAAAGCCCTCCTTTTCAATTTCCCAAACATCATCTCACAGGCCTCATTTCTAGGGAAAGTATCCTTGTTTTTATAAAAATCTAGAAAGTACGAGCGGTCCAGAACAGCAAAAGTTAGGGGCAATGGAAAATTATGTTTGGAAGTGATATTTCCGAATATATATCCATGTGAAGTGTTTGGCGAGTGCCTGTCAGTCTTTTGGAATCCGAATTTTATGAGAAATTTGAAAAAATCCTTTGAATTGAATGTTCCTTTGAGATGGGTGCAGTGGTGCACTTCAATACACTGAATGAATAGGAATAGGGTCAGGTACGCGTATTTGCTTCGCATTTTTAGTCAAAAATATGGAGAATTTCCGCATATTATTGGTACATAGGAAAATGGTTCATTTTTGTTATTTTTTCTGAACTAACCACTGACCACTGGTTGACGTGTGACGTGTATGATCTATGACAGGAACTGATGTGAAGTTAGAATTTGGTGGGGTGGTTTACTGGTTTATAGAAGTGTAGCAACAGACCGTATGACGTCAAAGAGTGGCTTCGATTATGTGGCGCGCACATTCAAACCATTGAAAATGAAATTGAATTCGAATTGATTGAAGAAATCACTAAAATATTTGGAATAAGTTTTAACTATGATTTACTTTGGAACAAAAATGTTCGGATCAGAGAATGATTTAAGTCCTTCACATTTTTTGTCATGCATAGGTGGATACGTGAAATGTCGTAAAAAGGTAAAGAATTAAATTTGTATTGTTTACAGAAAAATAAAAATTGGATAATGTACAGGGTTTTTTCTCATAATTTGCCACCCCTTCATAAACTGTTTAAAAAGATACAAGAAAAATGTTCAAGTAAAAGTTTCATGTTTTTTCCCAACAAATCGCTGTTGGAACTGAGGAAGATTTGGGAAAGTTTCATTTTTTCAAGTGGATAGCCCTATATTTTTAAAAGATTCGAGATCTTCTCATTTTCCGCTTTTCAAAAATATACAATGGGGTAGGAAAAATTACAAGAACGGCCAATTATTTCAAAAGATACATGAGTAAGCAGAATATGTCTTATACAAAAGTTGTGGGCTTTTAAAAATCTACATAATATCTAATTAATTGGAATACAAAGATCGAACATAGGTTATTATAGCAGATCAAAGTTGCATCTTTTAAATGGAACCCCCTGTTTATTAATGGATATTTCAATTCTTTTTAAATTTTTGGGCAAAAATTGTGATACGCATAATGTTCCTGAATTTAACGGTTTTCGAGTAATCGCGTTTTCCAAATAACATTTTTGCATCTTTGACATGCTATAAACCCCAAACGGTTAAGAAAGAGAAAAACGGTCTGCACTTTCTAGTATTAACTTTTCGTCAAATGACGGAATATCTCTTGAAAAGTCAAAGTCAGAAAGTGTAGACTATTTTTTCTCTATCTTGAACTGTTTGCGCGATATCTTGATAACGGTTGAATTTGTGAACAATATGTGTATCACTATTTTTGCTCCAGATTGAAGAAAGAATTGAAATATCCATTAATGCTTGGGTACCATTTGAAAAAATGCAACTTTGACAGATAATATGTATACAGGGTGTCCGGAAATTACGCGTCAGGATTTTGGTGGGCGATTCTACATGAAAAATTAATGCAACAAACTTCTATACAATTTTTTCAAAAACTTCAAAAATTTTTTCAAAGTACGAATTTTTAATTATGTAAGGTACGGTTAATGTTTAAAGTCGTTTTTCTCGGAAACCGTTAATTCTACGATGATGCAACACGAGCACCTTTTTAAAAAATATTTTGATGCTCTTTACTAATTTGACATCCAAATTTATAAAAAGATTAAAACAAAAAAGTTCTAAGTAATTTTCCTAAGGTGAAGGACAGCTTCAGCCTTTTGTCATTGACGACTAGCGTCAAATTAATAGGGTGAATACAAAGAAACACTAGTGACATGCATGCAAAATTTGGCGAAAATCATTACACTAGAAAAAAAGTTATTAAAAAAAATAAGAAAAAAAAAATATTTTTTAACACCTTGTATCTTCCTTAATTTTGAGTTTTTGAAAAAATTGTATAGAAGTTTGTTGCATTAATTTTTCATGTAGAATCGCCCACCAAAATCCTGACGCGTAATTTCCGGACACCCTGTATTTTCAAAAGCCCCACAACTTTTATAGGACATTTTTTTTTCTCGTGTATCTTTTGAAATAATCGACCGTTCTGGTAATTTTCCAAACCCTGTATATAGTTTGCATATATATGTTTGGACTAGCCGGTTTCGAGTTATTTGACTTTAAATAACTTAGTGTATAGTTTCAATACCGGCGAATAATGTAATAATCCATCGCAACAACCATGGGAAACCAAGGAAAACATAATGATTGATGACAGGAACATTTCAATTGTTTTTTTTTCCTTGGTGATCCATGGCAGCTGCGATAAAATATCTTATTATTCGTCCGGATTGCAACATAACACTAAAGTTATTCACCTAACAAGTGCGGAAAGTGAGATGGTGCGTTTCCGCACGGAGCGGAAAACCGTTAAGGGCGGAAAAGACATTTTTCCGCAAGAGTTAGGTACAATGTTTTTTCTATGATTGTCTTATTTGTCCACCTTATGTTTTAAAAAAATTGTTTTTGATACGCAAAGATTTTATAATATTGCTACAAAATGGCACATAAAAAAGAATATAGTAACATAAATCATCACATTTGTCCGAAATAAGTTCATTTTTGACAATACAAAAATCGTGCAGAAAATCAACTTTTCCGCACGTTTTTTTGTTTTGAAAGTTGTACTTTTCCGCACGATTTTTTTATTGTTAAAAATGAAGATATTCATGACAAATAAGATGATTCTTCCAAATAAGACCAAACCACTTTCCGCACTTATTAGTTAATAGTTATTTACCTAACAATAAGTGCGGAAAGTGGTACTTTTCCGCACGCAACGGCAGTGGCACGAACGACGCGGGGCGAAGTTCGCGCAAGCCGTTAAGGACGGAAAAGACATTTTCCGCAAAAAAAAGATACAATGTTTTTCCTACGAGTGGTTTTGTACATCTTATTTATAAAAAAAAAAGTTTTTTGATACGCAAAGGTTTTCTAATAATACCTCAAAATGCCACATAAGGTAGAATAGTAACATAAATCATTTAATTAGTCCTAAACATGTTTATTTTTGACAATACAAAAATCGTGCGAAAATAGCTATTTACCTAACAAGTGCGGAAAATTAGTTTTTCCGCACAAGTCTGCCGTCACCGAACGACGCGTAGCTGAGTTCGGTGAAGCAGCCGAGGGCGGAAAGACATTTTCCGCAAGTGTTGGGTACAATAGTTATTCTACAGACGTGCGGAAATAAGGATATAATTCGTAATTTAAAAGTTTTTATTAAACCAAATTATATGACATACTATTAGAAATGACGAAATGTGTAACTAAGAGACCATAGTAACCTGGAAACCTGGTTGCTGTTTGCTTATGATATTGTTATTTTTTTCGCACTGGTGCGGGAAATCTGATTTCCCACACGGCTATCGCTGCGGAAAATTCATTTTTCCGCACGGCTGTAGAAAATAGCTATTTACCTAACAAGTGCGGAAAATTAGTTTTTCCGCACGAGTCTGCCGTCCACCGAACGACGCGTAGCGGAGTTCGGTGAAGCAGCCGAGGGCGGAAAGACATTTTCCGCAAGTGTAAGGTACAATAGTTTTTCTACAGACGTGCGGATTAAGGATATAATTCGTAATTTAAAAGTTTTTATTAAACCAAATTATATGACATACTATTAGAAATGTCGAAATGTGTAACTAAAAGACCATAGTAACCTGGAAATCTGGTTTGCTGTTTGCTTATGATATTGTTAATTTTTTCGTATATCTGATTTCCCACACGGCTATCGGTGCGGAAATAGTTATTTTCCTAACAAGTTCGCAAAGTGATGCTTTCCCGCACGCAAAAGCAGTTAGACGAACGACGCGAAGCGGAGTTCGGATATGCTTTAAGGGCGGGAAAGACACTTTGCGAACTTGTTAGGAACAATATTTTTTCTACGAGCGTCCACAGATTAGACACGAAAAACTTTAGATAATATATTATTTGAACGCACTTAAAAACATAGAACTTGAGAATAATGATTATTTATGCTTAACAATATTTATATTGAAAGAACAGTTTGTGGCGGCAGCTGGAAATTGGATAATATGGGTATAATCAAAATCATAATTGATTTATTTTATATTTGAAATGCAAGGGCATGTCCGATCACTGTTCATAAAATTACCTCTTTTGTCGCCTTATTCCCTGCTATTGGCAACACTGTTTTGATTTGACAACACACTCTAGACAGCTGTGTCATCAAGATCAGTCAGTCTTCAGTCTTCGTTTAATCGTTTATACTTTTATAAATTTGATTGTCCGTTTGTTTGTATACATGACCAGGTTTTTTTGATGCCAGTATTCAGCTCAAATCTCTCGAAGATTTCCGATAAACACAGTAGTTTGAACCAAAATCAAGCAAGAACAAGTCACAAATGCCGATTGAAAGTCGTCATTATCAATGTTTGTTTACGTTACTGGCGAATGCGTTTTTAACGCAAAAAAAGAATTGTGTGTTTCATTTTGATTTTGACTGAAAAGGGAAAAGTAACAAGAACATTATTTTGTGCATTACAAAGTGCATTATCTACAGTTTGGTTGGTATGGAAACGAAGTTTAAAACAACAAATTGGTAGGTAGTTATTTGACATTTGACATTTGAGTGCGGGAAAAATTTTTCCCGCACTAGTGCGGGAAAAGGTTACCAATGCGTAGCGGAGTTTGGTGAAGCAGCCGAGGGCGGAAAAACATTTTTCGCAAGTGTTAGGTACAATAGGCTTTCTACAGACGTGCGGAAATAAGGATATAATTTGATGCAACTAATGACAAATAAATAATTGGCGATTCAAACAGTCAGCGATGCGGCCTCTGGCGTTTTGTGCTCGAACTTTCGAGAGCGTGATAGACATCAGCTGTCTCCATGCTGTTTCTATTGGGATCTTGATAACTTGAAGATATATTCCCGATTTTGTTATTATTTATGCAAAGATTTTGATAAACCACGTTGGTAAATGATTATAGTGTGCTAATTGAATGGTATTTTTCGGGTTTTGTTATTATTGTTGGAATCATAAACTTATCGGCAGCAGTCTTAAGGGTGTCGATATCAAAAAGCCTCAAGTGTAGTGGCTTTTAGTCAAGAAAATAGACGATTATAGTGCATAGATCAAAGTAATCTACTCTTATTAAATGTATATATTTCATTGATTGGAAGATCTCACCGATATTGGTGATAAAAATCATCATCAACAATGGAAGATCATACGTATGTTCGCCGATATCCGAAGAAACTTCGTAATAGGCATAGTTGTCGCGTACCTCACTGCAATGAGAAGACAATCATCTGCACAATTTTTCAAAGGACCCACGTCGTAAGAAAACTTGATCGAATCCCGACACACACTAAATTTTCCACAGCTAATCTTCCTTCACGAAGAGGCCGGTCAAATCCATTCAGAGCGTCCAATAAATGTTCCAGTTCATTAGAGGAGCTATTTCTCAATTGACAACACTTCGCCGATACAAAACACTCGACTGATACGAACAACAAATATAAATTCACGCGCGAAAACCTAATACGGGCTATGAATAAAATGCAGTTGTCACGCTCTCGAAAGTTCTCGCGCGTTCCGCTGTGGCGCTGCTTGAGCTGTTTGAATCGCCAATAATGAATGTCGAAATGTGTAACTAAGCGACCATAGTTACCTGGAAACCTGGTTGCTGTTTGCTTATGATATTGTTAATTTTTCCGCACTGGTGCGGGAGATCTGATTTTCCACACGGATATCGGTGCGGAAAATTGAATTTTCCGCACGGCTGTAGGAAATAGCTATTTACCTAACAAGTAAGTAGCGGAGTTCGGAGAAGCAGCCGAGGGCGAAAAAACATTTTCCGCAAGTGTTAGGTACAATAGTTTTTCTACAGACGTGCGGAAATAAGGATATAATTCGTAATTTAAAAGTTTCTGATGCAACTAATGACAAATAAATAATAATGAATATCGAAATGTGTAACTAAGCGACCATAGTTACCTGGAAACCTGGTTGCTGTTTGCTTATGATATCGTTAATTTTGACATATCCCTGCGGAAAAATTTTTCCACAGGGATATCGGTGCGGAAAATTGATTTTCCGCACGGCTGTAGGAAAAGTAACTTTACAGCAATAGTTAAAAGTTACTTTTCCGCGCGATTTTTGTTTGGACGGAAAAATAATTAAACAACATTTTTTCATCATGATATATCATCGCTGCATTTTAAAACCTCGATCCATTTCTCAGTTTACCTAACGCCTAAAAAAATGTCAAGTGCTTTGTTTCACATTCGAGTTTTTTTGTCCATCTTATTTTGTCCAATCGATTTGAGTTCGCTCATGGAAACGTAGTACACATTATTTCCATTGTGTTGTTCTGATTTTGTTTTGTGGTGATTTCTAGTTGTTTTTCGGTGTTTGTTTTTGTGCGTACTGTGTAAAAAGACTTTATCATGGTGTATCAGTTGCAAGAAAACCAGTCGGAATTTTCTGAAACTTCCTTTCCATCGTTAAGTATTAATGTCAAATAATTGGCGTCCCCAAGTGTCCCAAAGTCTAAAGCAAGCAAAAGTTCTTTATAGTTCAGATTGAAATCTTTTTAACAAAAATGTAGTCCAGATTATGCAGTAATAAATTCTTGCCACCCAGGTACATTAGCATTTTCGGTGTTTTTTACTTCAATTTTTGTCACTAATATAAAATAAACTGAACTTTGTTAAAAAAAAGACGCGGAAGACCCTATTATAAAAAACCCAGGTGTGAAAGGTCCTCAAAAGAACGTTGAAAAACCAAAAACCCTACCTCTTTTAAATAATATGTAACCCCAAAAATAGAGAAACAGCCTAAGATTTGACAAATCCTGCATCAGTTTTCAAAAAAGTGATGGTGCATTTTTAAAACTTCGATCCATATAGTTTACGTGTGTCCTGACGATTTTTTTCAAAAAAATTGTTTAGAGCCCTTTTTTACCCTCGAGTGTCTTTGTCCATCTCATTAAACAAACAAAAAATGTTTTTAATTCGCAAAAATTTTATAGTAATGCTACAAAATGATACAAAATATAGAATAGTGACATAAACCATTCAATTATTAGTCCTAAAAATATCTTCATTTTTAAAAACACAAAAATCTTGAGAAAAAATTACTTTTGAGCACTAGTGCGTGAAAGTACAATTTTCGGAACGAAAAATCGTGCGGAAAAGTAAGTTTTCCGCATGCTCGTAGAAAAAGTTATTTTAAGTGAAATAACTCAAAAAACGGGTAAAGCAAACAGGCAAATTATTTATTTCTGAAAAGCGGAAAAACAGGAGATCTTGAATCTGTAATAAAATATAGGGCACTCCATTAAAAAAAAACGATACTTTCCAAAATCTTCCATATTTCCAAAAGTGATCTGTTCTTCCGCTTAATTATCATAAAATCCTCAGGAAAAATAATGAATCCTTCATTAGATTTTTTTTCGTATTTCTCTAAATAGAGTTTCTAAAGGTGTGGCGAGTTATAAGGAAAAACCCTGTTCAAAGTGGGTCGATATTTTAGAATTGACAACACAGGTTTCTATGGACAGCATTTCACAATAAAGACACATAAACGGTGTATGCTGAGCGATCTAGCGGTTAGAAGAACACAAGAAATAAAAGCTATGATAAGATTTGCTACGTCGAATCTTCAAAATCAGAAAAAAGTTTCCGAAGTTTTGATCATCAACGGAGATTTGACTGATGACATAGTGATTGAATCCTTCCATCAAATACATACTTCACAAAGGAATCGAGGAAAATTCAAATCCTAGCAGAATCTGCATTCTAGAAAACTGACTAAGGCAAACTGGCTTCATGAGAAGCTCTCACCAATAGTTCCGCTTCGTCAAAAGATAGTTTTGGAAGGACTTAATAACCCTTCAACTTAGTCCACACAAATATTATCGCTAGTAAAAAACGTTACTCGTTGGAAAATTAATCATGCATTACAAGAAACCCTGGTCAGGACATCCTCAAACAAATACCACATCCAAAAGAAATACCTCTAGACTCTAGTCAAATCACTTTTCTAATGAAAGTGCATGAAAGAGACGGATGGCTGGAGTCCCCTACCAGTAAAAAAAAAGTATTATGGGCCCTGAATCTGGTACATTGATGGTGAAGGATGGTAATCCATCCTGCGGATCTGTGAACCATCTACGGAGGTCTCTAAATCGCTGGGAAGGAGCTATTACAAGGAAAAAAACACTATAGGGAGCAAAAATCCAAATTACCAGTGACATCAAAGCCGCCATAAAGGGTGAGGTCAATGCTACAAAGAAATCAAAATTAGTCGAGCAATGGCATAAAAATATCTAGAGCTTCTAGCAAAAAGCATAGTGCTTCCAATGAGTCCAGAGTGGATTCAACGCAAGAAGCTGGCAAGAAATGGTTGGTTGAAAGGAGCTACCAGTAGCACTTGAAGCCACTAGAAAAAACTAGAACAGCGGAATAACGGAGAACTCAAATATAGAACTGCTCAAATTGCAGTAGCCTGTGGTGATTCCAACTGTCTTAGGTCTTTTCTATTCGACAGGAGAAGGTTGACCTACTAAATAAAAAATACCCAAAACAGTTGGAGTCACCACTAAGGACACTATAGGTACCTACCTAAATATAGAACATCTGAAAAGATAGACTCTGTAGATTCACATTTTGATGTAGTGTGAAGCTCTCTTACAACAAAGAGTAAGGTCATTTGAAAAAGCAGTGCCCACTAACAAAGATCTTAGGAAGTGTGATGCAAGATCATTATTATCGTAGGCCACAAAGTTTCTCAAAAGGCTCGAAATGTAACCTATGAGATTACGAGTATATTGACTACATATTATATTAACACTATATATTAACTACAAGACCCTTGATATCTTGAGTATGAGGAAGGGCTATACAAATACCTACACAAATTATTGACTATAGATGGAAGTGTAATGGAACCTAATTAACTCAAGATGCTGTACGTGCTTTCTCGGGACTTCTGGATTTATATCGTGTTTATCAATTGAATACATTTTATCACACTATTCCCAGAATAGACCATTTCCCTGTCAAATTTCCATCACCACCAACTCATAAACCAATACTCAATAGAAACCCCAAAAGAAATGGATCGATCGCCACCTCTTTTCATGCGAAATAAAGTGGGGGACAAAATATAAATTCCGGTAATATTAACTCCATTCCGTATTCCGACGAATGTCGGGACAATTTTATTGAAAAATTTCCCAATAGGAAAAGACGTGAAAGAGATCTACAGGTGAATGAGTCGCGAGAGACAATCTGATAAATATGTATCAATGTATTTCCACTGCTTTATGGATCACCGACCGCGATAACCCGTCGATAAGTTTTATTAATTTGAACTAAGGGCTACCCAATTCATATCTTTATTGGCATTGTTTGAAACCCATCGCAGTATCATTCCGACTCTATACAATATCTGTATCTAACTTATCTCCCGAAGGGATTGATCAAATCTTTTCATTCTTGCGCATCTAGAACAATATTTTCATTCTCAATCAAAAGACACCCTTTCTCTATTGACCAGTTTATCGAGATTTAGCTTTGACTTGGCAAATTGTTATCTTCAGAGCTCTCTTGAAACTCAATGCTAACGAAAAAGAGACTCTTACACAAGGGAAATTTGTTTTTTTTTGCAATGGTTACGTGAAGTAGACTTTTTTCAGCATAAAGAGCTTTTCAATCTGGTGAATGAGAAAAGTTGGCGTCATACTGTTCAAATAGAATGTTTGATCTCATTGGGATGTCTATTGATTTTATAAATCATATTCTTGACAAACTGCTAGAGCCAGAAAAACATCATCAATAAGTATTGAACTCAATTCTGTCACACCGAACTTCGTTTGATAACCCAGAAGATGCAAATCAGAAACCCCAAGAAAACCGACACGGCTGTCGAGCGGGGGAAAATAAATTGATGAATTTAAATTCCGCTGAAATATTAAAGCACAATATCCCTCCAAATTCCCGCAACAAAATCTTTTCTCCGACTGCCATCTCAGCACATCCCTTATGCCCGAACACGTACGTTTCTCTCGCCACAGTTTTTCTGTTTTCTTTCGAGACAGGGGGCCGTTGCAATATGGCAATATACCACAGCCACTTTCTTCAGTTATTCCTAACGCGTATCCGATGTTTGGAGCTTTCCATTTTTCTGGCCATTCTACACGCTGACGCGTTTCTATTTTGGGGCAAGTTGACGGAAAGGCCGATACTTGACAATGCTAATCACGTAGTGTATTTTGTGTCGAGAAAAATGACAGGATTCATGGTTCGTTAAGAACGGACTTGGGGGGCTCGGGATACTTTAGCTGGGTTGCTTGGAAGTTCAAAGACCAGCTTTGCTGGGATTTTATGGATCATGATTGTTTTCAATACTGAAGCAGTGGCGTATCCAGACTTTATGCAATACGCAGGAGACTGAAAAGTTTTGAAGACGCCAGAAATTTATTTTTTGAGTACCACGTCCAATTTCCACTCAAAAGTCCATAAGTTCGTTCACTAAAGCTATATTCAAGTTTTACAAATGTCCCTGTGAAGATTTTGTTTATTTTGTTAATTCTTTCAGAACGGAGGTTATTGACCTACGTCTTGGAATAATCTGCTTTTTTTGGTCAAAACTGTCATGTTGCAATCGTCGATCCACTAAAATACGCACAATACAGTCACAGAGAAACCAAAACAGATCCCTATGTTTATGTACGGACTACACGTGAATCGTCCTGCGCAGAAGACGCCATAATCTGTTGAATCGCAGCTAGCTAAGAGGTTGTCGGTTTAAATGCAGAAATTTGGTTTTTGTAGACATTTATCCTATGCAAAACTACATTGCTCGCATTCATAAGACGGAACAGTTGTGAAACTGCTATCGCTCTTTCTTATGAATGAAGCGCTACTTTGGTAACAATCTCATATATCCTTTTCTATCGCCTGGGGACCGTCCCCAGGCGATAGAAAAGGATAGACTTATGCGAAAAATATACAGTACAGCGGGATCTTCTATCTCATCCTGGCTTCAAGCGTCGCTCGTTGTTCAAATGGGACGGTTCCCATATGGAGTTTATAGATATATGACCAAACTAAGTAAACATTACGCCTCAAAACTCAAAAGAGATGGGTATAGATTTTGTTCGAAGACGGTGGCAATTTATTGTTTATGACATGAGATTTGGTGGAAGATATTACTGATTTCTGTTTAATTATATCAAACGGAGATTGTCAGAAATGATCTCAGAAAAGTTTAATTTAGTAATTACACTATCCAGTTTTTTGATTTAACGGATTGTACGTCTCTCACAAGAGGGCGGAATATGTAGATTTTTCGTATTTTTTGACCATTGAGATACCGTTTTTGTTAGCGTTTTTTAAAAGAATAGATATTGGGCTGCCTAGTTTGATATCTTACCTACCTCATATAACTTGAATTGTTCCAAAAGGTGATAAAATAAAAAAATTGCACATTCCAGAAAAAATGCTTGCATCGAGTAAAATTTCAGACCGGATGAATCCTCTTAAGGTATACTCAAAGGTTATTTTGGACCTTGAATTTTTCTGCCACGTGTACCGTGTTTCAATTGCGACACTCACATTAGATTCTTAGCTAAATGAAAGTAGGGTCGCAATTGAGGGAAGGTTGGTGGCCAATTTTAAAATTCACATCAACTTTAAGTATACCTTAGCTGAAATGTCACTTGAGGTGAAATATCGACCCTAAGAGTGGGCAATAAAATACTTTCATCTTCTACAGTACGTTTCATGTGTCGGGCCTATCAAAATACAATATTATGACTACCAATGTGCTGACGTCTTTTCCGCTCAAATTTGAGAGCTCTTTGGATCTGCCCGTATCAGGTCCTGTTTTCATTGCCCTGGCATGTAGGCATTGTTCCAGCATAGAGTGACTTTTTCGAATAGAAGTTTCTTCGCCTCGTCCATTGCTGTTCCTCTAGGGATGCCAATCATTGGTTCGGGTCCTATCGGCCTGTGCGATGAACCAATTTTGGCAATTCTGTCACCCTCAGTATTCGACCTCGAACCGCCATGGCCCGGGCCCCAAATTAGCTCAACTCTGTTGTTGTTTCTAATCATCTTATGCAGAAAGACTTTGCATTCTAGAACTGACAGAAGCAATTTTTGGATCGATCAATTCCTGAATGTCTTGGAAAAAAAACGATCGATCGATCCTCTATCGCATTATCATTTTGTAAACATGTTTTCAATTTGTGTCACATTCAGAGAAGAGAATGACGCTATTTGAAATTAAAAATAGCATGTGCTGCCGACCACGCAAACATAATCTTAGAAGGGTCGCTTATTCCGTATGTATTTACATCAGAGGCAAGCCTCAAAAGAATCCTAAATAAAACAAAAATCTGTATGTTTTTCCTCTTATAACTCAAGAACCGCAGAAAGAAGTTGAATGAAAATTAACAGAGTAATCGATTTTGAGAAATTGAGATTCATATTCAGATGTTTGATAAAAAATGACATTTGACAGCATATACTTACCATTTTCTTTCATCTATTGACGATGACAGTGATGTTTTCATTTGACGATGAGGCATGTTTTATTGGTACGTACCAAACATAAAGCCGCGTTCACATTATTCAATAAGTATTTGCGTTGTGTGGTGATTGTGAATGAGAAACGTTAAGTAGAATAGGGATATTGTAATTATTGTATCAGGTTAATGTTTGAGAACAAATCACTTGTTATATGACCTTTTGTTTTACTGAAAATATTGATTCGGAAGTTTGTTATTTTATGTCAACTTACAAGGCGAGCGGAGTCGCGGGTTTTCCAGCTAGTATAATAATATATAAATGGACTACTATGAGCAGTGACTAGCATATCGATTCACGTATCTACTTTTTTATGGATAAGTGCTTCGTTTATAACATAGACATAAACCTCAATAATAAGCTAGACAAGGAAGCGCAAAACATGCCTCTAATAATAGTATTATAGGTCTTGAAAAAGAAAGGAGATGGATATACATAATTCCTTACATATTACGTCGATGGGCCTTTGAGTTTTGAAGTAAGATAAAATTTTGAATTCTCTTACGAAGATTTGCACCTTCGTGAGTAAATTCAAAATTGTGATTATCGGAAGGAATAAGAGATAATATTAAGTTAGTAAACCATTAATACGTATACGCTTGATTCGGACGTATCGTCGTTTATACTGCAATACGTCGTATGTCAGTTATGTCACAAATAACGTCATTTTGAGTTTATGTGTTCATGGTACCCAAAATAATGTCTTTCATACCTCTGCAAAATAAATTCAATCTTTCCAGAAATCGGTCGTATGTATCGTCATTTTGCTTGATATTTTGAAGGAATCAAAATTCTATTTCATGTACACTGTGGGCCAAATTAAGTTAGAACATGATTTGACGCTTGATAACTTTTTTGTTTGTTGATGGATTTTGATGAATTTTGGATATGATATTAGTCAATATGTTCTGAATGTCACCCAGAAATTGAGCGGACGTACGACGTTTTTATGAAATTGGTGCATTTAAGCTTGTTGCAAAAACGAACTGAGCTACTTACAGACCAACTGATATATTTTTTGAGAAGGACATTAGTGTGAAAAGGTATCCTAAAAATATCAATATTCCAGAACCATAACTTAAGAAACGATGTTTTTTTCTGTATGATAGTGCTTGTCGGCATTAAAACTATTTCACTTCATTTTGATCAAGGGTTCTTGAAATTTCATAGCAATGCGAATTGTTTGTTAGAGATTTGTCGATTTTTTGACATTTTAGAATTTTCTAATTGGAAAATAAAAATAATTATTATTTTTTTTTTGATAAACTTTGTTAAATTTCACTCGATAATTTGAAGAGGCCGTGACATTTTCGTGCACCAATATTTTTTCCATTAATCACGTTTAATCGATATTTTATCTTTCAAAGATAGAACCATGTCTACTTATTTAAAATCAAGCAGGCAAACTCTAGAATCTTAAAAATGTTAAAAATGTTCAACAAACAATACACGTTGCCATGGAATTTCAAGAAACTTTGAACAAAATGAAGTGAAATAGTTTTAAAGCCGACAATCACCATCATTCAGAAAAAAAATTGTTTCTCAGGTTATGGTTCTAAAATATTGATATTATCAGGATACCTTTTCCCAATCACTTCCTTCACAAGAAAAATATCAGTTGGTCTGTAAGTAGCGCAGTTCGTTTTTGCAACGAGCTTAAATGCACCAATTTCATAAAAACGTCGTAAGTCCGGTCCCGTCCAAAATTCGAAAGCTCGGTGTTGAACATCCAGAACCACGGTGTAAGATAAATTACACCGTGTCCAGAACATATTGACCAATATCATATCCAAAATTCATCAAAATTTATAAACAAACAAAAAAGTTATTAAGGATCACACTATGTTCTAACTTAATTTGGCCCACAGTGTATATGTGAGTAATTAAACGGATACAACGTAAATAAATAAACATATTTTTCAATCCAATTAATCCGCATGCTAGCTCTGCGGGTCTGCGTGCTCATCCTCGAGGGGACTCGAGGAGTTTACGCTTTTTGCCTCGCTCTGGTGTACCCTGACAATACGGAGTCCTTGAGCGGGGAACGAGTGACAGTTTAAGTGAACGATCACAGGACCGATCAAAAATGCATTTCGATACCGCGCAATCATCACTTCTGGCAAGAGAACGTCCATTCTCCTGAAATTCAAGAATTATGGTCCTGGAGTGAAAAATATGAAAAGAGTCAAAAGAGTATGCAAGCCGACCTCACCCACGGTCTTACGTCTCCAATTGGGTGGAGCTTACATTGGGTTCAAAAAAACTCATCATTATGGTAGAATACCGTAAGGACGTTTTTGTTGAGTGTTTTTGCTTTGTCACAAGCAAATAAGACTTCTAGCCTATTTTGAGGATACTTAACGCTAAGGGACCCTTAACTTGACAATTTTACATGCCGAACTGTCAAATTAAGGGTCCCTTAGCGTTAAGTATCCTCAAAATTGGTTGGTGCAATCGGCCATCAATCATATACATTTTTGACAAGGTTGTTTGATTTTAGTGTATAATTGATGCTTCAAAACATTTTGAGGTTATGTTCGTTACATTTTTGCCGACTGTTTTTCAGTATAGTATTGATGCTTTCTTTCACAACGACAATAAAACTATCAAAATCTCAGACATAAAGATGTTGGAATTTTCAGAACAACAATCAAAACAATCAGTAACATAATCTCAAAATATGTCCAAGCATTTATTTTCATTCTCAAAGCAAACATATTAATACTAGAAAGCTTAAAGATATGCTTCAAAGGCATTTTCCTCAGTGTAGTCTGAGAAAAAGTCGATAAAAATGATAAGAATCAAAACGATATTACCTTGAAATATGTTTAAGCATTGATTATAGATTATGCAACAAGATCAACTTGCCAAAAATATATGATACCAGTGAATAACACCCTCTTTAAATCAAATATCACTGCTTGAAGTCTAATTTGCTCAAAGTTACATTGTTTAATGTTTACGGCCATGCGATGTAAAACGGACGGTTCATTACTCAATCATTACCTTACGGCTTACGGCTCTGTACCATGTTCACAATTCTATTGCCAAGGCACTGACTGCCTCATACGACAATGCCGGTACTGTTAGAGACGATAATATGAGAACAGTTCCCACTCCCGAAGACTATATTCGGCCAAATTTGATCTTATAAACACGATCTCCAACTTGAAGAATTACATGTTGGGTCTTCAATTCCTCGTCGATTTGGGACCAAATAGTGCTTCTTCCAACTCTAGACATCAAAATGTAATAAAACAAATCCAAAACCGAGACAACTAACATTCGAACGTCCAAGGTAACCATCATGTCAGGGCTCAAATAGCCATGAAATCCACAAACTTACGCTTGAAACTCCGTATTACTTTATGGACTGCACTATAAAGGCATACATAGATCAAAATATCTCCATTACCTGCAAGTTGCATGAAGCCAAACGTTCTCATCGCTAATAATAGCTCCTAACGTAGGTATTACCGGAACAAACATAAATTAATTTTTGCCGACATAGGATATTATTATTATTAAGGGCACAGGTGAATTACGTCACAGCATAACGGGGTCGCACCATGGGCGACTATTGAATGGTTCTACTCTTTTGGTTTTGATTATGAAGGGCTTTGCTGGATGTTTAATCAGCTATTTTCTGTTACAAGCGATGCAAAAGCAAGGAAAATCAATAAGCAGTGATTTCAAGCCAGGACTGTCCAAAACCCTCGTATTATGGATCTGATGCTTTGAATGTCTTAAGACAAGGACTAAAGACAAAAGGATTTCTTGGCCCAGACTATATACTTTGTTCTGCTCATAATGAGCTATAGTCCCCAAATTCCCCAATTTTGGCTGGGGCCAGATAACATCATGACGATCGAGTACACCAGAACAAACAAAAAAGCTTGAAGGGAAAATACCACAGTAAGAAAACGAAGGGGTAGAGTCGCAATTGTTAATCCTTTTAAATTGTTTGCTATGTGATGCGGATCTCGGGCATAGTTATTTGGTTTTGGCTGTTTGCGTTCTAGCAAATTTGATTTTACTAGTTTGCATGATGCCGCTAAGTCGACTGACGAGGAAATTACTTAATTTGGGGATTTGTGACCTAGTTGGTTGGTTAGTTCTCTGATTTTATTTTATAATCTGTTTTTATAACATGTCGTTATCACGACTTGTGGAAATGGTTTTTCGTGGGAATAATGGACAGTTGTGCGATGGAAAACCTCTATTTATCTATCAGCTACGTTTGGACATTTGTTTCATGTCTTCATCAGGCTATAATGAACCACAAAACATATTACAAAAGTATTAACATCTTGAAAAACTTACCGTTAAGATTAAAAAGGTATACAACAAATTGACAAGTAAATAGCACGAACCACATTGATCAAAACATTAAAATATTGAAACTCGATAAAATAGTGATCACACATAATAATAACATGTCAGCAACACAAAACATTCAAAATCAACGATACATATTTTGCTAGCAGGTTTATACAGTACCAAACTGTTATTAATCCCTAATCCTACTAATTTCTGCACTCTACACAGATTACAGACGCGTTGTCACGTCTCCCGGTGATTTATCCTATGATGTTCGACTTACTTAGATTGGTTCTTAAATCTATCTATGAGACCATCATAGATTATAGAAAAATTATTGACGTCCGTTCTGAAATTTACAGTTTTTCCTACCGATGCTTTGATATGAACCATTTCTGATATGTTCCTTCTATAATAGTTCGTCTCATAATCTAAGATGATGACATCATCAAATATAAATTGGTGGTTGTTATTGAAATGATGAGAGGCCAGAGCGGTTTTTTCAACTTTATCCTGAAATTTGTCCTGACAATCATATCTATGACCCCTCATCCTTGACCTTACATATTGCCGCATCTGTCCAATGTAGATATTACCACACTGGCAAGGTACACTGTAGATGACGTTCGACCTTTTCATCAATGGCGTTGGATCCTTTAGGTTGGTAAATAACTGGTTGGTAGTTTTCACGTTATAGAAGACAACCTTGATGTTAGTTGTGCTAAGTAGGGCCTGAATTTTCTGAGACAGACCAGCTATAAACGGGAAACGGACATGCCTTACATTATGATGTTGGGAGGCCATACTTTTATCCGGATTTGTGACTATAGCAGATGTATCATGCTTGTATCTCTCGATGATCCGATTAACGAAACTTTTAGGATAGTTGTTCTTCCTGGCCAAACATCTCAATCTATTGAAATTAGTCTCCCAGTAACACGGAGAGCTCAAATGAACAATCCTATGGAGAAGGTTTGAAAGAGTAGCTATTTTATTTCTGGTTGCATGATTCGAAAAGTAATTGAGCAATCTTCCAGACGCTGTAGGTTTCATAAACCAATCAGTTGTTAATGTTCCATCTTCGGACCTAATGACGGTGACATCCAGAAAGGGTAATTTGCAGTCCGATTCTTTTTCCAAAGTAAATTGGATTTCAGGACAGAATTTATTGAAGTGCCCAAGGAGATGGTCAATTTCCACCTCCGGGATGCACATGAACGTATCATCTACATATAGAAACAAAAATTGAATTTCGAAGGGGAGTGCTTTCACAATATTGGAAATTACAAAATTCATGACGAGATTCGCCAATACAGGACTTGCCGGGTTACCCATAGCACTACCATCCAGTTGTTTATAAAAGTTACCGTGATATAGAAAATAACTCGATTCAAAGCATAGAGAGACAAGTTGACAAACGGTTTCCAAGGGAAGCTCTGTATAGGATGATATGAATTCCCATTCATTTCTAATTATGTCAAGAACCAGGGCTTTTGGAATATTCGTGAAGAGAGATACAACGTACAGAGAAACCATCATATGGCCAGGTGGGATTGTAAGGTTATTAATTCTTTCTACAAATTCAAAGGAGTTCTTCGAACTATATGTGAATGTTGAAGTTACAGGTTGAAGAATTTCATGAAGTAGTTTCGAAACATTATACATCGGAGAGTCAATACAAGAAACAACCTGCCTCATTTTCACTCCTGCTTTGTGGGTTTTCCTCATACCATACAATTTCGGAGGAACAGAATTGTACCTTTTTAGTCTCTTTGCCACATCAACATCAATCACGACTTCTATTTACACATTTTCTTTTCATACCCGAGCCAGCATCGTAACTATACCATCAATAGAACTACTCATTATTTGGAACTTTTTGTATGTCCTATTTGTCTTCTCTCGCCAGGCTTTTGTCCTACGATGTTACCTTCTACTTTCATGAGTTGTTGGATGTTGGCATTTCCAACTCTATGTCAGTGATGGCTCGTGAAGTGTAGGTATGGGTTTGCGCTACCAAAAGGGAACCACACCAATAATGGTTATTTACTTGAGGTTCGTGACTCAATTAAAATCGGAAGAGTCCAAATTAAAGAACCGATGTATTTATTCCTTTAGCAAAAACGATATTAGGAAAGAAAATGACAAATAGTGTACTAGATGTGTTTGTTTTGAACCACGCTTTTGAACTAAGATATCAGTACAATCAGCACAATTATTGTACTAGGTTTGACACACAGCTGAAGAAGTAAAAACGCTTGCTGTCTCTAGTGTGTATTCAAATAGCGCACGGTGGCGCCCTTACATCGGGCGATTTTCCAAATACTTCCATAGCGAAAATGCATTTGACTGGACCGCCGAATGTATACCCACATTGGCTGGGACAGACTGAGAGAACTGTGATTATGCAACGGAGTAGAAGATGCTAGAGGCACCGGAGGTTTGTGTTGATAAATAACGATATTTTCCACTTCTGTGGGACTCTGGGCTATATGAAAATAGTGACAATGCACTGTTATTCGCAATAAAATTGTTATAAGGATTTACTTTTTGAAATCTCGTTTTTATTTCTTCTTCTTGTTTTCGCTGGCAGGGCGCGCACACGGGCGCTCTCATTGATGAGCTGCCCATGCTCTATGTAGCTATGACCTTTTCTGGAAGTTCATTTCCAGAATCAACAATCGTTTCTTGAAAGGTTTAGTTCATTGCCATGTTTCACAACTGTACCCCAAATAACCCAGGGTGCAGTGGGAGAGTTGGAGTTGATTCTCTTCACAGCACACAATTTGCCTATGTAGCCTATGCTTTTCTTTTTTTTTCATTTCCAGTTCCCAATATACCTAAGCCTGCATATACAGGGTGAGGCATCTAACTTGAGACAGTAAATTATCTCAAAAACCATGAAATTTATAAAAAAAATGTTTCAAACAAAAGTTGTTTAGTATCAAGGAGGAAACACAACGAACCTATTTTTTAAAACCTTGACCTTGATTTCGAGGTTATTTCAAAACAAACATGTTTCTTTTTTAATAGAAAGGTATATTTTCCAGTGCGGAATCTTATTCTCATTAAAAAAGAAGTAACATTTATTTGAGACTTTTTTTATCCTTCTTCAAAATATTGAACTAAGTTTTATTTAAACGGTTGAAAAAAAAGTGAAGCCATTTGCTTCTATGGAAACACTAACAACACGTCGTTATGTCAATGGGGACTATGATTGAACGGTTACGATAACTCATTAAATTGCATAGTATCGTACCTGGAAGAGACTCGTCAATTGCTGACACGATACAAAAGTGACGCAAATTAGATTGATGAATAACAGCGCGGGTTGCATAACTGAGTGGGGTATTCCTTCATCTTGAATAAGCAATAACTCGTTGCATAAGTTTTCACAATTACTGTGATCATTTTGATTTATATTTAAGTATTCAAATGCATACTATTGCATACTATCGTACCTGGAAGGGACTCGTCAATTGCTAAATTACTGTGAATTTAAGGCAAGTGCGACAGAAAGAGATGTAAGGGGAGTTCCTTTCTCTGTTTTCTGTCTCATCTTCTGTCAAAGGGCACTTTCGGAAACACTGATCCGAATTCCCCTATTATCAGTTGTCTTCTTTTGTTTCTTTTTATTAACGTGAATCGAAAAGAGATAAAAACACGACAGCCGATGATCGGGTAATTGGATCACTATTTTCTTGTGTCAAATAAATATTATTAAATGGCGGATTCTGTTTTGAACATATTCTGACATTTTGGTTGTGAATTTTTGACAGGAAGTTTATTGAGTTTATTTGTTTAAATTTTAGTGATTCCGATCTACTGCTATAAGTATTGTATATGACTAGTTCGTATCTGGATAAAGTTGATAAAAACAATAATGGTGCATCATTGTGTGGCTTTTGGTTGCAAAAACTGGTATGACCCAGAAAAACAGATTTCCTTTCACAAGTAAGTTCCTACAAATAGTGAATAATCAATGTAGATAAACTATCTGAACAGTTCTACATTGTTTCATTTATATTTTAAATATTCTCTCTATAAGTACAAATACAATAGGTATATGGAATAAGGTACCTCTAACTTTGAATAATAGAAGGATATGATGTGCGAGATAATAATTTACTATTTTCAAGCGAATGGAACAATTCGAACTCAATATTAACCACAAATTTGCGTTATTTCGTCAAAAAAAAACCGTCAACATCACAAAAATCCACTTAACTCAACTCAACCATACACGAAAAACCCCAACTTAAATATATGCATATATCTTATGCAACCAATTATTGCTTTTTCGAGAGAAAGGAATACCCCCTTAGTTATGCAACCCGCGCTGTTATTCATCAATCTAATTTGCCTCACTTTCGTATCGTGTCAGGGCCTTTCCAGGTCGTATTCATTTCAATGCGATACCTTAACGTATCCATTTTACCATGGTAACATTGGTAACGCTGTTAGCAAATGGAACATTTGTACAAGTAAACAATCTCAACGTATACGTTAACGTGAATGTTCAATCATGAGGCACATAACTCAATCACTATGGAGATTATAAGTGAATAGAATAATAAAATAATGAACAATAATAATAATGAAAATAAAACTTTGATGCGATGTTAATGAGTCATTTATCAAAAGAATTGATGAATGTATCGAAGTCCAAGGTCATCATTTTGAACATCTTCTGAAATTATGTGAAATGATAAAAACACGATCATCATCAACATTATATTATTTAAAAAAAAAATCCCAAACGTTTAAAAAAAATAAGTTCAATATTTTGAAGAAGGATGGAAAAAAGTTTTAAATAAAAGTACATAGTTTTTGAGATAATTCACTGTCTCAAGTTGAATGCCTCACCCTGTATACACTTTTTTTTGGTAAGGATGAAGAACTCCATTTAAACCTCCACTTATTTGTGATTACTTCCTTCTCATTTAACTGAAATAAGGGTCCACTCCACACTCTTCATTTTTGTTTTGTGTGAGGATTATCCAGAATAGTTTCCACGTTGTTGGTATATGGTTTCCAGTTTCCATTAAAATATCTCCCGAAAATCTCTTTTGAAAATCTACAGAATTTGTCAGCAATCCAGCTGGCGATCTTTTTTGTCCTTTGGAGCTGCAGCAGCCCTCTGTGTAACATCTGTGTTGTGTTTTAGTCGAAGGGCTTACTTTCCCAAATAAGATAATAATATGTGATCACTGCTTTTCTGCCAACGCTTTGGATAAGTGTGCTAGTTCACCATTATTTCTTTTCCAGAAGGGTCGTATTCAAAAACGTTATGTGAGGCTGTTTCCTCCTCTTCACTGTATGGTCTTTATGGGTCCGTTGCTGAACAAGTACAGGTGGTATGCATACATTTTCTAACAGCATCCAGGCACTAGAGGCTTCTGAAATCAATTCAAAGGCAGTTCTTCGATGTCTCAGAGAAGAAGTACAAGGCAAAATGGATCTTAGAAGACAAGGCAAAGCAGCAAGGTGGAATGCAGAATTAGCTACTGGGAAAGTCGAGACCGCGCTTGTGGGACCAAAACCCACGTGCGGGATCAGTAAAGAACAATTGTACAGAAGAAATATTATCAACTGGACTGTATCACAACACAAGAATCACTGGGAAACCCTTCCAGGCGTGAAGGGCTTTTCTTGATGCTCCATCTGCAGAAAAGCAGATAGCATGGAGGCCTTGCTCAAACCAAGACCCAACTAAAAAAACAGCTGGTTTTATTACAGGCCATGCTCTCTTTGAAAAACACTTGATTCTAATGGGGATGACGGATGACCAGTTATGAATTATGGGCAGGAGGATGATCACCTCTTCACATATTATGTAAGGTTTACATTTAATTCGTTTTTGTATTGGCTCTGTTAAATTTCTGCTTGACAAACGGCAATCATATGCTACCATTTCGGCTATCATCTACATTGAATTTGGCAAAGGAGTGACTTTGAACACAAATTCAATGTAGATGGTAGCATATGATTCTCGTTTGGCAATCGGAAATTTGTCAGTTCCACTTCGAAGTAAAATTGAACATGCATATTGAAGTATGTGAAGATCATGGTTTGAAAATCTCAAACAAAATCTGAACCAAACACAGGAATGAATAAAATATAACGTTAGCAACATCAGAGTCTATAGAAACCTACTGATCTTGAAGAGGCAGACCTGCGTGAACAATTTCAAAGTGAACACACTTGCTAAGCCAGAGCTCGTAGATTAAATCAAATGATGACACCATGAAAACCTACGTTTTTGCCTCTAATATCCACTCAAACTGGACTAGGACAAAGAAATAACCATTCAGTTTTTGAGTTTCTTAATTTTTTTCTCACTTGTCCATGTACACTAGAATTTTGCCGAGGCATTTTCAAGTGAACTGGGAAAGCAGTCAATATATTATTATTTATAATCATTCAGTTCTGTCAGAGAACACAATGTTCTGTTTCCATATACATAGCTGCAAGATAGCAAGAACTAGGTTCACTAGAATAGGTATTAACATATTTATTGCAAAAAGCAAACTTTCACTGGCTAGATGCGTGTGTCAATAGGGTGGTTTTTCTCGCGCCGATAGTGTATAGCGCATGCGTTCGTATTAGGGCAAGTGACAAGCAGTGCCGCGTTCACGAGTGTGCTTCTTTTCTTATCCAGCTGGAAATAGAACAAGGATAGAGCATATCGTCTGTCGTGCGATGTGGACGCGGAAGAGATGATAATAATATTGTCACATAAGGGGTTCGACTGGGCCTTTGGTTGGACCCACAGCACCTGTCTAGGAAAGCGTAGCTGGGTTGAACAGTAGGGAATCTCGGTCATGGGAAGTCCAGTTTATTATCGTCTATGGTACAGTCCATAGACGTATAACCAAGGATAGACCAAACTACCCATTCATAAATTGCGTTTACGGCCGATCAATCATTGAATTTAAAAAAAAGTTGTTTCGAAGTCTCAGGCAACATCGCATTTCAATATCGCGCATGTTGAGTGGAAGTGGCCATCGAAGTTCACAGAGAAGAAATAGGCGTAGGCAATTTTTGGAGTTTCGACCATTTATTTTGTTCTATTCAATTATGTTAGAATTTATGGGCTGATGATTTTTTCAGTTTTTTTAACTTATAAAATCGAAGAGTACCTTAATTCTTTCTCAGTTTTGGTTTCTGTACGGGAGTTTCTGATCAATTACTTGACTGTCGTATATTTTGAGAAAAACGCCATAAAATGAACTTGTCAGATATTTCTACTTTCGAATAATTTTTTTTCCAATTTCTATTTCTTTTCCACAATTTTTTTTTACTTTCTTTTGGAAGGAGTTTATTGTAATAATGTAAAAACTACTTCTCCAGATTCTTGTTTTTTACACGTTTTGAGGTTTCTAGAGTTCGAAAATTACATTCACTTATATCGTTTCGTCTGTTGTCGAACTAGCTCTCAAAGGCTTCGACCAATTAAGTCCAAATATGGTACATACCAAGTATCATAAACTTGAGACTTTCGTTGGACAAAAACGTCAAATGCGAAAGAATTGAAATGGAGTAAAAAAGGACTTATTGAGAAGGAAAAATTTCTATTTGAAAAAAACATGGCATTTTTGGTATCATATTACAGGAAAATCACTGAATATTATTAAAAATATATTGGGGTAGCAAAACTGGGGATGAAAAGGTTATGTCAAGAAAAAACCACTTGTTGGGTATCATAATAAAGGAAATCAAGTATAGATAATAATGCGATATTAGCCTAGTTTACATCGATAACTCGTTTAGTTCGGTCCGATAGGACCAAGCTGGTGGAGATAGTACGGTAGGACCAATGCTTGCTTCCTGCCCGTTTACACCGTCTTGCAACGCGTCAACTAAATGTGTACGCCCGCAAATCGTCAAATGTCGAAATTATTCATCAACATAATTCGTAACCAAAAAAAACATGAGTTAGTACGCTCAGATTGCCTTAGAAACTCAGAACCAACACAATTCACAATAATAACAATCAACATAACCTCATAATTTTGATCCAGATCGAACCAAATTTAGTTCGGTACACTTGCTGGCGAGTACCGAACCAAGAGCGGACCAGCTTAGTCCGCAACTGTTTACACCATTCGAAACAAATATTTGGTTCGAATATAGTCCGAATTTGGTACTTGGTCCGCGGACCAAGTTGTCGGTATAAACTAGGCTACTAATGCGGGGTTGCGATACAGGGTGACATTTTTTTTTCAAACATTATATCGCTTGGGAGATTTCATATTAGAAGAATCTTCTTCGAGGCACATTTTCAAAATTTCAATAGGAAAGATTGGCATTGCGATACAGGGTGAATAACAAAGTGCGGTAACATTTTTTTTAAATATTTCTTATTCAAGAAAATGCGATGAAAAAGGTGATTTCTTTCATGAAGAAATTCAATATGGAAGGTGGATGGAGGTTTTGTGTGAAATGGCTTCACAGTTGTTTTGTTTTACATAAAAAAACAAGCGTTTAGTTAAATTCAAAAAGTTGATAGCCACATCAGAAGGCTCACATCTACAAATACTTTCTTGGAAAAAAAGATGTTTGAAATCCAATTTGAAAACGTTCAATGAGTCATTATGTAACCTATTTCCAGAATAACAAACAGGTCTATCGAATGAGTAGGATCATAAGACATAATAATAATTGTTATACGTCTATGGTAGGATCCTTTGGCGCATCTGAATTGCAATGCCATCTTTTTCTAACCACCAGAACAAGAATATACATAGGTACTTACAGGGTTGTAAAAAAGCCGGCTTTTTCTACTTTTGGCCAGGCCAGTGACTAAAAGTGGCTTTGATTGGCTAAAAGTGGACTTAATTGGCTAAAAGTGGTTTAAACCGGCTCAAAAGTGGATAAAATGCGATTGGACGCTAATTATTTAGCCTCAGCCCATTGTCAAGTAATTGTTAAAATTAATTGGGTATACATTAGCGTATCCCTGCCACCACCGCTTTTCAGTAGCTAAGGCCGCACTACCAGGTGATCATTATGCCTGGTTTACATTGAATTTCATTCTAAGTGGAGGTGACAGATTTCAACTTGCCACATGGGAGTCATATGATACCATCTACATCAAATTTGGCATAAATGTGACTTTGAACACAAATCCAATTTAGATGGTAACGTATGATTCACGTTTGCCGAGCGAGAATTTGATAGTTCCACTTCGAAGTGAAATTTAATGTAAACCTTACATTAATCGTTACCCAAAATGTGTCA
The DNA here is from genome assembly GCA_958502075.1 of Orchestes rusci. Classification (NCBI taxonomy): domain Eukaryota; kingdom Metazoa; phylum Arthropoda; class Insecta; order Coleoptera; family Curculionidae; genus Orchestes; species Orchestes rusci. The sequence goes on from OY293311.1 coordinate 16,796,564, forward strand.
TCATCGGCCGGAGTAGAAGAAGGTTTTTACGTTATTCTGTTTGCGTTTTTGTGATTTTTCATTTTATATTGTGAAGTTCCTTCTATTTATCACGAAGTTTTAGTGAGTTTACCAAGTTTTTGTGAGTTAATTAAACATGTCTTCTTGATTTAATTTGGTTTCAATTTCAGCCACTTTTAACCACTTTTTATACTTTTAGCCAGGCCGGTTTAAACCGGTTTAAATCATGGTTTAAACCAGGGGTGGCTAAAACTCTGACAACCCTGGGTACTTACCCACTAATATTGTATTGTTATTTTCGTGAGTTTTATGCAAAGAATAAAAGGTAACCTACAATAATAAAACTACTCTACAAATTATTTATTCTTGATTCGCCTCTAAAATGTACAGTTTTTGTATTAACACACCTAATTCTATTGCGTTTCACAGTATCAAGTCGTTTGTTCGTCTCATAAAATATCCTTATTTTAAAAAATGTTTCAATATTATCTTGGTAATTAGAATGCGGATTTTACAATGTTTATCATTTTAAGTCAAGGGACGCTACTGATGGCATTCATCCAACTAGTCGAAATCTGTTCGACGTTTGGAATAAATATGTTTGCTTACTTATGAAAAGATAGATTATCTCCCGAAAAAATAGTCTTTTCGCACACGAACACACTTTATCACTATGAAAAAGTTAAACACAACACAAAATATCACCACAAAACGTTCAAAGTGAGGCAAAAGACCGAAATATTCCCAAACAAGCTGTTCAGCAACGCCATATGCAACGCTGTACTCTGAAGATGAATGAAATCGTAAACGAAAACCTACTTTACCTGACCTAGAGTGTTGCCGGCTTGTCGAAATAGCAAATTGAATTGAAAATAACATCATGTTTTTCCAGGTTTTGTTCCCTGGATGATTTATGATAGAATAATGTTATTGATAAATGATAGCAATTTAAACAGTTTCTAGAATATTGAAGATAAAAATGGATGCGTAGTTTTACGCACATTATACCTTATAGCTTGATGGTTTTTCAAGTTGTTGAAACTTGGCATCATAGCTTGTTTATGGTCATAGGTGTATGATTTCGATTTATGTGAACATGTTCATGTTGGGTCTATCCTTGGTTATACGTCTATGGGTACAGTCGATTTCCACCACCATAACAATAGGACGGACAAGCATGTTCTTTGAGGCTGAGAGGGGTTACATTACTTAGGGTGAGAGCGAGGGTTACACTACTCTACTCACAATGGAGAGTAGTTGGCTAGGCCAACCAGTGACTATCCTCTTGCTGAACGGGTCTATTTATAGCAACACAATTGCCTGCTCAGTAGTGCTCAGCGATTGCACTAGTGGCAAATTGGATGGATTTACATCAAGTATATTTGCCTCCAATACTAATATGACAATATGACTTTTGCTTATACTGAAATGGTGGTTCCTGACTGAAACGTGGCACTGACTATGGAGGACTGTGACTAGGAGACGAATCGCAATGCATTGAAAGTGGTCCAGTTTTCATATTGTAATTTGGGTTTTGAATGTTACCGCTAGATGTCTAAGTGTCGCAAGTGAGTTCATGCATTCTAAAGATTATTAATTTTTTCACGCGCACAAACAGTTGAAATGCATGAACGATCGTTTCAAATGATGCTCATATGAAACCGTTAGATATATTATTGTACTGCAGAGTCAATAAAGGCAAAATTCAAACGGAGTAAACACCTTAGTGGGACAAAACTTACAAGTAGCAAGGTAAGAATGAACGTGTAAAAGATAATACTTATTATTATTACACATGTTGTTTACATGGAATTGTAGGAATTTCTTGAAATCATACAAATCATGTATCATAGTTTTTTTCTTTATTTGGAAGTTTATTACATTCAGCGAACATTTATAAAATAGACTGTATTTTGTCTTGATTGAACGACATGTCTGTAAGTAGTCTTTTTGATTTGAACTATTTGTAAAATTTTGTAGAGCAACAAATACTGTTGAATATGCGGTGCGAATATTGTATGAATGTGTATTACAGTGTCAAGTTTCTACCATTCCGTTACAAAAAATATATTTTTTTTTTGTCATTTTCCAGCCAAAATAAATTGGATGTCAAAGTTGAGATTGAATATAATATGGAGGTAAGGGGAGGGGTACTTGAAGGGAATCAAACAATCAATTTTCAAACAATCTTCTGCTCAAATCAACGTGGATTCGTCAAATCTATGATCAGACAATGAAATTATACTGACAAATAGGTCGCCGTTGACAACAACAATAAACAAAAGGGGACCTCACTGTCGATAACAGCGCCCTCAAATGAACTAATTAAAAAAAGGGACCTTTTGCAGGGATTTTCGTATGTGGATTCGTCTCCTAGTTACAGTCCTCCAAAGCACTGACACTGACAGTATTTTGGAGGTTATAAATACATAAATACCGTCATATGTCATAACTCAAGATCAGAACTGTCAAGAATTTGACATTTTCCAGCCCCAGTTGCCCTGAAATATGTGCATGCGCGGCCCGAAAAAACAAACCCTATAAGCAATCATCGTTTGGGATATTTTTTGAATCAATAGAACAAAAACTCACCTACGCCACTACACAATATATATGCACACTCACCCAATAATTCAACTCTCTATGTTATTATAAAAATAAAACCCGAATTATGAGGAGACATTTCTCAGAATGGCAATTGTCACGCCATTTTTTAGCACCACGGTGTCTTTCTTGTTCGCCTTGCCTCAATTGATAATGACGTCATAGCTATGTTGGTAGCACCAAACTTTAGTCAAAAATCACATACAAAAATTATATAGATACCAGTCACCAAACAAACTAATCGCATATGTAAAATTCAATAAGAATCTCTATAAACGCACTTTTTAAAATTATTAAAGAGTAACTAGTTCCTTGGGATACAGCCCATGCCTCCCAGGGATACCAACATTTGAAATCACGGCACACTAATTGAGCTCATTGTTAATGTGATTGTTATGAAATATCAAAACTTTGAAGCGATCATGAAATGATTGACGTCTGATCAAAAACTGGAGATCGTAGGTGCTTGAGTTATGAAAGTGTTTAAAAGATAACAAGATTTAGTATCAAAAATTCTGTTTGTGGTAAATACAAATACGTGTTTTATCAAGCTTGAGTCAATGAGCGTCACGTATTTTTGACAACTTTACGATATTTTCTCATAAGAAACCCTTCTCTGTTGACCCTTACCTCCTTTTTTCACAGTTAATATCAGACGGAGAAAACGATGCCGTTTTCGTTCTACTGCATGCTCAAAGTACAGAAAGCTCGTACATTTTACAACAGTAATACTCAAGCAGCCTTCATTTCATTTATCGTAACTTTACCGTCCCAGTTTTCACAGTTTTGAGCGAAACTGATCAATGATCAAGCGTAGAGCACTTCACCCTTTGCTGCCTGTGGGTCACTTGGATACAATATTTATAAAGGTCTTGAAATTGCTGCCCACGTGAGGCTTTTGACTGTTCCAATAATTAGTTGCTCGTTAGGTATTCACGACTTTTTTATCGCCTTGTAAACCCTCGATACTTTTTGACATCATAAGCTACTGACATCAAAACCTTATCTATGATCGCCTCTAAATATAGTCTAGCTTTTGTCACAACTTAGGTCTCCTTTAGTGCAGATTTATTTTCAAATACTATAATAAATTTTCTCATTACTTAACCCTTTATTCCAATGTAGATTCTCATTTGGAGAAACTCGTCCATTTCTCAGAGGGGTCTCTTTAATTAACAGTGGCAAATCAAATAACTTTTGTAGGACTTGGAGTAACAAATGTCTTCAAGGGATAAGATGTGCATCTCTAAATTTAAAATTGGTTGATATTCAACTGTTCTTGGCTAGATTCTTATTGACTTTTCTATCAATTAATGTTAAGAATATTCTTGTTTGGTATTTATTAGATAGCCAAACATTGGAATGCAATGCAAAATCTTCACATTTGGTCTAAATGTATGTCCAATACCCGTTTCACCTGTATACCTCCGTTATTAATTAGACTGTGAATGCGAGTAGTTTGAACAACATAATATCGATCAACCCGTCGCATAGAGGTATAAAGCAGAACCATTTGTTAAGTGCATTTAATAATTTCGATGTCATAACCAGAAATGTGATGGCCTATTTTTCACTCATATATCTTCCATTTCCATGAAATAATTGTGGCTCTGTCGTTGAATGAACAAAATTTTTGAAGTCAGTGGAGATGAGGTTGATAAGAAAACTAAACTTAAAATGAATACAGTGCGTTTTTTTTCAAGACAGAACATAGGGATTCTCATGTTAAATTTTGAATCCCATGTTAACAGTAGTTCCGTTCATATTACACAGCTGAAACTGGCTGTGGATGAGCTTTGGGGCCTAGAGACTATGTTATTCCTATTAACTTTTGGGTGATCTTGGTGAAAATAGTATGCTTTACTGAGCAAGAAACGAAAAATATAAAAATCTGTATTGCTCTGACAATTAAAATTTTTCTACAACTTATGACAATTAATTACCTGACAAACTGATATAAATAATAAGAACATGATCAATATCAATAGATACAGATTATCTAACACCCCTCCTCAATTTATACAAGTATCAAATTGGACATGATAAATATAAACTACAAAATCTTAATTTAAAAAAATACTCAAAATTGTTTCACACATAGTTAAGATCTAAAGAATTCAAATTTATCTTTAACAAGAGATTTTGTGAATATGTCTGCTACATTCATCATTTGAATAAGTCCTTTGGCTACAATATCTTTTATCTTGATATCTATGTGTTTTGAACGTTAACTGTTTTCAAAACTTTCGATCGATTTCAAAGCACTTTGGTTGTCTATCATTGAAGTAGTTGTCACATTGATAAGTCCAAAATCTGCACTAAGTCCTTTTCCATTTCTTTTTGACTGTCACAACATCTGGTATCTTGATGTAGACGTCTTCATTCAGGTTTCCGTTTAAAAAGACTGTTGGAATATCAAGTTGCATTATATCCCATTTGTTATTAAGAGCATTTGCCATAAACATTCTGATAGTTTGGTATCTGGCAACAGGTGCGTACACATTGTAATGATATTCTTCTTGGTAACCTTTAGCTACTAAACGTGCCTTTTTTAAACCATTCTGTTTTTCGCTAAATACCCATCTCGTGTCAATAGCTTGTTTTCCTTCGGGCAGAACTGCTGGCTCCCATGTAGCATGTTTTTCATGTGCTTCTAGCTCCTTTTGTATAGCTTGATTCCAACCTGTTTTCACTGCTTCCGCATAGTCATTTGGTACTTCTGATAGAAAGCAATATGCTGAATATGACTCGTAGTCAGTAAATCTGGCAGGTGGTTTCGATGCCCTCCTATTGCTGATAATGGGTTCAGATTCACGCTCAGGTTCAGGGTTGTCCGTCATTTGTTCAATATTTCCATATTTATTTTTACTGACATTATCCTCTTCGTTTTCATAATTGATGCATTTTTCTCCTTTTTCTCATCCTGAGTTGTTCCTTCATGGTATACTGTATCATTCTCATCAAATATAACATCCCTTGATACAATGATTTTGTTTGTTTGAGGATTCCATAGTCGATATCCGTTTGTGCTATATCCCACCATTCGGACTGGTACTGCTCTAGATTCCAATTTGTCACCTGACTCTGGCATTTTCACTGCCCATGCCTTACTTCCAAAGATCTTCAATTTGCTCAAATCGGTTTTGCCATAGTAGACACTAACTGGTGTTCTACCATCTAAGGTAACTGTTGGACATCTATTCAGTTGATAGGCTGCACTTCTGATAGATTCTCCCCATAGATCTTTTGGTAAATTGGTTTCCGCAAACATTGATCTAACTTTATCAAGAAGTGTTCTATTGGCTCTTTCACTCACACCGTTTTGCTGAGATGTTTATGGAAGTGTGTGCTCACATCTTATTCCCTTCTGTTTGCAGACATTTTTAAATTCAACACTTGTGAACTCACCACCATTGTCCATTCGTATCCTTGACACAGAGTAACCTTTCGTTTTCATCTCTCTAATGTAATTCATTACATTATATTAAACTATGATAAAATGAGAGTAATCATCAATAATGGTTTGATAATACTTTTCACCATCATTTGTAGGAGTTCGAATAGGTCCACCAATGTCTGAATAAAGAAATTCTCCTACTACTTTTGAACAATTACCTCGTTCTAGGTTCTCAAAAGGTTTTCGCGAAGCTTTACCCTCCATACATGGACTGCATACTTTTGTTGGTACTGGTAACTGCATTTTTCTCAAATATGCCTCAGACAAATGGCCTAAACGTCTATGCCAAATATCGCCTGTCACTGTCATGTTACACATTTTTTTCAGGTAAATTGAAAGTTGCTATATACAAGTTTCGCATCGCCATACATAAAACATTAACACTGTTTTTTGTGATTATGGTAGCCTTTTCTTTTTCAAATAATACCCGGTTACCCATTGATTTTTTTCACACTGAGTAAATTACATGTTAAATCCGGCAAGTTAAAGCGTGAAAGTCTATGATTTTATCATAATATTCACGAAAAAGCTTACCCCTTTTCTGCGCAATAGTTGAATTTCTATTTGCTACCTTTATTCTTATCTCCTTGTACATTGTTATAATGTCTGTCATAAACTTTTTCATATCCTGCGTCACTAAATGATCTGTTGCACCACTGTCTAAAATAAAGTCCACTTTTGAATCGTTAAACCTGATGTTCGGCTCAACTGCACTCAAAACTTCTGATATAAAAGTTATGTCTCTCTCATGAACATCCTCACTATTGTTTTCACTACTCCAATATGCTTGCTTTGATCCACTTATAAAATGTTGTCCTTTACCTCTTCTCGGGTAACCTCTGTATTGACCTCTGGATGGTTGCCGAAATGGTGACACACTTTTGTTCTCATTTTTCGGGCAATCTCTAAAAAAATGTCCTCCTCCGTATCAATAACATTTGATAGATGTATATTTCTTAACATGAAAAGCTGCCTCAAAGTTTTTGTTCTTTTCTTCAAACTTTTCAGAATCTTTAAATTTAAGTTCGGCATCTAAAAGTCTACTTTTTACGAACTCCAAAGAAATATTTGTTTTCACAGTTTCTATCGCAGTTATTACTGTATCATTTTTTTTTTCAGGCATATTTAGTAATAAATAGCAGACCTTGTCACTTTCATCGAGCTTTGCACCAGCTCCCTCCAATTTTCTTAGCAAACTTTCTACTTTCATGAAATGCTGCTGTGACTCGTCCGTTGTACATTCAAGTTTCAATAACTTTTTCATAATATACAATTTAGAAAAAGTACTTTTTGCAAACTTTTAAGCATTTCTCGAGCCGTTTTAGCATCCTTAATATATTCCAGATGCTTATCTGTCATGCACTGTACTATGATACATTTAGCTTTGGTGTCTAATGAATCATGCTTGACCTTATTTGTTGCATCAAGCGCTTCATACTCCTCCTGGCTTGTTTGTAGAATTTTCTTGACACCATCTTTTTCTAACAACATTTCAACCCGAAATCTCCAGTTATTATAATTATCGCTCAGCTGGGGAAATGGTAGTGTTCCTGAAGAAGCCATTCCACGGTTCTCCACAGATTTTTCTTAAACTCAATTCAGCTGTTAACCTCACCTATTTTCACCGACAATCTTCAACATATAGAGTTGTCCCACACTTTCTTCACCCAATTTTGCAGACTACGTTGTCTGGGCCCATAACCTATTAACTTTTGGGTGATTTTGGTGAAAATAGTATGCTTTACTGAGCAAGAAACGAAAAATATGAAAATCTGTATTGCTCTGACAATTACAATTTTTCTACAACTTATGACAATTAATTACCTGATGTCAAACTGATATAAATAATAAGAACATGATCAATATCAATAAATACAGATTAACTAACAATTCCATTAGTTAGCACAGAATAACTTGAAAAAATATCTTAAAAAATGCTTCTATTATTTGAAACGCGATAGTTTTTTACATGCCTTGTATAAGCCACTGTCGACCAGTTACTTCATCAAAGCATTATTTGAGTATTTTTCTAAGTGATTCTGGGGTAATTGATGAACTAACATAATCTTCAAGCGTCAAAGTTTATCTTCGGCAAGTTTCAGCTGCTACAGGTAGGGTTACCCATGCCGGACAGGTCGGAGGTGAGAGGCAAGACCAAGAGATATATCCTTGGGAAAGCCTGGATCCTCTAGAGAAAGCGTGAGACGTGAGGAAGGGGGGAGAACCCCAACACGACGAGTGTAACCTCTTCACCCCTTTTTTTGGTATACCCCGTGTAAACAACCAATATGGATAAAACCGTGAAGAAAAGCGCTGGGCTACTCGGAAGCCTGGCAAAGGGATATCGGGGGTAAAGTCAACTAACAACTTGTCATTCAAACTTAGTTGAGGAGGCTCCAAATCGAGAGATAAGGGGTGGTATTACTAAAGTATGGAAGATTGTTATATCATCATACTATATTTTCCGTTGTGTGTCAAGTGTTCAAGTCTATTTCAAGATATGTAGGTATAGGCATTTATTTATGCTTTGTGAATATCACCCAAGGACTTCATCAAAAAGAACAAGAACTGAAAATACGGGAGCGAACACGGAAAGGAACCTCAAACGCAAAAGCAACAGCGAGAGGCAAAGCAGATAATTCTGGAAAGGTCTGACGCATTTTCTTCCATCAACTGGGAGAAAAATGAAAAGACGGGTGCGTCCTACTGAGAAAGTTCAAAATACCACGAAGAGCCCAGAGAACTAGATGAGCTGCAAGTATCGTTGATCGATCAGATTCCGACAGCAAAATTACGGCCGACATGTGGCTCTGAGTGGAAGCGTGGAAGCGGGGATACAGTAAAGTGCTTTCAATTTAATTTATCACACCTCCAAAATGCTATAAAATATTTATTTTTTAAGATAAAAGGTCGAACAAAAAAATGAATTGTAGAGTTTTTTGTAAAGTTTTGCGCTATAGAGTTAATTATTCTCCAAACTGTCAAATGTCAAAATTATTGATATGACCTACTTTTTTTGAATGGCACGCCCTATATATCATTGGATATCTGAAAAGTCTTTTTTTTCTGAGTACGAATATATAGCACACATGTCCTTTTTATTCAATAGTTTAGCGCAAATTGGTATAAATATGATTTAAATTGTAATTTTTCAGCATGAACATAGACGAGTTTATTCATTTGTTTTCAATGTTTCCAATAATTGTCATGGTTGCATTGTAAAATGTTATACGTTGATAATGTTCCTTTACAGTGAGTTGATAAAAATTAATAACTTACTTCTTGATTTTAGTAATTCATTAAAATGTTGTATTTACTAACAGGAAAATCTTCTATATCATTGAAATTGAATTCTACTCAATAGTTTAGAGAAAATTGTGCTATATGTGCAAGTGTGCTATATTTTCGTGATGAAAAAATAGATGCATTTCTGAATATGTGATGATATATAGGGTGTGCCATTTAAAAAAAGTAAGTTATGTCAATAATTTTGACATTTGTCAGTTTAGAAGATATTTGCACAAAACTTTATGAAAAACCCTACAATTGCTTTTTTTGTTCGTCCTTCGCTAGCTCACAAAATAAATATTATACAGCCTTTTGAAAGTGTGACAAATTTAATTGAAAGTACTGTACTTCATACTGGAGCTGGATAAGCAGAACAGCAACGGAGAAGTTAACTTCGACGAGACATCCAGTACCGTTGAAATCTGGGAGTCCATTCTCGGAGCTGCCTTGAAACCTAACCTTACCTAGCCTAACATAAAAACATAACCCAATCTCAGAATATGTACCTAATCAAAACATGAAAAAAACATTAGATATCCTGAAGCAAGAAACCCTAGAGGGGTAGGGGTTAGATTAGGCCCAGTGGCTTTCATTCCCGACATCCACTCTAGTGATTATTGAGAACACCACCTTGTGCCGTAGTCGCCCTCAAAGTTTTTTGAGTGCTTGCAATTGATTTTATCACAGCCTAACTGAGTTTTATTAGCCTTAAGGTGTCACACCTATACCTGAACAGAAAAATTTTCCAGCTCACCCTAAAACCTGTCACCTCGGCAGAAGCCCTAACTCATAACCCAAACGAACCTTATCTAACCCAAATCTTGACCATGGGGCCACAACTCCAACTATTCATAATAATACATTTATCACCAACCCAATTATTCTACATCTACACCTAAACATAAACTTAAAAATAACAATAGGGTTGATAAAGGCAACATGGTAGGTAACAAGTACCGATTCTTCCCCATGTGCTAAAGAAAAAGTATAATGAACTTTAATTTAAACAAAGAAAATACATAGGTATGTACTTATGAAAATAAACATAGTTATAAAATAATGAATAACAAATCAGAACCTTAATTTGAGAACACTGAGACCTGAACAATATTCTTTACATTTTGTCTTAAAATATTTATTTGAGAAACTTGAATCGCAAGTACCTAGTTCGGTGCAGGCGGCAATATTATGAATAATATGTTCGAAATGAAAACTTCCTATGCCTTGGAATAATTAGATTATTACGATGGCGTAGATTCTATGAATGACACTTCGATAAGACGGTTGGTCATGTGAATACGATGGTAACCCGGATTTCAAGATCATGAAGTTAAAACATGCCTTGTGCAGGTTCCTTCTGCTATCCATATTTAACCACATTGCATCGCACATCTTATGCGATATTTTGTTTGGTCTTCGAATTTTGTAGATCAGTCTTAAATAGCTGTGTTGGGTTTTCTGGATCCATTTGTTTGTTATTTGCAAGCAGGGCCCATACACTATACATCACAGTAGTTGAAATGTGATAGTACTAGCGCCTCACATAGCTCTTTTTTCATTTCTTTATCAAGAAATCTCCTTTGCGAGTTAATAATTAATAATGCAAAATACGCTTTTTTCTGAATACTTGTTATGTGCTCTTTGAAGCGTATGTTCTGATCTAATATCAATCCTAACTTTTCACAAGTATCAGTGAACTAGATTGGTACAGAACCAATTTTGAGATTGAGCTCATTGAGAACGTTTCTTCTAAGCTTTCTTGGTTCAAAGAGTAGAGCACATGTCTTATCAGAGTCAAGACTGAGTAGGTGTTCCTGAGATGTTTCAGGTTCGCTTCCAAATCACTGTTGACATTATTTGACACTTCGCGAGTTCGAAAGACAGATAGAACTGTGTATCATATGCATACATATGGTAGCTCCAAAATTTCAAACATGCTTCAAATTCCGATGTGAATATCGTGAATAGCAGTGGCCCGAGGATGCTACCTTCTGGTAGTTCCTGTATCCAAAAATGACTTGATCAATGCAACCTGGTCAAAGCCTGAACAGTGAGAATCAGCAACTCATGATTCACCAGATCGAAGGCTTTGGAATAATCAAGCAAAATTAGAGCATACATCTTATTGCAGTCAAGAGAATGAAATATATCATTCAACACACATGATAGAGCAAATGCAAATGAATATCTTTGTCGAAATCCAGATTGTTTCTCTTGGAGTGCTTCAAGCTTGGTCAGAAATTCTCGCACTTGAGTTTACAGTATTTTTGAGATAGTAGGCAGAATACTTATACATCTAAGTTGTTCTGGGGATTGTGGATCTTTCACTTTTGGCAATGGGAGTATCAGAGCATGTTTCAAGGATTTATGGAAGTACTGTTGGGATATGCATTCATTTATTATATGAGTGATGCAAAGGGCAACATACGATCAGCATTGTGAGGTTAATTTTGTCGTTGCCACAAGCATTTCTGTGGATGTTTTTTCATTATTTCACAAATCTCAGTTTCAGATATTGTTCTCAATTTAAATCTTACCTCACAGGCAGAAAACGAGTTCAACATGTGAAGCGCCCATGCCTACGCGAGCCTTGGTTCATCTCCTAAAACCTTACAGGGGAAACCATTGTCATACCCTCAATCCCTACCCAAACCTAATATTTTACTTGCCAGCATCCCAACCATACAACTCGCCAACCAACTTTATATTCCCAAAACCTCCTAAAATGAAATTTCGAGTATTAATTACCCAAACAAGAACGCTATCCAACCACGTTAGCGCTGTCTCAGAAACAAATCGAATATCAAATTGAACTTGGAACAAGACAAGCACCAATAGAAACAATAGAAAAAATGCAAATAGACGATTCAGCCTCGAAAATAAAAAAAACCATAAACACATCGGTCAAAAAGAGCTGCTCAAAATCAAAAATAACAAAAACATCTAACTCCAACCATCAGGGACCTTGAAACTCCTCGAAGAAAAGCGAGAGAGGACTGATCGAACAACAGAAAGTTTCTAAACTCTAAACAAAGAAGTGAAAGAAGAAATCAGAAAGGACAATAGAAATTATACCAACCAATTAATGAAGGATACAATAAGAGATGTCTCCAACGTGAAAGTACTTGAAAAAATAGAATCGAGAGGCAGAACAAAAATAATAAAAATAAAAAACGAGAGAAACGTGGTCGTTCAACACAGAAAAAAAATAAGCCAAGCCATTGAAGAATTCTACACCAAGCTATACTCGTCACACACAAAACAACAAGTAACTGAAAGAAATACACTAGATACAGGCTCAGAGAAAATACCGGAATAAACAAAATCCGATATAAGAATGGCTCTCAACCAATTGAAAAACAATATATGCGCAGAGCAGGGCAAAATTACAAAGTCAGGGACATTGAGGACAAGATAGCGAAGATGAAATGGCGATGGCCTGGCCACATAGCCAGATATGATGGCAACAGAGTTACACGAAGAATCCTAGAATGGAGACCAGGGGAGGCAACAAGTAGCATGAGAAGATCCCAAAAAAGATGGGGAACGAAGGGCTGTGGCGGGCAAGTGGATGAGATTGGCGAAGAATAGAGAAAGATAAAAATAATTAGGATAGACCTACATCCAAAAATGAATGGAAAGAGGTTGACAAAATAGTTATTTTCCTAACAAGTTCGCAAAGTGATGCTTTCCCGCACGCAAAAGCAGTTAGACGAACGACGCGAAGCGGAGTTCGGATATGCTTTAAGGGCGGGAAAGACACTTTGCGAACTTGTTAGGAACAATATTTTTTCTACGAGCGTTCACAGATTAGACACGAAAACTTTAGATAATATATTATTTGAACACACTTAAAAACATAGAACTTGAGAATAATGATTATTTATGCTTAAAAATATATTTATATTGAAAGATCAGTTTGTGGCGGCAGCTGGAAATTGGATAATATGGGTTAAAAAAAAATTGATTTATTTTATATTTGAAATGCAATTGCATGTCCGATCACTGTTCATAAAATTTCCTCTTTTGTCGCCTTATTCCCTGCTATTGGCAACACTGTTTTGATTTGACATGACAATCTAGACAGCTGCAGTCAGTCTTCGTTTAATCGTTTATACTTTTATAAATTTGATTGTCCGTTTTTCGTTTGTTTGTATCATAGAAATAACACTTATTTCTATGGATTGTATACATGATCCGGTTTTTTTGATGCCAGTATTCAGCTCAGATCTTTCGAATATTTCCGATAAACACAGTAGTTTGAACCAAAATCAAGCAAGAACAACTCACAAATGCCGATTGAAAGTCGTCATTATCAATGTTTGTTTACGTTACTGGCGAATGCGTTTTTAACGCAAAAAAAGAATTGTGTGTTTCATTTTGATTTTGACTGAAAAGGGAAAAGTAACAAGAACATTATTTTGTAAATTACAAAGTGCATAATCTACAGTTTGGTTGGTATGGAAACGAAGTTTAAAACAACAAATTGGTGGGTAGTTATTTGACATTTGAGTGCGGGAAAAATTTTTCCCGCACTAGTGCGGGAAAAGGTTACTTTGCACACGCAAATGAGTGTGCGAAGTGGCTACTTTGCGCACGCTCGTAGAAAAAAGAAGTTTCCAATTCTCCGAAAATCGCAAATGACAAAACGGCAGGTGACCTTCAAAGCATCAGAGATTGAGTACAAATTGGATGTCTTCCACAGGTGAAGTTTGCTCACTCACGCCATATACTCAAAAGGCCCTTCTATCTTTTGAACCATTTGATATATGCAAACGAAATTTAGACACACCATATGTGAGGACGTTCCGCATTTTTTGACATAGTAGTGAAAGCTGAAAATGACAAAATGACAGCTGGGCGCCATTTTGAATGAAAAAATCACATGGAAAGGGGATCGAGTGATATCCGTTCAAAGGGCCTTCAACCTTTGACCCTGATGACAACTGCCGAGTTTCTAGCCTCTGCTATCATTCCTGTTGATATGATGTGTCATTTTTTTTTTTCGTTTTTTTTAATTAATACTCGATCTTTTTGACGAGGATGCGTTTCACAAAAAAAAGTTGGGGTGAAAAAAATCCTCGTCAACAAGATTGAGTAATAGCTCATTTTGAAGACCTTCTGTACCTCATCATATCCTCTTAGTTTGGAGAAGTCAACTCTTGCGGGGAATTATTTATTAGGTGACTAAAATGAAAAAAATAAAATAAACGCTGTCATATCCACAGTAAACTCGTAAACAGGGTCAAAGGGCCTTCAAAATAAGGTATATATCACTCGACCCCTCTGCTCATTTGATTTTTTCATCAAAATGTCGCCCAGCTGTTATTTTGACATTTTCAGCTGTCACTGAAAATGCAGAACGTCCTCACATATGTTGTGACCAAATTTCGTTTGCATATATAGGACGGTTCAAAAGTTAGAAGGAGGAGGGGACCTTTAAGAGCCGCACTGTATGATCAAGTTATATTTTCTACATTCAATACACTTGACCTCAACTCTCCATTTTCTTTCCGAAGCTCCGAATTATCTCTCTTCAGCTCTTCCAACTCGCCAGTTAACCCACTTCTGATTACTCTAATTTCAGATCTGATTTCGTTTGCAGAGTTGCTACAATGAAGCCTTGTAACAGATTGAATACGTCTTTGGTCGGAACGAATGATGATTCTGCCATCTCAATATAAAACCCTGTACTCATTCAATTTAGGCGATCAGCGGTGTAACATGCAGTCCAAGTTGGAGGTTTTAAAACAAAATCAAAAGAGATGAGATTTAGAAAAAGGATTAACAACAGAGGACTCACGCTTCTCGCCCTGGGGCCCAATCCTCAAGTAAGAGAAAAACGCCCCCTCAAAATTGATAGCAGGGAGAATATTTTTGAGGGAGCAGACGAGTTCCCATCGCATGTCTTTCTTCATCCCTCCCTTTCCCAGACTTTTGCTATTCTTGAAACGTGAGAGGTTATAGTTCAGTGGAACTGTCAAATTTCCACTTGCCGAACGGGAATCATATGCTACCATCTCATAGTCACGCTCACGCCAAATTCCACATCCATGTCGTGAAAAAGTACAGTCAGGTAGGGGTACTTCGGTGGTTGAGTCAATTTTGCGTACTGGCATACAAAAACGGCAATCAATGCAATCATGTCTTCAAACATTTCTTACCGTCTGTGCTTAAAATATGTCCATGTTGTTGTGAGTTGATGTGTTACCACATCTACGTCCGTGTATGCCCCATTTAGGTGGAGACCCATACCAAATGACAAACTACCGACCAATTTCCCTTTTAAGTAACTTCTCAAAATTATGGGAAAAATGTTTGAAAAAGCGCCTGGTTGATTTTTTTGATTCCCAAGACGTTATTTTTAATGAGCAATTTGGTTTTAGACCAAACAGGAGCATAGAAGATGCGATTTTTTTTTGGTTCCACAAAACTATTTCAGAAATGCAACAGAATAAAAAATGCCTCACTGTATATATGGACTTTGCTAAAGCCTTTGACACGGTATCCCATTCTCTGCTGTTAGGGAAATTGGAATGCGTTGGAGTAAGAGGTCGTGCGCTCGAACTTTTTCGGTTTTACCTAGAAAACCGATTACAAAAGGTAAGATGTAATGATACCCTGAGTAATGGAATGAGTGTGAGTTCTGGAGTTCCTCAAGGAACGGTCCTAGGACCCATTCTATTCCTGATATATATTGATGAATTAGGAACACTAGTGGAAAATGGCACAGTTATATGCTACGCTGATGATACTGCAGTTACTTTTACAGACGACAGTTGGGACGGTGTGTTCTTGAAGGCAGAAGAAGGTCTAGGCGTGATTTATGATTGGATAAGCGATAATAAAATTAGTCTGAATATATCGAAGACCCAATTTATAACATTCTCTTTGACAGCTGCCGACCAACCAAAATGAAACGTTATTAAAATGCATGTCCCATCGTGTAAACTATTGAAAAATGATATCTGCACCTGTCCATGCATATGGAAAACTAATAAAATTAAATATCTAGGCATATACATCGATCTACGCTGGAATGAACATGCCATCGAAACGTCAAAAAAACTGAGAAAGCTGTACTATAAATTTTACCAACTGAGGAACATTTTGGATGAAAATACAATTAAAATAGTATACAACTCACTAGTTGAGTCAATTTTAAGGTATTGCATAGTAATTTGGGGAGGTATTAGAAACAATGCTTTACAAATTTTGAAAGTTTGCCATAACAAAGTTTAAAAAATTATACTACGCAAAAACAATCAGTATCCTACAGCCGATCTATTTTCGGAATTTGAAGTTTTGAACTTTAGAGGATTGTTTCTATGTGCAAGCCTTCTTTTTTATAAAAAAATTGAACATATCTTTGTAGAACTAGACCATCAATATAACACTCGGTCTAAAAAAAACAAAGATGTACAGTCACATTTTTTCAATAGGTCACATTTACAAAGAAACATATTATTTTCTCTTCCAAAGACCCTTACATTGCTACCCTTATCTGAAAATAAAAATTGAACAACATAGGTGCACCAATAAGTTAAACTGCGAAATAAAAAAATTCATCATTCATAACTATGACCACTTGAGGGTATTAATTAATTCGTAAAATTATACAATACCTACATATCACGCACGCTCGTCGCCCCTCTCTCGCTCCCTTTATTAAATTTTAAATTTTATTAAATTTTGTAGACATTTATATTTTGCTTTATTTTAGTGGGTGTAGAATCTCAAATACAGACCAATTAATGGCCTAGCGAGACTATACACCCCATAGTAGACTAGTAGAACTATCATTGTTATATTTTAGAACTATGATTGTTATTTTAAATGTCTAAATATGGTAATATATTGATTGATTGATTGATTGATTGATTTCACAAAAAAACACAGATTCTCACCAACGATAATGTCTGGTTTATATTCAATTCCATTTCGAAGTTGAACTGTCAAATTTCCACTTGGCAAACGAGAGCAGCTGCATTGAATTTGATCTAAGCGTGACTTTGAACACAAATCCAAAGTAGATGAGAGCATATAATTCTCTTTGTCAAGCGGAAATCTGACAGTTCCAATAAGAGAATAAATTGAATGTAGACCATATAACATTGAACATCACGCCAGCGCTGCGTTCGAATATTTATCCAAATAACAAAAACTTAACACCCAGCCTGGCCCAACTCTAATATATACAAATTCAACACCAACAAACAACCCCCTAGAAACCTAATCAAGATTCGAGTAGCAAGATATGAAAATAAATCAAAAAGAAAAATAATTGTTGACGTGACTTGCACTTGTTTATTCCTCACACGCATTTTCATAAATATCCACGGTAACACATTTGTTAAGGTGTTGGAGTTCTTCCAACGATCCTCGGATCAAATTTCACACAAATAAAAAAAAATCGGGACGCGTCCTTGAAAAATTACCTCTTGTACCGCTAGAAGTTGACAAAATGAGATCTTACATTTTTCTCCTGTCCTTTTAGTTTTTTCAATCGGAAATTAGGATCAATATAGACATCAGCTTGGTTACCCCAAGAAGAAATATCCAGACTGCTCAATGAACTTATCAAGGCTTCCCCGATATTGTTTGCCTTATTATTTGTTGTTTGTTTACGCCAAAGCTATTAGAAAGGGACACTTCACTAATGACTGTAGATCAACATTATTGTAATGTTTATTATAAGAGAGGTTGTTGAATTTGCAAGTTGATCAGGGTCAGGGAGAAAAATCTAGAGGATCAGAATCAACAGATAAGCATCAATGAAGAATATCAAACCCGTTCAGACAATTCTCAAGGTCTGCGCTGAAATATCAGGCATAATTTCCAACGCCCAACAAGTGTATACACACGGGGAGCCCCTCTCGCGTTCTTCCGATGGGGAGCTTTCGATCCCCCACAGTGCGCGCGCTTCAGCCTTACCCGGCCATCCATGGTGTACCTACTTGTTACACCGGAGTTCAGAGTTGGTCGCGACGCTTTCTGGCATACGGATTTCCCAACGCGAAATCGGAACTCCGACTCGTGTTTCGCGGAATATTTGAATCTGATATGCTGTGGTGAGATGGACTTGTGATGAGTGGATGTTGGGAACTTTGAACGCGAAATTTTCGAAAAGTTGGATTCAGTGATTGGATTTCGCAGGTATTTTGATGATCTGTTCTAGAGATTGGGGGAAATTGATTGTATTGATTATACAGGTGATCACTTAAAAGCCAGAATCAACTCGCTGATAAATTGCCAGTGATCCATCTTTTCCTCGTTTTTCCTTTCAATGTCTTTATCGGAAAGAATCGATCATCCAGACATAAATCCCATAAAGCCTTCCTGATATTTTTATAAATCAGCGGAGAATTGATTCTTAGAATATTATATTGCCAAACCTGGTAATAAATGAAATTTGATGACCTTACCACATTTTTCATTTTTCAACCGATACGATCTTTATTTCTGTGGTAACCAAGCCGAAGTATGAAAGTCCGTTTTCGATTTCGAGATCTTTTTTGACGATGAAACACTTCACTTGGCCCAATAACTTATGCAACAGTTGACACGATTCCTACTGTGCTGCAACAAGTGAGGGTATGAAATAAATGGGTTTTATGGCTAAGCTCAGCTACAGACTGTAGGAAAATGAAAAAGAAATGATTGGATAAAGGATACTTTTTCTGTCTAGAACTGAATCATAACTCACTAAGAATTTATTGCTGGGCAGTGTTAAAACACTTCTGAATATTTTTTCCAAATCAACTGCGATAATTTCTTGTCGATTGTTCCCTCTCGGGGTATCACAAATACCGTTCTATCACCCTGAAAAAGTTATGAGAAACGTTGGAGAGATTTCACAAGACTGTCGAATGGTCTTTGAGATTTTTTTGAAAATTTTTGAGTCCTCAAAAGATTACGGCTCGCATTTTCTCGTTCATTTTTGACAAGTCTTCATTTTTCAAGGATGTATGCCGGATAACTGTGATACAATGATAATTTATTTAAACATTTTTTGATCATAATTCCCCACCGCTCTTGAGGGGGTAAAATGTGAAACCCCCTTGAAATTACCGCGTCACCAAAATGTAAAATCCCCGGAAACTCACCCTGTATATCTACCGCAAATTATATTTTCAGAAACTTCTTGCCTTAAGGCCAAAATACAGGGTGGTGCATTAGTGTGTGAGAGTCCATTTTCTCCCTTGTCAAAAGAGATAGGGAAAATTTTTTAGGACAAAACTTATAGGGTTCCAGCAGGGTCACATTTTAAAAATATAACTGTGTATACAGAGTGTTCTAAGAAACAATGACATCAAAAAATACACTTTTTTGAATAGCAACCCAAGCTTTTGATTAGAGATTAGGATTCAGCGTAAGATTCTACATATGATACAGTGGTTTCATTCGCCAGAACGCGCAGTGTTGTCAGGCTATGGAGGATTTACTAAAATTTAGGGAAAAAACATTATGTTGGTAAATTAGCTACAAAAACAAAAGATTTGAAATTGAATCTTCAAATATGCGTATTTTTCAATATAAGGGTCAAAAAAATTGATTTTTCGAAAAAGAATCGCCATAATTTATATAGGGTGTTTTCTACAGCAGGCCCAACCTAGCGAATTTAGAGACAAAGAAACTCAATTTTTTCAAATTGAAATTCCTGTGTGCTGTTATCTAGTTTTGTTAAGCACTCAAAACACTGCAACTTTGCCATTAGAACACATGTCATGAAATTAATCGTTATCTTGCAATCTTTGATTATGTCAAAATAGTACCACTTAATTGGGATTTCTAGTTCATTCTCCGTACAACACACGTGACGAAATTATTGATGTTAAACGGAAAGGCTGGCACAGAACCGTAATAAATGTCTAGAGTTACATCCATGTGGAGGGCACTACTCACATGGATGTAACTCTAGACATTTATTACGGTTCTGTGCCAGCCTTTCCGTTCAAGTGTTCTAATGGCAAAGTTGCAATATTTTGAGTGCTTAACCAAACTAGATATCAGCACACAGGGTGTTCCATTTGAAAAAATTGTGTATTTTCTGATGCCACGGTTTCCTAGAACACTCTGTATACACAGTGATATTTTTAAATTGTGATCCTGCTAGAACCCTATAAGTTTTGTGTTGAAAATTTTTTCCTATCTCTCTTGACAAGGGAGAAAATGGACTTCGACACACTGATGCGCCACCCTGTATACTATCTAGTGAAGAAGTTCTTCTTGTGTAGGGTTTCTCTTTGGAGTTTTTTTTTATTTTTATATTTTTCGAAAAAAAAATATATTTTTTTTATCATTCTCTATCTGTGTTTGTCCTCCCCCATGTACAAAACAATGCCAACCACATTCTGGAAATCTATACGATTCCTGAATATTCAAATTATCATAAGGCTATATCGTTGGTATCTAAACTTATACCCGTAATAAGTCCCAAAGCCACTTATTTCCAAAGTTTTAAGTAAAAACACAACAAATCAAACTAAAACATTAAAGTTATGATATTTGGTTGGTATGAGGACTGGTGACATATGAATGTTTGGCTATGAAATGTCCGCCATTCGTTATACAGGGTATTTATTATAATAGTCCAAACTTTCCGATTTTCAAAACAAACCTCGTTGTTCAAGTAAATGACTTCATAAGGAACATAAGGGGAGAGTGGAATCGCAAAACATCCCTTATGTTATGTGAGTGGAATGGAAAACAGTTTTTGTCTAATTTTCTTTCTTGAAAGTCCTCTCTTCAGATCTACGGTTACCAAATTCAATAATATGATGATAACTTGGAGTTTAATAACATCAAGTGAATGATTTTTCCACAATATTCAAGGAACATCTAGCATATTTTTCATCGTTATTGGTCTTTTACACCAAGAAGTTGATAAATCACTTTTTATCACAATCCGACAACGCTGGAACTACCGAAATATTTGGATGCTTTGACAGATACCTACGTGCTTTTATTTTTTATCGGAACTGATTGAGATTTTGATTGACATAATCAAATTAAACACATCTTACTGGTTAAAATGTCAAGATGGCATATCTTCCTGTTTGTCTATCGTTTTTTTGAATATGGTATTTTTTTTACTTGGAAAATTTAATTTGATTGTGATGAAGTTCCAAAATTTCTTTTACCTTGTTTCCATTCAATTCCTTTATTTTGTTATGTCAATTTTCTCATCCAAACCTCGCATCTTAATTCACTCTCTAAACATTTTCCGAAAAACAAATTCATGCCGAATCTCTCACTTATGTGGGGAAAGATTTGCTTCTACCTGGTAAAAATTAATTTTGGAATCGAGAACACTTGATCGTCAGCGGCGACCCGTAACGACCACGAACCAAGCTTACCTCGTGAGTTTCAATTAATCAACAGGAAAGGGGAAAATTCCGATTTCCTATTTTTCTTATCTCAGTCATACCTGATATTGGTCCTAGTCACGGTGTGGAACGACGCCGTGAAAAAATAACTGATTTTTGGGGTTCTCCGGAAAGCCTTTCTTTAATTTCAGAGGGTTTTTGTACTTCATTTCATCAACGTAGATGAAGGCAAAGAAAGAGAGTTCCGAAATTTTGTCAACAAAAGTCTCCTGTGATTGCATCGCTTTTTCTTCAGAACATCGCGCCGTTTCCGTCATATTTTCACGACTTCTTTTTCGCGTACTGAGTCGACCGTATCTCACATTATTTCCGGATTCAAAAACAATCCTTTCCTACCAATATCTCGTAGACCCTTTTTCGAATACGTTTCTGGACATTTTCACCATTTTTCCGTTTTTAAATTTTCGTTCGTACTCTCTTTCACCGTTAAACCGTTTATATGTATTATTTTGGAATTTTTTATTATTTTGTGGTTGGTTTCCCATTAATTTTCTGGTCAGAAAAACCAGTGATTGTAACTGACGAGAAATAGACTGTTTCTCTTTTCTTTCGCCAGTGTTTAGGCCAAATGTTCAGTAGTCCTTTTCAGAGTGCAAATTTCTACCATCACGCTGTGGGTTCTCTACCACATGGATTCCGAGAGTGGCGCTCGAGTTTTCTGTAGAAATTGAACTGGAATCTTCAGCATATTTTCTTATTGGATAAAAATTGTTGAAACCTGTTATATCTGCTTTATTTGGAGTTTAGATGCTGTGAAAGTCACAATTTCGTCGTTCATTTCAAAACAAGAGAAATAAGTATTATACGAATGAGAAATTATTGAGACGTTAAAGCGAAACTAAAAAACTTATCAGATAGGTACCGTTTGGCAGCAACGTTTTTATTATTATTTTTTATTTTTAAAGGTTTTTTTTTAAATAAATATGAAACAATAAAACAACAAATACAACTCTCTCTTATCATTTGAGAATCAAACACAAAAAGTGAATAAAGTCGAAACAGAACAAAGATTTCAAAATTGATGATGGAGTAGCTTACCCTAACATACCGCACCACCATAAAATATGCTGAACCTCATGGAACTTTGTTATCTCCCAAATATCTGGAAAACGGCAAATATTACTTTCAAACCTAAACACCACAGATTCCCTTTATACGGCAGTCACGGACTTATATCCCTTCTCAAGTGCGTGGGAAAAACTTCTGAAAACACTCATCTGATCAAACTTTAAATCATCCACATCAGTTTGAATCGTTCGGCATACTATGGAGCTTTAGATTGTCAAAGTTGTTGAGGGCCTCATGAAAGGGATGCAGACCCGGTTATTTTCTTGGGTTGAAGCCTTTGACGTGGAAAAGGCCTTCGACAATGAAAGGATCCAGATTTTCACATCTGCTGAGAAAAATATTAAATTTGCTTTCTGACTAGTTTTAGCTGAAAATCAAAATAGATCCTCATCAACACAAAATCTTATCAAGATTAGATGAGCCTCATATTTTATATCTTTTTAATACTTGTTTGTTATAGGAACCTCATACATATAGCTACATCAAAGTCTACTTTTATTTCAAAAAATTTACTTTCTCTTAAAATTTTTCATTTATTTATCAATCAATTATTTCGTTATATTTTGTAATCCTTTGTAATCCAGGTTTGAAATTTGTTTTCGTTTTTTCGAATTTTCATATTCATATTGATTTTTTTGTGCAATAAAGTTGAGGGTCACATAAATCCCAAATAATGTGAATGAATAAATGATAGTATTGAGCTTAAATCTTCGTGCATCCCTATTCATTAATTATTATCTGCATGTACGCCCACCATCCTGAATAAAATACACAAAGGGACATTATTATTGAAAAACAATTTTCAAATCCTAAAATAATTTTACACAAATAACATACGTTAACTGTTGCACTCGAATAACGTCAATAATCAACAAAATTGATTCCTTTGTAAACTCACAAAGTTATATGACCATTTAACATTTTGATATAAAATACGTTGATCATACTTGCCCATAGTAATGGTAATTAATGATCTTTACAAAAAGTTGTTGCCAAATTTACTACACGTCAAACTAATCTCTCAGGTAATCGGATCAAATCAAACTTGGTGAACCGTAATTTCATGTTCGACGCTATTACTGGTGGAGTGTGGTTGATCAGATTGAGGTTTTCCTCAATACCGAGAAAATCGATTTTAACTTTGAGAATTACATAAATGAAGATTGTTTTGAAGATTTATTGGTTCACACTGGAAAACAGGACATCTTCAGTATTGCTAAAACACCGAGGTTTTTATGGATAATTTGACCACATTCTTATATTTTTGATTTTTTTTTATACAGCAACAACAACAACAACAAAAACAACAGCAACACGTGTCACGTAAAATAAACCAATACATGTGACCTGTTCAATCGTTCCGGTATGTCTTAATTAGTTTATGTTATGATATGGAAGAAAACTACGCATTTAAAGCCGTTGGGGAGTACGGACCATGAATGGCTGGCCTTATCTGACCTCTTTATCCCCCAGAAAAAGAACCTTTAGGAGATGAATGATTGTCCTACACAAACATCAATACAATCATGTCATAGAAACTGGAGCAATAGGTACATTATGGCCACATTTTGAACAAACAAAAATTGTTACTGTTTTCGTTATTTTTTTTTGTTGATTTTTTTATTTATTACCAACACTGCACATTGAGTCTTCCTGTCCGTCCTAAGTAACAGTGAAGATGTTGATACATTCCCTGTACTCGTACTGTAACGAAGTTACAAAAATTTCCGGATTTTTCTGTCGTAATTTACAAATTTTCAAATTCATTTCCCGTATCTTTTTAAGTCAATCCGTATTTTTCCGTAACTCAGTCATTTATCTATCAATGGATCCCGTATTTCTTTTATAATAATGTTGACCGTGAGTTAATTAATAATCTATTAATTAAAATCTGTCCGTAATTTTCCTTCTTAGTTTTCCCGCGTCAAAACAATTAATTATTTAACCACAAACCAAACGACCGCGAGCCATTTCGCGCAAGTTTCAAGCAAGCAGTCCCCACTTTTGGATCTGAATTCGGAACGCCGAAAATTTAGTCAGTACGGGTACCGGGTGCCCAGAGACTAGCAGCACTGCATCGCGACCCGCACCTACTGACTGACCCGACCCGCTTCGAGAGCTAACCGCGACTTTTTCTAAATTCTTTTTCTTTTAATCTCCACGAGGTAAGACGTTCTGAACCCGTAAAATCTGCCGGATTTTGCTCGAAATTCTCTCAAAGTAGAGCCGCGTTAAAGTAAAATAATCAACCGGGTCGGAAATTTCAGACTTCTTCAAGTTTCGTTCAGGTGAATTTTCTTGAAACAGACTATTAATTTCGCACTGTTAAACTATATTGTGATAGTAGGTCTGTTTTTCGAAAATTCACGGGGTTTTGTTTTGCTTGAATAACGTAATTTCAGAAAATCGAAAGTTGCCGGGTGGGATAATTTCAGATAGAAAAATTCAGTATCGCGTTTGAAACCAGATTTTAATAATTTTGACACAACATTCTTGAGATAGTTACGAGCGAACCAAACTAAATATAGAGGCGCTTCTGGAGTTACCGCGCAAGCAAGAACAGCCTTTGAACCCGTTTTTCCTCCTCGTGGAAATAACCCGTTCGCGTTAGTTTTCCCGAAACATTTTTCTCTACGTCGTTGAAAATGACTAAATTCTTCAAAACCGCTGATATTTTCTGATTAGTATTTCGCCGTGAAAACTCGACCCGTCGCTGTAAATTATCTGCGTTATACACCTAACTTTACATTTTATTTTGCCGGTTTTGGACTGCAAATTCATGTTTCATTTAGCTGTAATTCTGATTCTTCGCCGGGAAAGATTAGACTGATTTTCTCTATAAATCATCTTTTATGTGATATTTTTTTTTGATTTTTCTGTGCTGATCAAAGATCAAATCATTGTTGATTTGATTTTGTTATTTTTTTTTATTTTGACTGGTTAGGAACCAGTCCAATTGTAACAATAAGTGGGACAAATAGACTGATTGATCTATTTTCATTAACACCGTGGTTTTATTTCAAGAAAGTTCAGTAATCCATTTCAGAGCGGAAGTTTGCGGAATTTTGGAAATAACGAACGCCTGGACTTTCTTCACTGTCTAAAAGCTACCCGTTAGGCACCGTGGGCCCTCTACCACATAAATACAGGGGGTGGCGTTCGAGCATTTTTTTTAACATCAACAAATTCCCTCATCCCCGTCGGGAATCAACCCGGAAAATTTCGGGGCACGTCACAGTACACAGGGGTTTTTGGTGATTGTGATTGAGATTCCGTTGTCAATTTTTTTTCTCAAAAATGCCCTGATATCATTTTCTGAAATTTGACACCCTTTGAAGCCTCACAATTACCCATAAGTACGCCCCTGCAACAAATTTGGCGTATGCTTGCAAAGTGTTTGTCGAGACCTATCAAACAAACAAAAAATGAGAATCGGTTGATGAACAAAAATTTTACAAGGGTGGGGACACTTTAGGGTGGACATCCTGTACAAATAGGGAACTATTATATTAAAAAAAAATACAGAATGTGTTATCCACCTCACTTTATCACAGTTTATACATCTGAATAGTGAATAAACACGTGGAATCAACTAGGTTACATCCCCGAATCGCTGAATTTCGCGGCTAGAACAAGAGTTTTCGTCGAATTACTATTTGTTTTATTTTGTTTGGCTGAATTCGTGTGTATTGTAATCCTCATTTTTAACACGATCGCTCATGTGAAAATTTCATCAAGTTAACAATAATAGTTAAAATTGCATTTTTTTATCGTTGACACTGTTTTTCGCTATTAATATCTTCAAGAACTAGAATATCAAATTGATTTCTTCTACATACTTATGTGAGTTGCAATATTTATCTGCTTAAAACAATGTTTAAGTTTCGGAAATGTATGTTCTTAGTTCTAATTTCTTGGTGTTCGCTTTTATCAACAGCTATTGATTCAATACAAATCTCTTGTTTTTCTGGTTTCATTGTTTATGTCTGCATTTCATGACCTTTCTGGCTTATTCTGTATTTTATTGTTTTTATACAAATCTCTAGATTGAGTTATCAATAATTGATTTTTGATGTTTTTTCTCAGACTTGCAGAATTAGGTCACAATTCTAATAAAAAGTCTGACTGAAAAAAGAAATGCGCAACTGATTGTCTTTCTTTTTATAAGCTAGGTGCGTTAGTTATGCAGGTCTAATCCCGGTTGATTTTGTCGTGAAAGTTGGGCTTCCACTATCTTCTTTTAAAAATAAGTAGATGATGGAATCTTCAAAATGATAAATCACGTGATTCTGCCTTTTTTATGAATGTTTCACAATCTCATAAGATATGATCGTCATCTTTTCGTAATTTTTTAATCGCTTTTCTCAGGCTTCTTCATAATCTAGCGGAGCATGATTCCCATTTTTTCATGATATTTTACATGTTCCAAGTACAGGGTGATTCATTTTTAACAACAAGGGGCCAGTTCTTGTGAACTTTTTATCATAGAGACACAGGAAAAGGACTGTATAGTAATGTGCCTAAGAGAAAATGCTGGAAATATATTGCATGTTTCTATACCTCGAAAAAATTCGAGCAAACAAACTACATGTAATCAGACAAAGTAGAATGATCGGATATGTCACGTGATCTAAACAATACATATGTGACCAATTGCATCGATCTGCTTTGTCGGGTCACATGTAGTGTGTTTATATCTTCAGCAGCTCGTATCTGGATGGAGTATGGGATCGCCGAAAGAGAGCGTGACGGTTCTGTAAAACCAGAAAATTGACATATTTTTGGAATTTTTCCCATTGAACTACCAAAAAAGAATATGGAAACAGATTTGAGACGATACTCTCTACAAAATTTCCCCACGACACTTCACTCTCAGTTGTCAAACAAGCTGGCCTGAAGATTGATTTTAACAAATTGCGTATAACTTTGGAATCCCCCAACTGATTTGACTGTTCTTTAGCTTGTTTTCGAGAGGAAAAAATACTTTCTGGTGCATCTACTTGCGATTGATTTTATTAGATTAAGCCGACCTAACAAAATAAATTGTGGAAGTCAAACATACTTTTGAGTTTTTTTTTTTAATTTTCTAATGTAAACCCACTAATACAACGGAAACCTTATCGTGTTATTTGGAAAATTTCCGAGTACTCTCGTGAAGATCATTTTTCTATATTTTTTGAAATAGAATCATCAGTTATCCTTAAAAAAATACTTTTGAAACTGCGTCAGAATTGGTTTCTATTCTTGTGAGATAACGTGTTCTTTAGTTAATGTTAAGAAGGAAAACTTATAAGTGAAAATGCCAACTATTTTTCGTTTCTTTTTATACAAGCAGCTGCAGAGTGGAATAAAGTGCAACACCAGCCACATATAATGCGTTGAACAAGTAAACATCTTATTCCAACAATATTTTTAAAAAACGAAATCACCACATAGAACACGAATGCTGAAAATGCCCACCGTCGTTGACGAAGCACTCCTATCTTTTTGACACATTCAAATTTACAGGGGCTGTTTCAGAAGTTATCCTCAAGGGATTCCCGAACTCTCCATAACTCTTTTATTTCAAAAGATATGAAAAAATCATCTTTATGAATATGATAGGAAATTTTCCAGATACCACGATACAGGCATCTATTTAGTGGGTTTGCATTTGAAAGTTTCGAAAAAAAAACTCAAAAATATGTTCGATTTTGACATCTTATACGTTGTGTGGTCTGCTAAAGCGAATGAAGTTGATCCCAAGCACATGCACCAGAAAAAGCTCTTGGGCACATTAATTACAAGTTTACGAGAACAAAGTGACGTCGCTGAAAATGAATCACCCTATACATAACTACTTCTTCTAAGCATTTCTAATTGTTTAGTCTTCAAAATAATATAATTTTTTCATTTATCAGGAAAACACCAGATCATTGATGATAATGTTTTTATGGTTTGTGATTATCATCTGTTTGTTTTCTTCTGTTTCATCATGATTATTGGTTTTTTGTTCGAGGATAGACAAGTCGACATTCCCAGAGATGATTGTATTTTTTGAACACACACTCTGCTTTTATTCTAGTTTTGTTTTTCATACGAAAGCATGAAGTCTAAAAAAGAGACAAATCGACTTAGAACGGGAATCAATTTTTTTTTGGCTTTGCAGAGGATAAAAATAAGGAAGCGATATCCGGAAGGGAAAAACGAAGATAGCACGGCTTATTCTAAAAAGTTCGGAAGAATATCGATAAAGTGCTTATCAAGAAATTGAAGCAGTTGAAAAATTAAAATTGTTGTAAAAAGTTAGGAAAGTAATGGAGCAAACTCGACAGAAATCTCGAGCTCTCCATTGTTACGAAAAATTGTTTACTTGATCTCGGGAAGCATTTCTACTTCATTGTAAATATGTATAAGGAGAAATCCGATATTAAAGATCGATAGGACTAGGTTATAATATGCTTCGTCTCACTTATAATTTACAACATAATAAGCCTGTTGATTGGTATACGTACATCGCATGGTGGTTGATTATTGTGATTTGAAACACAGAGCATGTCGCGTGTAAGAATTATTAATTATTATGCGACACTGGACATGGTTGAGATTTCGTGTGAGATTGAAACCTGTGATATGACATTTTGAAGATTTGATAAGGATGTGATCTTGTTATAGATTTTTGCTAAATCTTGGACCGGATGTTGACACCTATACATTGCTTTATTTATTTTGGTGACAAACATACAATATAAAGAGTGGGTCATCAAAAACGTATCGCAAGGTTTTTGTTAGAATAAAGACGAAATCAACTTGCTGCGCTTTATCCAGTTTTTACGATGTTATGTTTAAAAACATTGGATGGAAGAAGAGAAATAATTATTATAATATTATTTATTTGTCTGTGTCAGAGTCAGAAAAAGGATCCTTGTACGTTTTCGGACAGTTTAACATGAGGAAAATCATTAGAAAATGTATTCGTAACCAATTTTTTGCGAGTTCAGTGCGGTATTCGTTGACAGTACTTGTTGAACCGTTCACATAAATCAATAGTTATTCATCATTAGCAAAAATATATCGAATACGTTCAATATTATGCACAAAAATCACATCAAAACAAATAAGGGTGATTAGTAATAAAGTTGAACTTTCAAACCACACCTCAAACCAACTAATTCCACAAGTTTATCGACACCAACGATGAATCATACTCGAAAGTGGAGCTCAGTTGCACTTATGATCTATGAAACCATAATGGACTTGAAAACTGTCCGGAATAAATTGTATTTTCTTTAGTGAACTAGCCGAACTTGGCTTGGTTATCGGATTAATGCAAGTTGAATTGAATTCGCCTGATAGACCCTTGAAGGCAAATTGAGTGGAATATTAATCGAATTAATTCCGGACAAAGGCTTTCTCTTTCCAGTGCACAAACAAATCAATGGCTATTTTTGGATTACAACTAGTAATCTCCAAATCTCCCACCTGATGGGAGCATAAGCTATAAAGATAAGGAACGTGAGTGCAAAAACCATTGTGTCTGGAATCGGTCCTGGGGGAGAGAAAAGTGGCAGTTTCCGGTTTAAAACAAGGGAAGAAATTTCGACAATGATGGTAGTTAATCTGATTCCACTTAAGATGTAATTTTTTGGAACGGTCGTTAGAATGGAGCTTGGGGACCATGTTGAAAAATTGTAGTGGTTGGAAGCCTTATGGGCTTTCGCATTTAGTCACAGTTTACCAAGGGTTGAATTGGTGGCAATAATATGGTGCTTGATCCTTACCTTAACTGGCAAGTTCAACTAGGATCTGTTAATCTTGAAAAAAACCTTATCATTTGCTAACAAGCTGAATTTTTATCAGTAGAGAATAAAAAGACGGTTCTCTTCTATCAACCTATTCTTATTCTTATAAAACCAAACACGGGAATTGAAAATGATCAGCCATTGTTTTCAGGCCAATTGTTACTGTAATGTAAAAACGCTGTTCTCTCATGGCAGAAAATAGAAATTATTCATTTGATCATTATTGATGTCATTTCAGACAAGTAAATTATCAAGTAACACACTAGTGTGTTATCATCCATTAGTCACTGGTCACTATGAGTTATGGACTATAACTCACGTTTCCGTGACAACCAAACAAACAACCTATTTTGACCAAAATGTGAAAAAGTCACTTTCAAGTCATTCCACCTATTTGAGCTATACTGAACGCTAAAGAACTCTTCACTTCGCAGTTTTACATGCAAAACAGCCAAGTTAAGGGTTCCTTAGTTAGTATCCCTTGAATAGGTTGGTGCGATCGGCCATAATTATCTGATAAAAAACGATTTCTTCCACTTGTTGAATAAAACATTGTATGCAACTCGTGCATTATGTTTTTCTGGTCACTTGAGAATTTATATTGAATCTTTTTCACTTATTTTCAACATAACGCACTTTTGGCAACAGCGATCATCAAGGTCTTCAACAACCAAGAAGTATCTGGATATCTTCCACAATTATAACCGAAGAAGCTGCTACATTACTAGCTGTACCACGACGACGCATAAGAGGTGACATATCTGGACTTGGAAGCGCAGAACCTCAACTTGCAAGATGGATGATACAAATAACCGCCAAACTTGGATTCTCAAGCAACTTTTCAATGAACATGTCCTGTATCGTTGTACCCAAACCGATAACCGACGCTCCCAAGTGAGGAGATTAACGCTAACATCGATCAATAGAAAAATGATGCACTTGCTGAGCCCACGTTCCACCGACCAGGGCCAATCGATATCATATTGTGTGCTAAGGAATATGAAGCATCGTCACAAAGGCATGCTGAGAGTTGAAGAAAGACTCAAAAAATCGCATCTGCCATACGACAAAAAGCATCCGAAAATCATACCCAGCAATAGTCATCTGACCACACTCATTATCCTTGACGCCCACCATCAGACATTACATGGAGAAAACCAACTTACACTGGCATATATAAGAGAATCGTTTTAAATAATAGATGCCAAACGGGCTGTTGAATGGGCAATTGAAAAATATATAAAGTGCATTCGGTTCAAAGCAGCATTCTGAAGCAGTCGGCCCACTGCAAATTTGGCACAAATTTGGAAGTTGTATGCAACATGTCATCCGACTTTTTCTTGGCCGCTTCCAGACGATCCATCTCACGAAGAGAACGATGTCTTCATCTCTATAGTGACAACGGCACCAACTTCGTAGGTGCCAGTAGAATCCTTCAAAGGAAAATGGTCGCGACCTTCCAGAACTCCTAAATTCAAGATGACCTAGCATCAGTTGGGACACAATGCGGTAAAATCTATGAAGTACCACTCGCGAAGAGTGATTGGAGAAACCTGTTTGACGTACGAGAAAATTACCACACTTATACATCAGATCGAAGCCTGCTTGAATTCTCGACCACTGTATTTGATCACAAATGATCCATCTGACATCGATGTGCCAATTCCCGGGCACTTCCTTATTGGAAGGCCTATTTTTAAATCACCGAATCTAATATCCACGTCCATCACGTCCAACATAACTGCAAGAAGGAGATTAGTACAAATTATTAAAAAAGACTTCTGGAAAAAATGGACCTCCGAGTATTTACATCAGCTGCAGCACCGCTACAAACGGAAAAATCAACATATCAATCCACGAGTAGGAGAACTTATGATCATCAAAGAGCAAGACATCAACTCGAGCAAATGGCCCCTTGGTAGAATAACTGAAATCCACCCTTCTCAAGACGATGTCACTGTGAATGACTCAGAGGAAAATATAAGGAGATCCGAGCGAAGCCAAATAGTCCACTCGAAAGGATATAAAAAAGCATGAAGGCTGAGAAATACGGTATACGATATCCTCCTCCAGGACTTTACGTCGAACACATTGGTCATGCAAGAGTAGATAGGGGAACTTTCAATGTGGAACCCCGATTCAACAAGTCCAGGATTTTGAATTACGCCATTAACATTAATTCTTTGGTTCAGCAGATGTCATCTCTTTGTGAGAGGGCCAGAGAATTAGCATCTAACACGGAATGTTCATCGCTTATTCACCATCTTAAAGAGAAGCAACAAGAGGTCGAATTGATGAACAGAGGAATGCAGAACCTGATAGTAAAGTGAAGAATGCATAATTTGGAGTCAGCGATAAAGTATACACAGACATTGAAGATCTAGACAAAATATCAAAAGGAGCTGATCAAGACGGCTTATCACCAAGCAAAGTTCATGCTGGCGCCATTCAACGAAACAGGGATAAGAATCAACAACCAGGTGGAAAGGTTCAAAAAGAAGCTCGATGAAGGCATCAAAGCAATCAATGACCTGCAGACCTGATGGTTCATCGAAGCAGTGGACGGAGACAAACTCAACATACATATATTGAGTGTATATCAAATGGTGTTGAACTTGTATAGACGAAGTAACGGACTATCATCGAAAACTACTGGACCTGCATTTGAAGTAATGTCTCCATCGCACATAGAAGAAATCATAGATTCAGCCAATGAGAAACTTCCAACAAATATCAAGATAACTACTTATCCAATCCTACAAACCAAAGTTCAGCACAGCAAGGATTCCATCCATGTTTTGGAATACTTCATGATATCAGAAACAAACGAGTTCTTGCTGATCAAATCAACACCAATCCCGATAAGAATCACAAGAGAGGACTACTGGATAA
This sequence comes from Orchestes rusci, assembly GCA_958502075.1. NCBI lineage: Eukaryota > Metazoa > Arthropoda > Insecta > Coleoptera > Curculionidae > Orchestes > Orchestes rusci. The sequence continues at coordinate 16,830,043 of OY293311.1, forward strand.
TGCATGTGCCAAACGAAGTTCATTGCAGATGACTATAATACGCAATTATACTTCCAGCTTATAAAGAAAAACTTCAAAATTGCCACCAAGCGAGTTATTATGTGATTAGCTGGTGACCAAATTTGGCCTCCAGCAAACTTCATAGCAACAAGCCTGGTGGCAACGATGACGTAGGTCGAAAGTTGTTTGGTGTTTACTATACATCTGCTCACCGACTACTACCAGAAACATAGACGCTACCATCAACTGCCTCATCGACGAAATTTATCGTCGTTCACAAAATACGTCCTGCCCCTGCTCAATTCAAAGGAAGCCCTTCTTGTCCAGTACCATATGGAAACGGTTCTTCAACATGGTGTCTTCACACCCAATGCTTGCGGATGTTCATCAGTGCTGAACAGTTCAAGGCGACAATCATCTGCGATGACATTCGCGAAGATGTGTCTCTCAATAAAACAGGCATCTTGGTCATATCCCAGGTCTGTATGATCAAGACCAACAAAAACAATTCGACTCCAAAAAGAGCAGACTCAGTAACAGTCTTGGGATCCAATGGTACAACCAACTTATTTCAACATCACAGACGCTTATGCGTTCAACAAGGAACACAAGATTCTTGAATAACCAGTAATAGATGCCTCTGTATCCTTGGAAAGACTCAAAGCGGAAGAGACAGATATTCAGCACAAGCTACAAGAAACACAATGGACCAGTGTACACTATCTAGCAGTGTTCAGTAATGTGTCGTCAGTGATATTGGTTACCATCATATTGTCAGAACTCTTGGGATGTTTATGGTATCGACGTCTAAAGCATAATACAAGACCACTACATCAATTACACGGAATATCTTTGGTTACTCTCCGGGACGTCAACATCGACGATCACTCTGACTCTGATGCTTACAGCTAACAGCAGCTGACCAAGATTGCTGGCAGCAAGAATGTCTCATCTTCAGAATTATTAGTAGATTAGAATAAAATTCAATTATGACCTACATGTCTATATCGATGTACAAATCACATTACGCTAAGTGAGACAAAATAGTTTTTTATGACTATTCAATAATAGATGTATTATACATCCACTTTCTATTGGTTAATGTAACTCGTTACTCATACCAGTGACTTTTTTTTCATCACTAAATTGTTTTTAAACAATGAAATGATCTAATCTCATTACTTCACTGTTTTAGAGCCAATCAGAATATTCGACAAAATGTCAACCTTCAAATACATCATTTTGAAATAGCACATTCGACCGTCCATACTTGTTTTATAGTCATTGTCACATTGTGTCAACAACCTCACCCCGCTTCAAGTCTTGTTCTCAAAAAGTGCCGTCCATAAGGCCGGGCTGGCGCAACGTGTAAAGCGTTGGGTCAGTAAGTGGGAACCAGTCCGGTGCTGGGTTCGATCCCCAGCAATGTTAATAGACCGTGAAAAGTCGAATGCCTGGTATTTTAGCGTAACCCACGAGGCAGAGTGTAAAAGGTATAGTTGTTCTCCTTATTCACGCCGGTAACCAGGCCGGAGAGAATTGGATATTCTCGTAGGGAACGAAGAACAAAGATACACACTCGCCGGTCGGTAGATTCAACCGCGAGAGCGGCTGTTTCTCCAGTACACACTCGTAGATCAGTCTGTGCTCCGATGTGGTCGAGGACCGTGGTTCGGACTCCACGTTAAAATGTAGTGCCCATTGCAAGGAATGTGAAAACCAGTCCCCCCTCCCTACCCTACGATCCCGTCTGCCGTCTATGACGCACCTTCACATATCTATATATATACTGAGCTGGCAAATTGCCTAGCAGCAGTGCCAACCGTCCCCACAACTAAACCAAGTGCCGTCCAAATGAAATTGAATATTTCAAACGCAAACTTCATCCTCGTGAGTAATATCCACCATTTTCCGCTCGTTGAATAATATACTATTATCAAATTGTTTCACACGGGTAACGGGAATCGTATATTGTTATTCTTAACAAACATGATGTGAGTGAATGTTTTCACAGGACAGCACCGACAAGTAAATCAATGTTGAAGCTGCAAGCTCATCACATTCATTCCAGGCACGAGCTCAATCACATACTTTTCACTAATGGACTATTTTTAGTATTTATAGATGTACATATTGTATAATAAGTCAGTATCAAACCGTTCCTGGTGTTGTACTCATTACTCTCTACGTACAACAGCAAAAGTTCATCATAGTCGTCACCATTACAAGAAGGCACTGTGAACAAGTCGACAACAAAGTCACCCTCAATAACAAAGGGCTTTTTGTCACAAACCCAAAGGCAATATTCTATCAGAAAAGGTATAGTCCCTTTTCATCGAACGTCGGACGTTCATCCGAAGGAAACAGATGACACAAGCAGTCCGATCCAGTTTCCCACCAGACTCCAGCCAACACAACCTATTTTAAGGCGGTGTTGCTTCGGCTCATACATCAGTGGGGCGTGAGCCTGTCGCGCCAGTGGTTTATTTTTGAAATATTTTAATGCAGTATTTTTTGTTAACAAAAAAAACTGCTGGTCTTAGCGGTTCATAAACTATTATAAAATGCCCTATTTTTTGTTTAAAGATGAAGTTTATAAATTGGAAAATATTGGTGTCTTTAATTATTTATTTTGGGTGAAGTGGCACTTCACCTATTTCGCCTGAATAGCTGCTACAGTCAAAAATTTGTTGGTATCAGTTTTGATTTGTGCTGATATTGTTTTCTTCAAGTCTCATGTTAACCCAGAGAAAGAATTCTCTATTTTTATAAAGACGTTGACGTTTTATTCAAAGTATTTTCCTTCTACATTTTCCTCCACCGTTGCAATATTGAGATCAATCTGAATGTCGCGGATTCTCACTCAAAAAAAAACTATCACGAATAATTTTAAACTTGTATTCTGATCCTGTTGAAAATCTTTTTGTCCTCAAGAACGACATGGAACTTATGATTCAAAATAAAAAAATTAATTGTTGTGCAATATGTCCTTGATAAGCTGCGGTTCCACACCAAGGTTCGTCTCAAAACTGAGGTGTTTGTTCTTCAGTCATTGAATCCTTGTCTAGATTCTCAACCTGCAGGCACTCAAACATTGCGCGTTCATAGATCTTTCCGACCAGACTAAGAACTCTAATAAGCCCTGAGATCAATGAGCATTTAATTTATCATTGAACAAAAAACCCCATTCAAAGACGAAGTATTGCAAAATTAACACCATTCCTTAGCCTTAGAATCCAGTTCAAAACTTTCCAAAACTTCCAATTTGCATAGACGACAATTTTGCCAACTGAATGAATGATTACACAGATTTGAATAATCATCATTCTATGAAAATGAAAGCCCTTTGACAAACTAGGTAAACTCTGTTCAAGCTGAAAATAAATATACACTGGACTTCTTTGGCGGACGCCTATCAAAAAGTTTTAAGCTAATATTTATTTGGAAACTTGGATTCGTTTACGCAATCGTGGAAGTTGAGGAAATTTATATTTTATGCACTGCGGTATTCGGCAAAATATGATTTATTTTTTAATGAGCAATACAACGATTTCACCCTGGCAACAAAATATTGGAAATATGTTAACACTAAATGAAGTTGATTAATACCGAACTATGTGTGGCAGGAAATTGAATGCAATAAATTATCAGTTTCTCATTCATTTGCAACATATATTTATAGGATAGTGGAATGTGGAAATATTTGTTCCACTCAATTATTCATGTTAATTGCTTGCCTAAACAAAAAAAAATTATTGATCAATTAGAGTCTTGGCCAACAATTTAAAAAAGGTAAACCTGAAATACCCATAAAACATGAGTCAAATTAAGTATCAATCTTTTTTTATTGATATGGACGATTTTTTTAAATTTTACATACAAGTTGTCTCACTTTTTTAAAACGACTGAACAGCTTCGCTTCAGGGTTTTATATTTCTACATTTTTCCCTTACTAGGTACAAGGTACTACTCTTGTTACTTGCAATATGATAATGAACCAAATACTTGAAGATGAATAAATCATTTCACAATAAGAAAACATCGAATCAAGAGGAACAAGACCACTTTAGGTATATGATTGGATGGAATATGAATAAAGATTCTTGAAAATTCTTGGTGTGCAAATGCGCCAAGTGAATTTTCTTCACACTCAAATGTCAACTCTAATATCTACCAGTCTGTTTCCATACCATGATACTACATGTGTGTTTTAGTCAAGGTTTCTATATAAGAGGTTGCGACCTTTTACGGTCATGACGTCATTTGTGTCTACTGTAGCGCTACTGTGGCCATTTCTCGAACCATTCCATCATAAAATCAAGAATGTCATTCATCAATATCATAAACTCACTATTTATTTCCAGGTGGACGAGAGATTTTTTGCTGTCGATGGTTTTTCTTTTGTGAAATCATCCATTTACGTTTTGAAAACTGTTTATAAGTGTCTTATCCTTGGATAACACAATAATGGCAACCACAATAATGGCAACCAAAAGAGCGATAGGAAAGAATGGGGCATAAATCCGCGCATGGTACACTGGCTCTACTGTACCGTGGTAAGACCCACCCTTGCTTATAGCTCTGTTAGTTGTCTGGTGGCCGAAAATCGAGCAGCGACAAGCAGCCACGGAACTTGCAAAAGTTCAGAGGCTAGCGTGTCTCTGTGTAACGGGAGCCATGAAAACTACTCCAACACTTGCCATGGAGGCCATGCTTAACCTACCTCCTTTGAATATATATATCAAAATGGAAGCAAGAATGGGAGCATATAGACTTAGCAACACCGGGAACTGGAGCCACTCAAACTCCCAAGGACACACTAAGATAACCAGCACAGTCACGAACCACTTAGTAACAATGAGGAGTGATATCATGTTGAAAAATATCAACTTTAGCACGTCTCCCAAGACCAAGCCAATATGGGAAGAGGAAACGGTGAAACAATTCCGGATGGCTAATGGGGCAATATGGTGCACAGAAGGCTCCAAAACAAGCCGGGGAACTGGTGCCGGAATCGTAGGTGAAAATCCAAAGTGGAAAACATGTGAACCACTCGGGATGTACGCTACAGTTTTCCAGGCAGAAGTACATGCAATAAACGTATGCGTGCAAGAGAATCTAAAGAGAGGCTACAGAGGAAGGAAAATCCTTATCCCTAGTGACAGCCAAGCTGCAATCAAAACCATCTCCTGTCGGGAAACCAAATCCAATCATGGGACTGTCAGCAAAACCTTGTCACACTGGGAGTATCTAACGATGTCACTCTTGGATGGATACCAGGACACACAGGGATAGCTGGGAACGAGCGGGCGGATCTACTAGCACGCAAAGCTGCAAACACACCACTTCTGGGTCCAGAACCTGCTATTGGTATTACAAAATCCTCTGTGAGAGGTTGGCTGAACTGTTGGTCCAAAAAACAACAGAAAGCTAGATGGTGCCAATCACCAGGTCTGAAACACAGTAAATTAATGATGGCAGACGAGATCGAATCATCATTTTCTGGAAGCCTACTGAAACTCAGCAGGAATCAGCTTAGGAAAGTAACAAGTATATTAACTGGACACTGCACTCTAAGGAAACACATGCATATCATGGGTCTTTTCAACAAGGAACCCATATGTAGGCTGTGCAACGAGGAGGAGGAAACAGCCTCCCACATTGTATTCGAATGTGAAGTGCTGGCGTACTGGAGAAGAGATAATGGGGAATTCACAACCACTCCTCAAAGGACGGACAGGGAAACAGTAGAACGAGTCATAAACCTTATTCGGGCAATGGAGCTCTTCGACTGAGAGACAGGCACAGAGAAGATACAATAAGCCCAACTAGAGGCTGCGGTGTCGGGACCAACAGCTCGAAACTCGTAGCGCCTGTACTTCAGTAATCAGTAATCAGTATCCTTGGATTTGTCTATCAAATATAGTGTTTTAAAGGTAGGTGTGTCTAGAAATGATCATAATGGAGTTTGTTTACATGTGTTGTTTTACAACTGTTTATTCTATTCTACCTAAATTAAGCTTTCATTATATTTCAATAGTAGATTTCTCAGTATATTTAGGCAGGACTAATATAAACTAATAGTTAAAAAGTTATGGAAATCTGAGGGTTGATGTTTTGAATATACATATAGAAAATACTCACATTTGGAACAGTATTTTCGCTTCCTTGACCAATAATATACAATAATAATGTCCCAAAAGATAATTTTACACCTCTATTAATATTTTATTTCGATTTAAATGATAAAATTAGCAGGAAATTCAACGTTTTATCAATCATTGATCGAATGACACATGACACGACATGATGCAGTCCGATTCAATTGCATGACAGGAATGACACTCAAATGACAGAACGCGGACTGCTTCAGACCACTAGCCTCAAATGACGTCATATTTTCCCCCTTCCGTCTTTACCTCAGGCGAAGTGTGGCAACCTCTTATATAGAAACCTTGTGTTTCAGTATCATGTTACCATACCAACAAAGTTATGAATCATGCAGAAATGTTCTTGTCACTGTCACTTTCCAGTCAAAATGAAAGACATGATTCTGTTTCGCGTTTAAAAACACTTTTCGCGAATTTGTGATTTTGCAACCGATCACGATGAGGAAAAACAACGACTGGATGCAGACTGACTCTGGATAACTTTGACAGATTAATTTTATCATTGCTTCATTTGTGCGCATCGTTGCCAATTTTTTTTCACGAGGTTTTTGATATTTGGGCTAAAACATATTATTTTAAGTCTTTTGATTCTAATTTGTGCATGCTTGTGGAAAAAATATTGATCCTAAAACATGGGCAGTGTCTTTTCCGGCCTTACAGCATATTCGTCTAACTCCGTGCGGGAGAGAATCAATGAGCGCACTTGAAAATAACTATTTTCAGGTCTCAAGACACCCAGTATTTGTGTGAAGAGCTTAACTCAAAAATTATGATATAGTATTGGGTGTCAATAGTTTGTATCTGGGACGTATTCCAAATTCTGTCATGATAGAAGACCTTCCAAAACTTTGTCCACCATATACTCAATTGGATTTACATACATTTTCGCGGAACAATTTAGCCTTCAATGACAGTGTTTCAACTACTAAATTATCCTTTTTCATCCTTGAACAAAGTGCACTGTCAACTATATGGCAAATGTTTTATTTTCGACTAAATTTAACATGCAACATGTGGATGAAATTCGAGTACAGTGAAACAATGTTTTTTATCAAAACATTTATAAATGGGCTATAAAACATGAAAATATTTATTCAGCTCATTTATTGAAGCTAATACAGAAATATAATTGATGGTTATCACTCTACTGAAGCTCCCATGATATTTCTTAGATGTTTGGGAACAAATAAGGGAAGTAATTGCTCACATTAAGCTTGGAAGTAATACAATTGGGTCTAGTTGTCATGAAAATCACCACCCTGTAAATACTTAATTAGTGATAGAACGAATAATAAAGAAAATCTAATTTTATTCCACAGAATGCCCTAATAAGACGTGACAATCTCCAGCACCAGTTCTTAGCCTCAATGTACTACAGCAGTTATCTTTAATTCCTTCCATTAATTTTCTTCTACATTTTCCCTGTTCCTCATCTACCTCATTCTTGATTTATTTTCGTGTGCTAATTGGAGCCAGGTTTGTTAATAACGTTGGACTTATATGACTTATTCATTCTCCCCAAAGTCCCCGTATAAGCACACTACCAATAACCAAAGTCAACAACAAACAGGAAAGTTACATAGATTCCCATCACAAGGGAAATGTATATTTCATCGGCCATTATCTCATAACTCATTTGGGAGTGCGCCTCCGGAGAGTTATCTGGTAAACTTCCACGTCTTGAATGTCTGCTGCAGCTTGAATGTGATATAGTGGATTGTTTTTTTTGCTGTGAGCTAGTTTGATTATTATTATGGGGCGAGAACAGGAATAGTATATTACTCAACATGCTAATTATCTTTGCTGTAGTAGTTGACTGTATTCCTCTATTGCGAACTGACTTTGTCTATTGAACTATGACGATACATACATCATGTATGTATCCAAGCACATTCAAAGTTTAATTTCTGGTTTAGTCGGTCAAGTGCTGCACCTATCATGCTTATAATTAGTGTCGAAGCTATTCCGTGTCCGTTTGTCAAAACCATATTGTCTGGAGTTTCATAAATAATATTTGCAATTACAGCTGGCTTGCGTGAAAGAATTTCCTACGTTGTCGTGCCAGCTCACGAGTAAAACTACCAAACTAATTGCATAGCTGTAGTGTTAGAAACGAGAAAATATTTTTTACTGCTGATGATTTATTCAAAGCTACAGCTTCCGAGAGTATTTATTCTCAATTGCGCCTAAGAGGTTAACATATTGGGGCAACCATATCGATCCTTAAATCTCCAGTCTCTCATTATCTTTCCCAGAAAGCTTCAAGCTATAGGTATTGGAGGTTTCACTATTTCTCAAGCTTCCGCTTAGATCAGATTTACTTTGGATACGTATAAGCCATATCAGGAAAAAGGATCAAAAACGGCCGCGCTCCCATAATAATATTTCATAGTTACTCTACGAATTTTGATCAAGCAAATGGCTAGAAAAGTTTTACCGTGACTCGTGAAGTTTAATACACCGCTGCCAGAGGTGAACGTAGCACGACATTTTTCAGAATTAACGTTCAGCATTTTTCCTAGTGCTTGAGATATCTCAAGTTGACGTAACAAACGACACCATTTTTCGAGGTTTTGCATTTATCATCTTGAAACTTTCTGGTCTGTGGAATTTAGGGTATCAATATGATGTTGAGCGAAAAAACTGCCATTTCTTATAGGAAGAGTGCACATCAATTAACCTTGGAGTGCACATGTATATTGACCCAAACAAATCGGTCAGTTGTCAGGCTGCAAAGGTCGTTTCTCAACAAAGCTGATGAAGAAAAGTTCAAACAATCGTGAATCTTGTGAGAGGCCTTTTAAGGGAAATAGAACAGCTAGCTTATTCCGGGTAGAGGAGCTGTGTAAAAGTGAATAATTGTGGAGCATCACGTGGTTCAGGTAAAATAAAATAATCTATCTTCCTAAAATAATTAAAAAAAGAGCTACAACCAACCATAAAATGTGAAGACCTGCCTGGTTTCTACAAGTTTGCAAATCAAAGAACAAATAAATATAGTCGTTGTCTATTTACGAAAAATGGAAAACACTTGATAATCCAAATCGTAAAAGTCCTGTAGTAAAAATACGGAAACATTGAGGACCACAAGCCGCAACCGCACATGATCATGTCCGCTTTAGCACCAGCAACAAATACATCAAAAGTTAAATGAACCATATTCATTCATCAATAACAATGGAAAATGCCGTTGATCAAGACAATATGCGCACCAGCAAATATAAGAGAAATTCAATTGGCAATTCCACCAAACAAATCAGGTGTGAATAGGATCAGTAAATTTCAATATATGATTTTGAAGAAAACTTCTGAATTAGATTATGGGATGAATAAATGTAATTATCAAGTTCGGAGCCGATTGACTTCATTTTTGTTCATAGTACCCAAGAAAAGGACCCAAGGATATACCCAAGGTTAATTGAACAACTTTACTTGGTATGAGTGCGTTTTGATACAATAGGAAGATATTTTTTTTCGGACACGTGATCCTACAACAAATGGAACGACCCATTCTAAATTTGTTGCCAGGTTGTGAAATTAAAGTAGCATTTTATTTAGCTCTCCTGGAAAGCACTTTGTGTATTATACAGGTGCCAATGGACTTTTTCTTATGTTAAAATATTGTAGCGTCATCCTCTTTGAACATTTCGTTGTTTGAGGTGACTTAATAAGTGTTTTTTCAAAGAAGTTACAAAGATTTGTATTGGAGTATGTTTATGAATTTTGGACAATAAAAGACAATAATGAGTGTTTACCTTTTATTGTCATGCGTCACGCAATATATAAACTGTTTCACTGGTATATGAGAGCATAAAACCCGGAAGCCACTGATAAAAATGATGGCACAAAGCACTTTCTCTTAATTTTTGTCACAGATTCACAAATACAAGCTTTTTCTTTTTTTCACTGAATGAGTGCTTCACCGAATATACATATATTAGGTCTTTTGAAGGGTTTTGATTAGGTTTCAACGTATAAAAAAATCCAAATGAAAAGTTTGCAGTTTTTGAGGAGCAAACAGCAAAATCAAAACCAAACAAAATTTGAGGTTAGGAGTAGAAGGAGACGTCGCAGTGTTGCCACATTGACACAGAAATCACATGAAATTATGCTTGACAACCAAATATTGTATGATTTAGTTTTAAATGAATAAAAAAAATTTGCTCAAACTTGAATAAATAAATAGTTGATCAATTTGATTACTCGGAATATTCAATAAAAAATGTTTGATTAGTTTCTATATAACCCCACTCATCTATTTTCCGGAGTAAAACGTAAACTGTGGCGAACGTGCAGAATGCAAGCTAAATCGGAAAGCCAAGGAACGTCAGAGCGCGCCATTGAAATTGGTTTCAAATTTCCATCAAAATTTCAAACAGCTCTAGTAAATTGAAAAATTCACCAAATGACTTGAAACTCTCACAGAGTACCGTTTGAGCAATTCTAAAAGACATGTTTATATGTTTTTGTAAAATTTCGAATTCATGAAACCTCCCTATTAGTACGAAGTCACGAACTGTCAATGGGAAACCACCTTCGCCCTCAAATAATCAAATCAGTCAATCACAATAGTATATTGTACAACAAGCATGGAATGATACCCATTTCCTACGAGTATGAAGGTTTGTAGCACGAGCCGAAGGCGAGTGCAGCAATTCATACGAGTTGGAAATGGTCATTCCATGCGAGTTTTACACTATACTTTTTCCACGACTTCTTTTTTGCAATAAATTCAATGATGTTTGCAACATCTGGCGCATCAACCTTTTTTAAGATGTATTTGTTTTCCAAAATAACAGATACTTATCAGACGCTCTCATATTTTTCATGTAATATTAGAATCTTTTGTTGAAAAAAACTCTCAACTTGACGTTTCTGAGGAATCTGAAGCCACGATTCATTTGAATAATGTATAATATGAAAAAAAACTCACAAAAATGGATGATATTGAAGGAAATACATCTTACAATAATTATATCATTTGATTTTTACAGTAATTATACAATTGTTGGATTTTTACAATAATGGACAATTTGCACATTTTTTGAAAATATGAAAAATATAAGGATTAGTAAGTACTGATGCCATTGATGTTTAAAAAATCAAGCTACGACCTCTAATAACGTAGTAATCACCGATTAAAGAGCGCCAATCAGCATCCACTACGTCACAGAATACACTATCTATCGCCGTCTGACGTATTAACTGAGATGACTCTCTCTCTCTCGGAAGGGTAATATGGCTCCACCTCTTTTGCGATCATGCAGTAAAATTCGCGTCTTGTTTTTCATTTATTTAGTATATTTTTGGGTATTTCGGAAAAAAAAATTCGCTGGTGATTTTCAAATGATGTCTAGAATACGTATGTAAAATTTCAAGTCATTTGAAAATGTATGCAAATTGTCCATTAAGTAAGTATAGGTACAATTTGTTTTTAATTTATCAATAATATTGATTGTAATGTTACTACAATTATTCAAAACTATCCCAGAAGAAGGAGAACTTTTTTTCTTGGACGATAATTTCATGTTGTTTATATTTTCAATATTATTATTTGATGTGGTTGGAATAGCTAATGTTTTATTGACCCAAAAATTTTGTTGGCTATCTTATTTTGATGTATCAAAGACTTCAATATAACCCTCGGCTGCGGTTGTAGATCGCCAGCCACCATGGCGTTTCAATGTCGTGATGTCCTCACCACTATATCGACCAATATTGTAGCCGATGATCGACGGAAACAGTGGCCAGTATAGAGCTCAGGATTCTGAAGTTTTAAGTAAGAAGCAATTTCCTTTCCTATATTCCCAATTTTGTTTATGCCGATCTTTTGTACAGTGCACTTTCCTTTCTGATAATTTGGGAAAAATTTGGTGATGTTCACGTTATCGGGCCGCAAAGTTACATATTTTCTAACGATGTTTGTGTATTCCCCAGTGATAGTGTATTTCATGTAGGTTTTTGTTTTGGTATTTGGAATTTTAACCAAAATTGCGGCACCCAAATCTTCAAAATCATTGACTTCCATGTTATACATTTCATCTCTTCTGCAAGCATCCATAACTCCCATTATGAGCACAACCTGCAATGAAAAAAATCATATGTAATTGATAAATTTTATCTTAATCTGTTATCGTTAAAACATCAAAGCTTTGTCATATTTTCAACTTTATCTAGGCTATGATGTTTTAAAAACATGCAACTTGTTCATACTACTCATCATAATTAATTATGAAACTTACTTTTTCCAACAGGTAGCTAATATCAGAGGCTTCTTTTATGAAACTGTCAATTTCATCAGTGGTGAATACTTAGGATTTTTTTGGTTTATAACCATCTGATCTCCTTTTTAGAAAAGCTCTTAGTTTTGGGTACTTGCTGATGTCCACTTCATGGTTTATGCTTACCATAGTCCTCAGCATACTGTACGTTGCACATAAGGTGGAAGATTTGAATGTCTGGGATAAATGGGCGAAGTAAGCCAAGTAAGGAGGAGTAAACGAGGGAATTTTCGTCAGTTTTTCGGTTCATCTTGGTTTCTCGTGTCGATTTTTTAGTGGATAGTCATTTTTTACAGAGATCGCCGCCCGCTAAAATTACATGAGCTAATGAAAGAGCTCGACAACATTTCCTCCGAACAAGACTTACCAAGTACAATTACTATATTTCCCCCTGATAACGCGAATGGCGCGATTACTGACGATGATTCAGGGGAGGAAGATAATGTAGGCATTTACAATCTTCCTAGAAGTCGGTTGAGGGTTGAAGCGGAGATGAATTTTGAAGATCCAATAGAACCTACCGTGGAGGACTCATCAGATGAAGAGGACAATTTACCGCTATCTTGTTTCGTGCCGCTTAAAAAACTTAAAACTTTCAATTGGGATCTGGGACGAGACTTACCAGAGCCAACTAGTAGCTGGTTGTTGACATGGCTGTCCAATTACATCGCAAAAGCGGTTGGAAAATGGACCATTTCCTATTTCGGAGAACGCTGGCCCAGGGTTTATTATTATTTTTTATACACACAGGATTATTATTTATACACACAGGAAGCCATCAACCTACCAAACTCGTAAAAGAAGTAGCCATCTCCATGAAACTTCTCGCTTCGATCAAATAGATCACCTCATACTTCACGATGACAAACAACTAAAATGTGAGTTTTGTAAAAAAAAGTCAACTTTATTTGCCATAAGTGTCAAGTAGGACTTCATCCTGAGGAATGTTTTTTCCAATACCATGTTCAGAGTTGAATTTAGAGCTAGAATAACGATCTCTTTTGTTATAAAAATAAAATTTTGTCCAAATCTGGACCCTTCTTTTATTTTATTGGTATATAGACATTGATTCGGCTAAAATTCTTTTCAAAGTATCTACCATTGCTCAAAAACTATGCATCCCAAATTTTTTTACACATCTTTTTTGTGACATTTTATGTCAAAACAAAAAACAAAAAAATAGCCCAAAAAATATTTCACCAAAAAAAATTTTAGCCTTATCTGGGTTATGTGAGTCTTCCAAAAATCGTAATTTATGATCGATCAGGATCTGAATACAGAACCCACAAGAACCTTTCTCCACTGTTACTAATTCTTATTTACTTTTTCTCACAGTGACATGCTTATTTTCTTTGTACTACTCAGTGGCGTTTGGTTCAGGACTCAATTGCTTTGATTTTAAATCTATTTTTAAAAAATAAACCTGACAATAAATCAATCACAACAAAAATAAACAAAAAATAGGCAAATTGAAGTTATCGGTTATTTTCTTCATCAAAATCATCTGAAGCTCATTGGTTGAGACCACCACCATCGCTGTTCCCTGATTTTGCTTCCTTATTTCAACTCCCCGACGAGTTTGAATTTTCAAGAATACATTTTTTTTCTAATGAGAAGTGCAAGTGAGGGAGTATTCTCTGGGGAGAACTCGTCTTCCTGAAATTCAAGAATGCATCTTTCGCTTCATGTTTCATTGTCCACAATGTGTTAACTTCCCACGTGATATCTCCAAATCAAACTTGACCCTCTGATATTCACCAAACTGTCTACTATATTTACCAAAATATCACATTGACGAGCAACAGCCTGATTTCGCCATGTCCCATACACGATGATTATGTAGACATGATCTGAATTTGAATACATTAATATTTATGAGACCTTACCGTACTTTATGAAGCCAGAGGTCTCATCACAGTCTGTTCAGAACTTTGGGCTCATTATTGCTTTATCCAGTGAATTAGGATGGATGTCTAGAATGTTAGATTCAAATTAATTATCAACCACATACACATGAATATTGCCGAAAATACAATTGGTTGGTGTCTGAAACCCGCGTTTATTCGTGATTTATGACAACATTTAATTTGGTGGCCTGTCAACATTCACAGTCCAAAATAACTGATACTATAATGAAAGCGTGGTCACTTTAGTTTGATGGATTCATTGTTACTATAACCATTTTCTATTATCCGCAAACTCAGCTTAATGGGTTTTAGCGTTATCGGATCATGTACTACTATGAAGTAAATCCACTTATTTATTTAATCATAAATATTGAGCTTTTCATCCCTGGCAATCCGAACTTTTTTCATTATTCCCTAACTTTTCAATTCAATCGTCCACAACCGGGAAAAAAAGTTTTTACTTCTAAATTTCTTACCTGTAGCGAGAGGTGAAATTAGAGTTGACAAAATCAATAAATTCGTCTCGATTTCCAAGGCAGACATCTTGTCCGAAAAAACTTGTTTAAAGAGGTTTTCTGAAACGGAGCACGTATCCAAAATAAAATCTTAGGGCTCTAAGCCAACGAACATCGTAAAAGTCTGACAGGTAGTTATTTTTTATCGTAAGCATATGACACTCGTGGGGATATGGAATAGCCCATTTGCAACCATTTTTGGTAACTAGTGCATATAATTCTGTCGATTTAATGATTGTTTATGACTGGAAGCGGCTTTGAATTTGGATTTTACGAGAACAATATTTTGCGGGAACGATTATAAATAAGATTTTTTATGGTTCCATAACTTCTCAATGTATGATGGGAACTTTATGATTAAACGTATTGATCTGTTGATAAATATTATTATTAATTATGACTATTGTGTTGTCAAGCTTCATTTATTTGTCAACAAGAGCTGCCAGGCATATACTTTTCTGGTGACGTTCTTTCTGGAATGATCAAATATGAAATTTGTATGCTTATCGAGGTTGAAAAAAAATCTTCTGGTAGCTCCCAATAGATACATTTCGTCCCTTGTGGACACTTTTGGGTGAGGTCGATGTAGTTTTGCAATGCTCCAGTTGAGATTATAGTTTTGAATTAAATATACGATTTGGTATCATTTTTGAACCATATTGATTGATTTTATTTACCTCAATAAGTGCGCAATAAGTCCTCGGACCTGATCCAAGCATACAAAATAAAATCTCTTGAGAATTTTTCTTTCCAACGACATACGTCAAAGTGAAGCATGTGGTATCCGGAGTCGTTTTTGTCGATTGTTTAAGCCGCTTGAAAAATATTTTTTCTACGACTGTACGGTAATATCACCATTCGATACCAATACTCTAAAAGGACGTATCCCATGAATACAAAATTTCACAGGAGTTGGAATAAACGTATATTTTTTCAAGTTTTCGAGAAAGGTTTAATTTTTCAACTACCAAATTTTTTCAAAAATATGGTCTTCGACAAAGTGTTGTGTTTTGTTGATTATTTCATTAGATGACGAAAATAAGTCGCTTAGGTCTTATTGTAATTACAACACCTTATTGGATACGACATTTTATGTAAGTGTCATATTACCTCAATCATAACTACTGTGGTTCAAGACAAATTACACAATCATTATAATACGAAATAAAGAGTTATGTAAACCACTATTTTTATTGAAATATTATAAAAAAATTAAATAATGGAAAAAATTAAAAAATTCAACACCCTGTAGGTTTGTGACGAAGAATTTCCGGACACATGTTTATGGGAAGTTTTCTTCTTATTTCCAACAAGGGAGACTCATCCTGATTTTTTTCTCAGAAAAAATACAAGACCTTGCTTGACAATAATCCCAAAATCACATGTATTTTTTATATCGAATCCAAATATCTCGAGAATGGTGGCACTCAGCGACTTCAAACAAGTATACTCACGGCTGTTAATAATAGGAAAAATAAGTGTAGGTAGCGTCCTCTACAAGTTAGAGCCATGCTAAGATCAAATTCGAATGCAAATACTATTTAGAAAAAAGAAAAATAAAAATAAAACTTCAACACTCTGTATAGCTCTGTAATAAAGCATTTCCGGACACATGTTTATAGAAGGTTTTTTCTTATTTTCAAGCGGGAAAACTCCTCCGTGTTTTCCTTCTAAGTTTTATTTTTATTTATGTCGTCCTGTTTATTCAGTGTTCCAAACACAGACCCTTCATTCACCCAGTGCCTAACCATTCGTTCTTTTACCAAGAAATGTAATCCTGCACACTTAGTGTTTCCAATCTTCAGTTTTCAAAAAATATTCATATGAACATGAACAAAGGTTTCATGTTATTCTGGATGGATTTTTTGGATAGCTTCTTTTTCTTTCCTTGTAGCTAGTCACTAGGTACCTTCCGCTACCGATAAAAAACTCCATAGTGAAATACATACCCACTTAGTTCTAATACGACCTAACACACAACACGAACTTGAGGGTTACGTCGTTTTTAACAGAATATTTTTGAAATATGTCCTATTCAACATGTTATTCCAAATTACAATATGACGTATATGAAATGCACATTTCAACGGCAAATATTTTCATATTGTGTTACGCTATAAACAAATTACCATAACATAAAGAAACTAATAGCACTAGAATATAACTTACGTTCGATATATTGAAAAACGGACTATTTTTCCGCACTTTTCAAATTCAACACATCAACTTTGAACCGTCACTTGATAAAACAATGGGGCAAACTGTGGTATACGACCTATTCGAACTTAAAAAATCAGCTGTTTCTTTCACGACGTATTAGAATAAGCGCCAAAAAAATATTTCCAGTTGAAGGTTTCTTACGCCATGTTAGATTTAGATGAAGATCGATATTTTGGACTTATATCAATTAAAAACGCAAAATCAAGAAAGTTGTGGGATACGTCCTTTTAGAATATTGGTATCGCATTGTCCAATCGACATCGATTCGGAAACGTAGCACATTGTACAATAATTGTACGGAAATGAAACCATTCCCTAACTGTTGCCATGGAAACGAGTGCAAACTGAATGGAAATGAAATGATCTGGCACATCCACCAAAAACAAAAAGTAAACATCGATATTAATTACACAATAGTGATAATAATTAAGAGTCGTAGAAAAAGTATAGTGTACAACTCGCATGGAATGACCATTTCCTACTCGTATGAATTGCTGCACTCGCCTTCGGCTCGTGCTACGAGCCTTCATACTCGTAGGAAATGGGTATCATTCCCTGCTTGTTGCACAATATACCATATACTACAGATATGCATACGATATGATATGATATGAACTGAAGTGATTATTGCCTCATTATTATTTAAAAAAAAAATATAAACAGCTTCAATTCCATAAAAATCATCATAATATAATTATAATAATAGTCCTCGGTTGGTAAATAACGCAGAGCTGATTTAAAAAAAAAAAACAATCATTTTTTATTTTTAATGACTGGTTATGTACTATTTTTGAAAGTCAGCTTTGGGTTATTGCTTCATAAAAAAAAAAATAAAAATCAGAATCAGAATCAGAATAAGCTTTATTATCAAAAAACCAATGGTTTAACAGACAAAGCACAGTAAAAATGAAATTTGTAAAAAACAAAAAAAAGACTAAACGTACAATAACTAGAAAAAAAATAAAATTTAACCTAAAACTATTTATCATATTTAAAATAGAGCAATGATTACAATAAAGATACTACATTAAGAGAGAGTATAAATTTGACTAGTCATAAAGTTCATCTCTATAAAATTCATCCAACGTATAAAAAGCTTCATTCAAAAAAATATCACAAACAGAGGTCTTAAGCTTGGGGAATCGAGTGAGTGGTAATTTTGCAATCTGCCAGAAGAATCATTTAGGTGAGCTCATTTTGAAACAAGAAAAAGGAAATCATGAAAAAATATTGAAGGAAAAACGAACAGACTGGAACACAAAACAATAACACTGTGAAGAAAAAATAAATAAAAAGCGATAAAATGATAAAAATAATAATGGATTATGATAGTAATCTCATGATCGCTCGAAATCATGACTCTGCCATGTTTCCAACTAATTCATCACAACGAGCACGTCTCTGGAGCAGCATGAAAGTCTTACATGATTTTATAGCTCTTTGCAAAGACCTTGAAAGTGAATTTCCGACTTAAACATCCACAGTCGCTTGCAGGTGTAGTTGCTAATCGAATATCAACATTTGCATATCTTGGACGTGTACAACGTGACTAGCGTTTCAATCGACATATAACAGAACTTCTCCGACTCAAAGTGAAATTTAGATATGGAAAGTCGATTGAAACTTGTGTATTACCATTATATGATACACTTTCCATTGTTGGTCTGAAAAAGAAAGCTTCTGAGTTTAAAAAGTTGAATTGATAACTCATGCTTTGTTTTTAACGTGATATAGCGATAAAAGAATAATCTTGTCATTATTCTTATCGAAAACGAATGTGTATGTGAATGGGGTTCCTGAGATTATTTCATCTTGCTAATCCTGTTTGAATCTGTTTAGAAAAAAGTTGAGTGCATCGCGTTCCACCGTAGTTTCAAAACACATAAATCTTGACAGCTTCGATGTTCATTGAAAGGTTATCATCAAGAAATCAAAGCCAGTACATAAAATCGATATCGAATCATGAGGCCAGTGATGCGAAATATAATACGTGGTGAGATTTCAAGCTATATTAAAGCATTTTGCAATTTTCCACATCAGTCAGTTTTTATATCAGAAGTTATTGATCATAAAATAATTATTTACTGAATTTCAGAATATTGTATCAAAAGCGTCGTCTTATCAAATGGTCAAGTTTCAACACAGGGTCTATTAACTAATTAACAAACCGTTTCAAACATCCTTATTACCTCGGCCAAATTCTGGAACGGTGCCAAGTGGCTAGATAACTTGCTGACAATCTGGAATATGTGACGAATTTTCAGCACAATTCATCATTATTTTCCTTTGTGGCGGTCTGGAACTAAAAAGAGTTTACTCGTCTAGAATAAATAAATTGTCGCTGGAAAACTTCACAAATAATTTATGACTTATGAATATTTGATCGTACAACGTGACGTGAATATAAAACTTGAGGTAATAGAAATCAATTCTTCCATTAAATTCTGATCCAACTTATAGTAAATTCAGGGGCACAAAGTAAAGTCTACTGGAAATCCTCGATTCGATAGATTACGCTGTAACTACGGAGCTGAAACACAATGGGTGCTCGTGCAGTTCAGGGTGGGTTAAGAAGGGCTTAGATGTGATAGCTAGCTGCGGTTGCTTTTGAATATTAAGGTATGCAAAGGATCTATTTCCATCGAGAGTGGACTGAATCTCGGTACAAATTTGCTTCAGGCCTCTGTAACAATCATCTTCGGCAAACCAATGACTGAGGTTTGATTTCAGGATAAAGATCGGTTTAATTCAGGTGAAAATGTCGTCTCGCATATTCTCAAATCAGAATGGGTAAAGCAGAGTTTTCCACGAATGATGTGTTCTCCATCCAGAATCTTCCAGCATATTGACTGTCAGCTTCAGCCTAGTGATTTCGAGTCAATCATTGTTGATATCCTTTTTCAAGCTACGAAACTTTTCAGCTTTCAATTCGTTTTCTCTATGAGACATTTATTTTGGGTTTCTGGAAACATCTCAGAACAACATCAATATTTGGTTCATTTTGGTTTAAATCAATCATAATGACTGAGAGAACATCTGATGATGATTTTTATAGATGAAGAGTGACGTAAATGAAGTTTACTTCATAACTTGATTGTGGATGACATCCACTTTTTAAAAAGATGACTGAAACTGAAATCGATGCAAATTAAAGTCAAGATAATTATGAATATTGCATACTTCATTTGACAATAGATGCACTCCAACCAACTTATTGTTTCCATGACGTCCAATCAATACGAAATGCGATTTCTCAGCGATAACAAACCCGCAATATCTCGCGAAGACAGAGCGACTGTAGTGTATAGTAAATTGCTAGACATTGAAGCTGAAACACATGAATTATTTAGTTTGTTCGAGTGATGGGACCCATTGTACCGACATGATTCCATGTTGTCAGCTTCTATATGAGCTGTTCTATCACAATTCTGACATTTGCAATTTTATAGTTCCATAGAGTTAGATTGGTCGAAGGTCTTTGGCTTGATATTGATTTTTCGATAAGAGCTTATATGCTTGTTGAGCTGAAGTTTTATGGACGCGTTTTAGCACACTCATATGTGGGGAAGGTCCAAAAAGTTTTTGAGATAACAAAACATTCAAACATACAAACCATTCGACGAAAAAGGATTGTCAAACAACAAAACTGCGCATTCATTAATTGGTGATTACCTGTCAAAAGATACCCAACCACATTTCTTAGATTTTTATTGTCGACTGCTGAGATCTTCATGTTCGGACCACGATATGTTTAATACATTTTCCACTTTCTTTGATCGAACTTATCTTAACATACTTATCTAAACATAAAACCAGACGGGAAGCGACTTTTGGTGATATTCAATTCGGCAAATTAGGACACGCCTGGGTTCGGAGCTAATAACACCTGTTAGGCCAGTTAAGACATTTGCTTTGGGCGTAGAGGTCAGATTACGAGCCGGAAGTCTGGTTAAATGAAGGCCGGTAGTTAGTATGTAAAATGGACGTCTTTCAACAGCTATTCGGTACATCACATCTGCTTTCGTGTCTATTAGATAAAACTGGAAATACATTCTCTTTTCATTTCAGCTACTGCTATTCACAAAAGCCTTTGTCTTGTCCCTGATTTTTCTATTTGACAATTTTAAATGGCCTGTCTCTAGTGATGGCGCTGTGGCTCTTGTTTCTAGAGAAAATAAAAGTAGATTAATCAGATATAAAGGGTATTAGTGTCGTGAAAATTGTTCAAAGAGCGAGTGAAAATTAGCCTTTTCTTTTGAACATTCCATTCAAGCACCTGAATCTTGTTTCAGAGTCAAAAATAATTTTCTTGGATAATGATTTATTTTAACTTTTCCGACAGTTTCCAAGTTCCTTATAATCAATTAGGAAACTGTTAAAATATGCAATCAACCCAGCATCGCGAAACTGGGAGTTTTGTTCTCATTCCGCTTGATGGATTAAGTTTTGCAACTTGCTTTTTTTTGTATGTTTGTTTTGGATGAAAAATAACTGCAATGAATCTCATTTGGATAATATCTTCATCTCATCTTTCTCCTTGAAACACTGCTTTAGAGCGATCCTTGTTCAGATCCTTAATCTTTCCTCTCACCTTCACACTGTATAAACTCAAGTAAAGTTTTGCTATCCTATATAATAATTATATCTAAAACATGTAAGTAAGCCAATTTAATCCACAAAACATAATATGCAATATAAATGTTACTAGACTATCAAAGTAGCTCGAAAGAGAATGCATCATTCTATAACAAAGCACCTGCAGACTATGGAGTATCCAAATCCATCGTTGTGAATAATTCAGCATGGAATTTTATAACAAGGTATGAAGCTTTTTGAGCTCATCAAAGAATTTCCGGACTTATACCAATTTGAAGCTGGATGCGAACTACTAATCAACTGGGGTAAATTGGCCTCTCCAGTTGTCTTTGATGGATTCGTAAACACAATTATACCGTTGTACAACAACAGTAAATTAACATAATTGCTTCACGAATTGATAGAAAGTGGACAAGGTTGGACTAATTGGGTGATAAATACCGATGAAACGACAATTGACCTTTGATCTGAGCTGAGTTTCAAATTTATCGTCTCCAGTGACACTTGCACAACCTGTTTTGAAGATTGCATGGTTGTTTGATAATTTGGTCTTTTAGTGAAATTATTTCAAAATTGTTGTATCCAATGAACAACCTCTCGAATTCGTATGTAACTGTATCCCATATATCATTACTTATTTGAAAATAAAAATCATAAAGTCATGTAAGGAGCCTATAACTTTCCAACTCTCATAAATTCGAAAGCATCCGGCGAACCACTGTAAGTCTATAACGGATGTAGCAATATATTTTAGTCGTTTACCGTTTTGCACGAGTTATAATTCAGTTTAAAAATTTCTTGCGAATGATATATCTCCATACAGGGTGCTACTTAATGGTATGTCATAATTTTGAGGGGAAGTTCCTGGATAAATTTTAAGTCGAAAAGGTCATTTAAACTTGGGTCTTGAAATGCTTGGTTTTTAAGATACAGGGTGTTGAAGATCTATTTTATTTTCAGTTTTTAATACATTTTCCAAAGACGGTTTGAGATATTGAACTGAATTTTGCCACAGGATACTATGGTATAGGAGCACACTTTTTTTATTTCTATTTTTATTTAACTTTATTTTATTTTATTTTTTTTTAAAACCCAAGTTTATATGACCTTTCCGACTCAAAATTTATCCAAGAACTCTCCCTTAAACTTATGACATATCATTAAGTAACACCCTGTATATCCGGATCTCCATTTGATTTTCGACTTTCTGTACATTTTAGATGGGTTGAAACAACGACTTGGTTATGAAAACACATCATTGAATAACGAACATGATGGTACGGAAAACCCAGCGTTTGATATAGCAACACTGAAATCACACCGTAAGGGAGGAGGACAGGTGGATATGTAATATGCGTTGGATATCCCTTGTGGTTTGTGTCGTGAAACATGTTTTCGTGGTGTGTTCAAATTTTGTTCTTGAATAGTTCAAATCGTTTTACATCAAAGTTCACCGGTAACATATCCTTTCAAGAATATATTGTAGCAAAAACAGTTCATTTGTACATCAGACAAACCCTAACCTCTATAAACGAAAGTCTTAATTTGACATCTTTATTCTTTACCCTTACGAATTTGACCCTTTTATTTTAAATACCCATTTTGTCACGAAATGTCTTATCTTCTGTATTTATTCTAGACCTTTCAATTCTTTCACTGTTGCCTGAGTCGGAGAGAGCGTTGATTACAGAGTACTCCTTGCCCCTTTTGCTTAAAGTGTCTCATTTGAGATTCTGGTGTTCTTCAAGGAAACACGTATTATTACTGTATTAGGTTTGTAGAGTGGGGATCCTAGATCTATGTATACTAAAGTGCTGGATTAGAGAGTTTTACTATTACTAATTTCATGATCTTGACTTTACTTAATCAATCATTTTGAACTCTCTCAATTCAATTTAAAATGTACATTTATTAATTTGATTTGTATGTATTTATTGCCGGTGTTAAACCTAAAATCATTCAGCAGCTACAGCCGGTTCTCCACAACAAGACTCCAACGGAGAGGGGACAAAGCTGCACCCTGAGACAGCCGGCAGCCATAGTTCTGACATTTTGACCGTTCAATATTCAAATATTCTTTGAACTGAGATTTTATCCTAAGTTATTAAGTATGTGCATCCCACCATGAAGTGGACTAGAGTGTAGAGAGAATTCGTGGTTGATCGAGTTTGAAGTTGGGAATCCGACCAAGTACCGGAAGTTACGCATTCTCCAATATTGCTCCTTGACAGGGCCCGTGTTTCCTGATCTTGTGGTTTCTCTCCTCTGGGTGCGGGTCTCGTGTTCTTGAAGTATAACAGTAGTTGGTGAAGGCTTGGTTTCATCTATATACGAATTTATCGTAGTTGCAGGGGGGTTGGTAGATGCATCCCTTTGTTGTTGATTTTCCAGTTTTGTTTTAGTCATGGTATTTAAGAGCAGTCTTGATATCAAAATTGTTCGCGACTCTTCTAGTTTTTTTGAATATATCTTTGACATTGGAAATTTTGAGCCAGCCAGACCAGGGTCTTTATCGTCCAAGCCCGCTCCAGGACCCTACCTTTATTGATCTCTGAGGCCCTAAACGAGTGGGCTTGGCAGAAAACAGTGAAGAATAAGAGAAATTACACCATATTTTGGCAAGCCAGAGGGGTGATTGCCAAGCCCAATAAACCAAGGACGGCCCAGTTGCTGAACAAGGGTGGAAAGGCTCTCAGCCTCACTGTAGACATTTTGACAAGACACTGCAAGCTCAGTCAATACTTGCATCTACCAGCAAAAGGTGAATCATCGCTATGTCCTTATTGTAGAAGAGCGAAGGAAACCTCTTATCATTTATTGGGAGTCTGCAATAGATGGGATCGCCTGAGGTGGAAAGTTCAAGAAGCAGCCAGCATTTCTTGGGAGAAATTGGAGAACCTGAGCTTAATTCCGCTTCACAATAGAGACGAGAGTGTTCGAAGAAGAGTTGGGGTTGATACTCGCTGTTCCCACCCTTACTATTACCATAACCATCAGGGTATTGCCAGGAATGCATCTACTGTATTCCGATTTTCAACCACTTGGTGTGCTTGACACAGAAAAACAGTTTTTGTTATTAAAACACGCGAGAACCAAACCATTCTATTGAAGACCTTTCTTGAGGTTGGATATTTTCTCCTGTAGCTCAGAAACGGAACCTGATTATTTAGCTCCATCCATCAGGACATTTTTCTAAAACTGAGAAATAGCGGTGACTTTAATAATATCGATTGTTTTCATACGACCTCTTATAAAATCTGTCTGAAAACTCATCTGAAATGTACAAACTTCAAGATAAAAGCTTCCACATAGGGTCCACATTTTAAAAATTAATTTCACCTTCTCAAGAATCTATGTTGACATTCCAGCTCCAGCAAACGGCGCATTTTTACCAAACTTAAATTGAAATGTTGAAGTTTTCAACTTTAGCCCCAAGAACTATATGTCTTTGAACTTGAAGATCTTTACTTAGACTGTAAATTATTTCCTATAAAATAAAATATCTGTCATTGAATAAACATCCGCCAGACGATAGAAGAGAGTGAGATATCAAAGAATAGCTCTATCAATAACAAAGTAGTCACGTATGGAGAAGTATGATAGAAATGGGTCAGTGAATTGGAACATATTCTTGGATCGAATTCATGAAAATTGAAGGTTCATATGATGGATGGATTATCGTTTAATGAATTCGTGATGAATAATTCATTAAATTAATATATTCAAATACATAAATATTTCGTATCTACTAGTTTGGAAGTGGAATCAAGTTTGGAGTGTTTGGTGTAGGGTGGGATTTTGCCATCTGCATGCAAAGTTTTGATGTTAATTATTCAGTGATATATCGTTCGAAAATAAATATTTTCATTGAAACAATGAGCAATTTACGACTCGTCTATGTGACCAGGAATTTTTATATGGCCTTTCACCACACACAATATCCCTTCGACCTTGCCTGTCTGGCGACGCATTTCGCGTAAATTTGACGACCCTCACAATATTCCCTTTGCAACAAAACGATAATTTCCAATGAGCTCGAAGATAAATTTCAATTTGGATTTCACGTGCAATACTCCAGTGAAAATAAAAAATAATCAAAACGTTCGTAGTTTAATTACAAATCGACAGCTGCAGAGAAAAGTCTGACGCATATGGCGTTAATGATATTTTTTCTGTAGTTGAATTTAATTTTTTTGGGCATTTATCTGATAATGGTTGCGCAAATTAACGTGAGCATGATAGATTCTGATAAATTGGGTCATGAAGAATGGAGAATCATGATCGACTGAGTTATGGATTTACTGTGATCTGATCCTTAATAAATATGTTTCACATTTTGATAAAAAACTATTATAGGTGAAAGAATAAGATCTTTTTCCAGAGGCTCGGGTATACTCGCTGCTGCAATAGATGTATTGTGTTCTCTGGTTTCTTGCCCGCTTCCGCAATGACATTTTCCTTCCGCTCATGTATTTTAGAAAGCGAGGGAGGCAAGATAAGATTTAAAAGCAAGGTAACGTCACCGCTATCAAATGGGGGTATAGATGTTGTTAAATGTTAGTCAAGTTGAATAGTTATTTGTGAAAATGGGAGATACGATGACTATTGTACAGGAACATGCATATGGGGAGCATGAGTGAGCAAAGACGGTAGAAAAATGTTGATAGAAGATTTATGACATTTGACGATCTTCAATCAATCAAACGAAAAAAATGTTACAGCTTTCCTGTTATTGAAACTCGTTTGTCTACATAACCAGCAAGTAATGGGTCGTTTCGTACAATTTGTTACACACAATATTACACAACTTTGAACAGGGAACGACACAATAGGCATATTGGGCAGTTATTTGTGGTGACCAAAGTAGTGTGCAAATTGATGGTCATTTTGTGCGGATATGAACATTAACATTGTCTCTTTTTGTAGGCGTTGATCTAATGCACATGCAATATTCAAAATGCATCGAATTTTATACTGAATCCTTCTACTCTGAAGATACGGCTTTCCTTGTGGAATATTTATCAGCGAACTAATTCCTAATTCACGATGTTGTTTCCTGAGCTTGCTTTGAAAGGTCATTCTTAATATTTTTGTTCTTCCAGAGTCTGGTTGTATACATACGTATCCAAATTATGAGACCAAAATTGAGAGGGAAGAAGCTGGTTTTAGTCTTTAGAGGGAAAAAGATAAGTAGTGCAGCAGTAGTTGAAGGAAATCGAAAACTATTTTCATAAACTATGTTGATTTCCTCTAAGCTAATGAAAGAAAGGGGAATGTAGACGTCTTTATTTTGTTAAGAAGGCGAATAGAATGCTATGCCTTATTACTGGAATACTGGATAACTTTATAGTTAATAATTTAATGTTTGTGAAGTCCGCGCTGCTCTAAACATGCTAGAAGATGTTCCGATCTAATTTTTTCGTCTTCCATAACTCCAGATGACTTGATGAAGTGATAACATTCAATCCATTTAAAGAATATTTTCGAAATCCAAGTCACAGATGTTCGTGAATCAACTTTTTCACTTTACTTCCCAAACCAAAAGATAATTTTAAAGCAAAATGTGAAGACTAAAAAATGTTTGCTCCTATTCCTCATACGTGCAATGGCTAGATTTATGGCCTGTACCTTGGAAAATATTTAATTAGGTTATGCGACGGAAGCCCCAGCCGGCTTTATTACCCTGATTAGTGAAATTGTATGCACGCCGTATAACGGAGAAAAGGATTAGGGAAGTGAAGGGAAATTGGCGGAAGTTTTAATATGATTAACTTGAGAAGTCGACTATGGGATACTAAGGATATTATGATTGCGTTTTTTTCCCGTTATGGTTTGCCCATGATGTTTCTCGATCTTTCTTTTACTTATACCAGAACCATTGAATAACTGTGATTTGAAAGTCATTTGACTAATTTTAAAGTATACAGGAGGCTACGCTGATAAAATGAGTATCCTTCAAAATGAGATGTAGACTTGTTCAAGGACGCGATAAGATTTATAGAATGACGACCAATTTATGTATTGTTGTAAATTTTCGATTCTTCACTCCATAAAGATAAAATCACCTTATTCTAGGAAAAGCTATTTATAGCTTAAAGCATAGCATCTTTCTATAACATGACTCATCATGAATATCAAAGAAAAATAACATGACTATCAGAGCAACGAAAACTATGAAATTGAAGAACTTTCAAATGCCTGAGTTACATTCAATTTTACTTCGAATTGAAAGTGACAGTTTTTCGCTTGCCAAATGGGGATCTTATGCTACCATCCACATTGAGTTTGGTGTAAGCGTGACTTCGAAAACAGATTCAATGTAGATGGTAGCATATGATTCCCGTTGGGCAAGCAAAAATCTGTTACTTCCACTTCGAAGTGAAATTGAATGTGAACCTTGAATGATTGTTCAAATTCCTGAGATTTCTTCCAATGGGTATTACTTCTCTGGAGCATAAGACATGCAGAAACATGGACATGTGTGAGGCAACTTTTCATCAATGAGAATAAGTAGTCGTTTTTCGAAAACAGCATAGGTCCCTGAAGTCTGCAAAGAACTCAACAGATCGAACTTTTACAGTGTAAACAAAATCTTAGTTTATAAAAATGAGTACCGATTTCTTCTGGAAGATCAATAACTTGAGAACGGCTGGGGCAATTTGAGTCATTTTTTTTTTATTGTTCCTTAAAGTCTTGAGATTGTTTTTATGGCGAGAAAAGCTGGAAAATCCTTCGAAAAAACCCGAAAACACAACTTTTCATTCGAGATGTCACATGTCACCTCTCCGTGACAAAACAAACTAATGTCAATGTCAATGAGTAAATTCGATAGGCGCGTTCGAGTTTCCGCTCTAAACACTCTGAGCACGAAGAGCGGAAACTCGAACTCACCTAATGATATTGATGTCAATTCAAATCATAGACCTGAGAAATGAAAGAGACTAAACTCTACAGCATAGCAATGGCGTCCATTTTCGATATCAAGACAAAAATGACATCATGAGAGAAGAGTATTTTTTTTCCCATACAGGGATGTTGTTTGCGTCTGAAAGAATATCTACCCACAGACAAAGTCCAGATTCATTTTCAGAGTTGATACTACGTCCATACAAAAATTAAAACTAGAACAGAATCATAGGTCAGGACTGATAAAGAAACGTTGCCATAATGTTAAAATAGGTGCATTCAGTGAACGTAAACATAAAACTAAAACAGTGCTGAAGCTGATTCTATCCAGGCTTTTATCTTATCTAATGTATTAATTTGAATCCCGTTTTTCTTGGTCACTCCATCACATGAGAACGGCTGCAGCAATTTAGGTGTTTTTTTTCAATGTTCTTTGAAATATAAGGAGTGATGTTATGGAAAGAAAAATTGGAAAATTTCCCTTCGGAGCCCGGAAACACAACTTTTTTTTCTTTGACACAGTGAGGTTATGTTTGCATAGTCTTATTATTTGCCGATGGAATTTGTTCAAATAATTCTATAGGTTCTAATTTGGTGTTTGAACAAAAATTGACCAAGTGCGGTAATGTTTGCCTAACAAAACATTTAAAGAAAAAATGACATGGTGAGGTTATGTTTGTGTATAGTTTTGTTATTTTCCAAACGATTTTTTACAAAACAGATATGTAGGTTCTATTTGGGTTTTGTTAAAACAATTTTTTGAAACATTACATACATAGTGAGGTTATGTTTGCATAGTTTTGTGATTTGCCAAAAGATTTTGTTCAAATAATCATGTATAGGCTCTAATTTGGGGTTTGGTAAAAAAAATTGACAAAAATTAACCAAGTGAGGTTATGTTTTCCTAATTTTGTTATTTTCCAAAGGATTTTGTTCAAATTAGATAATATATCGTAGGTTCTATTTGAGATTTGATGAAAACATATTTTTTTTGATGACATAGTGAAGTTATGTTCGAAAAGTTCTGTTATTTTCCCAAGGATTTTGTTCAAATCAGATATGAAGGTTTTAATTTGAGGTTTGATTTTTTGACATAAATCGTCCAAGTGAGGATATGTTTGCATAATTATGTAATTATCCAAAGGATTTTGTTCAAATTAGATAATAGAGGTTCTATTTGGGATTTCATCAATTTTTTTTTCAAAAATGTGGGGTTATATTTGCTTAATTTTGTTATTTTTCAAAGGATTTTGTCCAAATTAGATATGTTAGTTCTATTTGGGATTGGAAGTGTTGTAACAATAGATACGCTTTCAGTTTGAACATTTCAAAAAAAAGTACGCTAGAAATGTTGTCAGATATTTAACATATTATCCTAACTGGAAAATCGCTGCTGGGAGGATTCTTATTATTTTTTATATGTTTGTTATGTCTGCGCCCCGAATAACAGAATAATTATTGAAACATCGGAAAAACTAAAAAAAAAAAGAAAATTGTGAAAGAAATTCATATAGCACAACCTCGAGCACAACATTAAGTATTGATTGTGAGGCAGTATTGAATTTGCCGGGTCAGCTAGTTGATCAATAAAAATATGACTTGGATATCATTTTTTTTGCCAAAATATCGGAATGATTTTTATTTTCAAGTTTCATTATTGTGGATTTCCGCTCTCCCGGGGCCCCATTCTAACTGCAGCGTTTTGGAGTTTTCTAGAGTCAATCAAAATAGCATTACAATATTTTCATTTGGTGGTCTCTAAAAATAACTAGTTTTTTAATGTGAGCAGCACTTTCTCTCAGTGCTTAGGACTTTCGCGAAGAACTTTCGCAAAGTTTTGGATGCACAGTACTCTTTCTGGTGATAACATGTTGAACTTTCAACAAATAGTTTAAACTAGGTCGGACTTCCGATTAACCAAACTGAATCATGTACGTGACAATATGTCCCGTAGTTGGCTTTTCTCTCATAACGCTTCAAAGCCAACAAATCATCATATTGATTAGAAACTCTGTCGTATTCATTAAGCTCTGTCATCAATTATTGTAACATTCCAAGTGTGTATGCACCTGAAGCGCTCAGTCATTATCGTGGAATTATCGAGGCTCGATGATCTCTTAATCAGTACGATTCATTGATCATCTTCATTTCATGTTTTTATTGTATAATGCACTAGCAGGTCAACCCGCGAATCCGCTCGCATTGTAAGTTATCATAAAATAACAATCTTCCGTTTCAATATTTTCTATAAAACAAGAGGTTATATTACAAATAATATGTTCTCAAATATTTATCTAATCACTGTTTTACTTACCGTTTCTCATTTACATTCCCAACCCATCGCAAATTTTAATTTAATAATGTAAACGCGGCCTTATGATTTGTACGTACCAATAGAACATGCCTCAAAGTCAAATGAAAAAACTACTGTCATTGTCAATAATGAAAGAAAATGGTAAATGCTGACAAATGTCATTTTTTATGAAACATTTGAATATAGATCTTCATTTTTCAAAATCAGAAGAATAAAACCATGTCCTTGGACTATTTCCTAATTATGACTAAACATTTTCATTCAACTTTTTTTTGCGGTTCTTGAGTTATAAGAGGGCAAAAATACAGATTTCCATTTATAAAGGATTAACTAAAGTGCATCAGTGTCACGTCTTCAAATAGCGCCTTATTATCCGACGTCATCCCCTGTAACATAAAAGTGCTGTGCAAACACTTTAAAAAAAGCATATGGCGTCTAAAAATTAATCTCACCATGACTGTCATCGAACGTGCTTTCTATAAGCTTAAGCTGTCTAGTTACAAAAGAGCTTTTCGCTCCTTGTCTCTCAAGCTTGGCGACAAAGCCTCAAAATAAAAGAGACATTTTAAGGCCTTTGTAATTCCTAGTTAAATTGTCATTGCCTTGCTCTTAAAGCCACTTCGTGTGCCGCTAAAGAGGAACCAGATGAACAGCAAATTTAAAATTTATTGGGGATATTGGGTTGTTTGCTGGTCCGGTTGGAAAAATATTTGTTTTCATTATTGAACAACGTTTTAGTGGAATTACATACTAACCAATTTATGTCGGTGATATTTGTGTAAATATTTTGGGGAAATTGATTAGGACCTTCGGTCTTTATTCGAATAATTATTTTGGTAATTTGTCTGTTGACACACAATTGCTGATTAAAAATAAATAATTGTCATCAACTGAATAGTGGTTAGAAATCACCAATTTCCTGTCGAATGCATTACGGTTTAACCACTATGTACTATGTGAATGGGGGTATTTGATTACCCATTTTGGTTACTGCTCTCACTCATATTATATTATTATTCATTTCCATTATACAGGGTTATTCACGTTATTCGACACGAAACATTATGGCTGAAGTATCTGATTTTGAAAAAGTTTTTTTTTCTGGATGGATAGAGGTCCCTATCCATCCAGAAAAAAAGGGCTACATTTTTAAAATATTTTCCTGTTATACAGGGTGTCCCTAAAACACGAAACTTATCAAAGTTGTATTTTTTTAAATGGAATACCTTGTATATTATTTCATTTTTGGTTTGTATATATGATCAAAATTAAGGTAAGTTTGATTGAGGTTTAATACACCTGAACCTGATGGTTTTTGAAATATCTTCAATTTTGCGAAAATGTAGTATTCATTTTAATGCTTAATTTCTCAGCTGTTGTTTTCTTTTTTTTAACCAAATTAATAATCAAGTCTACCAATTGATCAAATTTGAAGTCACACTTATGAAACTTTTAATTACTTATACAGAGTGTCTAAAAATTATGGTTAAATAATCAATATCTTTAAACGGTAATAGCTTGTTTAAATTAAATGGGATACCTTGTATTTTATGTCAACAACAGATGTAGAATTTAATTATCTATCAATTATTATTATACGTTCCTATAGCTAACTTCTCACGTTTTCAAGTAAAGCGAAGAAAAAGAAAAAAAATAGGTTTCTGATTAACACCAATAGATGCCGTCTCCAAACTCTCGTTAGGAACATCATGTCACCTTTGGTATTTTGACAACTTCTATTATTATTTCCTTGAAGTTGTCAGTTATTAATTAATATTTTCAATTACTAATCGATATTTTGCGCAATTTGGTTTTGACTTATATGGGGATTTTCGATTACGGAGGTGATCACCGCAAATTGGGTATCTTCATTTCCAGTCACAGGTTTCCTTTTGATGGGTTTTTCATACTGAACACTTCCAGTTTCTCTAAATTGTGTTAACAGTCTCTCAAATACTGCCTTATTTGGATGGTTTCTGTTTGGAAATCTTTCAGAGTAAACTCTTGATGCTAAGAGGTAGTTTTGATGGCATTCTCCTGGTATAAAAATCATGTCGATCCGTTCTTCTTTTGGATAAATTAGCATTTTTTCTACAAAGATCACAAGCTATTGCTAGCACTAATAGAACGATTAGTAATTGAAAATATTAATTAATAACTGACAACTTCAAAGAAATAATAATAGAAGTTGTCAAAATACCATAGGTGAAATAATGTTCCTAACGAGGGTTTGCAGACGGCATCTCCATCTATTGGTGTTAATGAGAAACCTATTTTTTTTCTTTTTCTTCACTTTACTTGAAAACGTGAGCTATAGGAACGTATTATAATAATTGATAGATAATTAAATTCTACATCTGTTGTTGACATAAAATACAGGGTATCCCATTCAAATTAAACAAGCTATTACCGTTTAAAGATATTGATTATTTAACCATAATATTTAGACACTCTGTATAAGTTATTGAAAGTTTCATAAGTATGAATTCAAACTTGATCAATTGGTAGACTTGATTAATAATTTGGTTAAAAAAAAGAAAACAACAGCTGAGAAATTAAGCATTAAAATGAATACTACATTTTCGCAAAATTGAAGATATTTCAAAAACCATAAGGTTTTGGTGTATTGAACCTCAATCAAACTTACCTTACCTTTTGATCATGCAAACCAGAAATGAAATAATATACAAGGTATTTCATTCAAAAAAATACAACTTTGATACGTTTCGTGGTTTAGGGACACCCTGTATAACATGAAAATATTTTTAAAATGTTGCCCTGAAGGGTCCCTATACATTCACAAAAAAAAACTTTGAAATCAGATACTTTACCCATAATGTTTCTTGTCGAATAACGTGAATAACCCTGTATAATCATTGGATAGCATGATTATCTTCTTTGATTGTCATGGAAGTCAGTAGAAGAACTTTTATCTCTTTTTCAATATCTATCAACTACTCCGTTGAACCGTGGCCAACGAGAACCACCGAAGATTTTGGAGGTCACGCGAGGGTTGTCAGTTTTGATTTGTATGATTCTAACAGCAAAGAAATACGCATTCAGCATCCAACATTGCACCGCCTTCTTGGCATTTTCAAAAAATAATGAAATATAAACTTTACTAAAAAAAAATAACAGTTAAATTGATGTCTGATAACCAAAATCACAAAAATCACAAGTGTGATTTTATAGGTGTAACGCTTTTTGGTTGGATGAAATAATGTTATTGAACGTTGGAAGGTGGAGCCCTCAAAGTCTCGAGCGCCACCCCCTGGATTTATGTAGAGGAGCGCTCACAGCGCCTTTCGGGTAGCTTTTGAACAGCATAGAAAGTTATTCCAAGGTGCATCTGCAATGAGGGTCTCCTGTTGTGGTGTTAAGGGTGTTAACTATCATCACTATTGAAAGGCAGGTTGGACTTGGTAGTTTATTCCGCGAATGAAGTTGGATGATTTTTCTTAACAGGATAATAAGCAAAGGCAGATTGAATAAAACATAAACAGATTTATTTTGCATCAAAAGGTGTGACAATTTTCCTTAAATGCCAGAAAATAAATCAACGAAAATAAAATAACAATAGAATCTAATGAAATTGAAAGAAGAGGTGTTTACAGAAAATTGAATAAACCCCAAAGAAATGTTTAGAAAATACAAGACAAGCAGTTCTATATTGGACGTCAAAATGAAGCATTGAATAGGAATTGATGACTTCAATGTGTTGAGCGTTGTAAATAACGAAATACGTGACGGCCTTGAAAATGAAAGAAAATATGTGACGCATTAAAAATTAATGAAAATTGCTACGGGTGTAAAATTGAAAGAAATGTGTGACGTTTAATAAAATGATAGAAAATGGCTACGGGCGTGAAAATGGAAGGAAAAACGTGACGCATAGAAAATGAAGGAGAATATATAGGGCATGAATTGAAATGAAAGAAAATTGTGAGTCCATCAAAATACGTTAGGTAGGTAAAAGCGTGCAACAAACTGATAACAGTGACGCGCATAAAACGATGATTACTCCAAAAGTACCAGATTTTCCCAAGCATTTGTTTAATTAGTTCCACTGTCTGTGGACCGGTCAAAACGCTCCCTCAATTACCAGTGACGTTTAAACAAAGAAAAAGTGAAGAAAAGCAAGACCCCAATTGAATAGACGTTGAAACCCACCCATGTTGATTTAACAAACAGGAAAGTGTAATGGTGTAAAAATCCTACCTTGGAATAACTGAGGCACGTGGTCACGAGACGGTGATACGGACGGAGAAAATGAGCTGTTCGAGTCGAAATTGGCACAATTGCACTGGTCTCTGATTGAGCTCTAACTCCCTCAATCGTGATTTTTCAAGCACCCGAAACCCGTCGCTTCTCCTGGCAGTACCAAAAAATCGGTCCATATGCACAGCTCATATCTCTTGACCGTTGATCTAATTAATCCTTTATCCAGATAGGGAATTTATCAGCGCGGGCTTTGAATATTTGCTGCAGAGGGTTGGTCTTGTTAATATTTCATTCCAAGAAGAGACAGACCTCCCTCTATAACATAATATGATATTTAGTCTCGCAAATCTTCATTCTCCTCATCCAGGACGTCAATTGTCAAAAGAGCACTTGAGATCTGTCTTTTTGTAGGTAGACGATCCCGTACACCCTTTTTTGCATTCTCAAGCTTCTTACCATTCTTGGAAGCCTCTGAGTAGCGGGCTCCGCGCACATGTTTTTGGGCATGAAACCTTTTTACTAATAGTCCATCGCCAGTCAAACGAATTTTTTTCATAACTAGTTACTTTCTCATCTAAGGACAGGTCCTCCAAGAATGATATTTTGCTTCCTCTGTTGTAGGGAGAAAGCGAACCAGGTTGTATTTGGACGTTGTCATCTTCTCCTGCGAAGATGTGCATCACGATCTTCTCGCCAGCATTAAACTTATTTCTGTTTGGTGGTTGGATCAGGAAAAATATTGGCGAGGTCTTTCTAGTAAGCCAGATGTGGTGCCACACCCACTGATGTCATGTAGGAACGAGACCATCTAGTTTTTATGCCGCATTTTTCCACATGTGAATTGGCTGCATAATAAGTGCAGTCACATTCCTTCCAACTATTTGGAAGAATAGATTTGTTTGACAAGAATTTGTGCCGTTTTGGACAATCATCACTATTGACGAACTCATGTTTAGTATAAACTCAGAAGACAATTCAACAAAGCTTTCAGATACAGATTCATAAGACGAGTGCGGTGCAGAGAATGAGAGATTGTTAGATGAATGAAAATGAGAGAGATTGTAAAACTATCTCGCAAACACAATCGAAGTACTATATGATTATATCCACTGATGGCTGAGTCAACATCTCAAGAACAGCAGCAAAAGACGACAGCGCTTGCAAAAAAACTCTTTGTTCTATGTTCTTAGCATTGCTCCTTTCCTGAACCCCATTAATAACTCGTTAGGATTGCGTCTCTCCACTCTTCATGAAGGCCCTCTTTTAAAATTGAATTTGACTTTATAGTTTGTTTTATAAGATTGTGTCATTTATCCCTCAAAAAAGGTCTTTTTCATAGAAAAGATTCAGGCACACATTGAACGTCATTGACTCCAGTGGTGTGCAGTAAGAATTTACTTTTTTAGCATGATGTGATTTGAACCAATTTTCTTGATTTTATCAGCAAATTATCAGCTTAGTGGTCAAAACTTTTTACTCTAGGGGTGTATTTCACTAGCCATTGGATTAAATAACATTGAATGCGTACCTTAATCTTTTCCCTGGTTCAAAATCGATCCAATCTATGCAACAGTGTGGGAATAATAAAAAAAAAATGAGAAGTAGAAAAATGGCACACTTTATTAAAAATTTAATGAACTGTCCACCCTGTAAAGGTGAATGAATAGATGGAATACACCGATCCAACCATGTAGGTACGTGTTCTCGAAGAATTGGTCAAGGACGTTACGAACACCATTATCTCTTTTCGAAAACCTCGAAACTTGAATTTGGGTTAAAATTCACATGTCGCAAAGCAACTTTACAGCAGTTTATTTGCTTGTAGAAAAATCACTATTTGCCTGAGCATCTTGATATACAGGGTGACAATTTGAAAAGGACCAGCATTTGATTGTGTCCAAACCAATGATAGTATGAAAATTTGGCGAGACACGACAATTAAGATATCAAGGGGGACAACTTTTGAGGTATCTGTTGTTTTTCTGGAATCAGCCCTCCCACGCCCACGGTAGCTACCCCTGAAATTTCAAATAGCAATCCCGACTTATTTTGCGATATTTGTAATCTTTACGTTATTCCCCATACGCTACATCACTTTTTTTTCCAAAATTCAAGTTCCTAACCTCACAAAAATTGCTTGAACTGATGATGAAATGAAAATTTGATGAGACACGTCAATTTACATATCGAGGGGGACAACTTTTGAGGTATTATTAATGTTCTGGATTCAACCCCCTCTTTTCCAGAGTAACTATGCCCCTGAAATTTCAAATAGAGCCTCCACGTGTTCCGCGATTTTTTAAATATTTATGCTTTTCTTGATAAGTTGCATCACTTTTTTATCAATTGGACTACATAACCTCACAATTGTTTCCAAACGGACAGCAATAATTATACTTTCTAAAACTGATGCCGGAATGGAGATTTTGTGAAAGATATCAATGCAGATATCAAGGGGGACAACTTCTGAGGTGTTAGCTGTCATATTACTTTCAACCCCCTAACCTTGAGATTTTGAATGAAAACTCCTATTTCTTTTGTCATTTTTGAGTTCTTCATCTATCTCTAGATAAATTCCTTTTTTATTATTGGACTTCTCAATTTCACAAACAAAACAATTGTGAGGTTATGTACTTCATTTTTGAAAAAAAAAGTGATGTAGCTTAACGACAATTACATGGTTTCGAAAATCGCGGAATAAGTGGAGGGTGCTGTTTGAATTTTCAGGGGTAGCTATCCTGGGAGTTGAATCCAATAACAGAAACCAAAAGTTATTTCCCCGATATCTAAATCAAATCAAATCAAATCAATTGACGTGTCCCACCAAATTTTCATACTATCATCAGTTCAAGGAATAATTGATTCTGTTCGTTTTAAAATTTTTGTGAGGTTAGCAATTTCAATTTTGAAAAAAAATTATATAGCGTATGGAGAATAACGTGAAGATTACAAAAATCGCAAAATAAGTGGGGGTTGCTATTTAGAATCTTAGGGGTAGCTACCGTGGGCATAAGAGGGCTGATTTCAGAAAAACAACAGATACCCCAAAAGTTGTCCCCCTCGATATCTAAATTGACATGTCTCGCCAAATCTTCATACTATAATTGGTTCGGACACAATCAAATGCTGGTCTTTTTTAAATTGTTACCCTGTATACCAGAATGTCTTTCAATGAAATTTTGATTTTTTTCTTCGCTATAAGCACGTGCTTTCATAATGGTAAATACAAAAAATCATAATCTCTTCTATAGAAAAATGTTTTCTCGGAGTTTCTGAACTTGCATGCAATAACACAACTGATTCTTAGCTGTCCAAAAGTAAAGCTTCCAAACAAAGGAATATATTCAGATAAAAGAAAGCACTAGAAAACTTTCCAAAGCAACAACTGCTTTCGCAGTGGATATTGGAAAAGTTAGCACAAAAGGACAATATTCACATTTTTCCAATAGGTATAAATTCTATTTTCATCTACTAATCAAGTTGATTTTGAGTCTTGTGTTCTTCAGAAATAACATTCCAATTTTAGCACGTGGATGCTTCTTTTCAAATCCAGCAATGAAGGCTTAAAATGAACGATTCTGCAAAGAGAGAATCTACTTTTAAACTTGATAATAGGCTTATAAAAGTTTTCTGGAAGTAATTATAAGGACGGAGAATATCTCTTGAAATGGAGGATTTCATTTTGAAAAATGTACCAGTTCGCATATTGAATGAACAGACCAAATTCCAGATTGATCTCATGATATATCGTAAAATGTTTTCATAAATATGATAGTGGTTTAATCACTTGATTATTATTCAAATCGCACTTGCCATTCATCATATTATATTGATATGAATAAACGTTTGTAATGAGTTTGCATAGATTTCGAGTAAATATTATATAGTCAGGTTTCAATAAACCATAGCCGTAAAAACTTTTTCACTTACAAACTCCTGGTAAATTGAAATAATAAAAACGTTATGAATAATTTGCTAATAACACATCCAATCGCGTTTGATAATTGAACTAACCTACTGCTATTTCCAGGTCGTTAGTTGATAATTTGTGCGCACTTTGTCTGAATCATCAGAACTCATTTGAAGATGATTAATTATCATCTCGACATCATATCTGCAATTATCTTTATTCCAGTCCATACAATTTCCGCTATAATGAAACATAAATAATGCGTATTGTTTATTCATGCTACAAGTGACATTGAATTTTCCAAAAGACGTCCGCGACTGGTTTTGAATATCAATATCGAGATCAGCGTGGCAGCTGCATCGAGTGTGACACAATTTATTTAGTTTTAATTCCAGAAAATCGGAAATTGATAAAAAAATACGCGACAGAATAAGATGCAATAATTAATCTGGATATCTGATTCAGACAAGTAGACATTATCAAGCGAATATAAAATATCCAAATGATCATTCTTGTCTGTGTTCTGGCTGGAAAAAGTCAAATCGCGTGCTTCCAGAGAGTTTCACCGGCTCATACTTTTACACTAATTCAATTATTCGGATTAGATTCGAATTTTGATACGTACGTTTTATGTACATTTTACGTCTTTGTTCCAGATCAGACATGGCGAAGCAGAATAATGGATGTCTTTATTCACGGATAACTACATAGAAGGGAGCGACAATAATATACATAATGTTGCCTACGAATGTTATGTCTTTTATGAAAAAGGTAAGATAATTTTGTTAATGGATTTCTCATCAATCATCATTGAGTTCATCAATATTAAAATATAATTACCAGGTTGACGTAATCAGTCGAATCAAAGCGCATTGATTGATATCATGCAATATTTCGATCAAGTCATTATTGTTACGTTACTATTCATGTTCATAATTTAGTCGGTTATGACATCCATTTTCCCATTTTTACAATATCGTGTTTAACGGTTGTTATAACATGAAGCTTGGTGGTTGTTGTGAAAGAAAAGTGAAGATTATTATCAAAATTCATGAAACAATCCAGAAATCAATCAAATCGAATAAAATCAAAGTATGCTTTATTGTCCTTGATGTTATGAATTTGATGATGAAGTATAGCTGATGACTTACTTATGACCAACGTATTGATTATGGAAAACGTGGCATTGAAATTTTTCTATAAGACACAAGACTCGACAAGTTTTTTGGAAAAAATCCAGCAATGATCGTGATTCATCTTGAAAAAAAATCTTTTACGCCTCTAGCAGACGATTTGTGGCACAGAAAATTTGCATTTAATCATCTTATCTCATCCAAAAAGACATTTCCCAACCTATATACGTTTTACATAATAAAATACAAAGACGTTGCCCATCCATCAAATCAAATGTGTTTGAAGAGAAAACATCTTATGATTTGATAAATATCGCCAGCAGAGAGTTCTGGATGTTTCCGAATTAGTTATCAGTAGAAAATGAGCAACATTGTATCAGATAGTACTGCTATAACTTCATTTGCAAACTCCAAACTGTCCCTTCACGTCACGCAATGCGATAAATCATAATTACATTATTCTCTTTATTATTTTTGTGAAAGCAAATCAATATCCCCACGAGGTCATCAGGTCGATATTCAGTCAGCGCCTATTAAAGACAATTTTCTCAAACTCAAATTCTTGGTTAATTACACTGTCTAGTGTATTATGAATACAAGACTACTTAGTCCCCTTTTATCTTCAAGACCTAAATTTGTCTCAGTCACAAGAGGGATGAGACCGAGACTA
This sequence comes from Orchestes rusci, assembly GCA_958502075.1. NCBI lineage: Eukaryota > Metazoa > Arthropoda > Insecta > Coleoptera > Curculionidae > Orchestes > Orchestes rusci. The sequence continues at coordinate 16,870,886 of OY293311.1, forward strand.
TTTTGTTAACGCCGCCGGCGACTTGGTCCTTTTGTCAAGAGAGTTGGGTCATTTGTTAAGTCATAGAGTGGATAAAGTTGAACATAATTAAACAAAGCCGTTCATTCAAGTCACAAATTGCGACAATGTAGGTCAAGTCAAATTATCATTTAAAATTTTAAACCGTTCTAGCTTGGGTCATGAATCATGCAGGATGAGTTAAAGGGTGAAGGTTTCGACCTCAATGCCAAATATAGATTGTTTTGGTGTACGTTCAGCACTTTCAGTCTTGGCAATAAACGTCAGAAAAGTATTTTACCGTCTGGCCGCAACGCAATATCGTACCTACATCATAACTTACACTTTTCACTGAATTTATCATGTAATCTGGACTCAGACAAAAAGTGATGGCTTGGAATTATTATATTCAGCAATGTTCATTCGTTCTCGAGATTTACTAGTAACAATTGTTCTTTTTGAAGGTGCACGATTTTCTGCACGTGGAAATTGTATAGTTTTAAACAAAGGAATATTTTGTTTGGTGATGCCGAAACTTAATCGGACCCCAGGTTTGTTTTTGTTGCAAATGAAGGAGTTCTTTGACTTCAGTGAAGAAAGTTTATGATTTTGAAACGAATGTTGATGAGCGCTTTTGTCTTTGTAGTAGTTTTTGTGAAGCATCATCATAATTGATTGATGTCTACGGTCTATTCGACCTATTTCACAATAGAATGGGGCATGATATCCATTTATTGATCATAATTTCATAACTTTTGGAGCCAGAATTTGATTATATGAAAGTACCCTCCAAGAATAGCTTGGAAGAAGTAGGTCCAATAAATTAATTCGATTGTAATTTCGGGAAAACGGATTATGAAGCTTTGTTATACAAGGAAACAAGATTCGATCATTTGATGATGGGTTATTGCCGTGATCAAACTGCCTCTTTATAGTTATTGATTTATCCAACGCATGAGGGTTACAGGTGACATTATTGATGTAGCAAATAACACACTAGTGTGTTATTTGACTAACTCACAACTCACTAGTAAGTTATGGATTATAACTCACGTTTCCGTGGCTAACAAACCAACAATAACCTATTTTAACCAAAATGTGAACTTGTCACTGTTTAGTCATTCTGACACTGAAACTTATATTCAATAATTATCTCATGAAAAAACAATTTCCCCAATTTAGTTGATAAAACATTGTATGGCACTCTTGCGTTATGTTCCACAAGTCACTCAAGAATTTATACCAGTACCATAAATATTTATTATGGTACTAGTGTGTTATGTTGTGAATGAGTGGGAGTGCTATACATTGTCAAGTGACTTGGATAACACAACACACGAGTTGCATGCAATGTTTTATTCAACAAGTGAAAAAAAATTTTGATGAGTACCCTATAAATGTCAGAATTACTTGACAGTGACTATTTTACATTTTGGTCAAAGTAGATTGATTGTTTGGAAGGGGAACGTGAGTTATTATCCATGACTCACTGGTAACTAGTGATGGGTTACAAGCAGTTCCCGTGACGGCTTTGCCCGCAATTGTTCAAATGTTATCGAATAACGTTGCAACCCACACTCATAAACTTGGAAAACGACGAAACACATGTTTTATTAATTTGAACCAAGATCATCATGATGAAGTTCTAAGTCGATGTAACCAAAAATACATTTTTTTCCATTGATATGCCTACATGTTGCATATTTTTGAGATCAGAAAAATAATGTCTATTTGATTATAAAATAATATATAGGGTGTTCCATTTAAAAAAATGCAAGTTGTGTCCGACACACTTTTCTCGTGCAACCGGTATACAAAAAATTTTTTTTCTGGCGGTTCATGTTAATACCTACCAACTTTGTATTCAAAGTCCCTATCTATCTTGCATAATGAGCGAGTAATATAAGGAAACACCCTGTACAGGGTGGAACGAAATCGTATAGGACGAAAGTTGTGCAGAATTAAACTCCCAGAAACCATTAAAATAAATGGAAAAAAAATGCTAGGAATGTATTTCTGCTCTACTTTCGTCCTGTACGATTTTCACTCACATTCCGTATCAATGGATCACTCTGAATAAAAGTTTTTGGGAATGTAATAATGAACAACTTTGGTTACATGATATTTTATCGTAAGTCTAATAGGAACGGAGAAAAAAAACACGCGTCCTTATTTTCAGGATGGCGTGGTAAGCTCACCTTCGATTTTTGCGAAAACTGCGAAAAATGATAAAATGAAGTTTTTGCGTATTTCCCAAAATTCTCTGGAAAAGCACGGATTCACTGTACCACATAACTATCATGCATGTGTTGGATAAAAATATTTGTTGAGACTCAAATCTTTCTATGCAATAATTTCATAAAGAAGTAGCCCTCGTCTATAAGACTCGAGACAAGACTTTTATTGGATTCTTGTTGTCGTTTTGTATCATCCAGCGATAATAGAAAGTTTGCATGTAACATCGGTTGAATTTCGTATTCGTAGGGATTCCATGAAAATTATAAATCAAGCACTAATCAACTCCTCATCATAAAATATGTTATGTTTTTCAACTTTCACATGCAAAAGTAGAACTCATGGTATAAGATTTCAGATAGCGACTGAAAAATGTTTTTATTCTGAATATGCTTTGGTTTCTCGAAATTTGAAAATGGTCATTCACCTTCGACAATAATAGTTTTGGATTGATACATAAATCAAATCGAACGGAACTTCACAAAAGGTGCGAGTACAAACCTACAATAGTTTATCCCTTATCTTTCCGGAAATTATAAGCAGGGTTTTGGTTTTCTACCAAAAAAAATACTGTGTGTGGCAAAACAAATAGTGCAGATGCGATGAGCACTGTGGTGAGGATGGGAATCTGGGAGGGGACTCATTGTTTGCGGTCACTCAACATGTTTTCAGTCGTGGCAATGGTCTAGAGCGGGGAGCATCGCGTCTTCGCAATTCGCAGGTTCATTCATCATCGCGGCTCTTAAACATTGAATGATAATCTCAATAATGCTAGCAATGGAACTATGAAAGTTCTGCTCTTTGAAGGAAGTTCAATAATTCTATGTTTTCTAGAATATTACTCATTAAAAACTGTCCAAGCCGCTTCCAACCATATTATATTGGCAGAGTACCTCTTCTGATGATACATAACCATTCGAAGTCCAAACGAGGCTCAAATTTGTTTAGAGATTGATCAAGATTTCACTAAATTATTACATATTGGAAATACAGAGTCCATCAATAAAGACCTAAGTCTTTCTTCGATGTTTTGAATGTGTTGATTGAGCCATTTGTTGATGACTATTTTATAAACTAGATTTGTGCATGCTATGCCAACCATACACTGTCAGCATCACAAATTACCATATTTTAATTATTGCCTTTATTATTCCGATTTGGTTTCAAAATAGTCGAGCCTCTCATAGAGCAAAATGAGAAAAATATGTAAATGTAAGTACACAAGACTGAATTTAAACAGACCGTTTAGTGACTGAATAAACGCTCGACTGTCAAGAGATGACGAAAGGTTTTCTGCTATGATCCTAAAAATGATTTGATGATTTGTCTGGATTTTCTGTTATAACATTTGTCAGTAAATCAACAACTGCTCATATTTTATTCAGCATTTATCTATGATAGGATCTGTCCCCAAACTTCTTCTAGATAATAATATAACCAGACGTCATGTTTGTTGGCCAAGCTAATTCCCAAACTTCACTCCAATTTGTGTACAGTTGAACTTCGCGCTATCTGATCTATCTGGGAGCTATTAATTTGGTTCAGGAACATCTATGGGGTAAAACGTCACCGTGGACAAAGGTCGGATTTGAGTTTGATGAGGAAACTTGGAGGAGTATCATAACATATAGATAGAACAGTTTATAATACCGGAAGTTTCTTTTTCCATAATGTACAGTAATTGACAAAGTTGTACAACTTGTTCAATGGGCAGGAAATTGTGTTTGATTGGTTTGATTGAGAAAATGGATATGATCCATAAGAGATTATTGTTTTTCATGTTATGTCTCATTGAGTTGTAGTGCCTATCATCAACCGACATCAATCTTCCTCGACAAGGAAGATGGACAAGAATATATTTGCTTCTAAAAATTCTCTGTAGAGTCATAAGAAATGAGTTCAAGGGAAATTCTGTATAACATAATATGTGTCATACACAATCATAAGGATATGAATGACAGTTCCTTACAACTGTAGAAAATGTTCGACTCCATCTGTGTCTAGCTACCTTTTATATTCCATTATAAATAAGAATGGTTTTAAAGAAGACACTTCGCTTCTTCAATTTCCATAGGCAATAACACAGTGAAGCATCTGGAAAACAATCTGATGTCACAAGGGTTCTCAAGCAAATATCCAAGGCAGACTGACAAAGTACTGAATATTTCGGGAGAATGGAACTTACCAAGAAAGAAGCCACCTATTGGTCCGCAAGTTTACTCAGAATGAGGTATTCTGTTTTGAGAGTTGCATTTGTGTTTCACCCTATACGGAATAAGATCAGAACGGCAGCACTCACACAAATGAAACACTCTGTATCAACCTTCCGTTCAACACCAGATATCCGTTGAACAATGTAACTTTGGAAGGGTCTTACTGTGTTTGTTGGTTCTCATTGAGGCAAAGGTCTTTCTATTAAGGGCTTCAATGTGTTCCGTTCAGCACAGTATCTGAGCAAAATGTATGCTCCGGTCCCTGCAGAAACTGATTCATGGCAATAAAAATGAATAAACCTTTCCATCACAATCATCTGTATCGATGTTTGTCCATCTCAAAGTAACTAAATCCCAAGAATCATTCGTAAAAACGAAAAATGAGAACGATAAAAATAAGAAAGGTAGCTTCTAAATTGACTCACCCCATTTCCTGACATCTCAATATTCCGCTCAAACATCAACCGAAAATAGCTCGCATTCTTCACCTTCTGCTTTGTCTCCAACAATGGAAAACCGTTTTCCCTTTCAGTCACTGAGAGGCAATTTAATGGTCCACTGTTTTTGACGATATTTCATTTCATCCCTTTAATTTTGATAAAAAAAATGTCAAACTATGAGGATTTATTAATAATAGAGTCTGTGGTGTGACTATTAGGTAAAACCCCAACGACGACTTAAGTAAAAAGGATTCTTTCATCCAGTCTGCTCCCACGTTGTCCCATAATCCCTCTAGCGCGAATTGCGGGATAAAAAGGAGCATCAAGGAAGGGCGTAAATATATTAATGTGACCCATATGGCTCTCCAACTTGACTTTATAGGTCTCAGGATATAGCAATCTAGGTTGGAAGGAAAATCGTGTTACTTTGTTTTCAGAAATTTAAATTTTGGCTGATGTATAGTAATAATATGTCAAATGTTTTTGTTCCGGTTTTGGAAAATATACCGGTCATAATTTATAAGGTTCTGAATAATAGTCATCAATTTTTCTTAGTGGTTCTTCGCATCTCACGTGTATTTTTTCGAAACCAGAGCAGAATAACAGATCCAAATATTGGCCATGTATGTTGGGTACACAATTGATTTGCTTCAATTCCAGATAGCAGCTATTGTTCAGTGGTTTTTCGGCTGAGGTACTGTGTCACCAATAACAATAACCGTTCCAATTATAGGATATTTTTGTTTCCATCGTATCAACCAATTTTTGAAATTCTTTTGGAGAAAATTTTGCGGGCATGTATATACGGCCGATGACTACACAGTGATGATCAATTTCCACTTCAACGTACAAATCTTTGGAAGTGTCCGAAGTGTAAGTTGTTGCTCTTTCGTGGCTCTGGCCATTACTGTCGAAATGATGTGAGACAAATTGCTTGAACATTTGACCATGACTTTTTCGCTGACAAATTCATTCAATTCGTTCTTGTATTTTCACCAGTGTTTGACGAACTTTTTTTGATTCTTCATCATAACAGTCGTTTTCCGCTACTAGAGTATTCACGGATGTTATTGAATTTTTGTTGAGATAGGTCAAATCTTCAATCTTTCTCTCCAAACTCGATACGCTGTTTATTTCACAGACTCATATCGGAATTCTTTATTTTTATTGATTTTGAAGCTCAACTGTTTCAATAACTCGTTTCGATTTTCAATCTGAGAAGCAGATTTCCTCTTTTTTTTTGCCTCAACAACATCATCCTCAAAGATCTCACTATTCCTCCTCAATCTTTGGATATGTTTGTCTTTAATTTTCAATTCGTCTTCTAGTTTTTGCTGCTCACCCAGAATATCTTTTTTTTCAATTCTCTTTATCTTTGAAAGAACTCTGGCACTTTGAAGAGTACAATACTCTATATCCATCTAGTTTCACCATTCCCAACAGCTTTGATGAAAAATGGCATGACAGCAAATGCAACAGAAATTGAGAAATTCCCCACTTTTGCGAAAACCAAATACTTTTTGCAAATACATTGTGCGCAAGAATCCGCATCGGCAATCACAGGATGATACGTAAAAATGACAAAATTCTACAGAAATTCACCGCTACTCAGTTTAGTGTGTCACGGAAAAGGTACTGGAATGTAGATCAGGTTCACAAACGTAGTCACCGCCAAATCTCTCCTTCAATTATTGATCAATACACCGATTGTTCATACAGGATGATAAGTCTTCCTTTGTGTTCGGAAACTGTTTACATTATTTTGAAGGATACAGTTGGTGGACATTTTCACCTTCAGAGTATCTTCTTGAGTTTCTGTGAAAAACTTTTGAGTTTCATCACAGTTATCAGAACATGAAAAATTCACGGTACACTTTGACACCACATACACAATAGACCACATCCACTTTATGGAGTTTGAATGTTTCAATAATTAGCTTGAGTGAAAGTCCGTCCAATATTTTGTCCTAATGTGAAGTTGATTGCTCAAAAAAAATCTTGGGCTGTGTGGATATGATTCTTCTCCTTGATCAGAATATTTATCCTTTAGTTAGTTAAAGAAAACAGGTTATTTTAATAGCTTTTTCTATTGATTTGATTTATCGTAACAATACAAATTAGTGGACTGTATCTTGACAGCTATGTCAAAAAACCATGGTGATAGCACCTTAGGCTGGTGACTATATTTGAACAGGAACTAGATAAAAAAGATTGTCCATACCGCCGCCCTTGAAAGTTCTGCGGTATCTTTCAATACAATTTAAATGCTGGGTACATAATGTAAATCTTCATCACTGACACAAGTAAGTCCATTTTTGACTGCGAATGTCCGTGATATAGGTGGGTCTATGGAAGTCCTTGATCTTCATCAGATATTGTGAGAGGGCACACTTTGACAATACCTCGTTTTGAAATACTGCCGTTCGAGGAACGTACACTAACAACACGTGTAATACCGTCCTTGCCTGGGTGTAGACTCACTATCCTTCCGGTTGTCCATTTGGATGGTGGATTCTTGTCATCCTTCAAAAGAACCAAGGATCCTTGAAGCTTTTCCATATCGGTTTTGAAACGCCATTTTGGACGAACCATAAAAGTATAACATTCCTCATAAGTGAGGGTGTTTTCGTCAGATACTATACGAAGTAAATGATGTTTGAAGGATTTTACCGCACTTTCCCACAAACCTCCAAAATGCGGACAACCAGGGGGATCAAAATGAAACTGAATCATATTATTTTTGGCATAGGTTTCAAATTCAGTTGATTGACAAAGTTTATACATTTCCCGTAGCTCGCTGTTTGCCCCAATAAAGTTGGTGCCATTATCGGAATACAAGTGCTGACATAAACCGCAGATAGAGACAAATCTTTTAAACATGGCCAGGAAACCTTGAGAAGTCAAATCTGTAACCAGTTCCAAATGCACTGCTCTAGTAGCCAAACACACAAATATGCATAGAAAGGCTTTGATGAATTTCCAGTTACGCAATTTCGAATCTTTCATCATAAAAAATCCAGCATAGTCCATGCCGGTGTGAAGAAATGGTCTTGATGGGTTAATTCTTGGTTCAGGTAAATTTCCCATAAGAGTATGTAAAGGTTTAGGGTTTTGTTTATAGCAAGTTATGCATCTATGAATTTTCCTGTATGGGCCAGAATTTTTGTCTCACAAAAGAGAGAGTAGATTGTGTACCGGAGTGGAAGTTTATTTTGTGTATGTGAGTTATGATTAAAAGGGTGAAAATGTGACTCTTTGGTAAAAGTATAGGATGTTTGGCTTGATAGTCAAGATTGGAATGTTGGAGTCTACCACCAACTCGCAAAACTCCAGTTTTGTCAATGGATGGGTTCAAGGATTTCCATTTGTTTTGAGACTTCAAGTAATTTTTGTTTTCCAATTGTGCTAAATCTTTAGAAAATGTTTCACCTTGAATTATGGTAACTAGGGTAGCTAATGCGTGTCTACGTTCAAAAAGTGTTAATTATCCTATTTGACGGGTATGTTTTGATGATTTCAAATTTTGAATGTTTCGTAGGCAGTAAGCAGTCACATTAATCAGTTTATTGTAGTCAGAAATTTTTTCAAATAATGAAAAATTCGATCTAGAAGAAATGAGCAGAATAGATTTGGGGTTCAATTCTAGGGTTTCAGAATCGAGTATTTTACGTTTGTAATTAGAGATATGGATATTACTGGGCCAAAATTCCTTTGGCTTGGATAAAAAGGCTGGACCATGCCACCACATAGAGCAGGTTTTGAGGTCCTGAGGACTCATGCCCCGAGATATAATATCCGCTGGATTTTCAGCAGACGAAATGTGATACCATGTATTCGGATCAGTAATTTGCTGGATTTCTGAAACTCTATTACAGACGTATGATTTCAATTGTCTAGGCTCTAAATAAAGCCAACAGAGAACAATAGTAGAATCAGTGTAATAGTACACCTTGTTTGGTTGACAATTTGAAGCTTTTATGACTTTATTCATTAATTGAGATAGGACTAGGGCACCACATAGCTCAAGACGTGGTAAACTTACAGCTTTTAAAGGAGCTACGCGGCTCTTATAGCAGTTGGTAGATGAACAGAAATATTGCCATAAAAATCTATAGAACGTGAATATGCAGGCTCCAGAAGCATTAATGGAAGAGTCACTGAATCCGTGAAGTTCAAAAGCAACAAATGTTTTGATTGTGACTTGGCGTGAAATTTTGAAATAATCAATCAAGGATAAGTAATGGGTGAAGTTTTTCCATATTTGGAAAATGTCTGTGGGTACACGATCATCTCAAGCGATTTCAAGTAACCATAATTTCTGTAAAAGGATTTTGACTTGTGAAACCATAATAGGTCCTAGAAGGCCAAGAGGGTCGAAAATCTGTGAAGTAAGTGATATTTAGCCATATGCTGTATCATTTACTTTATATTTAACATAAATACGTTATCCGAATATAACAGCTAAAGATAACGTGTGTCATAACGTAATATGCCGAAAATGCTATGCTGTATCACGGATTTTACATCTATGTTATCTTGTACGTTATATCTTGACTGTTAAAAAGGCAACAAGTTTTTCCACCAGAAAGAGAGATAGCGCAAAGGGTACAAGTTTGAAAAGGATGGAATGATTTAGCAGCCCATCTATCGCATGCGTCCGGTTTTAACGGTTCAGTTCTAATTTACTGTTTGTGTTGATCACAAATCTGCATGCCAATATGTTGAGATTGAAAAAATGTAAATGGAAAACAATACGAGGATCTTTTAGAGTTCAGTGAAGAGAACAAAGTTACTCTTAACGGAAAAACGAAGCCGTTGAAGGCGACAAAACTCCACTATTTCATGGGAAATATTTTCGCAAATTTTAAGAATTCAAGAGGCCAATAGACCGCAAAAAAAGGCGGAATAATGAAAAAAGGTACCTAAGTCAAATAGTGTAATATCTATTAGTTTCATAATGGAAGAAATTGGGCTTTTAGATATTGGGTGGGAAGTTAATACACGCATGCATGGGACTGGTGGAATAGTAGCTTCCTCAAAAAACTCGCTTTCCTCCAACTGAAAATCATCACTACTTTTCCGTAAAATGCTTCGTAGTTCTCTTGACAGTTGACTGAGTGGCACAGTACTATCATGATGGCAGAGGAAATCACATCATCATTCACTGGAAGTCTACATGGCAAACCGTGGAGATCTGATGTCTAAAAAAAACATGGAAAGATGCTTCATAAGATATACGAATGCAGGGGCTCTCAGATGTGCGGATTGGATGAGTATTATGATCATTAATTAATTATCAAATACATAACCTCACTTTTTGTTTTCACCCCCTAAACTCGTTGACTTTCCAATTCCTTTCTCCAATTAATTCTTCTGCAACAGCTAAAGGCAAAACTACACTAAAATCTATACTGCTGCCTTTCTGAGGAATTTGTATTGTCAAACTGTTAAGCTTGTCAGCTACTCAGCTCCAAAAACGCTTCAAGTTTCCATACGTTATCCCATAACAGCACGTCAACAGTACCCGTTATACGAAGGCTGTTATTTCGGAAAATAACATTCGACCATAACATATATACGTTATGTAGATAACGCAAACGCTGATACAGCATAGCGATTTCAGGAAATAGTTATTTACCTAACAAGTGTGGAAAGTGATACTTTACCGCACGCGACGGCAGTGACCGACCGATGCAAAGCGGAGTTCGGTCACAACGTCAAGGGCGGTAAAGACACTTTCCACATGTGTTAGGTACAAAATTTTACCTTTGAGTTGAAATTTCACATTTTCTTCAACATGGAAATCTGCCTCTCCATAATTTTGTCATAGTAACCACCAAAGAAATGTCATTCATATTCAGTATGACACGATGGTTACCTAGAGACATTGGTGGTTACTATAGCAAAACAATTATTTGCGTGCTGTAATAGCTATTTACCTAACATGTGCGGAAAATTAGTTTTTCCGCACGAGTCTGCCGTTCACCGACCGACGCGAAGCGGAGTTCGGTGAAGCAGCCGAGGGCGGAAAAACATTTTCCGCAAGTGTTAGGTACAATAGTTTTTCTACAGACGTGCGGAAATAAGGATATAATTCGTAATTTAAAAGTTTCTGATGCAACTAATGACAAATAAATAATAATGAATGTCGAAATGTGTAACTAAGCGACCATAGTTACCTGGAAACCTGGTTGTTCTGTTTGCTTATGATATTGTTAATTTTGACATATCCGTGCGGAAAAATTATTCCGCACGGAAATGTCGTGCCAAAAAAAATTTTCCGCACTGGTGCGGAAAATCTGATTTTCCACACGGATATTCTTTACGACTATTATAGTCCAATTTTGAGGTAAGTAAATAAATTAAAATGCTGCTCCATTAGTCTACAGGTTCATTCAAGTTCTGTGAAGATTTAAAATGATTTTGAAAACCGTCCAGAAGTTTTCTTGAACTAAGATGAGAATCATCTTTCACTTGGTTGAGTTCAAAAATACATTTGATATGCGAATGCACGATTGCCTTTTTGTTTTCGTATCTTTCCTGCATGAAGAAGGGACCAATCAATAGAATTTTTCAATTCTATTGAGTTGAGAGTTTTTCTTAATGAGCGTGATAAAGTATCTTTAAAATTTATCCAAGCATCATAAGAATCGCAGAAATTAGGTAGTGGTATAAGGGCAAGACGTGAACCGTACTGACCATGTGCCGATGGCAGTGCTACTTGCACTGAAGAGCCAGTAGAGAGTGCACTTGGGGCAGTGGCAAGTGTTTTTTGTTTATAGTCAATTTTGCATTGGAAATATTTGTGAAATATACATTTCCAAATGATTCGCATTCTCGATCCTGATCTTTTATTTTTTCATATTCATTATCTAAAGAGACTTTCTCAATTTGAATTTGGATATGCTTAAATTCATCAATCAAAGGTTCAATCCTATTCAATCAAGTGGTCAGGTCTATCAACAAAATAGAATTATTTAAATCATCGCATTCCAATTCCAAAAAGGTTTGAAATCTATTTATTTCGTTAGTGACAGCGTCGCGACGAGCTACGAGATCATTACAAAAATGTCAATTTTTTGACGACTGTCATCTTGATGGTTACTCCTTTTTGATTTAGGCATCTTTGAGGGATAACGATATGGATTAGTTGAGAAATAAAAGTGTTACACCCACCCAGCTCAAAATGGTTCATATGGATGCGATGCTGATTGAAAGTTAGGTTAGGTTAGATCAGGTTAGAAACCTTGTCTTTGTCAATTTGTCCTCCAGATTTCATAAAAAGATTGCTGCACAATGCTTTTTGTAATATGGATTCAACTGGGTATACTGGAAGGCTTGACATCCGTCACGGTCCTCAAATTGATAATGGAATGGATATCCGGCTCGAATCGATCAAAAAATGTGTGGATATGATTCTTCTCCTTGATCAGATTATTTATCCTTTGGTTAGTTAAAGAAAACAGGTTATTTTAATAGCTTTTTCTATTGATTTGATTTATCGTAACAATACAAATTAGTGGACTGTATCTTGACAGCTATGTCAAAAAACCATGGTGATAGCACCTTAGGCTGGTGACTATATTTGAACAGGAACTAGATAAAAAAGATTGTTCATGGGCCAAGAAATTTATCAGAACGGATTTAGTTAATTTGAATTCCTCACAATATTTCGCACCAGTCAGATCTTAGCAGTTGCCAGATTGCTCAATATCGATCCTTTTTTACAGCTCCACTTTTGATATTCGCCTGTCATAAATTCATAAATGTCAAAGTTTCGCGCTGGCGAATTGCCGAGAAGCAAAGCCAAGGAACGAGAAAAAAACAAAATGTCAAAGTAATTTTGTATATTTTGTTAGGTTTTTTGAACTGTTAAACTGTTATCATCATGCCATTTGCTTTCTTTGCATACCACGTGTATATTTATTATATTATTGTTGTTGTGTTGGTACTGCTGATGAAAACTGAACTGTAGAGAAAGGAAAAATGATAGGTAAAATATATATATATCATTTTACTATGAACTCACATACGTCATCACCTCGCTTATTTGTAGAGAAAGGATTTGAGAAGGTCGAATCCGGAAATTCGCCTCTAGTGTCTATGAAAATGGTTTCTGAATATTTAGTGACTAGTGAGACTAAGAACTTTTCCAGTGCCAAGTTCAAAAATCTGATGGAAAAGATTATAATATGTCGGTAATACTAATATTTAGGTAAAAACCAATATGTCATTGTGAAGTATGGCAACATCGTCAGAAGCTAGCGAATCAAAAGATTTGAGCGCGTGACGTCATAAGCCTGAAAATGTAATCTTTATATCTTTATGTTTATTTTGTGATTCATGATCCATTCTATAAAGGCTTAACATTTCTAATTGCCGTTTATTTTTCTATAGAATAAACATCGCTAGAGCGTCGCACTGTTAATTAGTCATAATATTATTTCCAAAGCTGCTCATCGTTAACGATAGAAAACTAGAAACTCAGTGCATACAACAAACTTAATTATTTCCGGAAAGAGACAGTGCGGGGTGTAGCTCGAGCTAGTTAACACAGATTGATTCATTAGGAACGCCGAAATAATTAACAAACCATCGCTGCAAGTGTAGGTATGCTTACTTCCGCTAGCAAAACTGTTCTGCTGATAACCATGTTTGCTCAGGGATTTTCTTCAGTGTGCATTGCTTTCATATAGCCTCGTGGAGCATTTAGATCGGAAATTGAACTGCAAACTATCCAGACAAAATGATGTTAGCAGGTCTGGAGGGAGCCATTAAATGATTTATTCTACTGTAGTTGTTCAGAGAAACATCGTGCGGGAGTGACCCTACAACAAAAATCAATTTCATCATTTCAAGTTTTGACCAGATTGATGATTGAGAGCACCACCTTGTGGCATAGTAACTTGATAGGATCAATTTTATTCTAGGCTGAATCATCACCTTTTTGTCAGCTAGTAATCAATTCCACTACAACCTACTCAGTTTCATTAGCCATTGAGTGTGACGTTGAATATTCGAATATAAAATAATTCCTACCCACCGTGGGGATCGAACCCACGTCCATCGAAGACTCCGCTTTTCCGGTCTGACATTTGGACGGATTGAAGGGTACTAGCAGGAAATAAAAATAAAAACATATCAAAAACAGATAATATTATGTTTGTTTGTGAGGAAAAAATTTTTTCAGACGACCACACTTGATAGAGTAAAAATCCGCGCTCCTGCAAAAAAATCTGAATAAAAATTCAAAAATGCCATTTTAATAAAAAACTGTTCTGCGAAAAAGTTGAAAATTGCAGTCGCTTATCGTTACCGAGACCGCCGTAGTTTGCAAATTATTGACACACACATTTCGGTGGAAATTCGTGAACGCAATTGAAAAAAATCAACCAACAGTGAACTGTGTATTCATTGTCGACCAAACATGTTTTGTATATTTTTAGAAAAGGATGTCTCTCTTTCACCGCTGGTGTTTAATTATTTTGGGTTGGTCTCTTGATGGGAGAATATTTTCATTTATTATTTGGATGAATTTAATTATACCAGAATATATAAACAGTTGGTGTTCTTCTCATTCAAAATTATTCAGCAAGGGAATGTGAATTGGCGAATTTCATTATACAGGACCTATCAAAGTATTTTACGCCAATTATCAGTGCAGGTTGGTTTTGGTTTTGTTTAATTGTGAACTGCCAAGAGGAATCTTTATTTAATTTTGGATCTAGGACACAACAAGCCCTTTTGCCAAAGATGAGAAGATAAATGAGAGGAGCACGTCAATAAAAATCGGAAGATAAACTTTGATGAATGTATGAGTAGTCTTGGCTGTTTGCATCATCTCTTGAATCTCTTGAAAATCAAAAACGTAGTCGAATCGGAAAGTCTAGTTATATCAATACCAACAACCACAACATGTATGTCAGTTGAACTTGAAAGGTCTCAAATATTGCTTTTTGGAAACAAATCCTGTACTCAGTGAATGCATTGAAAGTAATGCAAACTTATCTTTGCTCTGTGACATCAGAATTTTGCAAATGTTCAACAAGAAAATAACTCTCATATCTTTCACTGTGCTCGATGATATATGTTGTTTCCTTGCTAACAGTATATGATAAAAACCTGGAATTTTGCTATTGCCAAACTTAACAAAACAGATATGCCGGATCATGGAGAGAAAATGTTCAAGAACAATGAAACTTTACAGATCCCCTTTCGTAAAACCGCGTTATTTCCGAGTAAAATCAACAGTGAAACTTTATGGTCCTCATCTGCTTGTACAACATTGATTAAATCAGGAAAACTGAGGTTTTCTTGACGTTTATTGGTTGTTCAAATAACATATTTTAGGACGGAATTTATAGAATAAATAACGGGGAGCTTATTTAAAATCTTGTTGGAGGCTTCGGTATTTAATTTATTCATCACTTTATTAGGCTGGAAGCGTGAACTTGAATGAAGGTTCACTTGATATATAAAATTGAATTTTTGAAGCACGTATGCCTTTAATCCAATAATGAACCAGATGACATTCATCCATCTGAAAATATTTCAATATGTCTAATTGTGTTAAACAGAAAGGTTGGTAAAGAACAGTGATAGATGTCGAGAGTTACATCCATGTGAGAAGTGCCCTCCTTCGTCCCGAATTTGGACTCATCAGTAACCTCATCAGCACCACTCACATCAATGCAACTCTCCACACAATACCCCAATCTGCTTATATGTGCAGCGGCTGTTTTGGACAACCACTGCCTTCTATTGGCTCGCAAATCAGCGAACGCGAATAGATGACCCCCTATGTTCGAGCTGGACTTCTCGTCCATGGAATAAGGAGACATTGTTTGACGGTTATCCGATGTTAAACGGAAAGGTCGTATAGATCCGTGATAAATAACGAGAGTTGCATCCATCTGAGTAGGGCCCTCCTTATACCGGTTTCGTCCCGAACTTCTCAGCCGCTGCACATACAGTGTGTCCCAGACAGGCTCCTATTATACCTACAGCAAAGGTTAGATGGAGAAAGTTTTAGAGGAATCTCAGTGCATTCGAGTGCTTCAGGTTCATCATCGGTCAATTGGTTTTGGAGTTATCGTCGAAAAACCGAAAATGACGGATTTCATTTTTTGCCAGTAAATCCGAAACGGATAATTTGACAGCTGTCAAAATGTGACATTATCGGGACATTTTTTGAAAACGAATAAAATGGCGTGTATGACATGTCTCGATCGTCTTTTGTTTTCCCGCAACCCGCCTCAACTTTAATTTTTCTTATGGCAGCCATATTGTATTTTTCGATTTTTGGAAAGAGTGTAAAATTTCCAGTCTAGTGATGTCGCACAAGTGCGTAAAAGATTTAAGTGTCATCAAAATATCACATTTCGTAGTTATGTCATGGCGTTCTTTTCTAAGAAGGCCATGATTCATTTGTCTGAAAATTGGTTTATAAGCAAAATCTTTTTTTTTTTCATCTAAGGAGGCTTTGATCTGTTGTTCATTGATTCGGTATGTTGGTTGTGTTTTGATAATGAGTACTTACGCTTTCCAAATTAAAATAACAAATCTGATTAACAAATGGTCAAAACCTGTCAAAAATGCCCGGTACTCTCTATTTCTCTATTCAAATGAAGAAAAGCTAGTCATGTTAGCGCTGTACTTGCGGTCAAATAGAAATGTCGGGTTTCCTTCGGCAAGGTCAATGTATTTGGAGATGTATCCCTCATGTCCCGAACGACGGCAGCCTCATAAAACACAATCTAGAAAAATCGAATAATAATGATTAATTTGGTCAACTATAAACAGAAATAAACTTGTAAGAGTAGTACGAAAAACAGACGCTAATTGTCAAAAATGTCACGATGCATGTCCATGTTCTATTGAAAATTCAATGCGTTAAACACATTTGCTGCACACTAAATGCGTTGACCTTGAGCTGATACAGTACTCATTCATATTTTGCGACAAATGAATCATGGCCTCCTTGGATAAGACTGAGTCCCAACTACGTATTGTGATATTTCGAAGATACTCAAATCTTTTATACACTTGTGAGACAGCACTAGACTGGAAATTTTACGTTTTTTCCAAAAACCAAAAAATCCAATATGGCGGCTATAAGAAAAATGAAAGTTGAGGCAGGTTGAGGAAAAACAAAAAAAGATTGAGACAAATCATTAACGCCATTTGATTCGTCTTGAAAAGGTGTCCAAATAATGTCACATTTTCATAGCTGTCAAATAAGCCATTTCGGATTTACTGGCAAAAAACAAAATCCGCCATTTTCGTTTTTTCGCCGATATTTCCAAAACCAATTGACCGATCGCAAATCTGAAACCGGATATCTACTGCAGTAAGTTTCCTCTAAAATTTTCTCCATTTAACCTTTGACGTAGGTATAATAAGAGCCAAGATCCCTGTATAGAGAAACGAATCTGGGACACACTGTATACCAAGATTAGGGTATCATGCCAAGAATTGCATTGATGTGAGTGGTCCTATGCTGCCTTACTGATGAGTCCAAATTTGGGAAAAAACCGGTATAAGGACGGCACTACTCACATGGATGTAGCTTTCGACATTTATTACGGTTCTGTACCAACCGTGAAGCAATCGATCAATTATCAAACAAACCCGTCGTACGTTTCACAGTACCAGACGCATCGGAATGCATATTTTACTTCCACTTGGAGGGAATTGTTCAGCTGGAAGTAGAAGCGAGCGGCAGCAGTTACTGGTCAACCGTGGCGGAGTACGGGTGCAGAACAACCCGTCCCGTCTACGCGATCGATTCCGTTTCAATCTTCTAACTATTCAAATGAGGTATGAGTACTTTGCTGTTCAAATTTTCCGAAATTTTCTCAAGTGAGCCGCGTGTAATATTTTAAACTGATCGAATGTGGAGTGGGTAACGTGTTTGGACTAGTTTTCCGGTATTTGTGTAGATTTTTCTGGGCTCTGGTCTATTTTGTGAGAGCGCCCGTTTTGAACAACATAAAATGGCGTTCGGAGGAAAAATTCGTCTGGGCCATTCTAGAGTGGTGAGATTTTCGAGGATTTCGTAAGGTGCACAGTTTGAAGGAAACGGAAAATAAGTTCCTGGCAAATGTAATTTCTCAAAGTTAAGGGGTATTTATACCACTTTTCGACGTCAAAATTCAAAGGTTTCGTACACTTTGTTAGGGGAGGGTTAATTGCACCAAAAACTGTCAAAATCGCGTTTTGTTTTAAATTCAACTAGTCTTCCCTTTCCAAGTCTTGCGATAATAACGGTTGATGTCTATTAATAAAAATTCTTCTGGGGCCGTTCGAGTTTCGCAGGATGTTAAGCCTCGTTTCTGGTACAATTCTCGTTTTCCGTCAGATGATTCGTGCATCGCGTTTTATACTTTCTCTTTTAAGCTGGGGCCAGTACCACATTTCAATGCCGTGTTTCGAGCCCGTTTTTTACTGTGGTCCGTACCACTGGTACCCCTGCGTCGTAGGACAAATTTTCTGTAACTTTCTGCAGTTTTCGTTCTCACACGCCGCCTTTTCCTTAACTTTTTTGCTGCCTGTATTTCTGCTGTAAGATCTGTTTCTATATTTTCTGCTGATCTCTCCCTACCGATTCGACTAGACTGTTTTATTCAAATTTAATTCAAATCACTGATGGCAGACGCTGAAAAATCACTGCCAGTGTCACAAATTGGCTCCTTTCCTTCTTGGTCTAAAAGCTACTCCATAGGCACTGTGGGCCCATTATCACGGTAATCCAAAGAGCGCCCGAGATAAGAAAAATACAATTTTCTCTCCCTGTCAAAAATCTCCGGAAAATCCCGGGTAGCGTCACATTCTGATATATATAAAAAGAACAAAATTTTTGGGTATTGCTCGACCAAATAACTACATCCACTAAATTTCGAAGATCAATAATTATTTAGTATTGAAAATGTCTTTTGCAAAAATTGACTACAATTCTAATGAAAAACTTTTATTCGAAAAAAAAATTCCGAAAATGTTTATTTCCGCTAGTGTTGCAGATGGTAAATTATTATTTAGTAGGTCAAGGTCGAGAGTTCAGGCTTAAAGGTTTTACCGAGTGTTGGCCGTTTTTAAACGAAGCTGGGTAATAAGCTTTTGGTATGCAGTGAAATATCTTCTCATTATTGAGTGTGAACCTAGGTGTGAACCATATCTTATTTTTTTTTTTCAGATGTGTATTTGAATGTCGGAACCGAATCGGAACCGACTGCCGTCATTTTTGTCTGAATTCTGATTCGTTCGACACCCGAACGTATAACGACGCAACCTTACTCCTTTCAATCAACCTTGGTTGCGACTCTTATTACCGTCACCCGAATTTCAACTGATGCCCAAATTCGCCAATCTGATAAAAAACGGAAAAACTGCTGTGTACGCCAAAGACCAGATTTGCCCAGAAAGAACCATTCAATTACAAACTATGTAGGTGATATAAGCAAAGTTTACACTTGTCGATATCGACTACTGAACCGAATGCTAATAAAATAATGTAACTTGACTTGAGTGTAGTTTGATCATGTGTTTGTTGTTGGACACCTACGAGTGTGCATGAAATGACTATAATTGATGATGGTTGTGATCCACCTGATGTCTCTCAAACGATAAAGTGGAGAGTACTCCCCAAGTAAAGGTAGTTTCCGTGATGTCGGTAGATTAGTCAAGGGTGCTTTGCTGTACGTTCCATTTGTCCAGTTATCGTAAGTGAGCCGCCACTCTTTGGATATGGAAGAGTCCAACAGAACCAGGATTGTCCAAATTTGGTCCAGGCGTCAGTGAGTGACAGTAAAAGAGTAACAGGCCTGAAAAGCAGAAATACCAGATAGGCAGGGAAGTTCGGAGTTTGTGCAATCTTACCAAAGATGTAAATGGGACTTAAATCAACAAATCTGCACTAAGGCAATTGATACAGCTGACAATTGACAAAGCCAGAGCTATCATCAGATTCTGATTTAACCGGAATATTCTTCAGAAAATCGGCAAATATGCCAAGAGATATGTGTCCACACGGTAACCTCAGCTCTAACTAAATCTCAGGTTTTTTAAGAGAAAAAAAAACGAGAACCCAAAAGACCAAGCAACATTGCCAGATTGACAAGTTCATCTCCAAAGTGATCGCTGAACGAAGGATGAGTTATTGATTGACTGTTAACTGTTACATATACAATATCATGAAATAATAATTCACTCATAAAAACATTCAAACCCCAATTATATCCTGACAACTATACATTTATCTTTAAACTAAATCCCAATAATGCTACCATATTTATACGAAAATTTATAATTTAACATTACGAATTTCAGGCCCGTAACAAACTATGAATTGAATTGAAAAGCTCCTGATTATTTTGGCGCATCTACCGATTCACCTCGTCAAGAACGCTGTCCATATTTTTTATTAAGGAGGTTCTAAGTCCAGCGAATCCAACTAATTTCAATCTTTCTGCACTAAATTCAAAATAAATTCAAACTTACCGAAACTAACGGAAAATGACTCAAACTAACGATGAATCAAACTTATCAAAACTAACCCAAAATTAATCAAACCAACCAAAACTAACACAAACCAACCAAAACTAACAAAAACTAGCTCAATCTAATCCAAAATAGATCAATAGAAGTTTTAACTCGAACCTACATCTGAGATCATCGTCTGGGTGATCAGATCAAAGATTTTCCTTGGTTTGTCACGAAGGAAGTCTATCATTGGAAACCACTCAAGCTCTTGATGAATTTTAATATTCCTCACGAACCAGCACGCCCTCTGTAGATAGAAAAGAGATGTTGAGAAGGAAATTATCTGACTGGAAATAAGCACAGAGAAAAAGATCCTGGCAGCGCAAATGAGCAAACTTTTATTATCCTTACAAAAAGTTAGCTAATTAGTAACTGGCCATGATAGTTTGAGTGCATAGTTTGAGATAGTTTAGACTTGCAGCAAGCATGGCTGTGACAAGAGATACACGAGCGCACGTGCCTTTTATGACCGCATAAGCATTCGTCGTCATAAGAAAATGTTCACCATTACAAAGAAACATTTTAAAAACGAGAAAACTCAGGCCTGCAACTCGATAACTTCCAATATTGACTTAGCTAGTGGAGCAAATAAGATTCTAGATTATTACCTTCAAACTAGAAGCTGCAATAGAAATAAACTCTATTTTAAATTGGAAACTAGATTTGATCAACACCCAGACAAAAATTCAATTACCGTATTATGTCGGAGCTTTTGTGGGAGTCTCAATAAATTGAAAATAATCCTACGCAACAAACATTTTCTTTATTCTTCCCCATTCCAGACATTTATACCCTAAAGCTCACTCCATAACTTTACATCAATGCAATGAGTCACGTCCTGTGAATAACTTGGAAATACAATAAACCCACTGCTTCCAACATGAGGGAGCAGAAACAATAGAAACTGAATAAGTGGAAAATTAAAAGTGAAATGGAAAGCTGTTTGATATTTACTTGTTTTGAGTCAAAATTACTTTGAAAGCCTGTGTAAATATTATTTACTTTGTTTTCTTGATACAGTGAACACAGTATGAATTTTTTTCGACAGAGTTTTTTTTAATAGAGTGGGTAGAATTTCATGAAGTTTAGCTTCAATTAGTGCCACTTGATACAGGTATTATAGCTTACTTGTTGATTAAAATTATTGTTTGTTCAATATCGTACACTCAGAGAAATATTTTACTGAAATCTAGGGTCACAAATGAAGTTGAAAGTTTTCAGCGTCATCAATAATTGAATTGGTGGCAAGTTCCACAAGACTCCTTGATCTATAGTCAATGAAGATTGTGGTTCGTTTTAAAAACGATGATTTCCTTCGTTGTTTGGTGAGAACCACGGTAGTTGAACTTATTGGAAATACATTAAGATGCTGCTGTCAGAGAACAGATTCTCCACTGTTATTCATACCCACATAAGTGCAGCCATGAAGCTGTGGAAGAAGAAACTCAACCTTGAAAGATGAAGAAAATGAGAGCTAACCCATTCATGTTACGCCATGCACAAGTTTGTTTTATTATTTTGTATCAGGAACTAAGCGAAGATAATTCGGATAATAAAAAAATACATGTTGGCTCCGTTGTGGATTTTCTCCAACTAGTTTCTTCTTCTCTTTAGAAAGACATCAATCTATACACAATTCCCTTGTACAATCTTTGTAAAATATTTCCCCAGGCAAAAGCTCTTCATTACCTAAAGCGACGCACCGCAATCACAGCTCTTTGTAATTATCTTTGTGTATACCTTCAAATAATTTTTTCACGAAACTACGTTCTCTTTGCTAATTCGCAAAAGTCTCAAAATCACAGGGGAAGTTGCAAAACCATTTGTTCCACTTCAGCTTTTGTTTCCGGAAATACATATGCAGGCCGGTGTAGTTTGTTAATTATTTCAAACAATATAATGGATTTAGTTGAGATGGAAATCAGTGAAGTCCAGAACTTTATGGCCAGCCTGATGAAGTATAATGATGATATACGTGAGGGAATTTGAGGGACTCTTATTCTATTCACCAACTCTGCCTGTACAGAAATGTTCACTAATCAAAAATCGCTTATATCATGATCTGAAAAAAAATTACACTAACGACCAGAAAGATTTATGATATCATGATCGTTATTTTTACTTTGATAGTTTGGCGCTCTTTAATAGTACGATTTATTTAAAAATCCGTTTGTTGGCTGATGTAAAAGGGTCGTTACTATTTTCATCTTTTTCTTTGTATGTAAATAATTGCTTGAAAAATTAAGTGTCACTTTATACTTTATCGTGGATAACTCAGCATACTTCACCTTGATTTTACAACTTATTGCATTCCAAAAATTTTCATCAACCCCACGTCAAGATGTAAGGTTCGGAATTCATACAATAACTGAGACTGAATCGTAAAATTGTCAGATTCCTTAATAAACGGGAGTTTTAACTCGATAACTCAGCCAACTTTTATTTTGCCCGCTGCTTATATTGAGGACATTTTTCAAGAAAAAAGAAATTGTAACACGAAACATTGCTGTGATACGCGAAGGAACAGATTGAGAATTTGGCCAGACACAAGTGTTCGATTTTTGCAACGAGTTCAATGTGATGATTTCCCCAGAATTTGTTTCCAAAGTTTTATTCACAATCACTTGAAATAAACTTGAACTAGCAAAATGTAGATCATACACACTGAAGTCATGAAGGATCAGAGAAGGGTTCATAGTGAACGATGTTGTCCGGCGTGCTGAGACTCACCTCAATCTTACCAAAGTGGTTACTCGATTGTCGATTTTTCGAAAACACATTTTTCAGAAAATTCACCCTGTCCCCTCTTCAACTCAGTATAAGATTATTGAGTTAAAAATATAAAATAGATACTTTATTACAGAATTATTTTTGGACCTTCATCGTCAAGTTTATCATTGTTATACTACGTTCCAAACAATATTGATTGTTCAGGTTCAGGTCACAGAGTAGTAAAGCTGGAGATGTTGGCTCATGCGACCGATGAATAGGGATGAAATAATTCACGATATTAATATTTCGAGAAAACAGCTTTCTGGAAGAGTATTCATCACTCTTCCCAGTTTTTATGTGATCATATCTCATCATGATTCCCGTAATACTCAAACTTCATAAACAGAATGAAAGGTGCGCATCCATTATTTGTTTAGCAATCAGAGTTTTGCCGTTTATTTTTTGTTTATCGATGTTCACAATCCATTACTTTGTGTTAATAATTGAGTTTTATCGAGTGCGGTTCGGAGATACGAAGAATATCGAATGGGGAACGTGATGTAACATTTTGACCCGATTTTGAATACAGTTTTAGGCCATTTTCCACCACAGTATCAATATTTTGATTCGACTAATTCACCAATTTCCTAAAAGCTTGCCATAAAGATGAATATTTCGCTCATGTGAATAAAGAGAATCGATTACCATACCTTTTGCCAAAGCATAAAGGATGCAAACCTTCTTCTACTCAATTTTCTGGACGATCATTTGAAATATAAGATTCTTGATCTGATACTCTTAATAAACATTGAACAGAACTTATGGAAAAATGATCATAAGAGAACCAATTGTCGACATCGTGAAAATCATTTCAAGAGAAAATGGAGCAAAAATATGAAAAAAATGGCCTTCATTAAGTTTAAAAAATTCAGATTTTTCGAGAATTATTGACAACTATATCATTCAAGAGGAATCACCAAGAAAATATCTATAAAAGAATATCAACATCATACACCAACAGATTGTGATTTTTTTTTTTAAATGAAATGAAACATCGAGAAGAAATCAGCAGGAATTTTCATAAAATGAGAAAATTCCCATTATATTCTTACAGATTGTGAATGTGGAACTGTTATTTTGATTTTTCTACACTTGAGGTATACGATTCATATAATTTTTTCCTGATGCGCTTTTGTTTCTTAAGAAATCAATTAAAACGTTTATGATGCGGACGAGGATCAAGATTTCTATATCCTGAGAATCATTGAGATTGATTAGAAAGGTTGAAAAACCAAAGCACAACAGAAAGATCATGTTTTTTTTAATTTGTATACACAACAAATTATGAGTATCATATGTCAACAGATTGTGAAAACTGTTTTGAAAGTTTAAATAAAATAAAGCAAAACATTTATTTATGAAAAAGAATACATTAGCTAGAAATATACATATCTATTGACATTGATCTGAAAGTCATCACAAAAAGAAATCAGAGGCCTAAAACAAATGAAGTTTTATGAATTTCATTAAATAACTTGAATTTGTTTTTCATGGCACACACTTCATCGAAAAACTAACATTCCACATCTCATCTTCGAAAACAAAAAAGAAATCTAATGCGTTAAAATGTGATACCATATTTGATCTGTGCCACTGAAAACGTTCTAGTTGAGACAAATGCATCCTGAATAAAAATACCAACCCAACTAGCACATAAACAAAGCCAAATTTATAGTTAAAACGTCGTTGTGTTTCAAGATTTATGTCTAAATAAATCCTTCATGCAGCTTTAGATATGGGAGCTACCTACTAAAGGCTACTCTCCAGGGGTATTAGTTTTATCAGTCTCTGATGTTAACTGCAAATATATTATAAAAGAGTTTTTCGTAAGCAAAGTTAAACTTTCAATCTCGCCTATAAACTGCGAGGTTTATAAGAAATGATTCTGCTCCCGAGCGGTTTGCAGGCCAACTAATGCCATTATAACAGTATGTTTATAACTGGGTTATTGCAAGGATGAAAAACGGAGCTGATATGGCAATTTGCATTCAATCTAAAATGCTTTAAAATTTGATATATTGTTGAAAGGTTGTGGATTCAAATGCATATGGCATGAATTCAGATGAGGAATACCTTCCAGGAAATATTTGGGCGGATTGTATGACAACATCCTTATCAAATGTGAATATGAAAAATTAAACATCGTAAGTTCTCGACCTTTCATCTTACTTTTCAGCAAGTATACAACCGTCGCATAATAAACACAATGGATAAGAGAAGGTGATGTATATGAAGTGTTCTAAATCCTTTTATATAATTAATAGGCATTTATTGCCATATTTGGGACAAACGTCTTCTCTGTCCACCGTAGTGCACAGTTTTTTTCAGATCAAAACTTTCAAAAAATCAAACTAGAATAGGAAAAGCTCATATCATAATCATTGACTCCTTTGCGAAAACAGTGGCACTGCTGGCTGTAGACATCGATATTGACTAGAATGCTCACTGAATCTACCTTCGGCTCATTCAAAATTCAAATAAAGCATCTGAAGACTACATATCATTCGTTAAACGTATTCGTACTTTCATCTCACTCATCAATAATGGATACGGCATACGATTAGCAGGTGACACGTTGTAGTAGCTCAAGCAGCGCGTTACAATATACATATTTTGTGCAATCGATTTAAGTCGTGATAATAATATTGCAGTCAAGTCACTCAAAGAAACTCATAAAGTGTGCTAACGAGTATTGCCGCAAATATTTGTCAGATTGTCAAGTGTTGAATCCAATTTAGTCGTTCAAACTAAGATGCAATCTTTTTATTTATTGACGCAGTTGACTCATTCAGAATTATACTGGTTGCATTTGTCGGAGAACGAATATTATATTTTGTAAATTACATAGAATTGGGCTTCCCATCTGAGTCCTCTTTTTCCTTCCCTGCCTCTTCCTCCGATGTCAGTCCTCTTGGTGAAGGTAAAGAATGTCATCTGTACCTATAAATGTTCTCCATGAGAACAGTTCTGCATCCTTGACGTTTCTATGAAGAATGTGGTTTACCAAATCCCTCTTTAACTTGGTGTGATGGCGATAGATGCAGGGGTCTCCGCCTAGTTACGTCTTGCGTAGTCTATGACCTCCTTCACCGGCTTTTCTTTTCTTATCTGTGCATCGAGGATAAAGGCCTTGTTATTTCTGAAAGCTACTACATCAGTTGTTCTTAAGCCCCAACAGAAGCTTGGACAAGACTGCATTGTGCCTTTCCATGCTCATATCGTAAGTTCTGTGACATTGATGTACGTTATTGAGGGACTCCACGTCATTGCAGTCAGTCTCGTGTTTCAATTCTCCCTCTGGCTGTCCTAGTCCTGGTAGGGAGTGCAGAAATATGCGCCTTAGTCGAACCAACGTAGTCTCGTCCTGACAAAAACTTGTTTAATCCGAAACCCATTTTGCCCCTTGGCTGCAAACGATTGCTTTATTTTTTTTAATGATTCTTTTTTTTGCTGATATTAAGTTTTTCTTTACTTTTATGTTGTTATATGACAACACTGAGACATACCATATGAATTACAAAATACTACCAAAGATTTCCACACACAAACTTCAAAAATGATATTTCTTGAAACATTTCAGGCAAAGTCCTCATTGAACTTTTCGCAGGCAGTACGACCAATAGTGTTGCAGGATATTTTAACGCATCTCCTTTTCTCAATAGCCAACCCATCAAACCTTATTTTTTCATGGGCTCTGTCCTCAATTTTCCGTTTTCGAGAAGGTCCAGGTCCTTTCGCTTCTTTTCTTTCCGTAATGCTTGGCAAAAAATATTGCTATGTTTCCTCTTGATTCCCACTGTGGCATTCCTGGGTGTGCTGATCGATGCAGCTGGCATGCATTTTAAACCGACACATCAAGCAACCAAGTAAATATGCTGCTACACCATTTCTTACTCCTGTTGCCGATGCGGTAGAGACATATCTTGGTCCATTTGGTCCACGCTTCCCATGTATTTATTATACTGACCACTGGCCGATCACGCATTGGCAAGGGACAGTTACTCCATGTTTTTTTGCTTTGGAATACCGCTGAACATTTAGGATTGGATAGTTACCATATGCCGTAGAAGCAGCACATACAACCGAATTATCGAACCAATTTATCAGAACAATGTCTGTTACCTTTAGTTTTGTCGAATCAGCGAAACCTTGTTCTTTTTTTCTTTTTTTCTTTCGACGGCAATGGAAAATTCTTTGGAATCCTGGTTTTCCGGATCTTTCCAGTGGCGGTGTAACCTCAGGATTTTGGGTAGGCTGATGTTGGAAATCCGGTAAATAGGTTGTCAGAGTAAAATGAGAATGGAAGTTGCTGAACATCAGGTGAAAAATCATCGATCATACTCAAGAAACGGGCTGCACATTTTCCAAATCTCTCCCCATAATGGGGATCTGATGTTGGATTATTTCCCTGGTAGATTTCAAAATTCAAAAGATATCCTGCTGGAGTGCTTAAATGCCAGACTTTATAGCGAAAGCGGAGAGGTTTGTGAGTCCACCTTGTGGGCTGCCCTTTCGTGAACGACCCTTGTGATGACTCTCACTCATCGTTGGATTCGGCATGAAAAATCCAATTGAGATTAAGAACGAGTTGAAGGTTGGCTCCCGTACTCGTTGGTACCGGCTGCTAGTTTTCCGAGGCTCGTTATCTTGCTTAGGACCAACTTGCATCATCGGACAGAGGGCTGGTAAGTCCCCCATCCTTTTCGCTTTGTGTACTAGGATGACGAAGACTTGGCTAGCACCTACCTGCTAGAATCCTAGAAAAAGAGAGTCTGCTTTAATTCAGATACTAGACCTCACACAAGAGATTGATAGCTACCTCCACCTGGACGGTGTCTACTGATAACTCCAATAGCATAGACACTGCGGGAACACTTGAATAACAAGAAAAACCATCAACAAAGAATGATTCATGGCATTTCTTGTTGAGTAAATGGTAACTAATGCCTTTATCCATTAACTCAAACGACGCTTTTACAACATACTTGAGCGTAACAAATAGTGTCCAAACAGATGTTCCTTTCACGCCTCAACCAATAAAAAGACAACTGACTATCCGATAATAAATTATAAATTTATCCCGACTTTTATAGGATGCTCTGCAGATTTGCTGGATTAGTGAGCTCAAAGCCTTCGAAACCTTAAAGTCATCCCGTACACACCTAATACCGTGACAAGTGATTGATTATGGTTCGAAACTAATGGGAAAAAGAAGCTTTTTGAGAAATTCGAAAAACTACTGTTAAGAACGGTAAAAGATGGATTATTTTCTTTCCATTGACGATTACTTTTTGGGGTATATAGTCCATTAGGTCCAAGTATAAATGATAATCTTATTAGTCAGTGACACACAAAGTTTCCCGTCCCAGGGCACATTCCCTGGTGCTAAAAATATATCGTATCCAGAGCAACAGATAAAGTAAATTTCTTGGAAGGTCCTAATTTCTCCAGCTTTTCTTTTGTGTACAGCCTGGAGGGAATTTACGATGAAAATCTCTTTTATATGTGCTTTCTCTGGCTTTTTCCTATTAGGGCACAAGGATATATAGGTTGTGTTTTATATCACCGCATGCTTGGCGAACTGAAAAGAATGATGCTTTTCATTGGGAGATTCAACGTACTAGACCTAGAATGTTTTTAAGTGAATTGATTGTAATATTTAAGGGCAGATCCTGCGTGATTAGAATCCGAATTTATTGCAGGTAACAGTGGAAGTAGCAACAAAATGAGCTGGAGTAACTTCACGTCATGTTGTGAGTTTTCCCTTAACATTTATAATATGGCTTCGACCTTTCAAAGACGGGTAAGAGACGTGTTGGTTTTTCAGATCAGGCTTTTTGTGTGTTTGCATCACCGCTTTATGGAAGGTTCACCTACGCAAATGATTAGGGACCCACCGCATGACTAAATCGTTTGTTTATATATTTTTTTTTTATATTACATCATTTTGTTGTCGCGAGGCAATTTGGAAAAAGATGAAAATTTGAAAATAGCATGACATTCCATTTCCTTCCGGAAACAAGCTGATTTATATTTTGAAACAGGATCCGTGAATTGATGTAAATCATCATTTGACGCTCTAACATTTCAATAAAAAAATATACAGATTGCAATGATGAGCTACTGTTATATAGTTTTGGCTTATAAAACCAATATTCGTCACTTAATGGTTATCAAATACACTTTGCTTCACGAAAAATGGTTCGTATACGATGAGCCCGTCACAATATATACCGGACATATACGGGGAAATAATACACTGGAGTTCATTTTCCCATACTGGAAGCATGAGATAATGAAATCTCATGTCATTCTCGATATTTAGAGTTTCGAATGGTACTCCTGAAAACAATGGCCGTTTTTGTAATCAAATGTGGAAAATATTGTGTTTATTGTTCAGGCTTTTGCGGTCGATTCGCTGATATCAGAACAGGTTGTTTGCGACGAAATAAATGAAATGTGTGGTTTAGTAACAAGCATTCGTTGAAAACGGTTAGCGGTTGTAAAATGAATCATCAAAAATATCGGACAAGGTTTAGTTTCTTTTCTCATCGGAAATTTAATATATATTATGCTTTGTTTTGATGCGGATGGTTCCCGTTTGTTTGGATATTTCACCCAGTGGAACTTTTTTGTGATTTTTGAGACTCTATAAGTAGGTAAAGGTTAAAAATGGTTGGAAGTTGTGCAGTTTGCAGTACTGGAAAACGAGATACAAGTCATTTTTTTCCCAAAGTAAGAAGTTATCGTTTTCATAACCTCACAAACTGGTGTCAAGGCAATCAGCAAACATAAACAAAGAAGGACGTCAAGGAACAGTTCAAAAGGTGAACTGGTGGATGATGAACACACTGACCTCATATCAGCCAAGCTGCCGCTACGCCATTGTCTGAGTTGCTATCGAGCGCTGCTGACATCCTATCGTTAAAGCCTACAGCCAGGTTGGTGTTGGTTTGCTCGACGCACACCAGATACCAGCAAGGCAAGGTTGGGCGACATCTGACGGCCCGGAAGGTTTGACACAGCCACCAAAATCTTGCTTGGAGCGTTTTACCCAGTTTTGCTTCAAGGCGTTGAGCGAAGTCATGCAAATGTTCCAGCGCATCAAGCATTTTGTCCATCCGGTAAATTGGGCTGGGTTTGTGCTTGTGAGCTTTATTGTAAGAATGTCCCGCAAGGTGGCGTTGATGTGGTATAGGCTGTTGCAAGTGCCGGAAAAGTGTGGAGATGCCCTTAGAGTCACGTTGCATTTGGTGAAGAAGAGTTTGCAGTGCATTTATAGATGGCCGTAGAATGCCGTATACTACGCAGAAGTCCATAGAGAATGAGGTGGGCGTGGTTATTTGCTGGAGAGAACTGGTCATGTCAGTTTGTTCTTGGTTCGAGACAGCTTCAGATGGCATTCTGAGCTGTGTTTACTTTCCTCAGTCTGATCCAGATTAGTTCCTTTCTTGGTGTTCGTCAAGTTTGCTTGAGCCTGATGACTACATCAATAGAAGCGCTGTCAAAATTGATTACAAATCTGGATGTTGCTGATGACATTGTAGCAGTAATTGAGTCGTCGTTATCACAGTTCACGTGTGAGGCTGGTGATAGTGAGAAGAGGAGACTTTCCTCACCCTGACATTGAAATTTGCTCAACTTCACCTCCCTGATCCACCTCCCAGCTTTCATGAAAGTGTATGTTCTTCCAACTTACGGAGGCTTTGAGATTTCTCAAGAAATTTGTTGATGTACTGATGAAACTGAAGCTTACCAAAAATAACAAAAAAAAAATTAAGAAAGTAATGAAGAAAAATGAATCGAATTTGGATATCTTTGAAAATCTAGAAGACATCACAAATCCCGCAAGATCATGTTTTTGAATTTTCTGAAACATCAAACATTCATGAAGTTTTCTAGGATGACCAAAAAGAGTTCTCAGTGGAGTTATCGGAGATTGTGAGGTCCGGTGCCCCCCAAATTAGTTTCTTGTTTACTCGCACTCGAGAAATCAGTAGAAGAATCAACTTTGCACGTTGGAGGTATTGGTCGAAGTTGTTTTCCATTGAGAAAAAAAAATTTCATCGCTTCAAGAAAAAGAAATTTCCCATGTTAGCATTGTGTGTATATATAATCTCCTCAACGGAGACAAATATTTTAGCAGGAAAAGTGCAGATTTGTCTATAAAGACTTTGATATTCAGCATGTATTTCGCGTTCAAAAACGAGTATTTATTTTTAAAACTTTGTCGTGGGAAAAATCCTACACGCTTAAAGTCATCACGGCCGAATCATCGTCTCATAAAGTAATATTTTATTTGTTGGAAATAGCCTTGAATCGTATAATCGAGAGATAACTTATTGTCTAATTTGGCTAGAAAGGGTAATTAACGATCCAAGATCATGCTTAGGTGATTGATATTATTTCTTCACAATATTGCGCGATCAGGAAAATTGCGTGAAATACGCAATTTGATTTATCGCTGATTTTCCGAAGATAAAAGTGTTTATGAAGATCAGCGTTAGACAATATCAAGAAGTTCTGGGTGATTATCACTGGAGTATTATACAAACAAAAATAGACAATAATAGGAGTCAAACATCAGTAGCAGAAGATAGGTAAAGCATTTATTGTAAACCAAACGATTATAATATTCTGTGTTTGCAATCCTAACCTTGGCCATAAGGTAGTTCATTAAGTCATGAATGACATTAACAATGAATTCATCAACCTTATTGATCCGCAAAAAGTCCTAAAATCAAATAAAGGTCGATTCTATCTACATCACAAAGATCAAAGCCCATATACCTTTTTTTCCCTGTCAGTCCGTCGATCGGGCATTTGAAAAGCAAAACTGGTTTCTAATCTCTGTTAGAGGTTCTCTGGCGTGTATATCCGAGTTGTTTAGAACTTTTTATCCAGTTTGGCACTGTTCCAGACTCGCCGCCAAATCCAGGCTGGCATTCTGCCGATTGCTGTTCGCCAGATGGAAAAGTCCTTGTGATGAAAGATATGCAATCTAGCTTGAGTTTGATTAAGCTTATGTAGATTTTTTGTACTTTTCCAAATGTAAATAGTAAGCGCATTGCGGCAACGTGATAATCCGGTTAATCTTAATCAATTTTTGCTCGCCGTTTTAATCACCTGAGAAAGGACGAGAAATAAAACCAATTTCAGGTCAAAAGTTACTGCGGATTTATTAGGATTGACTTTATTTTTATTGGAGATTTTCCAGCAGAAAGGGCCTTATTTTGTGGGAGAATGGCAAGGTGTGAGGATTTTCCAGCGTCTATATCCGGACGGTCACTTATTTAATTATATGGGGGCGAGCAAGTTCAGCTTTGTTCAGTTCCATGAGGATCTATTTTTGGCGTGTAAACAAACTTCAATTTGTGCATTTTTCTTTTCATTATGAATACCTAACCTGATTATGGGTATATTTCTTGATACGTTCTCAAATCGATCAAAATCTCAATAATTACTGCCTTGATACTGATCATGTGTTAGCGCTTCAGCTACTGGACCGTGTGCCCCATTACGGAAATCCATCAGTCTCGAGTGCAAAGGCTTAGTGCCAGGTTAGTATTTCCACCGCTTTATTGGCGCGTCGTGATAAGCTTTAGGGTAAACACATAGTAGAATATTTCATCATGCCGTGATGCTTGCGGCCTTCGAATAATAAACAAGGCCCGAACTAGCTCTGCAATAATTGATCCTAATTGGATGTGATCAAGTCGGGTATGTTGTAATAGCGGCGAGTATCGATGCAACGCGTATGCGTGGCTACATGATAATCGATCAGCGCGGCGAGATGAACTACTCCAGTATGTTTCACCTTTTCTTGTACAGAGATTAGAGGGCAGGTTAAGCAAACGGTGACCACAATACTGGAGTTTTGTTCTGAAGCAACATTTCCTCTAAGTCAAGCTTTCATTTGTTTTACAGTCTTTGTAATCGTTCACGCACCGATATTCTCCATAAAATCACCCTAATGGAAAATGATGAAACGTCCGCCATCACACCTTGTGAAATCCGAATTTCCAAAAAGACTAGACGGCGTTTAATGAATACAGGTTATTATGTGTTGCGTCTGGGGTGCCGCAGGAATTCGACTTGGCGTCACATCATGCCACGTTACTTCATTAACGCTACGTGGTTGTCGTGCTTATTGAATTCCATGTAACAAAAAGTCTAGACTGGTTTTACCGATGTCAACCATTCTTTTTAGCCTTGTCTGCTCATATAACGAAGCAGACATTAGTTCGGAATTACTATTGTCCTTTGTCACGGGTAGGAAATCCTTCGACATACTTCCGTGTTGTAAAGGAATTGATAAGTCAGTGGTTTTCCATTTTTTTCAAAGTCAAGTTGTCATCCTCTGACCACCGCACAGTGTAACCAACTGGAATATGGTGTTTATTAAAAAAGGTGACATTTTCCACGGAAGGACTGATCCAAACCCTCGCTCAAAAAAACTACATAAAAGCTTTTCACTAAATCAGTGAGAAACCCATTTCCACAACATTTTTCAATTCCGCTTCCAACTATCGCACTATTGACTTGATGCAGGTCAATGAAATTGGATTCTCCGGCAAAAAACTTCATCCGGACATAGTCGAGCATAAGTAAACTGTTGACCCATATTTTCTAGTGTAGTGTTTATTAGAAAAAAATAATCATCATTCAATGCTCTTATTCACACAAAAACCCTCCTGGCAGTAATTTATGTCGAAAGTTATTATCTAATCGATTCTCATTGATCTGTCAATAACTTTAACTATGAAAATCAAATAAATGCCTTTTTCCTCCAAAACTGTGAGCCCCAAGAAATCGTGTTTGTATGCATTGTAAGCGCCCCATTCAGGTTACTTCAAGAATTTAGCTTCAAATTTTCACATAAATTCTCCACTTTATAGAAGGGAGTGTCTATCACTATCACGCCCCCATAATTTGCTCTCAAATGAATCCAACATTGAGCTTCATTTCCTGTTTTTGTGCTAAATTTATTACCTTGCTTATAAATAATAGAAGAAAGCACTTCAAGCTACTTGGATGATATCACGTCATGATACGCACTAGAAATTGATAGATATCTGGTAGGAAATAAAATCTCGTATACGTCATAGAACACGTGATTATATTTGATACGCCACTGTTGCCAGATTGCAATAAACATATGAGCAGAAAATATTTTAGATTCTATACATTTGCTTTTGTTTTATACAATGTTCTTACATTTTTGAGTATAAAAATCAATTTTCTCATCGTAGCTCCTCCAAGCAGACTTTTTTTTATTAAATCTTCCAACTGGTTTTTTTATTGCTGGTGTGCACAATAAGGAAACAATGATGTGGGTATTAATACTGCTGTTTTGTTGATGAAATGGGCTCAACCTTAATTGAATTGAATAGGTTCTCATGTAAAACGTAGTTTAAAAACCAGTCGCTCAAACAAAATAGCTCGTAACTAGATTTCTTTTTTGGCTACTTGAGCATCCACTTTACTTCCAGGTCTTCTTATTGTTAAAAAGTGAAGTAATGGAGATAATGCTGCATATTGATATTTTTTAAAATATTTTGAAAAGTTAATGCCATTGCTAAACTCGTTCACTCGATTCTACAAGATCAATACGTGTTCATACATTGTGAGTGTCGATGACGTCATCGACAATAATTTTTTTAAGGGAGCGGGGCGAATGTCCATATTAAAAGCACTATAAAAAATTAATAGGGAGTCGCTGAGTGACAATGAAGTCAAAGCTCAAATAACGGTCAAGAACAATTTTTGGAGAAGAGTATAATACCTCATTGTCTTGATATTGGTTATCACAACATTATCAGTGTTATGACTGATAACACAAGTGGAGGGTGACATCTTTTGACCATACAAGTAACAAATGGTCGAAGGTGGCAGCTGACAGAAAGAAACTGCTAAGAATTCAGATGTTGTGTTGTAAAAATAAAAATAACGGGCACGATCGTTTCGCGTGAAGTAATAATTGGTTATTAATTTTAAAAATAACCAACACTACTACGCATTGACTTGTGGCTTTGATGAAACACTAAATGTTTTTGAAACCTACCAAGATGGAAATGTACAAAAACTATGTGTCTACTGAGTGATATAAACGTGAAATTTACGAACACTCCAAAGCTTTATATGCGACGTTTATTTGGAGCTTTATCGGTCATTATCAAAATAATAGTCGCTGCAGAAGGTGCCAATTTTATGGATTTAATCGAACAAGTTTTATAGACGCATGAAAAAGTTTTTATTTTCAATTGTATAAGGTGATAATTGGAAAAGTATATTGAAAATGTGACAATTTAACTTTTTCAACGAGAACAAAGATCGTCTGAAGAATAAAAAACAATGTAAATGTTTGAATAAAAATTGGAAAACCAAAGAAATAATTGCATAATCTATTTGACAGAGTAGAAGAAAAAAGATAAAATGCACACACTTCCAAAAGTCTTGGACCTCCATGATTTTCCCCATTTGAAATGTATCTTTTCAAGCAACTTCGAAACCGCATATCTAGGCAATAAAGTTGTCAGTCGTACTGTAATTTTCAGAGTCGTTATAATTTTTGCCCTTCTCTCGAATGGACATATCCATTTTTTTTTCCAAAACAACTTTGAAAAACCGTCAGGAATGGCGTTTTTTTCTATCAGGGGTCAAAAAGGAACTTGATATTTCTAGAAATGGGCAAAAACATGGGGTCCAAGACTTTTGGAGGTATATAAATCCTCGAAAAGAAACTTATTAAGTTAAAAAGAAGCAACAATAAACGATAAACTATATTCAATTCTCTTAACTAAGACGCTTATTGGTTCTTGTTGACTTTTCAGTCGTATGCTAAAATGGAAATGTATTCAAGACACATCGAGAAAATCAGCATCTTCTGTACGAGACTCTAAATTTGAAAAAAATCCCTGAGAAAGCTAAATAAATTGTCAGACGAGATTATTATAGGGCAATTTTCACATTGGCGCGACAGTCGAAATCCAAAAATCTCCGATATCCTTGGATCTGATTCGGGTGTTATTTATGACACTCTTTCTTTCAGATATCTCCCGTATTCCGACTTACGCATTATTTCACAGGAAAAAGAAGATAAGTTGCTTGGTGAAAAAATAATGTATTATAAGAATTTTTATTTTCCCGTAATTTCCAAGTCGTCTGAAACGGCTTTTATGTTGTTATGAATCATTTACCATATATTTTATTTTTTCCCGCTCTGCATTCTCTTATGATAAATAGAAATGTATGAGATGGAAATTGAGTTTGTCATTATCTCAAAACTCAGTAGAAATGATAAATGACGAATGAGTTTCAATTTCAACTTGGAGTACGAATTCAAATGCTGCCAAGATTGCTGTTTTTTTGTTCAGATGTGATTCTCTTTAGACTTTTTTATAATAAATATTTCCCTACAATACGTATAATTCCTGGTCATACACTAATAAGTTATCAAAAATATTTAAACGTTACTGATAATTTGATTTCCGAGAATTCTTGAGTCAACTTTTTTGTGATGAGGATTTTGTAGAAATCACTGATGACAGTCAAGATTGTTTATGAAAGTAGTATTTCCGTCAAGGTTTCGTCCACTTATTTTTTCTATGTAGAGCACTTGAAAAAGTTTTTGATATATTGGCTTAGGCTAGGTAAGGCAACAAGGGTCCTCCCTGCACTGCGAATTTGCGCTGCATACACTCGGAGGTCGGATGTCCCATTGTGTCCTCTTTCTTTGAGTGGTTGTACCCCGGTCACTTGACCTGCAGCCTTTTATCCTCCGTTCTATCCTTTGATTTTTAAGAACTGCAGATTCTGCATGATGGCATAGTAGGTGTTCTATAGTTTTATCCTCTCCGATGCAGTTCTTGCAGTGATTATTGGTCTCTGGATCACACTTTCGCGGTCTTTAATTGTCCAGTCTTTGCAGTAGACTGGCTGGTTCTTTTATGGCATTGATTCTTGCATGCCAAAATTGATGTTTCTCGAGTTTGATAGACTCTTGAATGTTTAGTTCTTTTGATATCGCTGCTCCTGTGCAAATATTTTCTTTGCCGAGTCTGTGAAGGTGGAGACCTCGTTCTCTCTTATCATGGAGACTTCTTCCCAATCCTTTCCAAGAAGTATTTCAACCACTGTCATCATGTAGTCTGTTGCAATTTGTGGCAACTTCGCTTTTTGGCTGTCTACGGTCAATGAAAACTGGTATTTTCCCAAAGTCGCTATTCCATCAATGTTTCATCTTCTCAGTTCCTTGTAGGGTACTTGAGAATGAATAAAAAACTACAATTCATAGCTCTTCATTGCCACAAAAATTCAAATATCAAGAGATGTGGATCATATACCGATCAGTTGTGAAAAATATGAAAAACTAGAATTTCTTTTTAAACATCACGGAAAATGATATTGATATTATTGTCAAAACTTTTGTCTCACTGATATGTTTGTCACGAATTGTGAAACAATCGAATCGGGAAATTAAATAAAAAAATCCTTTTTCTATCATACATTTCCACTGGAGGAATCATTCTATCAACATCAAAACAATCATGATTGTCGTCAGAGATTAAAACAAAACATTAACTGGTCCGTATTACCCTATAAAGCTCATTTTTTCAATCTCCACTCACCATAATTTCTACTCACAAACAAAATCCACAATTTAGCCAACTCTTAAAACTTTTCGCCAAAATGGGAAAAATAACAAAGCTTCGCTGTTCGCTTCCGCCAAATACATCTCTCAAGTTGTAAAATGCAGAACAAGGTGAAATGCAAACATATCGTGGCAAATCCGAGACCACGTGAATAGGATCGAGCACGACGCTTCGCAATGTTTACTTGATATACTGGAAAGCTCTAATGATAGCGAACTAAAATGGAAGTTATTACATGTGTGCGACGTTGTAATTTTTTTGCATGGATTTTGGAAAATTATTTGGTTGAACTAGTTAATATTTTTGCAAAAACAGGGGTTTGTAGTTGATCCCACTTGGTGAAAATTCATTCGTCTGAAGAAGGCACTTGGATATCATTATTTGTTTAATCCTATTGTATTTTTTGTGGGTGTTCAGATCATGTTAATACGTAGTCTTCAAGCTGTTGCGTGGTCTTGTAATATCACCTCTTCAGTGAGTAATTCAAGTCCACTTTTGGTGGATAGGATTTATGATGTTTGTATTTATTTCATTCTACCATATCGATCTTAAACCTTTTTCAACAGAAAATTTAAAAATAAATATAGAGCAGATTTGATTCAATCTTTATAGCCCGACTCTACACTTCATCATAATTTCACAAGATTCCAGATAAATACGACCTCACGATAAATGACCATAACCGTATATACACCCTCCTAATTTATGCCCTTCAAGGACCAGCGTCAGTTCCATAAATTAGAGCGTTGACCCTTTATTCTAATTAAACTCGACGTCGACGACATGTACACTTCTCTGGGGTCTTTTCAAGACAGACGTGCAATGGCTTGTAGCCTGTTCAGTAATTTTACGATTTCCTCTTTTATTAAATTAAAAAGATAAAGTCAAAAAGTATATGAGAAAGAAGACATTTCATAGTGTACTATATTGTTGTAGAGCTCAGGAATGACGACGATGACGATTCGAAGATACACCATCCGTCACATCCATTTAGAAAGCTTATTCAAAAAATTAGTTATAAAGAATTTGGTCTTCACACCCACCGATAGATATTTCTGAGGTTTCTTATAGCTTATTCGACAAGCAGAAAACTGGTAAGAAATATGTTGACCATCTATCAAAGTTGACAGAAAGCTAAAATCATTACTTTTATTGATGATGTCCTTAATACGTGAGTGGTCCGGAAGGTCTCCGACAAACATCAATTTTAATTTATTTTATCTGTTGGGCTATCTGCATTACTGCGATGGTGGTTGGTAGCCTCTCCAGAGATAGGACATTCGAAAAACCTGTCAACTGATGGCAACTTTTACCGTAAACAATACATATATTAGCATGGCGAAAGCACTAAATAACTAATTATGTCCATGTTAATTATTTCTGGAGATCCCCGAGAGCTTGCATCAAATTCTGAATCACTTAAACTAAAGGGGTCTTTTTTAAGGGCCTTTATCCAAATTGTAGCGCCATATTAAAGGATGTATTGGGTGACAGAAGCCAGAACTAACCCAAATATCTGTTTTTATTTTTACCATTATCTTCCTGACTACAGACTTTCTCTGAGAGCGATCCTTCCTTCTCTTGGACACGTCCAAATAATACTTGCCGTCTTTCTATGCAAAATAATGTAATTGTCTGTCCTCCTGAATTCTTAAACTAGGCAACAAGTCACTATAGACTAGATCTGGTAAGTAAGTAGGATGGTCCTGCGGAGTTCTGGCTTGTTCATCTTCTTTCCTCTGATGGATGTATTATTGCCATGTGAGGTGGCTTTCAAAGGTGATACCCAGGTGTTGAACTGTTGAGCAGGATTAGAATTTTATTCCAGGTGAGTTTTTTAATTCAGCTGCATGCGCCAGCGCACTCTGAAGGGCTACTCTAAGTAATGGTCTTGAACTGTCTATTGCAGTGATATACGTGTCGTCAGCGTACTTGGTGACTTGGGAATGTCGGCCATGTAATCGCTGAAAAGAGCCCTGATTAGCCTGGAGGAGATTGTAACGCCGACTGCGATGACCCGAAATGATCCCCTAGCAAGGAAACATTTGATAAGTGACGTGGTTTGGGAGGTTGAGTAGAAGCACTCTGGCCACATCTCATCAGAAGCTTTTTATTTATATATATCTAGCTCTGGTCTCCATTCTTCTGTTCGCTTCTTTGGTAATGATGGAAGTCAGTCTCTCCGCCTGGCCAGTCCAGAACCCCATTTGTTCGTCCGGAGGATTTTCTGTGCGTCCAGAGCTTCCTTGATGGTCTGGAGCAGTGGTCGCCAACCTTTCCAATGTATCCGCTATTTTTATAAACCTCGTAATTTTTGGTACCCAAAAATGAATGGATCAAGATTCTTAGCTTTACCTTTGATTGTGTTTTGGTTGATTTTATACCTAATATGTCGAAAGGCTATGAAAATATGTTTTTTGTGTATGTATTCCATTACAGTTCTCATTTCTTTTTGTCAAAATATATTGAGAGCTACCAGAATTCCCTTCGCGAGTTACCGGTCGCCCTCGATCGACGGATAGGCGACCGCTGGTCTGGAGGATCAGTTTGTCTGCGATTTCCAAGGGCAGTGAAAAAGCTGTTGGCCTTCAGCTTCTTGAATCATTTCCTGGTCCGTGTGCCTTTTTGATATGGCTGATGTTTGCGCTATGCGGAGGTCCGGGAGGTAGTAGAGATGAAAGATGGTGTGAACTTCCGTCATTAAAGCATGCATCCAGGAAGGCGGAAGAATTTCTTCAGTGGTAGGGTCGGGATCTTCCCTTGGAGATTTCCTGTTATTGGTGGATTCACTCAACGCTTTTCACCTTTCGGAGAAGAAAGTGTGATTTCTTCTTCGTCTTTTTTCAGGAGGGCTTTGCGAATTGCAGCTTGATGAACCCAGCAGCTTCTCCCATTCGTCCATTTTGTGTTTCTAGATGAACCTTTTAACCAGTCTGTTTTGCCTGTTGAGCATATGGTGGAGAGCGAGGTCTTTTGTTGTGTATGCTTTCCTCCTCAATTTCTTCCTGGATTTTAATTCTATCTAGATTTCTTCTGGCAGGAGCTAACAGTTTTAGGGATAGATTGTTCTCCCTGCTAAAGACAGGGCTTGGATGGCAGTCGTTATTTACAATACTGCTGACTCCAGTGTTTCCTACGAGATTTTCTGGAACGGTTGACCTCGAGAGTGTTTTGCTATAACTTTCAATCCATGGAGCGAAAACTTGGGCCTACTGGGTGAGATTCCATGGATAATCCACCGATTGATTCACGTTAACGTTTTTCTCTGCAGAATAAGTTCTGGACGATATCAAAATATTTGCCAAAGTTCTAAAACTTGGACGTTAAGGAAAATGGTCGATAATTTGTGAACATTGATCTTGCGCAAAAACTTTTGCCCAAATAATCGCTCTTCTTTGCTTGAAATGCGTCGCAACGTTGAGAAATTCGGGAATAATGTTTCTCTTAACGATGTAAAAGCTCGAGTAGGTCCTCGGAATGCCAGAACTGTATGGCTGGTGTGAACGTTAATGTGTCTAACGATTCAAATCTGGTAGCAGCTCAAAAACACATCTACGTTAATTACAACTGCATAAGAGTCTTGATTTCAAGATGAAGATCATTGTTTGTGAGAAAGCAAAATCGCGCTTCCTGTTGTTCGAACGATCCACAACCGATCAAGAGTTCATCTCAAAGTCATCGGAAATTATTCATGAGGATGAGAAATGAAAGAACTGTTAACTTTTTGATCAAAGATTCAAACTCTTTAGCGAAAGCACCCAGATGACCAACGATCATTTCTTGCGTCAACCTCCAGAAGTCCTGATAAAACCTCAATTACATCATCAATTTACTTGAAAACCAAGATTATTTTCGATGAAGAATATTTCAGCACAAATCCCATTATTGTCCGTGAAATAATTTATCACTCTATATCACCTGTCTAAAATGTCTTTATTAAACTGTGTTTCAGGAAGGTTTGGAACCCTTGGCTTATTATCAGACTTTTGTGAACAGGGTCGCTAAAATTTTTATATGGCAAAATGATCTCAACTAAGAAATGTAGATCATATACCAATCAGTTGTGAAAAATATAAAAATTGAAAACTTCATTTCAAAAATTACCAAAAATTATTATTATTTCCAACACTTTCGTCATTCTGGAATATTTCACAGGAAAACAATCAGTTTATAGTTGTGAAACTTCGAGTGAGATGGTCTTCTTTTATATGTCATCTCTTCACTTGGATGAATGTCGTAACTTTGAAAGAAAGGAGAACCCAAGAATAAATAAGAGCAGATTATTTTTTTAAAAACAGAAAGAACACGAAGTCAAAGTCTCAAAATGTGTGTATTGAAGGCTACACGTGTTTCGCCCAATTTAAGGGCATCATCAGGCCTATAGTAAGTCTCTTAAGGATATGGACGATTTTCTGGAATCAGATTATCTTGCAATGAATAATAATAATAATTATTGTCCATATTCCAAAGCAAATTGATAATAGTGCAATGAACTGTTAGGCGGACTGAAATATATGGCATACGACACAGTTAGTACTTATCCACCCATCTTGATCTGATGGCAACGATTTGAGCTTGTTAGCCTTTGAAGAGACGGGCGAATGATATGGGGATGCAAATAGTGCATACGGCGGATTTGCCTAATTGGATATGGTCAGAGGCCTGCAGCTGGGACAGAATAATGCGGTAGAACATCTATATCATGGAATATTTAAATCTATAAATTAGTTTCACGGGCTTGTAAGCATTAATGGATAATGATGCGTCTCGATGGGCTATATTGAACAGAACTCGATGTTCACAGCTACAAGCTACATATTTTTGTTATATTTTGACAGTCCCGTCTTTTGTCGATCGAAAGACAAAAACATTTTTGGATCATTGGAAACTAGCTTTCTGCTAATTTTGCTATCGCCACTGCCGATGCATTGACCTAGTGCGCTAGTTTTAATCTCTTCTCTTGATTTATCATCTGAACGCTCCAACCAGGCTGCATAAAAGATCCTTTCATCCTTTTTTAATTAGTCTTTTATGATCATACCCTAGGAATCCATCGCGTTTTCCGGTCATAAAATAATTTCCGCTTTTTTCAGTGCAGCTTTATTGTATTGTCTTGGATGCTATGGTGGATTTACGTTCCTTGTTCCATAAATTCTGCTCCAATTCTCTCAAGATTATTCCGAATGACTGGAGAGTGGAGTCAAGAGATGGGCAAAAGTTTGACAAACCAAACTTAAACCAGGTTTTCAAATAAAATACCAGAATGCTTCATGGAAACGAGTAGAAACCATGGTCATACCAAAATTCGTCAAAACGCTTCTTGTAACGGTTCAATTGACCATGTTTCATTTTGTGATGTCACGAACTCCAAAGACTTTGTATAAATGAATATTATTATTTCAGATGGTGGCGGCAGAGCCCAGTCCACCAACTTCAGATGGCTCTGAAAGTGGAACATTTGGAAAACTGAAGCAAACTTTATCGTCTTCATTGCTGACTGCTCAAGATAGAGGTAAGCAAATTGTGTTCATTCATGCTTCAATAAATAATGCATAAATTCCAAACAGGCTTCAAGTATCCGTAACACAAAGAATCTTGCCAAACTTTATTCAATGCGATATCTGTTTCCAGCTCGAAGCATTTTCCATCGGGGACTTGAAGAATGTTCAGACGTCTTTA
The DNA here is from genome assembly GCA_958502075.1 of Orchestes rusci. Lineage (NCBI taxonomy): Eukaryota > Metazoa > Arthropoda > Insecta > Coleoptera > Curculionidae > Orchestes > Orchestes rusci. The sequence continues at coordinate 16,914,413 of OY293311.1, forward strand.
TTGCAAATAAATTGTTTGTCCAACTTCAGTATTTCCAAGAGCAAACATCAATAAGATATAGGAACTGAACTTTGATTTGCCTCGTGAACAATGATACGCAAAATGACTAAACCTGTGTCATTAAGCTGCAAAAGTTCTCATAGTTTAACACGCCCCTTGTTTGTAACGGAGGAGTGTTAAATTGAGTCAATGGAATAACCGTCTTAGTCAGAACTTGCACACAACTGAGAATGTCCTCGACGAGGTGTTTCATTAAACTTTGAATTCATGGCCTTCAGGGCCCGTTTTGGAGGTTTAGTGGATGACATGAGAACGTTTTGCAGTTAGATGATCTTGAGGAAATATTCCTATCATTCATAGTATGAAACTGTCTAGATTGGTTGAAAATCCAAAGTCTCGAGATATGAAACGTTTTTATACAGGAAATAAATCATTATCTCTCGAACGATTTTCGAAGGTATTTTGTGATATTTCTGTATTGACGAAAATTAATTGTATAAAAATGTATTTATCCTTTACACAATTCTCATTCAGACACCCAATAAATAAGCTCAAAAGACTTTTTTCTTCCACAACTGTTTCATTTATTAAGTTTGGCAAATCCATAAATTATGCTTACTAAATTGACGTGTTTAAGTGGAAGAAACTCTACGATACTACGACAAACAGATAAGCTCACGCGCATCTTGTCGGGTGACCTTTGTGAGGTTATGTTGTCAAGCTTCTGTCAGTTTGCAATGTAAATATTGTTGTTCTGATATTTGTGTGATATGATATCTTATTACTTCGTGAATTTCGCATATTTTGATGATGGTATACTGTGCCGTGATGTTCTGCAGAAGCAGCAATAAGGAAAATAAAGAAAACCGTCCGTGTAAATACCATTTCTTTCGGTTTCTAACATCCAAGTATATTCGCAAGATATGGATACAGAAGTGTTATCAAAAGGACAAAGACTGCATTATTTAAGGAAAATTATTTTTCCGACATAATAATTATAGGTACTATAATAAAAAGAACTTGTGAGCACTATGTGCGCATCGCATATCCGGTATATCTGAAGAGAAACCCGCTAACCTTGAATAGCAAGATCAAATTAGAATAAAAAAAACACATACAACCACAAAAACCACATGGAACCACATAGAATAATAAAAAAATCTCTCATAACCACAAAAACCACATCGAATCATGTAGAAAAACAAAAAACCACAAGGAACCACATAGAACCAGAAAAACCGCAATGGAACCAGAAAAATCACATGGAACCACAAAAAAAACATACAGAACCACATAGAAACACAAAGAACCAGAAAATCTACATGGAACCACATAGAATAACAAAAAATCTTTCAAAACCACAATGAATCACATAGAACCAGAAAAACCGCATGTAACCACAAAAACCACATATAGAAACACATATAGAACCACTGAAAACCACATGGAACCACAAAAAAACACATAGAACCACATGGGACCACAAAAAAACACAGAACCACAAGAACTACATAAAAACACAAAAAAAAACACAACGAACCTGAAAAACCACATGGAACCACAAAAACCACATGGAACCACAAAAAAACACATAGAACCACATAGAAACACAAAAAAACCACATGGAACCATGTAGAAACACAAAAAACCATAGAAACCACATGCCAAAACCTCTTAGAACCACATAGAATAGCAAAAAGCCTCTTAGAACCACAAAACCACATGGAACCACATAGAACCACAAGAAACCACATAGTACAACAAAAACCAAATTGAACCAAAAAATAACCACATGCATGGAGCCACATAAAATCACAAAGAACCACATAGATTCTCAAAGAAACACATAAAACCACAAAAGAAGGAAGAAAAGAACATAGAATCAGAAAAAACCACACAAAACCACAAAGAACCAAGTGTGTCGCGACCTTGAAATTCCACTCCCACCGTACATAAAAAAGTTTCACCTCAAACATCCTTTCTAACGTCGAAAACCAACTGAGAAAAATGTTTTTTCAATGTAATGGCAAAATTGAAAATATGATCTTTTTTTAAATGCTATTTAACCAATCTGGTGGGATTTGCGTAGATTATATTATCAATTTTGGATAGATAGATAACCAACTAAATACATATTATTCATTTTGGGGTAAATAACCAACTATAATCATCAGAATTCAACAAAATCGCAATATAAGCCATGCTTTCCAATGCTATTTTATCCAATTGGGTCACCGGATAGCTTGATGCGCAGTTCAGTTCGAAACTCGTTCGGCTAGTGAGCATATCTTGTTTGTCGTAGTATCATGGAAGAAACTGGTCACTAAAAATAATCGACAACTTGTTGTCTTGGTCAATATCGCAATTAAAATCAATTCATGATTCGTAATGGGTGCGCAGTAGTGGAAAACCCAGTTTCCCTTATTTTTAAAACCCTCAAATTGCTCACCCACAACCAATCAATTGTTGGCATGTGCCATACTCATACTAGTCGCAATGTTAAATCATAAAAGTATTCATCTGGCGATCCTCCGCAAGTTACTCGAAGAAAATAAAGTATCAAGTTACAAACTTTTCAGTCGTTCTGCTTTTATAAGTTCAAACCTCATCCCGTCTCAACTTTCGCAATTAAAGAATAAAAGTTGGAATTTCATTCAGTGACGAAAATGGGCCCACGACCGTCGCTCATACCCGACATACAAAGCGACCAACCATCGCCACCAGCTGAAGAGAAACCAACGACGCAAACCACACCACAATCATCTGCTAAAACCGAGCCTGGAAAACCTCCTAGTAGAGCGGGAGCTTGCAGGGTGTGCTTGAAAGCTTTCAAACCTGATGACTTTAGCCGCACATGCGCAACGTGCACTCAGAGAGTATGTGAAGACTGCGCCAGCTATAGTAAGCTGGCTGAAAATGAAGATCCTAAGAAATGGACTTGTAGTGTTTGTAGAAGGTAAGCTTCGAGTATCATTCATGAAATCTAACATTGTATACTCCTCTTTTATCTCAAGGGTGTTAGTGATCACTATAATCTGAATCAATAGAGTTTTGCTGCAATCTCATAATAAGCTTATCTTTCTCAGCATTTTTCAAGATGATTTTGAAAACTATTGCGCTTGGCTTGTAATCTCTTCCGCTCAGAATGGACATTTGGCGCTTAAATTGAATTATCCACTTTAATTGGTTGTTGATTTATTTTATGAGTTTATTTTAGTCCGAATAATAAAAGGCAATAAAACTTCCTGTATATTTCTGAACTGCCACTCTTGAAGAAGTTTTCACTGCAGATGATTTCTCAACATTTCCTCTTTTACTGATTGTATTAATTTCCATCGACTGCCTCCATAATATTTTTTGAGGTTGTCACATGAATTGCTGGCTACTAGGAGATGCCAGTAAGAGGTGAGGGGTGATGGTGTTATTTGAAATAGTTTCAAGTGTTCCTGCCAATATGCCCATGGTGATTTTGAGAGCGTTTCCACTCTTGTTCTGAGTCGCACTTGGTCTTTCATGTCTTTGACCATCGCTTTTGTTTTGCTTTCGTCCTGATTCCTGCTTTACTGAGTCGTTGTGGACAGAATCTCTATTTGGCTACACATGAAGTACATTAATAAACTCTTACAGAATAATTAAGCGTATGCGGGCTTGCATAGAAATACACATGAAGCTCATCTCAGTCAATGTTTGTCTACCCTTATTTCATATTTATTATGTTCCACTCTTCTGTGTCCCAACGAAAGATGCAATGCCAGTTTCAATTAGTTGAAGCGATGCATGAAATAAATATGGTGTCCTCAGTTGCATCAGATGCAATATTCCAACATACCTAGATGGGTTGTTTACTTATTTTTTTGCGTTATAAGTTCTAGATGCATCATTTGTATTTTTTACGAGGACCTGACAATCACCCACCTCCAAGTTGTGGATAAATCTCATTCCTGATCGTCTGTAATGTAACGTTTTTTACTTTAGAAATCACTTGTTTTATCGAAACTAACTTATCTAAAGTCAGTATTCATTTACATCTACCATAGAATAATCAACAAGAAGTAGTGAGAGCTCACGTCAAAATTGATCACCCTGTATCTCGGAAATGGTGAAATTTTGCACTGAAATGGATCGCAGTAAGTCGACATATCTTGACCACAAGGGTATAGTATGGTACAGTTTTTTCAGCACTTTTTAGAGACACCCTGTATGAGGTCTTCACTCAAATTCGGATAGATGTGAAAATAGTAGTCCTCTGTCCCCGGGTTTGTTCTCCGGGATGGAGAGCAGAACACCACACCATGCTCCATCCAGTCGATTCGATTTTGTCATTTTTGGGATTCGCAAATGCGTCAGGTCCTGCGTCTGCATCAAGCCTCTAATCTGAGGGTTATCTAGACATCACATTTCCTGCACCATTTCCGGCAGCTTTCCTGGCGTTTTGATAACTCCCAGATGTCCAACCCGGAATACTGTCAATTGATGCTTTGTTCGCACATAGGAGGCTTTAGTCTAGCCAGGGCATCCATTAGTTTGTCGGGTCGATGAAGTAACAGGGACTGCCTTATCTTCTGGTATGGAAGTTTATCTAAAAAAGCCTGAACTGTAAACCTCTTCGTAACATTCTAAGGCGTGGTTGAGTAAGCCAGTCATGCATGGCGAGTTACATTTGCTTCAAACTTTTGCAGGATCTTGTTGATCTTCTTTAACTGCGAGTGGGTAAACGTGCACTAGGTGGTCTTGTCTATATTGCAGCTCCAGATGCTTGACCAATACATCGTTATCCTTCTGCACTTGGGTGATCAGCGTTTGTAGTATTTCCGTTGCCTCTCTTCGAGGGACCAGAGTCAATGCCAGAACTTTTTTGGTTGCACCACATCCATTGAGTCCACAGCATACCATTAATGACATTTCATAGCTCACAGTCTTCTCATCGCATAACAGTCACAATTCAGTTATACCTTTTTGCAGTGGCATCCTATACATGAGGTGTCAAGTTTTCCGATATATTAATAAACACAGCAGGTTTTCTGAAATACAAAAAAATACATTTTTGATGCAGAATTGTAGTCATGATCTTATTGGATGATTCTCCCAAACAGAAAAATGCAGTCACGTGCGGCAGTAGTGGCGCAGGACTCCAACGAAAGCTTGCTAGAAATTCCCATACAAGAGCTGCAAAGACGGCACTCCGAGGCAAGACTTGGCTCTTCCAGTGGTGGACTCACTGTTGGTGGACTAGGCAGCGGGCTGGCTCCCCCCCGAAGTCCCGAACTAAGAAGACACTCCGACGTATCACCCGCCTCTTTGAAGGAACTAGAAAAGGTCAGTTAACATCGATTATCCAATTACAAGTCCATTAGGCCAATCATGCGGAACATGTCAATTACCTACACATAATTATGCTAATTAGGATTATTTGATTGGAGTGTCCATGTCCATCGATCAATAGTACATTACAAAGTTTTGTTACAGCTAAAGGGAAGCGGGGCAAAAACTCCAGATGGTGACTGGACAAGAGGAGGTGGTCGTTCTCGAGCTGGCTCCAGAGCAAACAGTCCTCCGCGTTCGTCTGATATTCTACCTCCTGCTCCGCGATCCAGAAGAGCGTCCAGGGTTGGTGTCGCTCGACAACACAGCTATGATGAGGAAATCAAGGCTGCCCTTTTGCCAGGAGGTGGTGGAAGTGGTGGAAGCGAAGGCGGATTGGGGTTACCTGCGCCTATGCCCAGAAGAGCGTCTGCGTATGACGTTTTCACAGGTAAGGTATACTCACCAACATAGTTCGTTTGTTTATTAAACAATATTAGCACGTATCCAGTTGTTTGCGCTTCGATTGTTTGCGAAATTAAATATAGCACATGTCTGACCGATATCCCGATCGTTGCTTCATTATTTAATTCTAAACACTGGAACGCTGAATGCGCTTTATCCTTAAAACCAGCTGATAGTGGAATAGATTATTAAGACAACAAATATCTGGTTTCAAACAAAATTCTCAGCGCTAATTCCTGTAAGCCCTTAGAATGAGGGCTTAGTCTGATGTTGACTGATATCTTAATTAGTCAGAGGGTGGGTTTTGTGAAGTAATTCAATATAGCTTAACGTAAACGGCTTAACAGAAAAGGCATTTTCTTTCAGTTTTAGAAGGTGTTTTGATTTATTGGCATATTGTAATCAGTTGATGGATTTTCAACAGATACTAGCTGAATTACCCGCTCTCCGAGTAGACCAGGCAAAACCGGGTCTTGATTCAAATCCATCTCAAAATTGAGATCCAACTTGTAAGAACAAAAGAACTGATGTGCATCTTGTGCACAAAATGTGGATATCCTTATTCAAACGAAAAAATACTAAATCCTTAACCAAAGTGAAACATCCTAAGTGTAAGAATTCTGGTAAAAAGGCTTTAATCGATGTCAATCGTTTTTGAAATTCAAATGAACTGCAAAAAAAAGTTGAAAACCTGTGATTACCTAAATAATGATATGAGTCTTATTGTTTGGTTTGGAGACAACAAATTATCAGTTAAACTCTTGTAACGTTTGTATGTCTATATGAATATATCTCACATTTTATTTATTATCAGTGACATATTCTTGGAAGATTTAAAATACAATGTTAGGAAAGATTACCAGAACGTTGGATCATAACGGAATTGAAAAAGTGGTTCAAGTTGAACTTTTTTACATAAAACCTTGATTTATGTAGATAATTGATTATATCTTATTTTGATCATCCATTCAATTTAGAATTTTTTTATTGACCATAGATTATTCCTCAATTTATTTTGTCCCGAGTTATCGGCGTTTCAAGTAGTGATAACTGGTAACAATTCGAAATTTGTAAGAAGTTGAATCTACCTCAGAATTTACAATAGAAATAAAAGCAGAATATGACGAAACGCCATTATGTTATTATTAACATCATGTTTTTTTCTTCTCTTCAGAACTTGTAAATTTCAATAATTTTAGTCAAAAATGATTAGTCCCATCTCTAACCACACACGGCGGGACCTATTTGGAGGTTATTCTGACGGAATAAAATCGACTACCTACTTGAATTTGAAAGTACCTTAGCCGTTACTTTCACCAGTAAGCTCCAACTGACAGCTAAGCTCATGGCTAATTTAACCGGCACTTGAAGTGAGGGTTGATCGTGATCAAAGTGAGGTACTTAAGTCTGAGTTTGTCGTATAAAAATCGAAACCTGTCTGAACTCTGAACTGTTTGCGAAAATTAAAAATAGCTGTTACTTTTAGCTGTGGACCAACAAACCGGCCCTAAGTGACTAATTGCAAAGTATTTATAGTCACAAGAATCACAAGCAACGAGTGACAATAATTAGAATTGAGTCGATTTTCAGTGATGGAGTAATCACAACCAATTGGTTACTTTGACAGCTAACTCACTGAATATCTTTCAAAGTTGTCAATCAATAACAAATTGGTTATAATTATTCCATCGCTGAAAATCGACTTTGGTCGGCTATTCTTTTTGCACACCTTCTACATATATACAGAGTGTTCTTAATTATATGCGCATGTAGCTCTAGTTTTTCATTTACCTACGGAACGTGAAATTTTAGAAAAGAATTGACGAATAATGAAGGTGATATTATTCAATATAATGATTAATGATATGATTGATATGTGTACTGGATTGTATTCCAATGATTTTTCTCTTATACAAGAATATTTTTGGAAAACAAAACAATAAAACTAGTTGATTTTAAAAACGTCTTATACATTTAACACCTGACATTTCCGTGAAATCTCTGCGGCTTCAGTTTGTTCAGTCTGAATTATTTATACAATCTTGTTGAAAATTGTGAATTATCCAAATGCCGGAAATGCATTACGAGTATGGCATCGTCGACGGTAATGGAAAGCAAGCAAGACGTATACATCACCAGAGATATCTCAATCGTGCTTTGCCAGATAGAAGCTATTCTAATATTCATCGTCTACACCTGAAACAGGCAATGTCCGAAGAGTTGACTTAGCAACAGTCATTAGTATCCAGAGATTATCCAGGGCTGTTTATGATATCATAACCAAACTATTTTCAAACACACATTTGTCAAGAAATTTCCACAACAATCATCTGTTTCGGAAATCCTCATGCCGTAACCGAAACCCATTTCCACCACACATTTTTGATTAACGTATGGGCGGCAATTATTGGATACCACAACATTGGCCCATTGTTCGTGCAGAGACGGTTGATGCACAACCTTACAGTACGTAATCTCCTTCAACTGAACTGAACTGAATTTGCGTTTACTACTTGAGGATGTTCCAGTAATCATAACCACGATAACATACTGAATAACAAACTTTTTCGACCTCAAGAATGGACACGACCTCTACAGCTTTGATTCTTTTTGGTGGCTTATCTTGATATCCTAGTGAGCACAAGTCCCATAGAGGCTGAACAGAAATGAAGAAAAAGAGAAATCATAATGGAATAGTGTGACGAAATACGTCCAGCGGTTCAACAATCCAAGGCAGCCGACAGCGGAGACGACGGTGACGTTCCAAGCACTACGCCTAGCTCAAACATATCGGATCTTGATCTTGTCCCTCTTGGCAAAAAGTCGGTCCCCAGTGGGCGATTATCTTATTTTCCAGCGTCTTCGCTGTTGTACTAGAAGCTTCGCCATCTATCGATGATTCTCGATAATTCTACACTATCCATGCAGTTTCGGCAAAGGGGGACTGGGGTATATAAAAGAAGGCTCTCCGCCAATTCCGCCATGGGATTAACAGTTTTCTTTGGTTTTGGTTGTTGAAGAATAATTGTGAACGGGCAATAGGTAGCAAACATAAGTTGTTGTGATTGTGATATAAATAGATGGAAATAGTAAGTGTACTGTACATAGTGGCTGAAAATAAATTAGATAAAATAGTATAAGTGTTTTCTAAAGCCGAAAAACATTACAATAGGTAAAAAAATATTCACAAAAAACTATTTAATCACTACATCTTACTCATGAAAAGCACCATCAATTATTTTAACATTATGCTTTGCAAGACATAAATCCATATAAAAGAACGTAACAATGACAACAATACGTAGTTAAAAAAAAGAGACTCAAAAAAATGAACGTGCTGTTTTACTCTGACAGATTTGTCTTTATTTGTCACTGTTGATCTGATGACAACAAGAAGGAGACTAATGACGGGACATTTTCCTGCAGAGAAGGAAAAGCTTTCAGTAAATGAGTTCAGAACAACTCTGACCTTATTCATTGATTTTAGTGAGACAGTATTTTGTTTTTCAAGGTTTGACTTTCCACCCTCGGCTCGTTTTATCGACTGCCTACATACAGATTAGGGTTGTAACTCTTTTATTTTCAAATCGGAGTATTGAAGTATTGGGACTTCTTTAAACATTTCAAAGCTATTTGTTCCGAATTTACCGTGCTTTCATTTTTCCCACTTGTAAAACACTGTAAAATATTACTTTTCATAGGAAAAGGTTTGAATGGAAAAAAAATTATTGAATTAACCTCTGGGTTAACGCAATTACCCTAAGATAACCTGAAAAGTTTTTACATTTGTCCATTTGGCAGAGTCAGGTAACCCATGGATTAACTCTCAATCGAGCTCTCAATTGATAAACAGGTCCTGTATGAGATATTTTATAAAGTGGAGGATCAAAATTGTACTTTACCAACATCATCCAGACATTTGCGTTTATTATATTATTATTGTTTCCAATAATTGTCATAGTCGCAATCGAATTATCAACTGCCATAAGAAAAAAAACTGTCATTCCCTTGGATTTTCGAGAGACTAGAAACAACATCCTGTGAAACGCAGTGACTTATATGAAATACAGATTATTCCACACATTATAATAGGGTGCACAAGTTGACACCAGCGCAAAAGGAAATCAGACGGCAATTTTCCAGATTTATCATAATAAACATTCAAAGAGAACCTACATTTTTAATGAAATATTGTTTTCAACTAGCGGAGGTTGCCATCGCCAAAAGTGGTTTCATCCAAATCCTTATAAAATGCAGCAAATTCAGTCTATAAGGTGAGATTATCAATTTCAATCGATTCATTTGTTGTTCTCGTTTTATGTGAGCGTGGACACAGAGTAACAATTTGCCAAGACTGTACATTTTGTCAATGAACAACAATACACCAATAATTATACTGAACACCACGAAACCACGTGTATCACAAAGTAATATTATGATCAATAAGCGACTTGAGCGACTGTGTGGAATCTCTTACAGTTACGTCACGAAGGGAAACTCGCGATTCGGGAGGGTGAAGCCAGGCGCAATTTTTGATAATAATTATTCACTACATAATTTAAGTCGACTCCTTAAGCCGTCAAAAAATGTAGAATTGGCTCCAACTAAGCACCACGTAGATCCAAATGCCTGGATCAGCTGCAAAAAGAACAGCAATTAACTAAAATGGGGAGATGAAGGCAGATAAAACTCCTGATTCGATCTCAATTGAAAACATAATCATTTTACAGCCAGTAAAAAGACAACTTGAAATGAAAGAAAGCTACAATTTGTATGTGTTTTCCCAAACATTGTAACATTTAACAACAAACATTTTTGTTGTAAATTCTTTTGATATTCCTATTACAGTGCCCGGCCTAAGCACCGTAACCCAACCAACCACAGGCCGTAGAGGGTCATTCAGAGTGCCAGCTTCAGAACAAGCAAGTCCTCCAAGTCCAGATCTAGTCCCTTCAGCCCTAATAGCTCAAGAAGATGACCGACGTAATCGACGACGGGGCTCTCACTTGTAAGTACCAACTTTGGATGTGGCCTTTGCCTTGATTGCCCCGGGCAAAAGATTAAAAACGAAGTGGATGCAAGCCTGTGACCTTAATCGATTTCTTTCTACTGAAAAACGTGCATTTGACAGCAGAATCACTCCTTTATGTATTGATAGCTGAAAGCAGAGTAATTTCGAATAGAATTCATTCGCAAAACTCAATGCTACGTAACGAATTCTCTCGATCCGGCAAATCGCTATTCGCTCGGAAACACTGTTGCTGCTGCTACGTCTTTAGAAAGCTTTTTCCTGCTGCCGGGAAAAGATGCATGCATAAGCCTTTTTCAAGCGTCGTGTTGGTTTAGCAAGAATTCATTTAGGTCTTAATCGATATCAGAGAGATGCACGATGAGTCAATCTAAGGGAAGTGATTGATAAAAACGGCGAATAGGACGTCTTTATTTGTTGAACGTGCGTTGCAAGGTAATTTCATTAATCTGCCAGCCTCGCTGCAATTTTCTTGTCGGAGTACGAGGAAATTGAGAAAAGGGGCAATGGAAGATTGAATTGCTATTCTGAGTGAAATGATTCGATAAAGGCGATTTACAAATTTCACTTGTCGAATCTAGCCTGTTGTTGGAAATACGCATAAAATGGTGAGTCGATATTTCCCTGACATAAAACAAAGTTTCCTCGTGCCAAACTTATTCTTAAACGAAAAGTTCTTGGATAAATTGGTACGATTCATTGCGGACTGGATGAATGAGTCTGGAAGTTCAGAAAGCTCTCAATCCAGAAATAGTATCTAATAGTGGCCAGTTTTATAATTTTTCAAGATATACAGGGTATTTCAAAATAAGATGTTGATTCTCAAGGGTATGAATCCTCAAGTAATTTTAAAAAGAAAAGTATTGATAATCCTTTGTTCCGAACCTCCCAAGTATCGAGCTACAGGGTGTTTAACTTGAAACAAAGTGTTTCATCATAGCTTTAATAAATGCCTAGATATTTTAACAAAATCTGGCACACGTCATCGCTATTGTTTCCTATATAAAAAAATGCATAGCTTCCTTTTCAAAAATCATGGACACATGGCATTTGATCACGATACGGAACGATACAATTACAACGGTATGCTCATGCGCATTTAGCAATGACGTCAGCGACTGACAAACAAGGGATCATCAAGGTTTCCTGCTCCACGATCGTCAGAGATGACAGATTCTGCCTTCCGTGGCAGACAACATGCCCGACATACAAAATAATATGACGATATCAAGTTTGTGACTTGGCAACTTTGCCTGCAGTGCGTTGATCGTTGTGATGTCAACGGTTAGCAACTCAAGTTTTGAATTATCTATCAAGAAATCACGTACATATCAAGTTTCCGAAAATATTTCTTCTTGTTATCTTGTTAATCAACTACCGAAATGTACGGCTTTCCTTCGTGATACCGTTTGATTATCTACCGCAGCGTAAACCACCTTTCAAGATTTCCTGGAACAACCATAACCACTTTTCTACCGTCTCAATAAAGTAATTATTCACGCGCACCAAGTTTAGATTTAGCCGGTATGCCGTCTGACCAAGCTCCCCACTCAAAGTCTAAAGTACATCTTATCATCGCGTCTACCGCAGATCAATTCATCGTCCTATCGGAAGTACTATCATACCAGTGACCTTCCGCAGCAGTTGAGTCGAAACTCCGTTCTATTCCGTATCGCCTTTCCCGACTTTTTATCACTGTTCTACATATTATAATATTATAAACTGGATAACCACAGTTGATGAAACCGACTCTGGATGGTCCCTGACAAAATGCAACCCAAAATAAGCAGCGCACTTGCATATTTGTCAGGGACTATGCTTATACCTCAATAAATGAGAGGTATAGATTACAGAAAGAATGGGACATACCGTAACAGCAGATTCCTCACACAAAAATATTGCGATCGGCCCGAACTTGTCTATCCCGAAAGTTGATATTAACAGAGATACAGGGTGTCAAAGTTGAATTCCAATTTTTGATTCATTTGCATAACTTTCGAAATATTCAAGTTATTAGGTATATGGGGGTTGTTAGACCTGCAAAATTCAAATCTATCTGAGCACGGAATTGCTCTCACTTGTAGGGAGCGCCAATTACATACTCTTTCACTCATTCAAATAGGCATAACTTTTTTGTACGCACTCGTACATGTTTTTTTAAATTGAAAAATTGTTTTTCTCATCATATTTACATTAAAAAAGGTATACTTTGTGAAAGAGGCTAGGAATAACCTTTTTCGAAAATTTTGAAAATAAAATCAGAAGGCAGAATCACAGAAACGTCGTTTCCGAACGACGTTACTGTGATAAATTTGACATAAGCTTGAATGCTCAATGTTTCTTAATCAAAAAAAAATATCTTATTTCACATTTTTCACAAAAAAAAATGTTTTTTCTCATTTTTTTTTTTTATTTTTTTTTCTCTTTTTTTTTTCATGAGAAACATTGAACATCGAGATACTTGTCAAAATTACCGTGACAACGGCGTTTTCGATGCCCCCCATGTTTATTTTCAAAATTTTCCGAAACCACATTGCATGGATTACTTTAAGTGCAAATATCTAAAAAAGGTTACTCCTATCCACTTGTATCAGATAGGTATCTTTTTAACGTAAAACGAAGAAATCAATTAAGAAAAAATGTTCTAGTGCGTACAAAGAAGTTATGGTTATTTGAATAAATGGAAAGATATGTAGATGGCGATCCCTATATACAGGGTGGCCCAACGAAAAGGTCCCACCCTTATTTATGACTTCCCTGGTATATTTTGGGAAAAGCGCTCGGACACGTCAATTTTTATTTTTAGGGGGACGTCTTTTTGTAAATGACTGTATAATACAGGGTGTTCTAAAAATAAGATATCGCATTACACTTGACATTTTTAAATGGAGATCCCCAATTTTTTTTTCTATTTTTGGATTCTCCATGAAGTTTCTAGTATCACCCCCTATAATTAAAAGTCATACCAAGGCCATTTTTGAATTTCTCATGTCTTAAAACCCCAACAGATTTTATCGCAATAACTGTATTAATTTGAAAGTTATTTAAGAAACTTGAAAATAAAATTTCAACTTGGTGACCAAGTATCTCGAAATACGCAAGTTGGGTTCTATCGTACTATTTTTGTAGGCATAGTAGCAGCATGTTTTCGAAAGACGTATACCGGAAAAATGATAATTTGAACGAAATAAAAAAATACGTTATTTCTGCGATTTTTCAAAGTTTGCATAAAAAAAATCGATTGAATTCATCATCATTTGGTGCGAAGGGGGGGCGAAAGGGGCGCCACAAGTGAAGGGCGCCAAAAAACGTACATATTAACATTAAATGAACTTCCCCTACTAGAAATGAGGGAAAATTAATTATAAAGGAGGGGAAATACAACCAGACAATTTCTCGCCTGCGGCGCTTTCTGACCTATTGAGAAGGTGGCAACCCTAGCGCCGATCCTAGAGTTCGCCCCGGGCGCAGTTTTACCTTCGCACGGCCCTGCACACGTTGTAAAAAAAGAACATTAAATCAGCACAAAAAGATTTCACCTTCCCTCAAAAAGAGATCAAATTACAGAAATGTGAAACCGTCACCTGATTCTGTTATTGTAGGCAGTGAAACAACAAAGTGATAGCAAGCCTCGAAGGAAATGACAGTATGAGCCTCATTTGCTTCTCACATGATTATAAAAATTGCATTGAACTACAAGAAAAAGTGTATAGCTTCCTCATTTCAAAAGCAAAAAAATAACGCCAATCGAGGCGATTTTATTTGAAAAAAAATCCGTCATCCGCATATTATATGAAAAAATATAATCGGCACTTATCATCAGAATCATTTGAAATCATAAAATTATGGAAGAACAGACTCTCCTAGTAAACTGTAGTAAAAACGAGGGCCAGATCAAGTGAACCAATTGTGTTTTTCCAAAGTTATGTCTCATTGATGGGCTACAAAAAAATATTCAAACTTCAAGAAAATCCCTTTTCAAATGAAAAGGCGTAGAAAGTGACAAGTTCTTGGTAAAATGCAACCGTTTTACATTTTAATATAAATTTACTTGATTTAACCAGGATAATATAATATGCTATTGAATAAAGAGTTTTTTCACTAATAATCCTTGTGTTGGTATTAATAAAGTACGAAATTGAGAGTCTAATGAAAAACCAAACCAGCTGTGCCAAAATATAAGTAGCCTCGCACACCAAAAAATAGGAAAGCAAAAGCTCCACTGTATAAAAGAGAGGGCTCTAAATTGGCTTTCATCAGGAAATTATCTATATTTTTTTCAACTCAACTGCAAAGAAGAATAGATATATCATTTTTGGTTAAGCTTGTTAAATTCTTTCGAATAACAAAATAAACCGAAACTTGTCATAAATTATTCAAAAGCAACGATGGTAAAATGAAAAAAAAAGAACTTGAAAAAAAAAATTCTTCATGGAATTTTGAAAAACAAACACATCCTTAGTAAGTTGTCCATACATTTTCTACAATTTCTTTAAAAACTTTGAAATTCATTTTTCGGCACGTCTGTGAACTTTATAAATATTTTTTCAACAGTTTTAAAAGAACTAGGGGGTCATAAGGGGGGGACATAGGGGTCTATATGAATTCAACCAACTACCTCCTGTGATTAGAAACTGTGAAAGTCTGGAAAACTTTAAATGTATTTTGAGGAAGCATATTTTAAGCCATTTGTGATATAAGTCTTGTACCTTTATTTTATAGCTTTTTCTTGATGTTAGTTATTTTTTACCAATACGATATTTCCCATTTTTCTACTATTTTAAATCAATTTACACTTTCTACTTCATTGTACCTCTGTAGCTTTGTGCTAAATAAAGATTATTATTATTATTATCAAATAAGTGAAATTTGGCTCAGCTTTCAGTCATCTCAAGAAAAATGTTGAAAATCTCTTGGATACAGGTAGAACATGACAAAAGATGATAATAAGTTCCTATAAATCTTTTCCCTAGAGGCCCTTCCTACGGAGATATGGCCCCCTGAAGGTCGCCAGTGAAAATTTCTTTCGCGAATAACTTTCAAAGTACTCAATATAATTTGATGAAAATCAAATATGATAAACACTACCAAGAACCTGTAAAAATAGTCGCCTTGAAACACATTTACCTTGTCTAGCTCACCAGAAGCGGACTAGCTTGCACATTTTATTGCTTACATTGTTAAGACCCTTTATGATAAGAACGTGAAAAAAATAAATTTGAGTACCTTGAGCCTCAAACTAAAAAGAGGTACTCTTGTTCCTTATCGATAAAATCAACCGTTCTTGAGATTAAAAAAAAATGAAAAAGAATTCGAAGAAAGTCATGATGAAATGGCGTCCTTGATGAAATTATTTGATCAAATGTTAACCTATTCTTTCTTCAGATCAATTTTGATAAACATCTCAAGGAAAACATATGTTTACATTCAGTTGAGGACACCACTCAAGCATGACTCTTTTCGAGGATTTTTTTATAATAAAACCAATTTTTTATCTCGAAAACGGTACATTTTATCGAAATCGAACAAGAGTATTTTACAGGGTGTTAAAAATGTAAGCAATAGAATGTGCAATCTAGTCCGCTCCTGGTAAGCTAAGCAAGGTAAATGTGTTTCAAGGCCAGTGTTTTAACAGGTCCTTAGTAGTGTCAATCATATTGAATTTTCATTGAATTATATTGAGTACTTTGAAAGTTATTTGCGAAAGAAAATTTACACCGTCGCCCTTCAAGTGGCCATATCTCGGTAGGGAAGGCCTCTAAGGAAAAGATTTATAGGAACTTATCATCTTTTCTCATGCTCTACCTGTGTCCGAGAGATTCCCCACATTTTCTGGCCTGAAAAATGAATTAGTAGGCTGTGATGAAAAGTGATGAATTGAAATCGCCTCGGAAAGGCTCATCAAAATCCAAATTAACAAGTTGTATTCACATGAAGGGAAACTGAATTCGGATAATTAATGACAAAATAAATTTTCAATGAAATTTGAACGGTTGTAATTAGAACAGCCTGCAACCTGCAAAACAAGCCAATTTAGCCAAGTTAAACCTACGCATTAATTAACAATAGTCACACAGAAAACTTCACTCGAAATCCATCAACCATGCAGTCCGAGTAAATACAGAACTTTCTCATTATCCACCGTTAAAATGCTGATATTCCATTTCATGAACATTTGGTTGACTTTTTTCGTCGTGAAAGCGGGAAAATGAATGCCAGAAATTACAGGGGAACACGTTCTTGCCAACTTGTCAAAAGCGTATTATTGTTTGGAATGTTTTTATTTCAACTCAACTTTCTTTCAATTTGAAAAGCGATTTATAGTCCTTGTAGTACGTATTTATGAAGATTGAAAGTGTCAACTGCCATATAAATTGGGACCTTTTGCCATAACATTTTGAAGAAAACCCCATAGCTAGGACCTTTTAGATCGTATCGTTCATCAGTCTTATAGCGGCGACGTACATATCTCGCAGTCTCTGGACTTTTTTTTATTGTTTCAGTTGTTACGTTGGATAGTGAATTAAATAAGCGAAGGAAATGGAAAAACTCGATTTGGAAAGTTTTTTGAAGAAATGGGATCCGGCTTAGGAGAAAGTATTACGGGAATAATAAGTCAGGTGTACTAATAACAGTTGCTGGAACTTTCGTTATAGAGCGTAGGCAGAATTAAAATGAGAGTTATTTTTAGGATTGCCTTGTACTGGCTTTAGCAAGATATTGGATGAAGAAGTTTCCGGAACTCAATTATATTGGTCATCAAAAACTGTGAAGTTGAAATTGGTGAAGAATTGATTCTGACCATGTACCTAATGTTGTCTAAATTTCCTTCATTCTGTCTCATGAAGGTGAAAATCTTCAGACAAAATGTCTATTTCTATAAATGTCTTGTTTTCTAGCAAATTTTATCATAATGAACTTATCAAAAACCTATGGTCTTGATAGGCGCATTTCATTTTTTTCTTCAATTGAGTACTGTCAGTCTTGAAGTACCTAATATTTTAGAAATGTGTTTGTTTTCACCAGGGTGCCTATTCTGGGACTGATAGAACGGTCATATCGAGAGAAAGAGAGAGACAGTAAACGGAGAATTATATGGAGGTGATCGTTTATCTCTCTCGTATGTCCGTTCTATCGGTCCCAGAATCGGTACCCAGATGCTAATGATTGACTACTATAACAGTTCGTAGGTATTTGATATTTGAATGTTTCCACGCAGTTCGGAAATACAAAACTTGGACTCCTTAGTCTGCTTGTTTGGTACCTACCTTGAATAGTTAATGGCGGATAGCCCAAAATCTAATTTATTAACACATCATCACAATCGAGTTGTCTGTGCTAAGACACACACAACAAATTCATCAATATTATAGAGATAATGCTAAATGAGATATAATTTTTACTGAATTGGCCAAATTTTAATGGACATTTTATGTGGCTTGAGGGATCGACATCCAGCTAAATTTGTGAAGTTTTTACCTGATTTATCTCACAAGGCACAGTCGAGAGGCCTCTACTCCATTCTCCGCCCTCATTCTTCCCCCAAATGTTTTTGTCCTTGAATTTTCAACCATTTTGCTATACAATTAGAAATTATCTTGTAATGATTTACTAAAACTGTTTTTGATAGAATCCAGGCGAAGAAAAAACATTTCGTCTGTCGTTGTTGTGATAACAAGTAAAATCGATTTGTGCTCATATTGAATGTCCGTATTCCGTATCTCCTTATGCCGCAGCGTAGGTGTTGTTTGCTGACCGATAAATCCTGTTCCGTATGCGTCGCTGGAGAAGCTTTAGACCCGTAAATAGTATAAATCTCTTGGGAAAATCTTAAAATGTCACCTGTTTCATGTTATTGTAGAGAAACGGCCATGAGCATACATAACGGATAGTTTCAAGTTCCTTTAAAGTTTCCGTGATGTTGATTCTCCAAGTGAATTAGTTTGGATGAGAAAAAAATCTAACTCATGTCGATCTTGAGAAAAAGGTGTTTTTTGGAGTTTTCTATGGTATGGACTGCTTCGCCTCTCAAAAATACACCAAGAGGCGGCGAGCACAGCAGCACCTCCATTGCGATCATTGCTATAAGATTTTGGTTGGGAAAAGTCGTCCTTTCCAGGTTTAGAAATGAATACGGCTTTTACCTCTCTTCATCTTGACAAATTATAGCTTAGGGCTAGACATGCATTGAAGAAGAAAGATTCTAGGTGGGTAACTGATCAGCATCTTGCCCTTCTGGGCTTCTGGGTACCGATTCTGGGACCGATAGAACGGTCAAACGAAAGAGATAAACGATCACCTCCATAAAATTCTTCGTTCACTGTCTCTCTCTTTCTCTCGATATGACCATTCTATCGGTCCCAGAATAGGCACTTTTGAGAAAGCCCCAGAATCATTCAAGAATCTGCGTTTTATTTATACCGAGACAATAACGCCATTTGAAACTACATTGAATCATTGAAAGATTGGTTGTGTCATCAGACATAACTTCAAGATTTAAACTTTGTTCAATTTCTTGTAAAATATGTTCTTTGGAGACCAAACATACAGTGCAACTCAAATGATTATTCAAAACTGAATCCATCTCTCTACTATACTCTACTTTGTAGTTCTAAAAACAGTGTGTGGGCTCCAATTTGGAATTTGATCAAGAAATTAAAAACAAAAATTATGTAAAATTACATGGTGTGGTTATGTTTGCATAGTTTTGTTATTAAAAATATTGTTAATCATAAATTACATGTAGGTATCAGAAAATGCAACCATCAACAAGAACAAACTCGAGACGAGATGACACATGACATGACATATGATAATCATCGGTACAAGGATCAAATCTTTGATCCTCGACAATCGACAATAATGACATTAAAATGTTGTAGAATTGACAGATGAAGTTCAAGATGTCTGCGCCCATGCCGTTCCACAAAAATTGGATGCGCAGTGGTCGAACAACAAACAAAAAAATTGTATTTTGAGTTATTGGTCTCGCATTGGTGAAGTTTTCACTTCGGTTGTGTTGTCATAAGCACACCAAGTAGTTTTTTTTATATTGTGCCCAATTTCTGATATATTGACTGTTCCGGGACTTTTTAATCACTATCAAACTCAAATTACTTTATTGTCCTAAGTGTTTTACATTTGTTGACAAATCCTGTACAATTGCAAGTGTTCCGGGATTTTTGTTGGTATGTGCATCTGCTTAAAGTAAATAATTCCCTACTGATTCCATAACCCAACCAACTGAAGCATTACAATAACGTCAACCAACTTGACGCAATGAACCCAACTGCCGTATTCTCCAAATTGAAGTTGTCGAACGGTTATCTATCAGTCAAACAATGTCTAACAGTCTGATAAGAATGTAGTCATATTCACAGTAAAAAAGTGCAATCATTTTATCAGTTAATCCAAAATTATGAGAAAAGGTCTGCACAATTTAATTATTTGGCAAAGGAGTAGATAAGAGCATTGGTGGAAAAACATTTATAATATTGAGACAAATGAAGAAAACTTAGTAGGCAGTTCTCAAAACCATTGTTTGAATGAACAAGATCTTTTTCGAGGATTAATTTCCAAAAATTCCTGAACCTCAAGAACAAATATTATTCAACAATAACAAAATACATAACCTCACTATCAAAATAATCTGACTGCTAACCTCTATAAACTTTACTGGCCTGGGAGCAAAGACATGAATCCGAACAACAACCACAGCACTATAACGACCCGAACTTGCCTAGATAACTTGGAATACGAATTACCGGCCTGTTAAGAATCTTGATGTCCCGATAGTTATCGGTTAATGGTGAACACCTTGACTAGCGAATCTAACCATAACCTGACTTCACAACATCATCCAACTTGATCCAACCATAACCTATTATTCAACAACAATGCCTACCACTTAACATAACCCGAACTCAATCCATAACCTAACACCCAACAAAACATAACCTTACTTGCATGACCCAAATTAAGACCCAATAATGATGGGAATGTTTTCGAGAATATCAATCAGAAGTTGTGCCAATTCCAATCACCAAATTCAATTTTCAGAGAACCTGTCTTTCTGAAGCCCTCTAAGTGATGGCCATTACGAACAGAACCCCAATCGTTAAACATCGACAAAAAGTCCAAACTTCCGATTCAATACTCAATTACGAAACGTCTGAAAACAAATGGAAACATCCGTTTGAGCAAAATCGAGCCGGATGTAATTTGATAGAGTTTCGAAGCTGGCCCTCTAAATTGTTCCGAAATCTAATGGTACACTCAATTTGCTTTCGCATTTGCCAAACGAACGGTGAAGATGTACAAGTTCAATTTTTCGAAGCGGTCCATTATCAAGCTCAATGAATGGAACCGATGTATTACCAACAAACTATAGACATTCCCGGACTGTTGGCATTGTCCCTGCTCTTACTATAATCGAAACAATTGGAATCTCTAAGGACAATACTGGATCGAACTGACGTAGGCGTATTCAACCAGAAATACACAATCTGCGGGCTTTATTGCATTACTACAGTGCATACCCGGACAAATATGAGATACCCAGTGGATTTTGTCGAAATGGAAAATTTTCATTCATAGGACATGGAAAATAATTATTGTTTGAACATACCACACATTTGGAAAGACTTTTTCAACTGCCCAATACGGAAATTAGCTCAGGAAATCATATAATCGGAGCCAATGGCCCAATGGCAATATTGTCTAAAAAAAGATGCAGTCGAAAGTCGAAGTATGTCAAGCAGCACCAGTTTTGTTGTTGTTTGAATGTGGTGAGTCGAAAATCTTGCCCCCAAATTCTGTGAGATTAAATCAAAAGAGTTATTGTCGTGGGTCCTTCTTCCTTGTACGAGAGTTGGTGAATTGGACGTTGGTATAGTGACATATTAGATAATAGATCTTGGTGTTCAACATTATATTGTTTGCCACAAGGTGGCATATATAGACGTTGAGGTCTATGTGAGTGATTTCAGAAAATGTTCAAAACAGAAGATGAGCAAAGTGAGTTCTACGGAGATTTTGACCATTTTTACATGTTAACTCCCACAAGAAAGTCTGAGGCGGATGTCAACATCAATCAACCAGTGGTCAGACACATGCCTTGCAAAAATGTTGGAAAAAAATCTTATCCAAATCCTTCGAACCATATTTCTTTGATCTTCAGAAAGCCTCTGTCTGATAACTAGTTTTGTAGATCATCAGAGGAAATACTGGAGCTATATTGAATTTCAGTCCCTGGCATGCTCATAAGGCATGCTCATGCTGGAAGCTACTTGTGAGTAACTCACACAATCTGTTCAACTATTTTTCAAAATACCAGTATTCTAAACAGACAAGAACTCGAAGAGCACCTCAAAAATTCGATTAACAGTTGAACAGATCCTAGCGTAAAACTTTCTAGACAGATTCTCGAGCATACATTCCCGTCCAGTCTCCTCGCAAAATTCGACGTTGAAGTGAATGTTGCCAAAGTTAAAGTGAACTAATAGAAACTTCTTAGAAGAAATCAATAAGAGCAGGTTCAAAAGTGGCAATAATTAGAGGAAATGCCTATTATTCGGGAACTCGGACTAAGATAACGTAACAGTGTTCACAGCTGCAACGTGTTGTGCTTGGATTCGCAAACGATCGATATTATACCTGTGACTATACAAGGTGGCCCATTGAAAACGAAATGTCATTAATTCTGGGCATTCAATAATATCATATAAAAAAAATACTCAGACAGGTCAACTTTGTTTTTGAGAGGGACACTTATTAGGCGTATAAGCAAACCTTCTTCTGCAATTTCTTGGGAAGAGTGGAACTTACCCCTAAAATCTTGAATAGAAAGGGAGGTTGAGTGATACCTTGTTCTGAAGATCCTTCGACCCTGATTACAACTGCCGAGTTTCAAGCATCTGCTGTCATTCCAGTGTGACAGTATTTGAACGTAAAAGATCTTTTGGTAGCGGACGATTGGAACTGTCGCAAATTGTTGAACAAAATAATTAAACTTTAAACTACTTGGAGGAGGGCTTGTTCATGTGATATACAGGGTATCCAAGAAAGAATGAGACATACGGTAACAGCAGATTCCCCACACAAAAATATTGCGATCGCCCCGAACTTGTCTATCCTGAAAGTTGAGATCGAGGTCGATATTAACAGAGATACAGGGTGTCAGAGTTGAATTTTAATTTTTGATTTTGTTGAATAACTTTTGAAATAATCAAGTTTTATTGATAAAATTTGGTATATGGGGGTTGTATGGCATGCAAAATTCAAATTTGAGCACGGAATATATCTTACTTGTAGGGGGCGCCACTTACAAGCCTTCTCACTGATTAAAATATTCATAACTTTTTTGTACGCACCCGTACATTCTTTTTGAATTGGAAAGCAGCAAGTGACGTTAGTGACAGACGGAACTGAAATGGTCTCATGATACCATACTCCATACTCCATGAAAACGCTATTTTGAAAAAGGTTTCCCCCAATCACTTTTACAAGGTGTACCTTTTTCAATGTTAATATGACAGAACAATCAAATTTATGACTATTTGAATGATTGGGAAGATGTGTAATTGGCGCCCCCTACATTCAAGAGCCATATCAAGGCCAGATTTGTGAATGCCTAACAACCCTCATATGCCAAATTTCATAAAAAAAACTTGATTATTTCAAAAGTTATTTCAACAAATCCAAAATTAAAATTCAACTTTGACACCCTGTAGGTATCTACAAGTTTAGGCGATCGCAATATTTTTGTGTGAATTTGCTGTTAACGTACGCCCCATTCTTTCTGGGACACCCTGTATACTTCCAGTTGGTTAGTTTGTTATTTTCCGTTAATTTACCAATATCGACGCAGATTCTCTTGCAGCACAAGTGGACCGATCCAGGAAAATACACTTCTGTCACTCACTTGCGCTCGGGAATAAGGTCGGGTAGCGATTTTACTCTCGAGAATCAAAAGACCAAATTCAAGCACCAAAGGAATTTTGTATTCCAAAATAAGTAAACTTGGGGTTCACACAGTATTTGAATGAAGAATGAAAAAGAATAATAATGAAACAGAAAATCAAACCACATACTTTCTTTAAAAATTATTATCTAGGACGTTGTTGCGATAAGTTGGTGAAGTGATCCCACAAATATTTCCGAGAAGATAATCCAAAAATAAAAGAATAAAAAATAAAATTGAAGTCAGGAAGATACACCTTTGAGGTGAATACAGAATACCCCCTTGAAAGTTGAATGATAATCAGAATACAAGTACTTTAATTTAAGTGTAAACATTATAAAAAACACCAACACCAAAAAACTGACGAAAATACACGAACTCGTCTGTTCAGAAGAACAAAAGTCTAACAATTTCACTGAAATTAAGAGAAGAGCTAAACTTTTTCAACCTAACGCATAACCAATGAGGTCGTTCCCTAAGGCTCCAACCCCTCAAGTACCACCTTCTGAACCACTTTCTTTCCGGCTATTCAGTTTGAGAAAAACGTCCCAGATGTCGTTGGCGGTATAGTTTTACACCAAAGATTCATTTTCCTATAATAAACTTCCATGCAAATTATTCTAAATCAAGATACATATTTGCGATGCCGTTATGCTTCACAAGGATAACGTATTAGACACAAATGTGAAAAAAACCCTTTTTATGTGGGGCTTACACATAGGCATACAGGGTTAGTCAGAAGTCTGGAAACGGTGGATTATTGGTTAAACTATACGATCCACTGAAAAAAGTTGAATACAATAGTTGTAGGGTCTCTAATTACCTATTAGTTGGTACTAACTAGAATTCTACAGAGACGGTCATTAAGTCGTGGAACAACAAGGTTGCATTATTTTGAATGGACCCTCTAAATATTATTCGATATTTTAATTCTTCCTTAAATTTTGAGTTCCTAAATTGATGATGGTTGCAAGAATTCGAAACTTCGGATATCAATTTCGACCATAGTATCTTGGAGAGCAAAAAAAGTGGCCATAAAAATGTGTCATTTGTTTTCAAGTATCTCTTCAAATAAATTCAGGAGAAACTAAAAAAGGATTTCGAAAAAATTGGTTATTGCTGGATATCTCCGCAAGTCTCCGAGATTTTTCAAGTTTCCAAGCGGCATTTCTTTGAGATTCAAATTGCTCCATCCAACCGACGTTGTATCTCTCATAGTTAACAAGTTACCAATGCTATCCCATCGAATTTGTTACATCCTGCATAGCTATTTCTAAATGATGTTTGGCATAAAAAAATTACACATTTCATTGATTGAATCCTGTGTCGAATCACTGTATATTGAAACGATATCAATTTCGACTGGGAATATTGACTCTATCGAATTTCTATGTGAATAATTATAATGTATTATTTGACTGGCTTTAGCATGTATTGGTGTAGCAGAATTTCAATGCCCTTTGAAGTTTCCGTGAATTTTTTTTTCACATTTCCATGTCAATTTTAACCGTGAATTCGATCCAGCGCTTTCAAAATATATAATACATACTCGTTGAATGTATGGATCAATGAAGCTTTTTTTGTTACTAAATGTTGGCAAATGCCTCTTTTTGATTATCATAAGTTTCACTCAACAAAAAAATACTTCCAATCTAGCTTCTGCTTACTGGATCGGAATAATTATGATAAAGTTGGGGATTTTCGAATGAATTTATTCGGCGAAGGCGCTATTATTACTCCTTACCATCGGGTTTGTCGAGGGGATGAATAAATTGGAATGACTCAGACAGCGACAAGAGAAAAGACCCAGATATATTTGGAATTGATTAAATATTTTATGTTGATGGATATGGGTTTAGAAAGAATCAGGAGAATCCAATTTTATAGACTTCATCTTTTTATGTTTTTCCAAAATATTATGAAGTTTATCTCATGAATCTTCTACACACTCAGATCTCTCTCAAAAAACTTACTGTTTAGGTTCTCTGGATGCTGAGAATACAAAATGATTCCTCTATACGACTCATCAGGGGTCTGTAATTTGTGTATTTGTCACCACAAACAAACCAAAAGTGGGGGTTGTCGGGTTGTCTGTATCATAACTGAATGATTTATCCAAATCATTTCATTTTTCAACTACCGTCCTGTATAAATAATGGCTTGACTGATTTCGATTGAGACTATTCAATTGTGTCCATGTGTTTGTCCTTATTTGACCAGTGGTGTATTTACGCTAACTTCTCTCTATTACTTATTTCAGATTTCAAGCAACAGTTCGCAGACATTTACCACTCAAAAAAAGGTCTTGTAAATATGAAGCAAATAGAGCACTTAGACGGTAGAACTCACTGGCTTTGCTTAACGAATTACCAACGAATTTGCCTTAAAGGTTTTTGATGATTATGATCAAATAGACTTAGAATAACAAAAGCACAGAAATGTCACTAATGTTTGGAAATTTGTCGCTCAATCACCCTTTATTGTTGCAGACCTGATATTGGTGGCTTACGAGCAGTAGCTCCTCCTCGTCCCACTCCAACACTAGAAGATTTGGAGGCTGCGCCTAGACGGCAAGCTTCAGTAGATGCTGAAGCAATTAGGATTGTGATTCATGACGTTGATAGCGGACCAGCTTCATCTGCTCAGAAACGGGTTGTGCTGCGACGGGATCCTACAGATAAGGCTCATAGAAGTAAGTTACACCGATAAAATCACTTGGTTTACTGGTGAATTAAGAATCAGGTCATCCAAAACGAGACAAACTATTCTGACGTAATTTGCGTCGGATCCAATTTTGATGGGTAGAATTTATGGTGTACTTATTTGCCTGAAAGCCGGCAATATCGGCCAAGTACGTCAGTTGAGAATTCTTGAGTTATGGAATTCCGTTGTCGATTACGTGACAGTGGAAGTCGACGATTATATATGACGGGGCTTTTGCAGTTGATTGTATTTTTGATCAAAACTAAACTTCTAAGCTTAGGAATGTGTTTTGATATTTATAATTGAGAAATTATTGATGAACACTCATTATTTCTATTCAGTGTCAAATCTGTTGGACGAAACAAATGGTCTATTCTCCTAACGTCATATCGCATATACATCGACCACATCATTTTTCCATTACATTATTACAAATTACAGATTAGAAGTAACAAAAGCCATTTATTTTTATTTTGACAAGAAGCACCAAGATAATTTTCATGGCAATAAAAACTTTCTATTCAGTTTAAAGTTTGTCACTCCCTTATTATGGCAAACTTTCCAACATCATAAATCTCCTTTGTTCATTTGAATAATCTTCATGAGCAAGTTATTGGAAATTATTTCGACATAATCTAAAACACTTGAAGCACTTCAAAGCGACACATGATAACTTTCACGAACGTGACTCTTAGCTACACTTCCAGACATTTCCTGCGCTCCACTTTGCCGACAGCTCCAATTTGATATTAAATATATAATTTAACAATGATTTCAGCTCGAGGGTTTGGCATGAGAGTTGTGGGAGGAAAGACTAGTTCAGATGGTCATTTGTTCGCTTATATTGTTTGGACAGTGCCTGGAGGGGCGGCAGAGAAGGGTGGCTTACAACAAGGGGACAAGGTGAGTGTGTGACTTGAGGTCTGGATATGATGACGTCTTTCATCGAAGGTTTTGGAATGGGGTGGTGTATCACTAATCGATAGAAACTTCGAAGAAGTCTGCGCTATTATGGACCACACTGGTGACACAGTTGAGCTGGTTATAGAGCATGCTACTGATTTGCGTATGTGCGACTTTTTGGATGAACCACCTCCACCACCTAATTCAATGAGGAAGCAATCTGAAGCTAACATCTCCGCCCTTCATGTTGGTGAGTAAGAGTTATTTTTATGTCAATTTGATAGATCATCAGCAGATCTGGAAATAAATCTTGATAGTATGTTTGAACTTTCCAAATCCCATACATGCTTAGCGGATTACACCACTTATCTCCGTTGGTTCCTTTCTTCACCGTCAATTATTTATCAACCTAGAAGTGCATGGTACTGAAATTGATATAAACGAGGTCGTTCTAGTCTAGCTCATGAAAGGTCATAATTCACAGACTTTAATTTCATTTAATCATTCATAACTTTTAATTTGCCAGCATACCTTCAATTTCACGAGAAAACTTTTAATTGAAATTAGAGCTGTAACAAGTCGATGAAGCTAAGGGTCTCGGTGTTATTCAGCACGAGTTCCTGCCAGATAAATGTCTTTAAACAAATGTGATGAGGGTGTGTTTGCTGGAGAGCCGTTTTCGTTGAGTTACAGCGAAAGGTGATGGTTTAATTGGCAACAACACTGCTGGCAAATTCGTCTGCCTATGTTTTTCTGATATGTAATTCGCTGGTTGTCATGGAAATGGAATGATACGAGTGATGACTTTCTATGACATTTTCTGTAATTTCTCCATGCATATTCTTGTGCTTCCAGGAAACCATTTATCTGGTGAATACAGAAAACTACTTTAGAGGTGATTTGAAACAGAAAGATGATTTCCAAATAAAAGATTTTCAAATCAAAGTTCAGATGACTATTTTTTTATTAATAGAACTGAAATCACCGGCTCAATATAGAGTGTTATATCTGACGAGCTACATTCGTACGATCAAGTTAGTAGATACTTCTCCCTCTTCCGCGAATGTATTATACACACACTCCTGGCTCATGGACAAAAAAGCTGAAACCACTCCCACATACACAAACAAACATACACATGTAATAATATCACATGAGTGAAAAATATCAACAACATGAAAATAAACGAAAAATGAATGCAAAATAATATAACCAGTCCTAATCAATGTTTTCAATTACAAATGAAATATCAATTCTACATGAAGAAACAAATATTTTGAAATATTTAAGACCTTCAAAATTAGTGGTTTTTCGTAATGTGGACGATCAAATTGGAAA
This sequence comes from Orchestes rusci, assembly GCA_958502075.1. Taxonomy (NCBI): domain Eukaryota; kingdom Metazoa; phylum Arthropoda; class Insecta; order Coleoptera; family Curculionidae; genus Orchestes; species Orchestes rusci. The sequence goes on from OY293311.1 coordinate 16,943,113, forward strand.
ATATCATTGGAGCGGTGGTACTAACCCTAACTAACCGACAACAACCCTAACCAATCCAAACTTACCCAAACCAACTCAAACTCACTCAAATCAACTCTTACCGATCTAAACTAACCAAAACTAACTCAAACTAGCTCAAACCCAAACCTCTACAAATTCACCCTGACTAAAGACTGATACAAACCAACAAAAATGGCACAAGCTCACTCAAAATAACCCAAACTAATCAAAAAATACCAAAACCAACTCAAACCCTACTACCTTTCCAATCAAAACAAACCCAAACTAATTCAAACTAGACTAAACTTACTTGAACCTATACAAACCTATCCTCACTAACTCAAACCAACCAAAATCAACGCAAACTCCAATACTAACCCAAACTATGCAATACTAAGCCAAACATCCACAACGTTCCTCTCACTGAAAACTAACTCAAACTAATCCAAACTAACCAAAACTATCCCAAAATGCTCCAAACTAACACTAACCAACTCAAGCTTTTCCAAACTATCCCAAACAAATCAATATAAACCAAAACCAACAACTATCTCACAATAACCAAAATTAACCCAAACCAACTTTCCTTTATGAGTTTTCTGTTATTTAGGTTAAAATAAAATCAAGTTTTTCATTTCCAATTTGTGACTCGATTAACTGTTTTTGCGTGCGGAAAAGCATCACTAAAGACGATTCGCGCATGTTTGAGGAACAATATTTTTTCCACAATCATTCGATCACAGATTAGAAACGAAAGACTTTCAATAATAATATGTTTTAGCCCACATAACAAAAAAAAAACTTGGCATTGATGCGCACAGTTGAAGCGATTAATCTGTCGTTGTCATAGTTTTTAGAGCCAGTCTGCATTATTAAGTCGCTGTTTCTCCAACTTCATCGCGATCGGTTGCAGAATCACGAATCAACCAATAGTTTTTTTAACGCAAAACACAATAATTCCTTTTATTTTGACTGGAAAGTGAACAGTGGTAAAAACATTTGTGCATTATTTAGAATTTGGTCGATATGGAAACAAAGTTCAAAACAACAAACTGGTAGGTAGAGTTGACATTTGAGTGTTGGTTACTTTGCGCACGCTCGTAGAAAAATAACCATTTCTGATGTCCAAACATATTATGTTGCACGAACAATGATCCAACTTTGAAGTTTTCGAAAGGACAGTACTCGACAATCAAACCCAACATAAAATGTTTGTTATGGAGTAATTCAAAAGCACAGAACTATTTTCGAGAAAACCAGTCATTATCCCAATGTGAAGTTTACAGAATAAATTTAAATAAAGTAACCATGCAAACCGAGACACTGCTTAAAGTGCTGCACCGTCGCTGCATTTTATCGAGCATATTTCCCTTTTCATATGCTTGGTACATTGATCTATCGCAAGGTTAGTTGATAGTGATAAGGTTGCGCTGTTATACGTTCGGATGTCCGACGAATCATAATTCAGACAAAAATGACGTCAGTCGGCTCCGATTCTCTTCCGAAATTCAAATACACATCTAAAAAACAAGGTGAAAAGTATGATTCACCCTTGACAATGAGAAGATATTTTACAGTATACCAAAAGCTGTGTGATAATTTACCCTCAAACACGTTTAAAAACGGCCGACACTCGGTTAAAAGGTCCCTGAAATACGGATATGTTATGACATTAAGATGACACACCGATAACAGGAACGTCAATAACAAGGTTATTTGATAGTAGTAAGGTTGCGTCGTTATACGCTCGGGAGTCGTACGAGTCCGAATTAAGACAAAATTGTCGTCAGTCGGCTCTGATTCGGTTCCGAAATTCCAATACACATCTAAAAAAATTATAAAATGAGGTTCACACTTAACAATGAGAAGATATTTCACTCTATACCAAAAGCTGTGTAATAACTCACACCCAAACACGTTTAAAAACGGCCGACACCCGGTAAAAAAAGTTTTAAGACCCTGAAATACGGATTTGTTATGATATCAAGATAACTCAGCGATGACACGGAACGTCAATAATTGAGCTCGGTGACGTCACCAATATGGGATCGATTCGGTTTAACGTTCGTGCATTTCCGATTCCCTAGTCACGGCGCAACCTTTACATATTAATTAACCTTGCGACAATAATGGAGCTCGATGTCGTCACCAATAAGGGATTGATTCTGTTTAACGTTCGTGCATTTCCGATTCCCTAGTTATGGCACAACCTTCACATATCAATTAACCTTGGATCTATCGTTGTTTTCCAAGATGAGCGACTATTTTGTATGTTGAACAGTTGGTAGAACTTGACTCTGAAGGAAGCCCCTTTTGGAGGTTCCTTCAAAAATAAAAAAGTTTTGCGAGAAAACAAAAATAGAACACTGCTCAAAGTATATGGAGCGCCAAGTTATGTTTGTTTTTACAAGAAATTTTTTTTGTTGAATAACAACACACAAGACTATAGAAAACTTGGCACCTCCCATTTTATGCAATTGGCAACTCAGAAACTTCATAAAATAGTTTCTTATCTCGTACTATCACGTGAATTTTAAATGTTTTCCAGTTCGATCCACCGTTCCAATGAACATGCTTCATTTAAAGAAGACTTTTGGTTTAAGGCTAGGCGATTTATCACATGCGATTACTTTTTTGCTAAAAATTATTCGAATTTAATCCGACATATGGTGATAAATTCAAAGTCTTATCTCAAAAACGGTGCGCCACATTGAAAAGCTTTCCTATAGTTGCTCGAGTATTTGTTCTGTTTTCTGTAAAGACCGGGACGATAACTATTTTCAACAAGAAAAGAAACTCATCTCAGAAATGAGATGAAGTTAGTATAGACACGACTGCGTTAGAAAGAACAGACCTAGCGACCCTGGTGGATGTTTCGCAACAAAAACAAAAAAAAAAATCGTATCATACATTTCCTGAAATTGTTAAGTGGAAGGTACTGCCGTGAAGTTCTGTGATGTCGATGCTGATGCCGATGAACCGATGGACACGACTTTTCTAAGAAATCCTCTAATTTTAGTGGTAGGAGATTTTAAATGCCAAACTCTCTGATTTTGGCTATAAAAGTCAAATTAGAGTGGGAGATAAATGAACGAATACTCACAGACAAATGGATTTCAAATCCTTCTTCCACCTGAGCTGAGATATTTTCACTGTACCTAGTGGTCATGCGGATTTTTTGGACATCGCTGTCTCAAAGAATCTGGATCTATTATAACAGACTTTTGACGAAGAGATACAATGAGGTGATCGATGAGGCGATGAATCTTTTCACCAGTCTTCTCCTCAGTACCAGTAAGTAAAATACCAGTCGGAAAGTAGCTCACAAACCAAACCATATGAACTACCATCCGACTTGAGAGCCTGAATAAGACACAGGAACATTAGTCTCTTAGAAAAGTAACAAAAATGGACAAAAACAATAACTCAGCCGACAGACGAACACACGAATTCCTTCCAGGAATTTCTGGAAAATTTTATTGCTCGAGATAATTTTCTTTGGAAAATGGTATCAAGCTTTTCTGGAAAAAATGAAAGGAATTTATGGGGAGAGGGTATTGGTATACAGTGATTAAGGAAGATCTTTGGCTTTTACAGATTCACAATTGCTCCAAACCAATAACTGGAGGAGGGCGAACTGGAAGTCGTCCTTGGCTGAACTCGGGCTGAGGTCTGTTTGGAAAAACTAGAATCTTACTCTTCAGAATTGGAACCTTCTGAATGCATCAACTGTTAAAATTGTCCCCTGTTTACATCAAATCAAAAATACAATTTTAAAAGTTCTGGCATCTGACGCAGTCGTAGTCCTAGTCAACATCATAAACAGTTGTTCGAAACTGTTATCCGTCTTTCTCGAAGCAAGTCATTGTTTTGCCAAAACATGGGAATAATCCGGGTTTGCCATTGAACTGGAGGCCCATCAGTTTTTTGAGTTCGCCGGGAAAGGTCTATGAGAAAAGAGTTCAATTCCTGATGAACAGATTGGTTTTGAGAGGAGCCTCGGTCCTTGGTGCGGAACTTCAGTTTGCCAGATACTCCAGATGTCGAAGATCTCAACAACACTACAGCGGGGTCAAGATTCAGTTCATATCTCGCTGGATGTGGAGAAGGCATTCGATAAGGTTTGGCATGATGGACTACTTTACAAAATATCCATTCTTGGAATCAAACAAAGTTTGATCCTCCTCTTGCACAGTTTTCTTTGGAGCAGAGAAGTGTTCCTAAGACTGAGTCAAGCTATCTCAGAAGTTGAACCACTACCCCAAGGTACTGTTCTTCATTAGTCCGACATACCTTCTAATCGAAGGACTAGTCTAGAGCTGTATGCGCACGATAGCCTGATCTACAGCATTTGAAGGCTCACAACTTTGTTCAAAAGCATCCCAATAACCTTGATGAGTTCTTTTATGAATGGAAAATGAAGGTTGAAGCGACCAAGACTCAAGCTATGTACTTGACGTACGCAGATCGCATCTATGGCTTGTTCAATGCTTTTCTGCGGTCATGTTTGGCAGTATGTCGTAGATTGATCGCTCCACATGTGACATTTGTTAATTTGATCCGAAAGACCCTAGTCCAGACGTACGTGATTTTTTTTCAATGTGTAAGAGAGAGACGGAAAAGTATGACGTAACCGCAGGAAAGCCATTAACAGACTGTACTTCATTTGAGACTAGAGGATCAATACATTGTATGAGGGTATTGGGAGTTATGTTAGATAAGTACTATATTCACCAATCAATGCTTCACAGTTTCTGATCATATCATGATCATATCCTAAAATCGGTCAGTCATACATACAAAAGTTATTAAGGATGAAAAAGAGGACACGTTTATTTGGCTCGGTGGTCTGATAAAGATCCGTTCTAATAAAAATACAATAGTTTTTTGTATGTTTCTTAAACTTTTTCGATTACTTTCATTACGTTATCAGATTGCCTATTGAAATTGAATTCTATAGTATACAGATCGCTCTGAAACTAGGTATGGATCATCATGTCTGTATTAATATTTCATACAAGAGGAATTTAAATAACTCTTTATTCAACTGACTTGATGCCAACCAGCAAATAAGGGAGAGAACAGGGAGCTCCTCAAGACCCAATAACCCTCGTCGAATTCCATATAGAGGTCGAATAACATTCCTTTCCAAACCACTTCCTATTAATACGGAATTTATCCTAATTTCCCTTATGGGGAGACGTTTTCCCATAAATGAAATGGGGCTGTTTTGATATCTTTGGTATCCGCACCCATTTAAAGTCCAGCACTTGAGGCTGATTGCATTAGCATTTACTTGATTTACTAGCTCATGAATAAGAAACTTGAATAAACTACCTCTTGTGCGCTTGCGTTTGACAAATGGCTTTGTTTACAGATTCCGATAACGATAAAGCCCCTTCGTCACCTACTAGAAGGAAGCTGCCCAAAACTCCGGTATAAATTTGATGTTTTGACAATTATAAATCATAAGCTTGGATATTTTGGATAAACACTTTGTGCACGGACATAAGAGGAATTATTCCAACTCGTCAAATATCGCCTGTTTACTAATATCCGATATATTTTGTATTGTCTGGCACTGGATTGGAATGATTCCTTTATTTGTTTCAAAGCATGGTCTATGTTTATTTAGTACTACTATGAATATAGGAATCAAACTTTTTCATCATATCTAATCAATATCATACAATGTATATTTGATTTACACGTACTGGTGTTAAATAAACCACAATTTATATTGAAACACTCTATATTAAGTCTACCATGAATCAAACTTATTTTTGATAAATCTTTATAACTTTATTTTTAAAACTATATTCAGAAACCTAATCAAAAATGAGACTCGAGAATTATGAAATCATAGGAAACAATCTATAGTGCATTATTTGCTAGGAATAGTGTAGGTAGATTTTGGACTTAATTGGTGTCTATGTAAATATTGCAAGGTGAGGTATACAGGGTGATTTCGTAAACTGGGAAAATTATAATGGGAATGTCTGAGGTTCCAACAGGTTGCAGTTATCTTAAGGGCTCTATCATGGAAAACTACTTTAGCGGTAATTATCTATTCAATACTTTGAAGCACGCTCAAGTTTGCCAAGCTCACACTTTTTTGCCCTTTATCAATTTGCCACGAAACATGTTTTTGTAAATAACATAAAATGATAAATCAACAACATTAATACAAGCAGTTTTAACTAAAGGTATTTTCTAAGATTCTCTTTACCCTTTGGTAATCCCCCAATTAAATATTGAATAGCGATTTTGTTGATATGTTTCGTCGACGAAGTCTGTCCCAAAGATACTCAATAGAATTAAGGTCAGGGCTACCTGCCGGCCAGTTCATTATTCTTATTCAAATATCATCCAGAAATTGAGTTTGCAACGTGAGGATCTTGCTATGTATTAAAAGTCAGTTCCAATTCAAAGGGCCTTGTAGCATCTTTTACAAATAAATCCATAATGAACTTGCTTCACATCATGTACTAAAAGAAATAATGTTAGACTATCTTTGAAGACCATAATGCCAAAAGATTATTTTTATATTAAGAGATGTTAACCCGGTTCTTCAGTTGGTGAATCTTGTGGTGGATGTGATGCAAAAGCAAATGACTAGCACGTTAACGAATTCAAAAAGCTTTCGAACAATGAAAAACTGTATAAAAAAAAAATGCAACCAAAACCCTTCCTTTGGAAAGCTTCTTACTTGAGATTGTTATGGCTTTAGAATTTAGATGTTCATTCAGTGCCAACTAATCAGCTGAACTGCAAAGGGTATTTTCATATTTTTACTGAAGGTCAAGGATCTTGCGAGCAGGAGGAAGATCAATGTAGGCATTTGTCAAGATTCAACAAAGAAGATAGAGTTCTGATATCAGTTGTCAGAATAAACACATTGTGTGCTTATGGCATACGTTGATTAAATCCGGCATCTTTCCCGAGGTAGGATACATTCTTGGATGCTATTAAGAAAACATCAAAATATATTGTGGATCCATTTGTCAATAATGACAGAAACAAGAAAAACGGGCGAAAAATTTTTCAAGAAGACCATGATTATAGATCTGACATTAGTCAAATAGAGGAGACTATTAACGATAGCTACCTAATACTCATCTGATGAAGTTGGGACTTGGGCCATTGTTGACATAAGAAGAAACAAAAAGATGAACCGGACTCAAGCACGTTACACTCACAACGGTATGTTCTTTGATCTTCACCATTTCGTTCCTTCCGAGTATGACGTAAAAGGCCAAGTGCCAATTCACAATGAACGTAATACGTGAAAAAGAAGTAACGTAAACGTTATCTGTAAAGGTAAAAGTACTGTAACGGTATGTAGCTGTTCACAATGATCACGCGTAGATATTACGTTTACGTACAAGTTACGGTCATCCGTAAGACGAACGTGAAGTTGAAATAATTTCAACTTTACATTCAGTTTACGTATGAGATCTGGTAACTTTGTGTTGTCCGATGTGGTAGCCTTGTCATGTTGGTAATGAAGTGGCATGCTGATTGTCAGGTGCTCGGTGCACATGACCTAACCTAGTACTTGATTTGTGTATGGTGATGTTTTTGTGAGGGACTGTTGATTGCCAAATAATTCTTTGTCAGGATAGGTATAGCGTCTTAACAGAAGCAGAACTACGAATGTGAACTACGATTCAACTGAATAAAAGGTAGGTTCAGTAATTTAATAGTACCTATAAAAATAAAAATAAATTTTAAATACATCCAAGTGTATTTTTTAATCTTCTTTGAAGATTATATGCTATATGGCTATTATCATACTTTTTACGGTACTGGGTGTTAAACTACTACTCTTCTTACTTTCTGTGAGTGCTGTGTGGTGTTGGTCTTGGTACTATGGAAAATTTAGACGTATTGATAAATTTGATCAAGGGTTACGGTATTTATATGTTAAAAGGAATAACAGACGCAAGTACGCAGGCGCATGTACCGATCTCACGAATCATTTTTATGTTTAATGTGAACACTAACGTAATATTTGCTGTCATGTTTACGGTTACGTTCACGGTTGTATTTCGCTTACGTTCATTGTGAATTGGCACCAACTGTTAACAAAACAACGCCCGAAGCACGTCTGGCAGTGTTGCCAAGTTGCATGCAGCATTCTACTGTCACCTATACCTATGTTATTCTCCACCACAAGAAGCAAGATCTTCCAACTCTGACTGTCAAGAAGTTTGAAACCTAGTGAACTTTATTTTGTCAACCTGTTACTTCACCGATGGATGCGCAAGAGCACACTGTTTTCAGTGTATCGTGTGCTCAAACAGGAATTGATAATTTTGATAAATCACAAACCATTGGAGCAAAATCCAGAAACAAATTCGTTTTATCTTCAGATGAATTAAAATAATTCTTTATGTGTTTTTTTTTTGTTACAATGGATCATTAAACCGATAAATGTTGCTTTGTAAAAAGTTTTTTTACACTTTTTAAATCACAGATGATTATCTCCTCATTAAAAAATCGTTTTGAAAAAGTTTGAGAATGTATGTATCATGACAGGTGGCAATATTTTTATACAAGATGAAATAAAAAGTTCAAGTGTTAGGAGAGGCGGAGAAACGGGAGCCAGTGGATAATGGAAGCCACTTCATAATGTCGCATTATTGCTCCTGTGTAAAGAAGTATTCCGTAAATTATACAGGGTCGTATGATTTTTTTTTCTCTAGGTACCAAAATACTTATAAGTGTGTTTTTTTAGATGGAATATACTGTTTATTATTGATTATTTTGAAAGTCAATTAGAATCCCTTCCGAATGATATGTCATGTCAATATACCTAAATGTTCCCGTCTTTGAAATAAACGCCTCTTTTATAATAATCTTTTTTTCACTGTGGGTTGCCATGATATTTCTCGAAAACTGGTACAGATAGGTATAGGATAATATTCATGAAGAATATCCAGAACGTTCTGAAAAATCTAAAAATGCAATAATATACCCAGAGTCCCATTCAAAATATCAGAGTTGCTGTTACTTTCTAATAGAGGCGGCAACGTCGCATCACTGAAAATATTTTAAATCGATAGAGCATCACAGCTTACCTTAATGAACAAATTTTCGGATCAATCCTAGCACTCGGTTGCTTTAAACGTCCAAGGTACCATCCACCTTGGGAACCTGTTTGTGAACTTACTTAGAATATCAATTCCATTTAGTAAATTTGTCGTTTTTAGAAATATATTTTCTCAAGTGGCTCCAATTTCCTCCGGCTCCCCTAAGCTTCAAGTTGATTTTCCTCGAAACTTAAAGTAAGTAATGTGTTACAATTCTGGTTTGGTTGTCATGGGTCTTTGGTGAAATGAAATTATATTATATTATTTATTCTGCATCAGCCTGAATGTTTCGTTGTTATTTAGCGACTTCTCCAGCAGGATTTAGCTAAAATTTTGTGACAATCAGAGGTGTTGAGTCATTTTGCATTATGGTCCTTACTTGATTTGTGATAATATAGCCAAGCTCCCTATAAAGTGTTGAATAATCAGTGTGAAGCCAATTCTTTTAGGATAACCCAACAGTTCAAAGGGTGTCACCAAATTAGGGAGAACGATGGGTTTTCTCCCATCGTTTTTCTGTTTTCTCTAGTAGATTATAGTTTTTTCACATCATTTAGATGAGAGACATTTGAAATATTGGGAAAAATAATACAGTACAAATGTAACATGCAATATTATTCTTTTCTTTGGTTCACACGTAAAATGGGTGTCGTAGTCTCAGATGATCACGCTCTTAATCAATAATTGAATAAAGGTATCTATAATTACAGCCTTTGGAAACTCAACAGATTTCCAGATATTTTTTCCTAAGAATCTTTACATCACACTGTATATAATTTCGAATGTATATGCTAGTGTCAGTAAACTGACTCTGGGTTAAGTGTCCACATTTTTACATAACATAATATGGACACGTGACTCCCGTCAGAATCATCAACTTCAAAGTTAGGGCCAAAACTGATTAGTTTCATACGAAGAGTGACAATATTCAAAAAATTCTAATAGCAGTTGATTAAATGTTTAGCTAGTGATAAAATAGATGTGATAGAGTGTTTAGTAGCTAGACTTGTTGAATTGATCTTGCTCCCTTGAGCCTAACACTACAGGGACAAGTGAATAGATATAATACATGTTAAATGTGTCAGCTGGGACAATCTTGTCTCAAGACAACTAGGTGCTCTTTGTGTGCAACAATAGTATTAAACACTTCAAATGAAACTTTTTTTTTTCATTTCGACCCATTTTATGATGTCACTGGAGTTCTGGCAGCCTCGACATATGTATAGGTATGCGCACTAGTCGTCCTCCTGAAAACTTGCGAATGAAATTTCAATTTTTTAGGCGGAAGCTTTCTTCCATTTTTTTTTGTATACCTGCTACTTCTGTCCCAACTGGCACGTTTTGACATGCTGTCACTATTAGTTGCTTCTGCTTCATTAGCGTGTAAATGTGTCATTAGCATGAACGTTATTCAGTTTGTTATGACCAAGTTTGTATAGAGATCTTGCATGCTTCAGTAATCTAAACATAGATTTAAATGACCGATCTGTTGTAAGGGGACAGGACAGTCTTCATAGTTTTGATTTATAAGGGTTGATGAGCTTAGAGTTAAGAGGTATTGTGCTTTAAATGATTTTTTGTGAAACATTTGTTTGACTTGCCATCTTTTTTGCTTTTAAACGTTATACAAATTATTGGTTTACTTAATTTGGTAATCACTGGGATAAAATAAGAAAGGAAACGTAGATTATAATAGCCAAGATGACGTTTCCTTACTTATCTATCTCGATGGTGGAAAGCTTCTGCACCAGTATTTGTTTCAAGCATGTGAGTGTTATTATGAACAAATTCCATCGCTTAGTATAATTTCAACAATAATCCATTTCCAGGAACAACTAGCCAAAGAACGCACTGTCACTGGACGTATACAAATCCAAGTGTGGTACCATGACGAAAGAAGTGAGCTAGTGGTTGCCGTGTTGGCTGGTGATGATTTGGCACCTCGCGATGATAGTTTAGGTGCGGGTTCTTTACCGGAAGCGTATGCTAGGTTGTGTTTATTGCCTTTAACGTAAGTATATACTTGGAAATAATCTTTGCATTGGGAATCCAGGAAGAAAATCGCTAAATTTTGACTTGTAAAGAAAAATATCCTCTCAAATGTTTCTCAGATCTTTAATCAATATACATTTTCACATTGTTGAAAACTCATCTCTATCACGATAACGCGCATCTCCGCTGACATCAATTGCTGACAGGTTGTGAGGTTATGTTTATTGTTTCTTCACATCAGTGCTATGTCACTATACTATGTAAGAAATTCGGAACGTGCTCGCATATGGTGCATCAAAATTTTGTTCTGATATGTCAAACGATCCAAATGTGCGAAGGTGGAGGGCAATAAAGAAAAATGCTGTTCAATGATCAGTTAAGTTGGGAATTGACAGAAATTGGCAAATGTGCTTTTCCCAATGCTATTTCTTGATAGAGCTGATACTATTTGATTCATTCTGTTTACATATGACATAATTATGCGTTGTTTTATTTAAAATTCGGCAAGTTATCATATCTTTCAAGTAGATATGCTCAGTAGTTTTGTGGCGCATCCATGATTCACCAGATTTTTTTGAGGTATTTCGCCACACCCTATCAAAAAACAATCAAACTAGTTTTAATATACCGGATCTTCTATATTTCCTGAAAAAAAGTCTATTAGTAAATAATATAACCTATCAATATCAAACGTTTCAGATGCGAATCTGCTTCCGTCGTCAGTAGAACCTAAAAAAGAAAAAATTCATTCAAATCCAAAAAATATTGTTCGTCTTTTTTATTTTATTTTATTATTTATTATTCATTTTTTTTATTTTTATCATATCTTGTTTGTTATAGTATCATGAGCAAGGAGATATATCAACATGGAGTGTTACAAATGACTACAAAATCAGAAGATAATGCGGCCCCAACGTTTCATTGATCGTGTTGGTTCATCAGTCGCGTATTCTGGTCGTGAATAAGTCCCGTGATATCAACTTGATGGTGCGTTCTTCACAGGATTTCATTCTACTCGAAGTTCAATGAAAACGGACACGAGCACAAGCGGGTTAATGGGGCTACTCGGATGTTTGTGCACGTGGTCGGCGTGGAACGGAAGAATATCGGTTTTTACAAAGTTAAAAGCATGTGCATGTGCTCGTCGTGTACCTGTTTACAGGCGCTTGATGGTTCCGGGCATTATCTGAATACACCATTAATTTTAAAAATGAATACATCGATAGGATCAAGCGGCGGGGACGTTTCGTGCTTGTCTCGCAAAAAGAGATATCGGTAGATTATCAAAGGGAGTACTGACTCAAGACTTGTACACTTCACTTTTACATTCCTGCTAATATGCCGGGCGTTCTTGTGTGTTGTCCGTGGAGGAAATTGAGTTGTCTTTTAGGTGTTTTAAAGTATCTCTTAGCAGTTGTCGGGTGACTTTTAGGTGTCTTCAGGTGGTTCGAGGTCTCTGAGGTGTTTTCAGGAGTCTTTTAGGTGTTTCCGAGTTGTCTGAGGTGTCGAGCCTAGTTTTTGTGTAACTGTAACACAAAACATGTCAAAAAGATACCTCGGAGAAACTCTAAAGACACCTCGAAGACACCTCAGAGGCACCTCAAACAACTTGAAGACAACTCAACTTTCACCACAAGCAACACAAAAGAACGCCCTGCTAACTGGTAGGGATGTAAAAGTGTATTTATTTCCAAATTTCGAGCGAGAACTCCATTTGATGATTTACTGATGAATCAATTCGAAACTTCACAAACTATCAGATCGTCATTATATAAAGGGATGATGATGTTTCATCTGCGTCTTGCGTTTTTAACGAGTAAAAGTCGGGCGGAAAAAGATATTAATTTAAAATTTTGCAAATGAATACATACCTAGTCAAGATAGACATTTATACGTCTTCCTACTAAATCCGACCTGATTTGACGAAGCTGTCTATTGGTGACGCCGTAATTTTTGGGTCAAACTCCTGCTCTCTCTCTTGAAGTTAAAGTATAATTCACTGGAATCTGAAATTCATCAACGACCAACCAACGTCGTGGATAACGACGTTATTTTTGGGCTAGGACAAACTTCGACGTTGAGCTGAAGTCGGACTTTTCACTTACCTCCGGCGTTAAAATTGGTTGGTGTGAAATAACCATGAAATGACGGGGACAACCAGGATAACATCACATTTTTGTTTATTATGAATGTATTGATGCACAATTAACATAATTTTCTTTTTGTCTGCCATAGCGCCATAAATATCTTGAAAAACAATATACATCTCTCTTGCCCTGCGCTGACGACAATGCATATTCAAGGCGACCGATTCAACAGACCAGGACAGTCTAACCTCTAATTTGCCACGGATTAGGTCACTAATTAGGTGAACTCAATGACCTCAGGTAGAAATTAGTCATATTAGGAATATTAAATCGGTGTCCACGTTCAAATTGATGTATAGGTACAACTCAAGTCGTGATACAAATCCGCCATCCCAGAATCATCAAACGGCCATTTTTCTGGGAGCATATCGATTTTACATATGTTTGCTATTTTTCGGAAGATTCATTGACTTCAGTCGATCGATGTTGTTTTAGGAAAAGCTAAAGATTGATCTTGCACAGTTAAAGCTTTCAATATTCAAAAAAAAGATATCAATACTTTTTGACTATAAATCATTCCTGCATTTATGAAATTATTTTCGCAAGTAATTGAGAGGCTCCGCTTTTATCTTTTTTTTTTTGTCCAAACATCAAGAATAAATATTCCTTTGTTGTAGAATATTATAATCGACAAATGCGTGCTTTGTAGACAATACGATCCATCTTCTTCATTGATAGATTATTTCTGTGTAAACTTCCGCACTGAACTCCCATGTGATGCATCAGTGATTTTCGCTGGATTATCTGACCATGAAGCAATATTAGCAACTACTTCAATGAGAAAAGTGAAGAAAGCAAAGAAAAAGACAAATGGTAGAATCCATAAGCTCAAGCAATTTCACCACTTTCAAGAAGTTCTTTGATGATTTCAACTGGCAATCTTTACCTGAATCACATGATATGAATGAATTTGGTGAGGCGATAAGGAGTATTTTAGAAACAAGCTTCCCTCTACGGAAAATTAAGAACAAAGTGAAAAGCCGTGGATCACTTCTGGTATAAGAACATCTTCAAGAAATCGGAGATGTCTACACATGCTGGAGAAATATACCCTTAATATTGGTTTACATGAATACTTCATAAACTACAGAAAGTTATACAGAAAAGTGATCAAAGCTGCTAAACGGATACATTTTGAAGATAGAATCTGCCAAGCTGCAAACAAATCCAAGGGAAACTGGAGAATCAACAATGAGCTGAGGGGCACCTCGGAAAGAACACAAGTGACAATGGACTGTGATCTCCTTAACCAGTATTTTTCTTCAATTGCTGATCAACTAGTTAAGGACCTTCCTGCTTCAACTGACCCAATGACTTATCTATCACACCCAGTGCGTGACTCATTTGTCATGTCTCATACAGATATGAATGAGGTCAAATCTGTAATTCATTGTACCAAGAATAAGTACGCAGCCGGATTGGATGAAATGTCGATCAGAATTTTTGAATGTCTACCTGATGAGGCACGGAAATCTTCGACTAATATCTTTGCTCCCTACTCTATCAAAAATCATCGAAAAACTCATCAAAACAAGAATTATGGCATTTCTGCTTCAGAACAATGTCTTTTGCCCATCACAACATGCATTTCAAGAATCGAAGGGGACGGAAGACGCCATGTTTCATCTTCTTGAGAACATATACTTGTCACTGAATGAGGGATGTGCTGCCACTGCTATTTGCTGTGATTTTTCAAAGGCATTTGACTGCGTAAGTCATAAAGTGCTTTTGGAAAAACTCTCTCACTATGGTTTCAGAGGAATTCTACTTAACTGGTTTGAATCTTACCTTTCCAGTGGTGAGAACTACAGTAAATACTTCTGGTGACTTACGTATGAGGTATGGTGTACCTCAGGGGTCTAAATTGGGACCAATTCTATTTTCGTTATACATAAATGACCTTGCCACCATCAATATCCAGGGAAAAGTTACCATCTTTGCAGACCACACTGTCATCTTGTGGTCTCACCAGCAGCCAACTGTACTTTTGGATATGGTGACCCAAGACTTCAAACTGGTTAGGCATTGGTGTGATTCAAATCTGCTTTCACTTAATATAAAAAAAAAAACATTATGCTCAACTTCAAATTTGATTGTAAATCTATGGACCTTTCAGATTTTTGCGTAGAACAAAAACAGAGCATCAAATACCTTGGTCTTGTAATTGATGGAAGGCTCAAATTCAAGGATCATATTCAGGTCCTTGGTAAAAAAATTGCAAGGGGATGCTTTGCTGTTCGAGTTGTTGCTGGTGAATAAGGAGAATCCGCCGCCAAAACGGTGTACTATGCACTTGTGGAGAGCCACCTTAGATATGGAATAGCCTTTTGGGGATTTTGCAACAGATCAGACTTCTCATCTGTTTTCTTACTTCAAAAACGAGCTATAAGATACATCTACGGATTAAGGTCAAGGAAGTCATGTAGGCCATTATTCCTGAAACATGGCATACTTACTCACTTTACCATGTATATTTATCCTGGAAACCGTTTGTCTAATTTACAAGAAACATCAAACGAGTTACCGTCATACCAACGCTTACAACTCCAGACAAACAAATCTCTCTTTCCCTATTCCAAAGACTACTCTTACCAAAAATTCAGTCATGTACGAGAGCATTAAAATGTTTAATCACCTTCCTGCTAATATCAGATCTCTGGAGCACTCCATATATTCAAGAAGAGAGTTCACATTATTTTCAGAGATAAAGCTTATTATAATATCTCCAAATACTTCGAAGATATCTTTGATAGTTGTGTCTATGCGCAGTGTTAATTTTCTTATCTTGAATATTCTACCCATTTTATATGTATTGTTCTTCATTTCTGGAACTAGTTCCGATTATTTTTCTAACCGGCTATCGATATTCTTGTCTGTTCTTACTCGTTAGTGCTGTGTGATATTATATTCATTCAATTTTTTTTGTAAAATTATGGCGTATTTGATAATAATTATTCTTGTTGATTTTTGCTTTGTGAATGAATACTCTGTATTTTACACAATAAAGCTTATGTTGATTTGATTTGATTCATTTGTAAAAGCAATGCCGCATGCTGCCATCATAAGTTGGAAGTTCTGTTCCAATAACCCTAAATCTCCAAAGTTAGTAGACGATTTTGGTAAAAGTAGGTGCGTTGGCCGACCTGATCTCGTCTTTGCGACGTTACTTTACGGCCGAAGACTTGGACTCGAGAAGTCAGTTGCCGGCGGCGACACGACCAGGTATTCACCGTTTAGGTGCAAATTACGTTTCTCTGATCGTCGAGCGGACATCAAATGCAAGGACGTCAGTTAATTACGTAATATGACGTAAAATACTACTTGGGAAGGTTTAGCGATCCCAATATTACTTAACAGTTAGTCATCATATTATAGCGCGATGGTAATATTTTGGTCTATCACACGGTCATATTTGCGTTTTTTGCCTGGGGTGAATGTCGCAAAAGCGATATGAACTTGTCATTTTGCAAAGTAATTGATAGTTATGCGTTGAAACGGTCGCAACTTTTCGCTAATCGCTCACTCATTGACTCGCACTATATCTTGGAAACGGTTGATCGTACGATTTTTTTTTACAAGCTATCGAGTAAGAGAATACTGTTCTGCACAAGTTTTGTAATAATTTCCAAAGACGACACACATTTAGGAATCGGAATTTTCGCAAAAACATGATTTTCGATAATTTAAGTAGCACACGGGTGAGCATATGAAACTTTTTGGTGCTTTATAAGAACATCAAAACAAAGGCTTTTGCCAAAATTCAGCTTGCTTTGTCCGATTCCACAGAGGATGTCTTGATTTACTGGGCTATTGATGGAAATTTAAAAATTCATTACTAGGAGAACTTCAAACTGAAACGTTCGAAGATCAAAGGTTCTAGGTGCCAACGCTACCCCTTCCTCAATAATTAAATCAATAATTAAACTCAGTTGTTTAATATCAGTTCATTATAGCAAGTTCACCACCTCGTCCCTTGAAGTGGTAAATTCTGTTTACTTAGTGACAACCATGTATATTATTATGTTTGATATCTCACTCTAATTGTGAGTTAATTGGTTTTAATCAAAGCAGAAATAAAAAAGGAACCACGTTACCTGACAAAGTTAAACAAAAAAAGGAAATTACCCTGTCTTTTTCATCTACAACGCCGTGATTACACGTGGGGTTTACCTAGTCGAAAGCTTGCGGCGGTCAGTATAGTCTTCCGGAATAGCTTTTGTTCTAGAAATTCTCGCTAATTTAGGTTTTTACACAGACTAGGATCGAATAGAGTCAGAATAAAGCAATATATTATGAAATATTCAGCATCGCATCGTTCATAAAAGTCATTTTTGTTCGTTGAAACGGGAATAGTCTAGGCTATGGCTCATGAAGAAAATGATTTTCTTGTTGTCTTGGAGTTTTCAATCAAAATCTCATTTCCCTCCATATTGAGCCAGAGTGCGCTGTCGTGAATGTGCTTCAGGATGCAAAAACGAAATCTCTTATCCCGATTCAACTCACTCTTCTAGCGTGACTAGAACTGAAAATTGCGAAAATCGGATCGTGCATCTTGAAAAGTGTCATGTAAAATTATGATTGCAGTATCGAAAATATCCGTTGTTGAGCAATTTTGTACGGTTATTTGATCACCAAATCAGAGAACATGTAGAGTATGGATAAAAATCTCTCTGGTGTCTGGATACGTTTTGATAAGTCTTGGGAGTCAATATAGTTCGATAATCACATCAACTCAGATCCTTCTGTATGTCCGTCGCCCTCAAAGATAGAGATCGCCCAACTCCAAATTTGGATTCATCAAGGACCTGACGCACTTTAGCGATAGTAGCTTTTTTGTAAAAAAAAAACACAGAGAAATGTTTCGAACCTACTGACAGCTTTGTCCATTCTACTGGCTACAACAACCCTTAACATTACTAGTCCACTGCTCCAGTTCCATTGCATTTTTTAAGTAGTGCTGATGAAAGTGATTCAACTTGTTCCAATCTCTCTCGGGTGTGTTTTTCATATTTTTGAAGGAAGCTGTTACTGTTCTTTGTTGAACCCTGGTGCTTTTCCTTTCGTGGATGCTTCTGCTTCCTCCAGATGAATCATCCAGAAAAGACTTTTAATCCTCTCAGTCAAGATATTTGTGGACGATTCTCCACAGATGCTGCACGTGGCCTATGGAACCACCAGCAAGGTTACCACTTCTCCAGTGTGGTCTCCACTTCTTTTCTTCACTAGCTGCTTTGGCTAGTGTCTTTATACCTCTTAGTCATTCTGTTACTGCCTTAGAAATGATTCCAAATACCTCTAGTGCATGAGTTGAGAGTGACATTCTCGCAGAATTGCTCTTCCTCATGCTCTCAAGTCCAATTTATATGGCAACAACGCAAATTTAAAGGTAAAGGGATCTCTGGAACCTTCAACCTTGCCTGTCGAGAGATTTTCCCGAGACACAAAGATACGTGAATCAAACCATTTGTGCTTTAGACACCAGATCTGATCAGAGAATCTCGTTATTTGATTCCTCTACTTTCATCGTTTTTCAGATGGAGGATTTGTTGATCTTGGCTATTGTTCCTGATCTTGTAAATGACATCTCTGGGCGCGCGCCCCTATCTATTATATACCTACCACTTTTGCGGTGATCCCGAGTCAGTCACACTCCTATTAACAAACCCATCTATAAATCTAGATACAATGATGTCTCTTCTCAATTGTCACGAAGATGAACTTATTCCCTACTACTACTTACTCTCCAAATCATTTACCATAATGAGTTGTAGCAATGATTCTCTTCTATTTTTAATTCTTGAGCTGCTTCAGGTTGGCGACTTTCTCTGCAACTTACCTAACTTATCCAAACTTGGACGTCTGTTGCTTCTTCAACAATGATGTCTATGCGGAAGCCATATTATATAGCTACACTCCCTGACAATAAATTCCGGGCAAGAATAATTTGAGTCAAATTGATATTCCTATAACTTTTTCATTTGTTGTCCGATTTTAGTGAAATTTGTTCCAGAGTGTAGCCCTATGTCTGGTTTTGGTTTTGGAAAAATATCAATGGCTTGGTCACTATACAGAGAGGAACCGAAGCTTCTTTTCTACCCCCAAGTTTTCAACACCGTGTGGAAAAATTGAGCGGAAATATCTAGCTCCATTATATTCTGTTGTGAAGTGCGATCTTTTGTCAACAAAATGTTTGCCAAAAAATTTCGCCAAAATCGGACAAGAAATAAAAAAGTTACGGGGATATCAAATTGACTCAAATTATTCTTGTCCGGAATTTATTGTCGGGGAGTGTGGCTCATCATGTCATCACCATAGTTCCATCTTGATATGACAATTATTGTTTTAGTGCAGGATAGTTGGATGACCCCAACCAGGTGGAATTGGAGACACGGTCTTCTGTTTTTTTGGTCCAATCCCCACAGTGAAATTGTAAAATCATTTCATCATTTTCCGCATCTTAATTAATCATTTAAACATTCTCCGCATAGTCCGTGATCAATTGATCGCCTATCAAAACAAATAATTTTTCTATTCAGAGGCCGAACTCAGGTATCAAAGAAAGATTCATACCAAATATCTCACTCAACTGGTGGTGGAGATCATTTTGAGGTCGGTAGCACTTCTCCGTCAATTACGAACCGCATAATTCCACCACTGAAAGTCTGAAGTACGTTCTGGTTCTGATCCGAACCACGAATTCCGATTTTCTCAGACGTCTTCTACTTTTCACCACGAGTTAAGACACTTTGCCAGTTTAAGATCCAAAATCCTCCCAAGTTCACCATGTACAATTCATTGAATCAACAGGGGAGGTTAAAATATACAGGGTGACATAGAAAAAAGTACATTGCATAGTGTCACACAATAGAGGACACTAAAATAAGAAAAAAAACAAAAAATAAAATAAAAAAAACAATTCAATAGAGATGGAGCCCTGTATGTAGCGCCCTCCATCAGTAATCATGAAACTAAAATCATATTTGAATTTAGCATGCATGATAAAAAAAAACCTGTATGCCACATTTTATCCATTTCTTGCGTCTCTGGTTGAAGATATTCAAAAAAAACCCAAACAAAAATGAGATTCAACACCCCGTATCTTTTAACCGAAGGCCTTGCGGACCCATGTTCATGGGAACTTTTTTTCTCACTTTAGTGTCCTCTATGTTGTGGCACTACACAATGTTCTTTTTTTCTATGTCACCCTGTAGATTGTTTCAGGGATTGCTCCACGCTACGATAGTTGAAAGACATTGTGGAAAAGGAATCGATTTTCGGGGATAATTTTCTCTTCTTTTTTTTCAGTTCGGGTGTCCTCAGTACCCTAAATTCAGGAAAACCCAAGGCTTGCCGGGAGTTAAAGTTCTCCATAAATCTTCAAAACCACCTTTTCATTGTCAACGTTTTCCATCCATCGTCATTGAGGTAGTTCTTTTCTGTTAAAGAGCCTTCAGGGGTTGCAGTATTTTTTTTTCAAAAAAGTAAAACTGAGTTTTTCTTCTTCGATGCGCCATTTTCGACGTAAAAAATAAAAAGCATTGTAATGGCACTAATGCCAGGAGAACTCGCTTTTATTCAAACTCTAAGAAAAATGGAAAATCAATCGATTTCATAATCACTGCTTGGAGTGTTGCGTTTTACTGTATAAAAAAGAACGAACTCTGACAACTTTAATAAAATCTCTCGAAACGTTTCAAATCTACCGGCAAAAATCGAAATTATTATTCTTATAACTATTATTTTTTCCACGAGGCGTTTGCGGACATATGTTTATATACAAAGAGTGATATGCTACCATATGCTACCATCTACTGTCTGTACATGGCTTCCTGCGGTTACGTCATACTTTTCCGTCTCTCTCTTACACATTGAAATAAAATCACGTACGTCTGGACGAGGGTCTTTCGGATCAATTTGACAAATGTCACATGTGGAGCGATCAATCCACGACATACTGCCAAACGTCAAATATGGTGACGTGACCGCAAGAAAGCCATGTACTATTGTACATTGAATCTTTGTTCAAAGTCACGCTTACGCCAAATAAAATGTTTATGATGATCTCGTTTAGCAAGCGGAAATCTGTCACTTCCACTTCGAAGTGGAGTTGAATGAAACTCAGGCATTTCACCGCTTCAATATTAATGTGAAAACTAAGTCTCGTTTGAAGTAATTCAGGCTATAGAGCTGGAAATATCATCTTTAATTCACTATGGTAGACGCAACAAAAAGAAGCAAAGACAAGACAAATGATGTTGTTTATAGATCACATGTACTTCTCATTAATCTCGAAAGGCCATCGCAATGTGATCCGAAAGTGGCGAGACCATTATTGACTCCCACGCATTGGATTTATCGTTGGGACAAGTGCAGAATTAGATCCTTGGGGGTCTAATTTTCAAAAGTGCTCGTTGTGTCTGCTTAGTGACGTAGATAGAGTTCTATGTTGCATATCAGCTTTCGAAGATTACATTTTTGACTAATTATGATAAAAAAAAACTATATAATTATACATAATTTCTAACCTTCCAGAACCGAAAAACACTGCTTACAAACTGAAGTAGCCCCGGGAAGCCAAAACCCTATCTGGAATGCCAACTTGAGTTTCATGAACGTCCAAGGTGATGAACTCATGGAACGTGTTCTAGAAATAACCTTATGGGATTTAATTCCCCATCACGAGCATGCTTTCCTTGGCGAATGCTGCGTCGACATACAAAAGGTGACTACCTAAATTCCTCATACATAAATGCACAACATCCATTTACAGGCATTTCTGGATGATAGAGCCGTTTGGTGTCGTCTAGAAGACCCCAGACAGCTAAGGGGTCGCTCCCCCCATACATCCCCCAGAGGATCCATAGCAGGCACTGGAAAAAGAAACGTGTTTGGGGACCAAAGGAGCGTGTCTGACGACGTCGACTCTATCGGTGAGTGAACAAAAAACTTCTAAGAATGAAGTAATTACTTAGAGCATCAATTTTAATCAACAGGGGAGTGTGCGAGTCTATTACATCCGGACCATGCATGGGGCTCACGTAGAGGATCGTCTCAATCAGAAACGCTTGAAGTGGAGGTTTATCAATTGGGTAAAGATTTTTCCAGATCTTTGCCTGGCTCGCGTAGATCGTCCTTCCAAAGCGCTCAAGAACAGGCAGAACAAGTGAGTACTTTGCCTGATCATATACTGAGTTAAAAATGACGTTTTGAAAAGGAACAAGCCGCAATGCCTCCTCCTGCGTCGTATAATCGAGATCGCAGGCGCAGCAGCTGTACTAGAATGTTGAGAGACCCGGAAGAGATACTTAAGTCCCTTAAAGCTGTTAAGGGCGAATTGGGCAGGACGATGAGCTTGACTGCTGACAAGAGAAGACGTAAGTTTTCTTAACTTTAATGACAGGAACACTGCACACTCCACGTCTGTTTACGTTTATTTTCAGAGAATGACCTTATGAAATGTTAAAATTTTACACCCTTATGAATTTCTTATAATTTTTATTTTTTCCACTATTGTCTTGCTGTTTTCTATACTCTACTAATCACTTTCTCACACTTTCTCACTATCAGCGGATCAATAGCCGCAAACTATTGGTAAGAACTTACCTTAGTACCGCTCTGGCTACATCGCTTTCCCCAACCCCCATCCATTTAGGCACTATTTTTAATTATAGTTCAGTGCATCTAAAATCCATTTGGGAAATATCAGAGTGTCGATTCTGGAATCAATAGAATGATCATGCGAAGATAAATGAACGATAGCTTCTACTGAAATCGGAAATGTCATATTCTGGGAATGATCACATCGCAAAATCGTGGGAAAAGAGTTCTACTGCCTAATACCGAAATAACATGTACAATTTCAGAAGAAACTTGCGCAATAATAGATATAAATAACCATTCAGTGATATCTTTACCCAAGATTTCTCAGTGTTTTGTAGTTTTCGTTGTTTTTTCAAAACAGTGTGTTATCTTGTAAGTTTGAAAATGGATCTTAGTGAAATCATCACGTGAGGGAGGTCAAAGATGAAGACAATGATCGTATATATATGCGTATGTAGATGAGGTTGGAGAGTGTCGTACCTCCATCTATTGGAGGTACGGCTAGTACGGCACATGAAATGAGTTATAAGACCCCTCTCTATAATGATGGTAGAAGAACGACAAACTTGTGACTTGTCGATTAAGACAGAGGAAACCACAAAAAGGCAATTTTAATCATCTTGAAAAAAATCTAGAAAAAGTTTCAAACATTTTACAAAGGCGGCTCGTGAGGGAGGACTTTGGAACTCCGCCCCCCAAGGATTCTGAAGAGAATCATGTTTGTGTATTTTCATAAATGGATATTTCATCGATCTATAATTATCAATTACTAATTAAATCATTCAAACTGAACAAATCGCTATCGATGTATTGTACAGGGTGTTCCAAACTGATTTGAAGAATGTAGAAAAAAAATAACCAACTTGTCCGGAGTTCAAACTTGATGAAAATCTCAATGACTAACAAAACCTTCCAATCTTTTATCGTTTGGCGTTATCGATTTTTTATCCTATAACTTTTTTATTAATAAAGATAATTAATTTCCGTGAACATTTCTTTGATGGAGCCATTTTTTTCCCGTAGAATACATCTTAATAGGCAGTTTTTTCACAAAGCGTTTTCAGATTTTCGGACATCACCCCAAACAAAACAAAACGCGTCCAGTTTGGGTGTTTTCTAATTTTCAATTTCTCAAAAATTATAAAAACCAGTGACCCCCCTTGGGATCCTTTTACCAAATATTTTTGTCAAAAAAAAATTACGCAGCTGATTTTGTTGTGATTTATTTTTTTAATGAAATAAACAAAAAAACTATTTTTTTCCGCATAGGTTTTTCGTATGTGCCCTTGTTTCCAAAAAAAAAGTCTTTTGAACTCCCCAAAATAAATACAGTGTGTCTGCTTAAGTTGGCCACATATGGGAAACTTTTTTATTATTAATTTTAGGAAAAAAAGTTATTCTTTATAAAAAGTTCTGCATGTTCCAAAACCTAAAATGCAACCATCAGATATTACATTTTTTCATTTGAATTAATGCATTGATTTAAATGTCCAATAATTAAAATAAGAGATTACTGTTTAATATTAATTTATTTATAAAATTTAATAAATTTAAAAAAGAAAAAAACAATCATTTTAATGGTAGTGTTTATCTTTATAACAATTTTCGATATTGTCAAATTTTACTCTTGAGTGAAATTCATATTTTTTGACAAACCTCGTATACGACTGAAAAAATGTAATATCTGATGGTTGCATTTTAGGTTTTGGAACATACTGAACTTTTTATAAAGAATAACTTTTTTTCCTAAAATTAATAATAAAAAAGTTTTCCATATGTGGCCAACTTAAGCAGACACACTGTATATATATTTTTTTAATGGCTCAAGTATTTTAAAACCAGTAAAACGAGATTTGATATACAACCTAAAAGAAAAAAACTTGAAATTATTGAGAAAAATGAAATTACAATGAAGTCAGTAGCCGTAGTAATTTCTAATACACGATAATTTCAAAAGTATAATAATTCTTTGCAAATGTTATTGATCCTTGGGAAAAGAAGCATTTATTTTCATTGTTTTATGATTCCCGCGATTACTACCTCAAAAACTAATCCTCAAAATTTCAGCTGAAATTATTATTTTCAAAAGATCAGCATTCTGGGACTAAAGATATATTTCTACGTATAATAATTATCACCATTCACTATCACTAATTCTGGACTTTTTGAGACATTTTGTATCTGTTTTAGTATATGTACCTGCTCTAATGAAAATGCTAGAATAATTAAATCTACGATAATTACCAACAACGACAATAATCCCTTGTCAAGGACATCGAGTTTTGAGAATGGTAATGGTAATGGTAAAGGTGGGGGGCAAAACCCGGCAAGTGGGCCTAGTGGCCCTTTTCTCCATCCCCGCTTGGCCAACCCAACTACTCAAACCCGTGGCTGTTCCTGTGACCTTCCTTCTCAAGCGACCCCACTTGTCGCAAACTCCCAGCAGGTGGTAGGAGGTTTCCTCCACCCTTCCGCAGTGGTGACATAGGGGTGATTCGCTTATTCCCAACAAATTTAGGTGTCTGTTGAGCCTGCAATGACCGGTCAGAATGGTGCTCTTGTTCAGCAATTGGGCCGTCCTTAGCCTGTGAGGTTCTGGTATCGTTTCTTTGGCCTGCCTGTATAATGGGTTACTGTTCCAGTTCTCAACTGTCCTCTCCCACGCCCATTCGTTGAGAGTGCCTGAGATTAGTTGTTTACTGAGGCCCAGAAATGGTTCCGGTCCGGACAGTCGCGTGGCCGATTCTCGTTTGGCCAGCTTATCTGCTTGCTCGTTACCGGTGATCCCCGCGTGCCCCGGAACCTATACTAGTTTGACTCTCTTGTTCACATCCAGCACCTGCAGCGCATTCCTACACTCTTGGACCAGTGAGCAGCTTATCCTTGGTTTGGTGATTGCCTTAAGTGCCGCTTGACTGTCGGAGTAGATAACAATGTTATTCTCCATTCCTCTTTTTTCCTCATCTCTGGAGGCAACCTTTTAGATAGCTAATATTTCCGTCTGGAAGACTGTTGCAAGTCTTCCAAGGGAAAAAGCTTCGCCAGTGTTGCTGTCAGTCCTGAACACTCCGGCTCCAGTCGAACTCGTGCGTTCAGCCTTTGAGCCATCTGTGAACCAGGCTTGAGTGTTGACAGGTGCCTACATCGGTTTGATGAGCCACTCTTCACTCTTTCCTCGTCGGTACGTGTACCTCAAAGCTTCTTCGAAGTCTGAGACGACCATACGTGGGTGTCAACCCGGCCGATAGAAGCGGTAACTCGCACCGCACCAGTGATGATATTCTGGTGTGGCCAACTCCCATTCCCATGTTCCTCCATGCCTTCTGGGCAACCATCCCACTATAGGAAGCCATCGCTTCCTTCTTCACCCAGCTCTGGCAGTCCGAGGAGGATGTTCAGTGCTGCTCCAGGAGTTGTCCTCATTGCGCCTGTTGTGCCCAAACAAGCCATCCTTTGCAGTCGGTCTAGCTTAAGTACATAAGTAGTCTTATCGGTTGCCGACCACCAGACCACTGTACAGATCCTTGGCCTGATGACAGCCTGGTAGCCTCCCAATCGACGCAGTAGCCACAGTGCTGCTATTCCTTTTTGATTGTCCTTTCAATGTGGGGTGTCCACGTTAGCCTGCTGTCCAACACCACCCCGAGGTACTTGACCTCCTGTCTGAGTGACAGTGTGGTCCCGTACCAGTAAGTTCATAATTTTCTCCATCGTAGTTTCAAAAAAACGGAACTCATTTTCCAGATTCAGCTGCAGCTGTAGAAAAATGGAGACTAACTATAACTAAACGATTCCGGAATTATTCAAAAATCTGTAGGTATAAGGCATGAGGTAAGGGAACTGGGAACTGTGTGAGCAATAATTTACCGGATCCAACAAAGATACTAGAATACAAAAATCGCTAGTAGATTTGATTGCATTTGGAGGGTTTTATCACCGCATACAAGAAATAATTCTGGAATCAATATTTCTGAGTAAAATCATTCCCAAAAATCAATAATTTCACTGGTATGGCAGCTATAAATCTCAAGTATTTTGCTAGTCGTCAAGGAATCAGCATTTTTTATAATTTCAGCAAAATTTGCAATAGTTATCATCGTTTATGGAAATTATTATTATATTATTATTCCTAAAAATAATAATTACAAGAAGTAGTAGAGGTTATTCCAAGCAACTTTGATTTCTTCGAGAAATTGAGATTGTTATACCAGTATTCACATATAGTTTTGCGGAATTAGTGTCTTCTTCATTCATATCATATCACCAATTATCACCTACTAATACCAACTCGTTTAAATTGTTTGAAATTTGAAGGAATATGATAAACTTATTCTCTTTGTCATATTCCTTCAAATCCAATAAATAAGATTTTTGAAAACCAAAATTAGATGACACTGGGTAGAAATTATTAAGAGACAACAAAAAACATAAAGAAAAGACAAAAAACTAGAAAACTTAAAAATTGTCTTCTATGCAGGAAAATAACAACCGCATTTTCAAATTCCGCGCATTTTAAAAAATCGTAGCTTCTAGTGCTTGTTCTAGTCCTAAACCACCAAAGTGACAAAAATGATATGCTACCAAAAACTTTTTTGGTCATTCGTCTTCGCTGCAAGATAATATGGAATTCGCTAAAAAAAAGTTTTTTGTCCTGACAAAGTTCACCTATACTTATCTCAATGATGAACATAAACAAACCAATCGATCGAAAAAATGTCAACAAGCGCAAACTTCATCTTCAAACATCAAAAAGTTAGGAAAACCCATTTGACTTAATTCTAGTTCAAATACTATATAACGGCTTGGCAATATTGATCATCTTTCAACACTCCTCACACTACATCAAGGCGATTTGATAGTCGATAGGGTATGATGTTTGAGATCACCGATAACACGTCACATATTCTATCTTTCGATCGATCACATCCTACACTTCCCAGAATCGGCATCCTGAATTGCACTGGGCTATAAGTGTGGTATTATTGTCCGAATTTATAGTAGCATTTTTCAAACCCTAAGGCAATTTTAGTAGCTTCAGGTTAGTGGTAGTGTTAGCTACAGGTAGGTAGACGACCAATCATAACCAAATATATCAAGGTTCAAGCGCCGCCTCTACAAGACACGATACAAGAAAGAACAGTGTCATGGAGGAAGCAGAGCCCAAAGACAAAGACAGCCCTCCTATCAGTCCTGACAGAGGTTCACCCCCTAAACTAGGACCAGGTCAGTTGAAGCCACGTGGCTTTAAATTAGCTGGTACTAAGCCTGTGGAACTGAAAGTAGGTCTTCTTATGACCAAGGGGCACTTGGAAGTTGAGGTATATTCACGTTCAGAAAAGTCAGATCACTTATATGTACGTTGAAGGTGGTATGTGCAAGACATATGGGTCCAAGAGACTTCCCCCCTGATACATACGTCAAATGTTACCTTAGAGATGGAGAGCGCTGGCTTCAAAAACGAAAGACTCGTGTCTTCAGACACTCCTGTGATCCTCAATTCAGACAAACTCTGAAATATCAAGCTTGTGATGTTCTTGGCAGAAGTTTGGTAAGCGTTTTTTGAAAGTAAACATTCGTCACTTGAGGGTTTCCAGGTTGTCATGCTTTGGGAGCGTCAAAGTGGTTTCGAGCATAATCAAGGAATTGGAGGAGCTGAAATATTGCTCGATAAATTGTCACTCACGCATGTAAGTGTGGGCTGGTATCCATTGTTCCCCATGAATTCACTGGGGAGTGACTCAAACGATTCCCCTTGACTGGAAAAGGGGGATTCTGGCGACGAGTGAACGGTTGAAATCAAACTCCGTGGAGTGAATATCAAAAACTTCCAAGTCGGGAGGACCAAACTTCTGTATAAATTAGGGCTTTATAGAATACCCCCCTCTTGTGTACATTCATGTAGATAGATGTATTTTCATAAACTCCAAGTACACTCTTCATTTATTTAATTTTGAATTTCGTTACATGAACACATTTCGGTGTTTTTATGGGACGTCTTCCTTCATCTTCCCAAGAAAAACACCCATGCTGTTCCCAAAGAACGATTTGCTGTAAGGAATAAACACCAAAAACTAGGTCTAGAATGTATCAAAATTGTGTAATTAATTAACAACGCCCAATATCAATCCCGATTGGCGGAAATGATTGGCAGACCTACTCTTCATAGGGAGCAGATCATTTGATGTAAAAATAATATCTTTCCATATCTATGACTGTGTTGTATATCTGTAGTAGGAAAAGAATTTACATTTAGGAATGCATAGTGAAAACCCCATATATTTTAACATATTATTATAACGACTGTATTGATAGATAGTTTTCTATCTTGATGAATGATCATTGAACTTATAGATAAGTGCTTCATGGGCCTATACGTAAAATAATAGTTGTTATCTAAAGCATGTATTGGGATTTTAATAATCAAAGGCTCAGTCCGGTTTTGTGTAATGAACACTTTCTTCTTTTGAAGCATCTCAATACATCGCGCATTTTCTTCTTGACAATAACATCGATTTTCATGAAATAAGCATTTGGCTTCGAAAAATTGCACTAAAGGAATAATTTATTCAAAATCCCTGTAACTCAATTATGGCCTAATATCTTGACAAAAGACAATCTTTAACTACGATATTTCTACTCTACCATATTATTGTTAGAGCTAAAAGCCACTAAAATCAGATATTTTTCACAGGGCGATCGCTCTGTTAAAGCTAGCCAAATTGTAGATGACAAAATGAAAAGTGATATATAGGAATTAGGAAAATATTTGATTTTATGTGAAATGAATGTACGTACTCCATATTATATAATCAGTGTCAACATATCCCCATAAATTTAGCTAGTGACAATCTTGTCATGTGATGTATCTTCTGTACAGACTGCTGTTTGAGAATCTAAATTGTAAATAGAGATTCTATTTTAGGTTGATTGAAAAACGACTAGATTAATTTGGGGTTCCGGACTGACTTTTTTTTCCAGTTCTGACCACTCCGCTAATACTTATGATTTATTAAAGTAAATTAATACTAAATAGAAAAATGACTACCAGAATATCAGGTAAATACAATTCGTACTGATATTTTACCATGTTTTCAACTAGCAAATGATCCTTTAGTTTCTTAAAAACAGTAGCATTTTGTTTTTCGTTTTGATATAAATAATCCACAATCTAAAAGTTTTTTGGAAAACAAATTAGCACTTTTCAGATTCTGTAGGCTCATTAGCTGCGGAGAAAAACCGGATCATAGATTTTTTAAAAAATCATCATGAGTTATTATTGAATCTGTTATTCGATTTGTCAAAGTTGCGCTTGGCAGAGTCGGAGTGAAGAAAATGATTGCCAAGTTGTTTATTGTTTCTTTTTAGATTTTAGTTTATTTTTACCATATTATAACAACTCATACACCCACTACCGTTGAGAGACTATACACTTTTTTACATTTTGGAAGATACTGAAGGCTCTTGACACTAGTGTTGCGGATCAAGGGTTGAAGTAAAATAAAAATTATATGACGGACACCGCTCAAATTTCGCAACATATAAGTCCAGACGAAGTCCGTTAGTGCTCATTCACTTTATTTATTTTTACTCTTTTGTGATTCCAGAACACTCACTCATCAACGATCTTTATCGATTATTCACTGTAACTAACTAAAAACTTTCCAGTCAAACTGATAGCTTTAACATGTAAAAATTCAAAAACTATTAGTATTCCCCTTCAATGTTAATTTGTTTTTTACTTGAGAGCAGTTAACCTTCACGTAGTTGATGTTAGAGTTTTAAGCGACGTTTTCAATGATCCAGAGTTTACGTGAATGCTCATATTCCTATTTTGCCAAGAATATTGTTATCGTAGCTGTTCATTTATGTCTTCATAAATGTATCACATAAGTGTGTGTTAAGCCGAATTATTTTTGTTATATTATTGAGATAATATATATGTGTTGTTCATACTATATGTGAAAGATTGATGATATAATAAAACATTTGATGTACTTTGGGAATTTTATTGCATAGGTTTATGGCCACGTTTTATTTTGCTAGATTCTGATGTGGAAAATGTGAGCCACGGAGATTCCAAGTTTGACTTCAAAATGAAAACCTACACTTTATTAAAATAGCTATTTTCCCACTATTATATGCACTTTCAATGCCCGATTAGCCCACATAATCCAACGTGATGCTGTCCTAATTCTGATTCTCATTGAAAAGTGATGTTCCCATCTTAACATAGCTAACATGATTCCTTTGACACCCCCGTGTGTCTTGAATTAATTACGTTAATCCAGTCGTATATCATTAGATGTGAAATAGACGGTTCTTCATGGATTTAGTCATTATTGGATTATACAGGGTGTCCAGGAACAACGTCAGGAAACTTAGGAGGGTGATTGTATGTGATAAAATAAAAGTGTGACGAAACATGCCCAGTGGTATGAACTTCCAAGGCAGCCGACAGCAGAGACAACGTTCCAACCATCATGTCTCACTTGAATATATCGGCTCTTGTCCCGTTTATCACATTTTCGTATCACTGTTTTCCACAATGATCTAGTATTTTCGGTTGCCTATATCTAGAATATTGGAGAACTTTCGCCATCTATCGAGGGATCGAAGATGATAAAAGTCCACCATTTGGGCAAGGGAGTGCAGTTGAATCGGCCATTTGAGAAACCCCACATGTCTTATGTAATCTTACACTTACAGGACAGGACAGACCTCATAAGTTTCTCAAATGACCGATTCAGTTGTGATTTGACGATCGTTTTGTACAGGCAGTATTAAAGAAAACATATTTGACTGTACATAGATAATTGTGAATAAATCAGCTAAAGTTGGACAAGTGTTTCTATTGTCGAAAAAAATATTACAATAGTGGTAATGGTTATGGTAATGGTTATGGTAAGGGTGGAGGGACAAATCCCCGGCGAGTAGGCTTAGGGGCCCTATTCGCCAACCCCGCGTTTCCAACCCTCTTCACTTAAGCCGTCCCGTCTCCATCGCGAAGCGAAGCAGGTCATCACAGCTCAGGTCCGGTAACTCCACGGGAGGAATGGTTGCCGCTCCTAAAATCCTCCTCCTCAGGCGACACATCTATCATAGACTCCCAGTAGATGGTAGGAGGTTTCCGACTTTCCACAGTAAAGACATAGGACTGATTCTTGGAGTTGGCCTTTGAGCCGTCGGTGAACCAGATCTGCATGTTTCCTGGTGGTTCTGCCGGTGTAGTCCGCCTCTCGTTCCTGGATGGAAGGGTACCTCGAAACTTCTATGAAGTCTGAGTCCTCCATCCGTGGTCCGTAGCTGTCAGTCCCGCCGCCAGTAAAGGTATCTCACGCCTCACAATAGAAGCTTATCTACTGTGGCCGACCTCTGCTGCCATCGCTTTCCTCTTTATCCAGATCGCCATCTCTGGCAACGCAAGGATAATGTTCAGTGCAGCTCCTGCAGTAGTCCTCATTGCACCGGTGAGGCAGGACATCCTTAGAAGTCTGGTTTGTCTGATTTTGTTAGTGACTTTCTCGGTAACCGGCCACCAGACCAAATCTCCGTATGAGATCCTCGGTCTGATCACGGCTCGTAAAGCCAGTGAATGACTTGTGGTTTTAGGCCCCACCGCCCACACACCGCTCGGTGCAGCAGCCACATTGTGGCTTTGCCTTTTCAACTGTACTCTCAATATGGGGTCTCCACGTTAACTCATTGTCCAAGACCTTCCGGAGGTAGTTGACATCCTGTTTCAGTGCCAGCGGCATCTTATACAGAATGGGTGGCTTGAACTTCTTGAGATTCCTCCTGTTTGTGAAAAAAATTCGCTTGGTTTTTTTGGGATTCACTGAGAGCCCCATCTCGTTACACCATACCACCAGATAGAATTCTACATGCTGACCTCATACGCTCGCAGACGAATTTCAGATGTTTACCTCTCACAAGGATCAGGTCATCATCGGCGTAGGCCTGCGCATAAAATCCCTCCAACTCCAATTTTGTCAGGAGACTGTCCATTATCAGACACCAAAGCCTGGGTGAGAGGCAGCTGCCCTGGAGGCAACCTCCTTGCACGTTTGCCTCTATATGAAAGTCTCCCAATGACGCTAACCCAAACTAACCCAAACTAACCCAGCAATCCCGAAGAGCGGACCAAACCCAACTCAGCAGGGAAGCCGGGGTTCGCCTGGCCCTAAGGGGCTCGCGTTTTCGTTTAAAGTCCTTTCAGCTAGTTGCACTACGCCATGGAGTGCCGAATGCGTACTCTTACCCTTGCAGTATAGCATGCAATAATAGTGGTGAGTTCTATAACAAGAATTTGAACTCTCAATATTTTTCGAGTTACAGGCATTCAAAGATCATTTTTTTTTCTTTGTTATGGAATCAAAATTAAATTTGGCACAAGGTTTCATCTTGTTCATCTGTAACATTCTGTGGAAATAATGTTTCTCTACTCTGCGCGCCTCTCTAGGAGCGCTCTACCTGAAATTCAGATTGCATATTTCGCATAGCTTTTTTGCCTCGATAGATTTATCAAAAACAAATACCTCGCGTTGGAAAGATTGGGAAAGACTAGACTTTACTCTTTTTTCGGGTCAATAAATCTCACCTTTGACGGCAAATCGACATTGGGTAGGTTATTCATGTGAACAAGAATGCTTTTAGTGACAAGTTAATAATACAACACTCAAAAAACATGACCAACAAAAAAACAAGATAAACAGCACAAAAACAACACAAAAGGGACAAGAAACACAAGTCTTTTTTTTTGTGTTTGTTGTTGCTTTTGTATTGTTGTTACTATTACTTTTGTTGTTTCTGTGTTGCTTTTTTGTTGTTCGTTGTTTTGTTTGCTATTTCGTTTGTTATTATGTCATGCAAAGCAATTTTTTTTCATACGAGTTACCTACTTCAATATCGATTTGCTGCCAAACGGTAAGATTAATCGGCCCAAACAAAGAGTGAATTTGTTGTCCAGTCTTTCCTGGCGTTTCTTCAGAACGGCGTTTTCGTTTTTGAGAAATCTATCGAGACAAAAAAGATATGCGAGAATGCCGGCAATAATGTCAATATTTGCCACAAACTGAAAAATTTCTATCCTACCCAATTTTCAAAATATTATCAAACTTCTAACTAAATTTTTGTAGTTCTTCGAACAAAATTATGCATTTACAAAAATTCAGCAGTTTTATTAGGTAATTTTAAACTTTCATTTGATAATTGCGTATCTCAAAGATCTTTTTTTTGGTCCTGACATTAATTCTTACGAGAATACTGATTATTCTTTCATTACATTTTTTCCAATTTCCGTTGCATCGGAAAATGAAGGCTATCTCGAAAACGGTTACCTCCAGGGACTTGAATGAACTAAATCTTTGAATCGATTTTTTCCAATATGCACATCGATGCACCAGCCTGGAAAAAAAAATGTTATAATCTAAATAAGCTCGATGTGCCGTAGGTTGTGCCCCCTACTACTGGTATCAAAACCGTGAATGGATTTGGATATCTCCTCCTAAAAACACCCCTATGCGTAATTCCGAATCGCTGTGCCGTTTTGATAAGAAATAATTGACAAAAATCGAAATTAAACTTAAAAGTTTGACACCCTGTATCTCTAAAACTAAGCACTTCAAGGCCCGGATTCTCAAGTCCAGTTCAACGAAGGTTCAACGTTGAACTGCGTTCAAAGATGCACAGTCCAATGTACATGAACCGGGTTCAACGTTGAACCATCATTGAGAAACCGGGCCTAAGGCTGTATGTCTCCATCTCAAGATTCATAAAAATGCGAAGTCTATAACCTCTTGACCGTTGTCGGTTGAATATCCGGACACCCTGTATAACAATAAAGCACTCAGACACGTCAAATTTATTTTTCAGGGGGACACGTATAAGGCAAATAAGCAAACCCTCATCTGCAGACCCTTGGGCAGAGTCAAACTGACCCCTACAATCTTAAATAGAAAAAGATGGTCGAGTGATACTTTATTTCGAAGGACGACCCTGATTACAACTGCCTAGTTTCACGCCTCTGCTGTTATTTCTGTTGATATGACATACCCCTTAGCAATGGCGAAGCGTCCATGTAACCACTGTTACCATTGGTAACAGGTAAAAATGAAATTAAATATTATAAAATATTTTATGACAACTACAAAATAATTTTATTTCTTTTTGGCAATACAGCAATATGAATTTAGCCGCGCGAAAATGATATACCCTCTACCTATACTGCCAATAATCAGCTATCTCGCCCCGACCTGATTGCATATTGATATTGCATGTCACCACTTTCTTTAGTGGATACGCGCGATAGGCCGTCAACTCCTAGATCGTGTCTCGTCTCCAGGCGCGAGAACGTGGGCGAGCGGCGACTTTACGCACGCTTGTTGCCATTTTTTGTTTTGGTTACTAGGGTGTAGGATGGTAAAGTAAATTCATAATTCAAATTAGTTCGTCGGCTGCATTGCTGCAGTGTGCGTGCTATTAAACATGGATGAGTGCCGCTGCGTAATCGATCAACTACTTGAAAAGTCTTCTCCTTATATACTTTTGAAGAAAAAAAGATCATTGAAAATCTTTGCAAATAAAGGAAATCGCCGAATTGACTTGGAATATAAACAATAATTCCCAAAGTTATATTTCTTCTGCTGTGTTCGTTCATATTATTTTTTGTAAGAGTATGCGTATTTAATTTTTCAATGTTGGTTTTATATATTATTATATTATTGTTTGGGGATAGTGATTTGTTTTATTTTATTCCACAGGCTTGGATATGTCATAGGAAAGACGATGAGGTGAACCTATTAAGTGCACCAGTCCATCAATTTTTAATTTGAATAATTTGAAAAAGACCATAAAACTAAAAAAGTTTCGATAAAATGGCGAATGCGTCGGTCGAAAATTTGCGGCTGCGCCGCATCAACTTTATTTTTTAAAAATCATTACTTTTTGGTAACACTTTTAAAAAAGACACGCATCGCCACTGCCCCTTAGTAACGTAAATATTTATTTCATGTAGTTTTCTGTCCATTTTTGGGATTCGGTTGAAAAAGGGGGAGGTGTCGAAAAGTCTTAACAGTCAAATAACAAAGGATGATGTTCCATTGAACCTAACAACATTTTTTTGTCAATTATTGTAGAAGTTTTAGTGTGTTATGTCATGTTACACCTATTTGTTACCCTGGGGCAAGGTTAATTGATATGTAGAGGTTGCGCCGTAACTAGGGAATCGGAAATCCACGAACGATAAACCGAATCGATCCCGTCACCGAGCTCCATTATTGACATTCCTGTCATCGGTGTGTCATCTTGATGTCATAACATGTCCGTATTTCAGGGTCTTGAAACTTTTTTTACGGAGTGTCGGCCGTTTTTAAACGTGTTGGAGGGTAAGTTATCACACAGCTTTTGGTATACAGTGAAATATCTTCTCATTATCAAGTGTGAACCATATTCTATCTTTTTTTTAAATGTGTATTTGAATTTCGGAACCGGATCGGAGCCGACTGACGTCATTTTTGTCTGAATTCTGATTCGTCCGAGACTCGAACGTAAAACGACGCAACCTTACTACTATCAATTAACCTTGACCCTGGGGTATGTCCTGTTCATACACTTTTCTGACATCTCTCGTTTATGTATAACAATTCTTTGAAGCCTGATGATGCAGTGTCTTGCTGCGTAACCGGTAGCTTATTTTAAATAATAAAGAAGTTTTTTGGGAAAATCAAGACTGTTCAACACCTCCCCCTTTTTAAATATTTATTATTGTATTAAACCATTACGGGTTCCGCA
This sequence comes from Orchestes rusci, assembly GCA_958502075.1. Lineage (NCBI taxonomy): Eukaryota > Metazoa > Arthropoda > Insecta > Coleoptera > Curculionidae > Orchestes > Orchestes rusci. The sequence continues at coordinate 16,979,735 of OY293311.1, forward strand.
TCGCAATCAGACTTCTCCGATTACTCTGAATCGTTCGTTCATGACATCTACTCATCTACATAGTATAATTAACAACAAGTAGCGACAGGTCCATATATCTGGGGTCAAATTTCGTTCCGTCTCAATGACAGAAATTCGCCTCATGTATACCCTGCTAACATTTTGTAATGTAAAACTGTTTTCTAAATCAAGACTTTGAAACTTCGCATTAATCTTTAGACATACTGGATAGTGGGTAATCGTATTGTATAACTTGATAGATAATTCACCTATGTATCAGTATCATTGAAGTAATGGAATCGGCTACAGTATGGTTTTATTTTACATTTCATAAGGTTAGCAGTGTATAAATGAGGCGAATTTCTGTCTTTGAGACAGACGAAATTTGACCACCTTTAGGTGTATGGAGCTGTCGCTACTTGTTGTTTATTATACTATGACATCTAAATGTGTCAGAGGTAAATCGGAATCGTTCGATAAAAACATCTGACAGATCGGATGACGATCTTTTTGCGCGACGTATTGGGACCGACGAAAGCGATTGATCTGTCAGATTTGTGTTTATGAGGTTATAATTCAACTGTTTTGTTTGTTATAAGTCAACAGTTAATGGAGAATTTGATATTAAAATGAAGATTATTTACTTGCAAGACGAAGATTTGAAAAAAACGTATTCTATCACGATTACAGACGATCAATTTAAAGATTGTGGAAAATGGAACTGATGAGATTAGGTAAACAAGTCCGAATCGTTCCTGTATTCCACCTTGCTCTGTTCCGTCGGATATCACGTGACCAAAATCTGCTTGGATCTGAGACGACAATGCCGAACTTCCTTAAATTATTTGGATAGAGTTGACCAGGGGCGGGATTCCGTGTACTGTGGAGTTCCATAGCAACACGTCGCTCTCTGTGTAAAATGATGGGAAAGCGACATGTTGCTGGAATTCCACAGGTACACGGAATACGGGTCCAGGGTGATCTTGTCAGTCAAACATTTTTGTATTCGTGAGAAAGAAATTATTATTAAATTATTACATACGGTAAGTTAGGAAACGAGCAATCAGGATTTATCCTAGGACATGTTTACACTTCTTATGTATGTGAAATAGAAGTGCTGATCACACAATATTGAACCTTGTGACGAACTATAACGGCAATAGATATCAATCCATAAAATATACACTTTATTACCATCAAATTCAATTACAAACTCATATTTTTATTCTAATTCTTTCAATTCTGATTCTGATCCTTTCCTCTCTCGTTCTTTGCCTGATTTGCCTTCTGAGACAAAAATGCCAGATGCCCTTTAGGACACTTGTTAGCATAATGTCCTTTGAAGCCACACTTGTAACAAGTCACATCCTCCAGTTTCTTCATTTGAGGCTTGGGTGCGTCCCCGTCCCTCTTATCAGTGTTCATCATCATTTGCATTTCCTTGAAGTGGTGATGATCGGACATTTTATTGCAATGAATAGCTTTATGTCCATGTTCCCCGCAAAAATGACAAATGATAACGGGCGTTTTCCCTTTGTCTTGTTGTTTTTGGTCTGGAGGAGCTGGAAGCTCGAAACGGGGATGCATGTATTTGCATTTTGGACCGTCTGGACAAAAACCGGCTAGGTAGTTTGTACACAAGACTCTCCTTACATGTCTGAAATGTTTCAAGTGTAAGAGATACAGCCGAGGGCCATTATTAGGGGGACCACGGTACATTGTCAGCTATGTACAGGGTGTTCGTTTATAATGTGACCCCCCTTTAACTTTCTTGTTCCATCCTGTAGAAAAAATTGTATATACGAAAGTCGTATGGTTCAATGTAAACTTCTCGCCTAATATATTTTTGTAGATACATATATGGTGTTGCATAAAAACTAGATTGGATTCTACGTAAAATTCTAGGCAGATTTGATGTATCATGTATCATACCTTATATTGGCGTTTTTCAAACATTTTAGTTTTTATGTAAAAAAAAAACGTTTGTAGGCTCATATGTGAATGTGAATTTTTGAATTGAGTTTCCTGTTGAGAGGGACCTACCGTAAAAGATTTTTCGCAATATTTTGAATACTATTATTACAGTGTGGCCCAAAAATAAAGTCAAAAATTGAATTGAGAAAACTGCCAAAAATATTTTTTTTCAAAGGAAACCCCCAATTTTTATCATTTTATCTTATTGAGCATGTCAAAAATTGAAAAAAAAAATTAAAATAAAATTTTTTGGAGTGGACAATCCTATACGAACCCACCTTTATTTTTAATGCTCAATAAGATAGTTGTTAAAATTTTAGTGTTTCCATTTGAAAAAATTGATTTTTGGCAGTTTTTTCAATTTCTTTTTGAACTTATTCTTTGACCACCCTGTAATGGTAATCAAAGTATTGTGAAGAATATGAGTCATTCGTTTCCAGTTATCTTTTCAAACAAATTCAGGAGAAAATTTGACCGGTCAAATAGGTGCTGGTCATTTGACCATGCACAACTCTACCAGTCAGTAATCAGTATACTGAAGTAGGTCCATATTGACAGGAAATCCATTCCAAATCAAATCATAAAGGCTTCCATATAGAAAAAATTATTGATTCAGTAGGGCTAGTAAACGTTATTTATTGAAAACGATTATATTTAGGTATAGGGCATTATACACAAAATATATCTAAAATTTTCCAGGACATCCAAAAATGTATCAATACACAGGGAGTTCGATTAAACTTCCGGTAGTTCCGGTATTTCCGGAAGTGTCACCATTTTCAAAATATTTCAGCTGAGTTGCTCTCATTGACTTTGGAAGTCGACCAAATTTTCAAAATTTTTGTACAAGCGGTTTATCACATAATTATTATTAAAAGTTGAAGAAAACCCAAATATTTCTAATAGAAGAATATCTTGAAGTGAGAAAGAGGAGATTGAGGATTCAAGAAATACAAGGCAAAGATTCAAAAAATTATTGAAGAAAACAGATACTAGGCTTTCAAAATTAGAACATCCCAAAAATTAACGCCTAACCGAAGGGAGAAGAGAGTTGAATTTCGGCAGACCATGGTGGAAAAATTTTCCGAAACAATAATAATCAGAAAACGAAATTCTGGACCGATGTATCAAATGCAAAAAACGAGGGCCCAGTTGAGCAATTTAAAACATTATGTTTTGTTGTATTTTTTTCCATTTTTTTTTTTTTTGACGGTTTAGTTTGGACAAATTATATCCAGAATTATTCGTAGAATCTAAAGATGCAAAAATGTACAGGGTATTTTATTTAAAAAGGTATAACTTTGATCAGCCATACTATGATGCAACACCCTAAATCTACAAAGATATATTTCACAAAAATTTTACATCAAACCCTACGACTTATGTATGTATTTAACATTTTTCTCTACAGGGTGGCACAAAAAAATTAATCAAACAACCCTGTACGATTTCGAACCTTGATCGAAACATATACATATACTAAATACTGAAAGAAATAGCTCATCAACATAATTCAATGAAGTAATACCTATAATATGTACAGGGTGTACAAAGTTGCACAATTTGGTGCTCATTGAAACACCGTTCGAGATTTCTTTTTTATTTCTTCACAACTCTATTTGGATAGATATAACAAAATAACTCGCAAAATAAGTTCCACATTCTCATTGCTACTTTTTCTGTTTCACAAAATGGTGTTATCAGATTTTCAAACCCAGGTTTCGTCTTTGAACTGTCATCATCAACTTTGTTTTTTCAAATACGGCCCTGGATTTTTTATTCCGGATTTTAAGAGCCTCTTATGTTCCTGAACCAACGATGTATCGCACGTGTTCAAAAACTTTTTAGATGTTTTGATTCTATAAAAATATATTTTTTGTCTCTCTCTTGAAAAAATCCATTAATATAATTTGTTTTGAATAAGCGCGATACATCGTTGATTTGGAAACATAAAAGTGTGGAAGAGAAGCAACGATTATACACCGAATTTCAACTCAGTCCAACAAACGTTTTCGTAGAAAGGACTTACAAAAGTTACAAGAATAAACCATAGAAGCTGATCGACACAATCAAGACAAATTATTATCGAACGAAACTTGAAGCAGCAACAAAACCCAAAGCTCTGTGGAAAACCATCAAGGAGATCACAAATTGTAAAACAGAAGACAAGGATGATATTATAGAAATCACTGAAGATGAAAGAAAAATTCAAGGGACGCGAACCATTGCAAATCATATGAATATATATTTCGCACAAGTAGGGGAAAAATTGGCTAAAAATATTAAAAGCCAATCGAATTATAATGTGTGAAGAAAAGTCAACTACTCTACTGTCATTTTGGGACTTACAGATGAAAATGAAGTGGTGAAACCATTGACATTCTTCCGCTGAAAAAAGCACCTGGATATGACAATATCACATCGGAGGTATTTAATCAAGAAACCATTGTGCTGGCCTCAGTGCTGGCTGGTAAAAAAAGTTTTTGTTGACGGGATATTTCCTGATTCCTTGAGAATTGGATTGGTGAAACCACTATTTAAAAAGGGTGACAGAAGCAGTATGACGAACTATAGACCTATCACATTATTATCAACTTTGTCGAAGATTACAGACAAAATTATAAAGAAAAATAGGAAAGAATGGCTGTGTTGCTCATCTCGAAGTAGGAAGAAAACAGTTTGAGTACTCAGAGCAATAATCTTTTATTAGTAGCTGGCAAAGCGCTTTCGGCTAATAATAAGCCATCATCAGTGCCCCAATAGTCAGTTGTGTACAGTGGACATTTTTCATCAATTTGACCATCATTGGGCCCCTTTCAAGGGTGCTTATTATTCGTAAAAATGGTCCGGCATCATACAATACTATTTTCCGAAGTTATCGAGGTCAATCAAGTTGACAAGGAACGAATAATAAGCACCCTTGAAAGGGGCCCAATCATGGTCAAATTTATGAAAAATGTCCACTGTACACAACTGACTATTGGGGCACTGATGATGGCTTATTATTAGCCGAAAGCGCTTTGCCAGCTACTAATAAAAGATTATTGCTCTGAGTACTCAAACTGTTTTCTTCCTAAAATTATAAAGAATAAAACAACAAAATTTATAGGAAAACATAAACTTATATCGAGCAAGCAGATTGGATTTCGAAAGAACTTATCAACGGAGGATGCTATACTTCACATATCGACTAGGATATACAGGGTGTCCGGTAAGTATATGGCATAATTTCGGGAGCGTATAGGGGAGGTCAAAATAATCCCAGTTTGTCATAAAACTTTTTTTTTAAGTGTCTCCTAACGGAGATTCAGAGCCCTAAAGGGGTATCGATCGATTCAATTTTTCAGCTCTTACTTTTGATCCGGCTTGTATATTTTAATGAAATTTTAGTATGTTTTGTAGGGCATGAAGACTAATAGAACCAAAGTGAAGTCGGATTTTGAAATTGTAGTGGGGACCAGGAACGGACTGGCCACCAAACCATTTGGGCCCAGTTTCTGACAGGTGTCATTTTACAGAGCTGAAAACTACTTTTTCAGATACTCTAATCTTTCTTCATCAAAAAAGGTGCTTGCCTTTTGCTCCGATAAAACCAACCGTTTTCGAGAAAATAGGTTTTTATTTTACAGGTTATTGCAATAATACACTAAAATACTACTGCGAGATACCAGTTCTTGGTATTTTAGGTATTGACACTCAGACTCACTCAGATTGATTGCCTATACTAGAATTAGTTAAAAACTGAAAAAAAAACAAACAAAAAATCAAATTTTCAAAAATCAAGTGGGTTTTTTTTTTGATTTGACAAATTCTATTACAGCCAATAACTCTGATAGTGTCAAAACAAATTCCAATACCAACAATAACAACAACTGGTGTCTCGCCGTAGTATTTTAGTGTATTATTGCAATAACCTGTAGAACGACAACCTATTTTTCTCGAAAACGGTTAGTTTTGTCGGAACAAAAGGAGAGCATCTTTTTTGATGCAAAAAAGTCAGAGTATTTGAAAAAGTAGTTTGCAGCTCTGTAAAATGACACCTGTCAAAAATTGGACCCAAATGGTTTAGTGGCCAGTCCGTTCCTGGTTCCCGCTACAATTTCAAATTCTGACTTTACTATGGTTTTATGGGTCTTTATTGTCTACACAACAAATTAAATTTCATTAGATTATACAAGCCGGTTCAAAAGTTAGAGCCAAAAAATTAAATCGATGGGTACCTCTTTAGGGCTCTGTATCTCCGTCAGGAGGCGCTTTAGAGAAAAAAGTTTTATGACAAACTGGGGCTATTTTGACCTCCCCTATACGCTTCCTAAATTATGCCATATACTTACCGGACATCCTGTATACTCGGATATATAGGAAAATTGATGAAGATAAACGAACGATAGGTGTGTTCCTGGACCTAGCCAAGGCTTCCGATTCTGTGAACCTTGAAACAATGATCAGTGTATTAGAGGATCTGGGTATCAGGGGAATAGCACTTAGAATTTTTAGGAGTTATTTGATGGAAACTAACTTTTTTGTGCTACACTGTATGCGACTTTTGAGTAAATATTTTTATTCTCCCAACATTTTGACATACAATTTCGATAAATCTAACCGTTTTCGAGAAAAACGCTAAAATAACTTTGCTTGCATGTGATGAATACGAAATCATCTCAAGTTTTAACATCGGATGCTTTGGAAATATGCGCTATAAGTTGCCGTAGAAACAAATTTGATCAGAATTAGTTTTGTCAGTTGGTAATTTTAACCATTTTTTATTTTTATTATTTTCAGAACTTTTTTCATTGACCACCATCAGCGTGACAACAAATTTTCAAAAAATTACCAACTTTCAAGACTAATTTTTCCGAAACTTGTTTTAACGGCAACTTTATAGGCCAAGCGACAGGGGGTTTCTATATGCAAAAGGTGGAACAGAAATGAAACCCGCTCGAGGTTTGGGGGGATGAAAACTCTTCTTCGCGTCGCTTGGAGGAAAATAGCACCGTTGGAGTAGGTGCTATAAAAAAAAAGTTGAAATAAAATATGTAGAAAATAAACGCACAGCTTTGGTTTCATGCATTTTTTCGCTCCGACCAATATTTTTTGCTCTACGGCGCGCCAAACTTGGGGGGTACTTTGCAAATTTAAACAAAATCAGACTTTAATCGCGGATTTAAACCAATATGGCTACCAAACAATTCTGGTACATTTTTTTTCTGTAAGTTTGAGGTTTTCTGAGTAAACTGAACCTTTCTGACATCTACAGGAGACAGTCTTAAGCAGAACCTCTGGAGCTGGTTCCTTGATGGAATGATGATAGTACGCATCGGATGTTGGTGGCAGTGACGCAAGATTAAAGGAGTTTTTGGAGACGGCCCGTTGAAAGTTGGTATAATGTATAAATGTCTCTTATTTGTACATGCCTTTAGTGGTTGTTACACCACATCTGCGTTATTCAATCAAGGTAAGATACGATTCAGGTGTTTGATGACCCCAATGCAGAACTCACGAAAGTAGCAGCAGCTGGCGAACTGTTTATGTTGCGGCAGTATGGTGCAGACAGCAAATATCTCACGTTAGATCATCTGCGGTATACCAACTTTGTACGGGCCGTCTCCAAAAACTCCTTTAATCTTGCGTCACTGCCACCAACATCCGATCCGTGCTATCATCATTCTTTAAGAACCTATTGTCAAGTTCAAAACTGGCGGGGAGTCCACAAAACTCCAGATGATCATGGATGGCGAAAAACCGCAACAGGACTAGACGCTATACGCATCTCAAAGGAACCAGCTCTAGAGGTTCTGCTTAAGACTATCTCCTGTAGATGTCAGAAGGGTTGTGGTCCTGCTTGTGGTTGCCGTAAAGCAGGATTGAAATGTTCGGTTTTGAGTTTATACTGTACTGGGACGTCCTGCGAAAACATTAGTTACCATATTTTGCTGGAGGAAGACATGGCAGAAGATGCCAGAAACATTTCCGATCCAACAGAGGACGATGAGGACTCAATTTGATGCAAAACTCCGATATCGAGGCCTCTTGGGGATACCACATTAAAAAAAAACGTGCCGATCAGCTCTACCTCAAGGGTGGTGTGGAAACGAGTTGAAATTTATATTTTGTTGTATTATGTTTGCACTAAAATAAAGAAAGTTATTGTAGATCAGCAATACTAAGAAAATATCGACTGTAGATCATGATAGATGAAAAAATGCCCATATCCAAGTATGTGAGGGCGCAATTCAAAAAATCATATCTTTTATAATATGAGGTCAAATGCAACAAATCAAGCATCAGTTTACTCAGAAAACCTCAAACTTACAGAAAAAAAATGTACCAGAATTGTTTGGTAGCCATATTTGTTTCAATCCGCGATCAAAGTCTGATTTTGTTAAAATTTGCAAAGTACCCCCAAGTTTGGCGCGCCGTAGAGCAAAAAATATTGGTCGGAGCGAAAAAATGCATGAAACCAAAGTTGTGCGTAATTTTATTTTCTACATATTTTATTTGAACTTTTTTTTTACAGCACCTACTCCAACGGTGCTGTTTTCCTCCAAGCGCCGCGAAGAGAGTTTTCATCCCCCCAACCCTCGAGGTCGCAAACTCAGATGTTCTATCAGGGGACGGACCTATCTCTACCATCCCACAAAATTTCATTTTCTGTTCGACCTTTTGCATATAGAAACCCCCTGTCGCTTGGCCTAATAGCGCATGTTGCCAAAGCATGCTATGTTTAAGGTTGAAAATAAATTAAAATGATTTCGTAATCATCACATGCAAGCAAAGTTATTTTAGCGCTTTTCTTGAAAAGGGTTCGATTTATGGCAACAAAAGAAGTATCCCTTTTTCATGTCAAAAGGTTCATAGAATAAAAATGTTTGGTCAAAAGTCACATACAGTGTAGCACAGAAAAGTTGGGACCATTCAAATCGAAGTATAAGCTCGTATGTGGCGACTTCTACAAAATGCGAAACAACGGTGGGCAAATTTGAAATCCTCATCCCGAAAAAGCCACAAATACGAGATTTTGTCAAAATAATATGAGCGTGGCAAAAGATATTGCAAAAAAACTGCAAATAAAATGCAACTTTACCACCCTGTAACTTAATAATCAATTTTCGAAAATATATTATAGGAAGAGGTAGCATTTATTTTTTGTCTAGAATTCACACCTGAATTTTTTGCTCATCATTTCCGGACACCCTGTATAAACAATTTACTGTATCGGCAAGACTCTGGTTATATTCTATCGTTTGCCGACGATACTGTGGCACTTTTTTCTGGGGATTCATGGGAACAAGTCAAGCAAGATGCAGAAAATGGTATACAAAAAATCAGAAGATGGTTCAACCAAATGTCCATCACAATAAATTTTGATAAGACTAAATATGTAGCTTACAGCTGTAATAATGGAAGTGCCCCAGATACCTTGGTGTGGAAATAGATAGATTTTTGAGGTCCAATATGATATTTTAGCATGGGGTGGAACCTCGGGTGGAACCTATTGGACACCTATGAAAAATTTAGAAATAATACAGAAGCAATTCATGGAAATTATAAATAAAAAACCATCCATATACCCCAGCGATGGACTCTACAGATCAAGTAAACTTTACGATATTAGACAACTATTCTCCTTCAAAATGCCACCCAATACAAAAACAGACACGGATTAACATCCATTGAGCACAATCATAATACCAGATATAGAAGAAAGACTCATTTTTGTTTTTGTTTTGATTCTCACTTCTATCTAATTTTGCTCTTAAAATAAATGTTACACATACTTAGATTATGGAATGGAAATGAACCTCGCACTGGTTTTACAACCTCAGAGGTGTGTCACTATTTCCCATAAGTATTTGAATTATTATATCACATATTATCATGTACTAAAATTAAAAATATATATTATTATTATTATTATTATAAGAAGCTCTTAAAATCCGTTATAAAAAATCCAGGACCGTATTCAAAAAAACAAAATTGATGATGACAGCTCAAAGACGAAACGACCAAAACGTGGATTTAAAAATGTGACTACACCATTTTGTGAAACAGAAAAAGTAGCAATGAAAATAAGAAATTTATTTTGTTACATTTATTCAAATATAGTCGTAAGAAGGAGATAAAGATGAAATCTCGAATATTTGTTTTTTTCCAAAGATCTTCGGAAGTTTTCGTTTTTTTTTTCAATTTCAAAAGGGTATTTTAATAAATTGCGCAGCTTTGCCCCCATTCAACCGACCTCGTATCTCTTCTAGTTTCCGAGATCCCAATGATGACGCTCGAATTTGAGACACCCTGCTCCATTGAATATTTGATAGTGAACACAAGTTGTTTCAAAAAATCCCCTTAACTTCAGTCGTTTAACCAAATCTCGAACCAAATACTCAAGGGGGTAACAACTGGGCCAAAATGTGTACATGTATTGCGCAATACAGGCCTTTTTCATAGTATTGCTCGTACTTCCAGTGTACTGCCAGTAATTACTTCAAAATTAGTCGTAAAGCCAATGTTGACGAGTTAATGGTGTGTAATGTCAATAATTCCTGATTAATACCCGCATAATGCTGTGTAATACCGGTAATTCAATTGTGATGCCATGAGGAATGCACCCAAAATGATACCTACAGACTTACCAATATTATAGTAGTTCTAAGTACTAGACCTTTTCCAAATATAATTCAGAAATCCTCAAATGTGATTGAGTATAGCCAAATGTGATTCAAAATACGTTAATTGTAATTGAGAATAGAGAAATATAATTGAGAAACCGTCAAATGAAATTTAGAATAGTCAAATGTAATTGAGAAAGCGTTAATTGTGATTGAAAAAGCGTCAAATGCAATTCTGAATTATCAAATGGTGGGTCAGATGCGAAAATGAGATCCTAAAAATCCGAAAATTCTTGAGAATTCACGGGGATATCGGAAACCGTAAAAGATTTTGGTTGAAAAAATATACAGTTGTGCAATTTTATGCTCAAGGAAATTTTGCCTCGAAACTTTTTGGGATATGGTTTTCCAGGCTTATATGGCTTACTACCTTGTATAGGTACAAGATGAGATAAATGCAGTATTTTAAATTCAACGAATTTTTGGCACCGTCTTGTAAGATATCTGCTATTCAAACAAGTTGGATTGTTTTTTTCGGAAAAAACAATTCATGGTTTTTATCAAGGTTTTTATACTAGGACGTTTATTCAAAAAGTAACATATTGAGCAGAAAAAATTACACTCAAACTATCGTCCAACAAGCAATGGCTCCATATTCCATAGCTAAAGCCGCCGCATTGAACATAGTCGAGTATTGAGCAGCTCTTTGTCTTTAACATCATTAACTGAAGTTTCGAATTTTGCATGATCTCAATTTCAATTGACCAATTCTGAAATCCATTTGATGCTTTCTGAATTACAATTGACGCTTTCTCAATTACATTTGACGTTTTCTGAAATACATTTAACCGTTTCTCAATAATTACAACTGGAAATGGTGTAGACCTACAAAGAACTGATCTGCAAAAAATATACTTAGAATTCAATGCATAATTGGAAAATTAAATAAAAGATAGGTGTCTTCCTTTGAAAAAAAGTTGATACCCACTCGTAACTTAGTTTTGGTAAACCCTATAGTTACAATGCTTTCAATTTAATTTGTCACACATTCAAAAGGCTGTAAAATATTTATTTTTTGAGCTAAAAGGTCGACCAAAAAAAGTAATTGTAGGGTTTTTCGTAAAGTTTTGTACGATTGCACCAACCAATGTTAAGGATACTCAACGCTAAGGATCCCTTAACTTGACAGTTTTGCATGCAAATTTGTCAAGTTAAGGGTTCCTCAGCGTTAAGTATCCTCAAAATAGGTTGGTGCAATCTGCCATTAGTCAAATATTTTCTTAACTGTCAAATGTCAAAACTATTGACATAGCTTACTTTTTTTTAAATGGCACACCCTATATATCATTACATATTTAGAAAGGCGTCTTTTTTCTGATCACGAAAATATAGCAGACATGCCCTTTCTATTCACTAGTTTAGCGCAAATTGGTATGAATATGATTGAAATTGTAATTTTTTAGCATGAAGATAGACGAGTTTATTCATTTGTGTCAGGGTTGCACTCGAATTGTCAAATGTTATACGTGAATACTGTTCCTTTACAGTAAGTTGGTGAAAATAAATTAATGATTAATGGGTATACTTCTTGATTTGAGTAAATCCTTAAAATGCTGTATTCACAAACCAGAAAATCTTCTACAGTGTGTCCAGAATAAAATGATGTACATGGGGATATTAAAAATGGTAAGAGATACGACGTCGCTTAAATAAAAGAAAAGTTGCGTATTTGTATTCCCAAAAATATTATAGCTTTGTTTTAGTTTGAATCGATACGGTAATGTAGATACAGGTTGAAAAAGAAAAATGTCAATTTTTGAAAAACCACAATATTCCGCTGATTATAAAAGCTGACATTTCCAAATTTTCAGGATATGGATAAGAGGAAAAGACAATTCTAAAAACGACGTTAAAAAAAATTTTAGGCCTAATATGTTGCCTCCGGTCGGGGTCAACTGTCGTTTTTCTTATGTGGGACATATTGAATTTTTCCATTTTCAAAATCCGCATTGAAAATGATTTTCAAAAATATGACTTTCATAAAAAAAAACAGACGACTTTGGCTGGACGCAACATAGTGAGCCTAAAATTTTTTTGACGTCGTTTTTAGAATTGTCGTATCCTCTTAACCATATCCTGAAAATTTGAAAGTTCTAGCATTTATAATAAGCAAACTTGTGTGGTTTCTTCAAAATTTGCCTTTTCCCTTTTCACCCTGTATCCACATTACGGTATCGATTTAAAATAAAACAAAGGTGGAATATTTTTGGGCATACAAATACGCTGCTTTTCTTCCATTTACGCAACGTCGTATCTTTTAAAGTTTCCAATATCCCCATATAGTGCCATAAACATCATTTTATTCTGGACACACTGTATATCTTAGTAAATATTCTAAACAAGAACTATAACAATTATTTAAAACCAAATAAAGAACACCTGTATATTTCAATTTTAATCAGATTTATACCAATTTCCTCTAAACTATTGAATAGAAAGATCATGTGAGCTAAATTTTCGTGATCAGAAAAAAGACGCCTTTCTAAATAGGTAATGATATATAGGGTGTGCCATTTTAAAAAAAAAATAAGTCATGTCAATAATTTTGACATTTGACAGTTGAGAAAATATTTGACTGATGGCAGATTGCACCAACCTATTTTGAGGATACTTAACGCTGAGGAACCCTTAACTTGACAATTTTGCATGCAAATATGTAGCTAAAACGAAAAAAATCACAATTTCTTTTTTTGGTCGATCTTTTAGCTCAAAAAATAAATATTTTACAGCCTTTTGAAAGTGTAACAAATTAAATTAAAAGCACATGAACTTGCCATAAAAACATCATCCAGAAATTAAAAGTCGACGTGGCGGAGCGTTTCTTAAAAAATCAAACTCCTGAATGTGTTCCATATTTTAACCGTTCATTGTGATAGTAGTGAAGGATGCTCATTATGGAGATGATTGTGTTTATTTTCTAATGAATAACTAGTAGATAAAAAATACCAAATATTCTTTTACGAACACGTGATTCAGTCAAAAATAAGATTTGTTTCAATTAAATATATTTTTCTTTACCTCTGCAGAATTTGATTATTTTAAATTTATCGTGTCTCGCTAGTTGAAATGGTCCCGTCGTGGGTCCTGTTCCAATGATTTGTATCGGTACATACAAAATAAAATCCGTTAACTAATTGCACATCATTGTCGACCATTTTCAAAAGTCTTCCAGTGTGCCAGTTATTTCGTAGGCCACTGCATAAAAGTTCTCTATCTCGAGGGTAATAATTTTTCTCATCATTTTCATCATCTTTTATCTGATTCATATTCAGATTCGGTAGTTGTTATCTGAGATCCGCTCAATTCACTTTTGTCCAAGAATGTCTGAGAGAGTTTTTCGTTTTTTTTTTTTTTAGTTTTCGATATTACTTTTCCCTTGACTTTTCATTCCTCTGACACGTAATAATCGATCAGATGAGAGTCGACCTTTCTTATTAAAAAAACAACGTTTTCAGAAAATCAACTCTCTGATTTTCTGAAAACGTCCAAGAATCGAATGCCATTCGTTAGTTTTCCCTGAATAGTCCGTGAGACAGATATTCTCAAAATCCAGGGCAGTCCCGAAAGAAGACGACAACTCATGAGATATAACCTGAAGATCTTCATCTATTTTTTCCAAGATTTTTTCAGACACTCGTCTCCTAGGATCTCGGTTTCATGATCGCTCTCACTTTCATCAGTCTGAACATTCTCATTTTCTGGACTTGGAATTGTTAAAGTGGTCGCATATTCACAAATGGCTTTGCTGATTTCATCTAGGAATGTTTAGATCAGGGTGTTTTATTAATAGAAAAGAGAAAAGTCGGGATGAGCTTCCCCGCTTTAAAATAAGAACAAGAGTCCCCATAAACATTTATGCGGAAATGCATTATTCTCGGCTTCGTTACAGAGCTACAGGGTGTTGAAATTTTAATTTGATTTTTATTTTTTCTAAATAATATTTGAACTAATGTCAACCTTTTGATAAAAATTAGTATTTAGGGGTTTCTTATCATGCGGAATTCGAATTTGATCTTATTATGGCTCTAACGTGTAGAGTGCGAGACCTACACTTATTATTCAGGATATGAACAGCCATAACTTTTTTGGACGTCCCTGTACTTATATTTTCAAATAAAAAAACGATTTCGTTATCACTCTTACGCAAAAAATGTATAGGTACTTGTTGGAAGTCGCTACGTGCAATCATTCTCGAGATATTTGGATTTGAAATAATGAATACATGTGATAATGAAATTATGGCCAAGCATGGTGTTTCATTGATAGTGCGAAAAATACAGGTGGAGTTTGCTTGCTCAAGAATAAGAAGGAAATTTCCTATAAACATGTGTCCCGAAATGCTTCGTCACAGAGCTACAGGGTGTTAAAGTTTTCATTTTATTCATTTTTTTCAGTTTTTTAATTTGTTTTTGTTTAAATGATATTTGCATGAAAGTTGTTGATAACATCACACACAAGTCGACTTTGCTTTTTTACTGAGAATATGAAGCATCAATAAGAAATATCTTATAACTTCTAGCAGGTTACCTTCGCCATAATTTCGAAATCCCATGTATTAATTAGTTCAAATCCAAATACATATCTCAAGAATGGTTGCACGTAGCGACTTTTAACAAGTATACATTTTCTGCGTAAAAATGATAGAGAAATCTTTTTTTTTAACTCAAAAATATAACACTGGTTCGTCCAATAAAGTTATGGCTGCCCATAACAGGTAAAATACGTGTAGGTAGTGCCCTCTACCAGCAAGAGCCATACTAAGGTCTTCGAATTTCGGATGTTAAAAAAACCCCTATCACCAATTTTCATCAAATGATCGATATTGGTTCAAATATTAATTAGAAAAAACAAAAATGAAAATAGAATTTCAACAACCTGTAGCTCTGCAACAAAGCATTTCCGCATGCATGTTTATAGGAAGTTTTGTTCTTGTTTTAAATAGGGAAAACTGATCTGGATTTTTTTTGCAATATTGATGAAACACCCTGTATATTTTACTCCACTCTACTTGCGCTTATTTATTATGATTGGTGAAAATCTTCAAGAATTATTCAAGAAGCACAAATGTCAAAATAGTCATAATTTGATTATTGTTCCTTTGGTTTGTGCTTAACCAGTAAATTTTCCACTGAACAACTTAACCTGTAGTTAACTTCAATAGCGAGTTTCACTATCGAATGTGACATGACACGTAATTCGTATATAATGCAATGTGATGCCGCGTACTGCCAGTGTTATACCGCGGAATGCCAGCATAATGCCAAGGAATGCCAACAGAATGTCATGTAATGTTAGGAATACCGCAGTAATGCGTCGTACTGCATCACGATTTGTACATGTATTGCGAGCAGTTGTTACCCCCTGCAAATACTGGACAAGTTTTATAAAAAATCAAATTCAATTACTTACCTATGTCTGCAATGAGGCCCATGTCTGCAAAACCCTCTATCATACCATGGACAGTCTTTAATTTTGCTCTCTGGATCAATATGTAGGAACGGGCACTCTTTATTGTGACAGGCGTTGAATCTCGAATAAAAGTAGCATTCCGGCATTTTAGTCATGTCGTATTCGTGCAAAAACTCGCATTGGTCGCCCTTTTTGCACAAACCTCTGAGCCAATGTTTGCATACGATTGTCCTATCGCCCCTAACGTGCCGAAAAGGACAATTGTGTCCTTTTGGGCAACCATGAATTGAACTGTAGAATTGGCAGACTGCTGTTGTGGATTCTAAGATAAACATTTAAAAATCAAACGATTATCATTAGTATGAGTAGAACTCCCACTGGCCTACCCTAGCTATTAATTTATATTCAAAATAATCAAAAAATAGTACTTACTGTCCATTCCAGCAAACGGTAGCGGTAAAGCCCCATATTGTTCTTCTAGGGCAACTTCTATGTCAAACTTGAAGTGTTCTACGTTAGCTATCAGAAAATCCATTGCTATTTATCTTATTATGATTATTAACATCAATAATTATTATGGAAAATATTGAATAAAACAATGTTTAATTATGGTAAACTGTAAACACAAAAAGCTAGGTTATATGTAAGGTTTACAACTGTCAAATTTTGGCTTGGTCAACAACAATCATATGCTACCATCTACATTGTATTTGCGTTCAAAGTCACGCTTAATCCAATTCCATTGTGGGTGGTAGCATATGATCCGTGTTTGCCAAACCGAAATTTGTCAGTTCCACTTCTAGATGAAATTGAATGTGAACCGCAATATTCAGAATTCAGATTAGATATTAGGTGTGTCTGTTATCCTCCACTAGTGCACAAGAAACTACACTTTTCTACCTTGCGGCGTTTATTATGCTGTCAGTGCAAACAGTGTAGTGTGCAGTGTTCGTTATATCAGTGTTTGTTATTTCGGTGTAGGATAGTGTAATGCGGATTCATGTTTGTAACTAATAGCCGAGTTTACACCGACAACTTGGTCCGCGGACCAAGTACTAAGTTCGAACTATATCAGAACCAAATATTTGGTTCGAATGGAGTAAACAGTTGCGGACAAAGCTGGTCCACTCTTGGTTTGGTATTCGTCAGCAGGTGTACCGAACTAAATTTGGTTCGATCTGGATTAAAATCATGAGGTTATGTTGATTGTTATAATTGTGAATTGTGTTGGTTCTGAGCGTTGAGCGTACTTACTCATGATTTTTTTGGTTACGTATTGTGTTGATAAATAAATTCGAGATTTGACGAATTGCGCGCGTACTCATTTAGTTCACGCGTTGCAAGACGGTCTGAACGGGCGAGAAGCAAGCATTGGTCCTACCGTGTACTATCCCCACCCACTTGGTCCTATCGGACCGAACTAAACCAGTTATCGGTGTGAACTAGGCTAATGGCTACCAGTGTAGAGGAATAAAGGAAATTCACCAAACGCGTTAAGTAGAGATATTCTAATTTAAAAAAACAGACAAACATCACACAAACAAAGCCACACTGAGTCACTAGCCTAGTTTATACCGACAACTTGGTCCGCGGACCAAGTACCAAATTCGGACTATATCCGAACCAAATATTTGGTTCGAATGGTGTAAACAGTTACGGACTAGGCTGGTCCGCTCTTGGTTCGGTACTCGCCAGCAAGTGTACCGAACTAAATTTGGTTCGATATGGATCAAAATTATGAGGTTATGTTGATCGTTATTATTGTGAATTGTGTTGGTTCTGAGTTTCTAAGGCAATCTGAGCGTACTTACTCATGTTTTTTTTGGTTACGAAATGTGTTGATGAATAATTTCGACTTGTTTTTGACATTTGACGAATTGCGGGCGTACAGATTTAGTTCACGCGTTGCAAGACGGTGTAAACGGGCGAAAAGCAATCATTGGTCCTACCGTACTACCCCACCCACTTGGTCCTATCGGACCGAACTAAACGAGTTATCGGTAGCCTAGTTTACATCGATAACTCGTTTAGTTCGGTCCGATAGGACCAAGCTGGTGGGGATAGTACGGTAGGACCAATGCTTGCGTCCTGCCCGTTTACACCGTCTTGCAACGCGTGAACTAAATGTGTACGCCCGCAATTCGTCAAATGTCAAAAACAAATCGAAATTATTCATCAACACAATTCATAAGCAAAAAAACATGAGTAAGTACGCTCAGATTGCCTTAGAAACTCAGAACCAACACAATTCACAATAATAACAATCAACATAACCTCATAATTTTGATCCAGATCGTACCCAATTTGGTTCGGTACACTTGCTGGCGAGTACCGAACCAAGAGCGGACCAGCTTAGTCCGCGACTGTTTACACCATATGAACCAAATATTTGGTTCGGATATAATCCGAATTTGGTACTTGGTCCGCGGACCAAGTTGTCGGTATAAACTAGGCTGGTGTAAACTAGGCTAATGAGTCTTGCAGTTTGCAGTGTAGAAAAGTGTGCCCCAGTGCAGTGTAGAAAAGTGTGCCCCAGTGCAGTATATCAAGTGAAGGATAGCTACCCGAGACCAAGAGAAGGTGTGACACTGACAAGTGTAGCGTAGTTTAGAATAGGGTGGGGAACTTATTCCGTATATTTTGTAAACAAACAATGTCTTCTTAACCAACCTATAATAAAGATAAACAAAAAGGAAAATTTGTAGTACAGAATCAGTGTGGATATCTTTTCAAATAAATCAAAATGTATGATGAAAATAGTGAATTGTATAGGTACAGTTATTTGATATAGACTCCGATCAAAAATATTATGAATTATTTTTATCCACTCAAGTTGCAAATCTAGGGAAATGATTTCTCCAAACTGATGGGCCATATTACTGATACTATTTGTCATTTTGTAAATCATTTTGTGAACAGTCCACAGAGATAAGTTGAAGCGGTCATCCGGTCATCTGAATCCAAGGCTAAATCTCTATAAGAACAGAGTAGGCTTCATGGCCTACAAACCCCATAAATACGGAAAACTGCTTTCTATAGTATATATCCTATTGTAATGGTCCAGACAGGAATGGGTACTCTTCGGTGGTACAATAGTTTTCGACCAATTCGTTGAATAAATCTCTGCCAATGCGAAATGCTGAAATCCCTTTAAGTTAAGTGGGATTTAAAAACCATAGAGAAATAAAAAAAAAAGAGAGCTACTGATTATATGGTACACTTTGGAGACAGTGTTACGCTGGCGCCACCCTTGGCTACAGGAGAAACTAACAGTCTTGGCGAGCTTTTTGAAACCAACATTTTGTATTGTTTTTTGTTTCACATCAAAGTACCTATCATGTGATATGCGACTTGTTTGCCTGGAGGATGCTAAATATTTCAAAACCTAAACAAATATGATAATATGAATGATTTCACATCTGAGTGGCATCGCATGGTGCCACTGGAATGTGAAATCATTCTTACTATCTTTGTTGAAGAAGGTCAAGTAAGTAGCATGCTTCCTGGCTGCAAGTCGCACCTCGCATGCTACTCCGATGTGAAACAAAAAACAATCCGTGTTCATCTAACAAGATTTTGCACTTTTCTGATGGATTTTGTGTAAAAATAAATTTTAGTTCAAATTCAACAATAGTTACCTACCTGAGAAAAGTGCAACATTCTTTTTAAAATAAAGAACCAATGTTTTTTTTTCTTTATTGTAAACATATTTTCTATAAAAAAAAGTATTTGAATAAAACAAGTCTAGTGTCGAAAAAATGTATTGAGAAGAAATTAATAAACAAATAAAAATCCCTTCACTTGAAAAATAGGAACAGTTCTTACCCTATAAATGGTTATTACAAAGAAAACAATTCCTACCTCGTAAATAAGTATCACAAAAAAAAGTTTTGTTGATGAGAAAAACATATCAAAAATTATTAACAAAACATCTCATTTGAACCCTACTAATACTATAGGTAAATACATCTCCATAATTTGGCACAAAAAGAGTTAATTGCTATAGGTACATCTACGTAAACGTGGTACATCCACAGAATCTACTAATATTCCACATCCATTCCATATCACAGAATAGGAACCTGAAAATATCAAAAAGGGAAATTGGACAAAATTTCAATCTTGTTTTCTAATTTTTGTTGATAATCTTTAGTTTAGATAATAAAGTACATAATATTAACAAACAACAAGTGATTATCATTTCTCAGCTTGAAAATTACACAACTGTGATTATAGTCGCAGTGTCAAGAATCAATATACATCATTATTTAACAAGCTATTTAGGTATCCAAAATATTTTTGACAAAAGTAAGATAAATTAAAGTCTGCTGTGTATTTATTTGAAATGTAATTGAAATTGAGTCCTGATCGAGCAGCCCAATTATTGAGAAACAAATCATTGCTGCTTTACCAAGAACAAATGAAAAAAACTAAATAGGGACCAATAAAGCTTATGTACGGCTATTTCCATTCGCCATTCTCAATTCATTTCAATCATTAATTAAATGAATAAGTTTTTCTGTTACCTTGTTGGTTTTTCAGATATTTGCATGTAGGTATATCTAGAGGCTCCATGAGATTCAAATAACCCATCATAGCTGTCTCTTCCGTCCATAGCACTAGCGCAAATATACAAATAAGCATTTATACTTGATGCAAGTTAGTCAACTTACCAGTTTTGATTAACTTTTGGCACTTAACTAAGTAATAGTGAGTATCTAGTAGTATCTAGTATTACCACGGACTTGGTAAATATAGGGTTAAGTGTTGTGTGTTGCTATATTATGACTGATTATTGATTATTGATTGTTGACGGAACCATGGTAACGACATTAGAATTTTTGATATGTTGCTTTCTCTTTCTACCAAACAGGTTCTGGCATAGGAAAAGAGATAGATATATGAAAGTATGATATTTCTTGATGGTCATTTTAGTTCTAATTTTCGTCCCGATGCGCTATGCGCTACAGGAACACGGTTTCGGTCCTCACGATTAAATCCGTTGGTCTCATTTTTTTATATTGTCTCTGTTAAAAACTCGCCGTTCGCCGTTACCGCTAACACTAGCGGTTTACACCGACAACTTGGTCCGTGGACCAAGAACTTAATTCGGACTATATCAGAACCAAATATTTGGTTCGAATGGTGTAAACAGTAGCGGACTAAGCTGGTCCGCTCTTGATTCGGTATTCGCCAGCAGGTGTACCAGACTAAATTTGGTTCGATCTCGATAAAAATTATGGGGTTATGTTGATTGTGAATTGTGTGTTACGAATTGTGTTGATAAATAGTTTCGACATTTGACGAATTGCGCGCGTACTCATTCAGTTCACGCGTTGCAAGACGGTGTAAACAGGCGAGAAGCAAGCATTGGTCCTACCGTACTATCCCCACCTACTTGGTCCTATCGGACCGAACTAAACGAGTTATCGGTGTAAACTAGGCTACTGACGTTTGACGTACCCTGCAGTCATAAGTTACATCGTCAGACTACACTACACTGCCCTACCCCGAAATAGCAAACACACCTTTTATTTGCATGAAGTAGGTGTAGCAACACTACATAACAACATGCAGCCAGGCAGATCAAATGTCAAAAATGTCAATTGAAGTTAGGTGAGGGGGTAAGCGGTTAAGTAGATTGTCAAATTGACATTTCGACTTTCGACTGTTAAACAAACGATCAAATAGTGATTTATTCAAATTTCTTTTCTGCAAATGATTTCTGAACATCCAGAAATAAACTGCACACCAAATCAGCAATAAAATGTCGTTGGAACAAACAGCCTGCGAAGGTAAGCATACAATTTCACGAAAAAGTTTCCATAACCTATACTAGATATTATTGCAGATTTGAAAGCTTTCGAAAGAAGACTGACTGAGGTGATTGCTTGTTTACAACCCTCAACGACAAGATGGAGAAGTTAGTATTTTTCGTCTATAAATAGACAAAACTTTAGATGGACGGTTTTTTTTATCGTAACCTTTCTTGTTTCCAGTTGTTCTAACAGTGGTATCAATTTGTGTCGCAACAGGGGGTGGTCAGTGGATTTTTGACCCAGATACTAGAGTAGTATCTCTATCGCAGTCTTTAACAAATCATCCATTTTTCATTTTTTTCACGCTATTATTGGGTGAGTATTTTTTTATAATCATTATAAAATAGCAGTAATAGCACCCAGGGATCAATTTTTGGAGCCTTCGTATAAAAACGTATACGCAATTATGCGATCAGCATTTGAAATAACATGGTGATCGCATTTTTGCGTATGCGTTTCAAATTTGCGAAGGGTCAAGAATTGACCCCTTACGTTTCAAATTTGCGAACGGTCAAGAACCAAACCCCAGACACGGAGAACGGAGACTGATAGTTATCCTTAGATTTATCATTCTTCGACTAATCATTGATAATTGGAAGATGGGGTCGAGATGACTTTACGGACAGTGGATAATATACGTCTAAATAAGTACATTGAAAAAAAAATGCGTTAAACACACAATTTGAGCCAAAAAATAAAATTTATTCCCATGAAAATCAAGATTTTTACCGACTCGTTGGTTTCAGCCAAGGTTAAGAAATATAATTGCGACGTTGCCGGATATTTATCTTCCATATAGAGCGTGATGTCGCAAACGCTATTTTTTTGCCAAACGCAAACTGACCCAACCTAAAGAGATAATATCGCTAAGGCGACAATAAGTCGCAGATAATTGAATATCATCATCTCTGGTCTGAATCGATAATCCGAAGAGCCACTGGCAACGCTGTATCACCTTGACGGGGTATGTCTAACAAATGTGTTATAACAAATATTGGGGCTTTATTTCGATTGATCCTCACGTATAGAAAGTGAAATATTGTTAATAAGTTGAGTTCTTAGTGAATCTATTTAGAAAAATTGAAGAAAATACTGTCCCTAAAGTCATCTGTAGCCCGAAGATTGAATGAACCAATGAACTACAACGTCTTTTTATAAAACCAATTTTTTTGTATCATTTAGGAATATGATCGTATTAAACAATAGCTATTTACCTAACAAGTGCGGAAAATTAGTTTTTCCGCACGAGTCTGCCGTTCACCGACCGCCGCGTAGCGGAGTTCGGTGAAGCAGCCGAGGGCGGAAAAAAATTTTCCGCAAGTGTTAGGTACAATAGTTTTTCTACAGACGTGCGGAAATAAGGATATAATTCGTAATTTAAAAGTTTCTGATGCAACTAATGACAAATAAATAATAATGAATGTCGAAATGTGTAACTAAGCGACCATAGTTACCTGGAAACCTGGTTGCTGTTTGCTTATGATATTGTTAATTTTGACATATCCTTGCGGAAAAATTTTTCCGCACTGTTGCGGGAAATCTGATTTTCCACACGGATATCGGTGCGGAAAATTGAATTTTTCGCACGGCTGTAGGAAAAAAATGTTTCTTCAATAAATAAAAATAGAACACCATAGAAACGTCAATACTTTTTAAGATTAACGATAGAATAGTATTTTACGTTACTAGGCCGGAAATGATTTTATTAAAGAGGTTCAAAAGAGAAAGTGCTGTCATGTCAGACCACACATTGAGATGGCGGTGGTGGCAGTCCGTCTCACATTTTTACCATGAGATGGCGCCAGTCGAACCACGTCAGAACCTGATTAATATAGGGTACCTACTTATGTCATAGTATAAATAAACCAGTAGCGCCAATCTCCCAGCTATTTTCCCCTAGCCGACAAATTAGTAGGTTGTTTGCGGGGTACCGAGCGACTCTGTTATTCGAGTTGCTAGGGTAACGCTTAGCAGAGTTGTGGTAGACAAGCGTCTCGCTGCAGCGGCGGTCTAGATATCGATTCAAGGCATCACGTTCGTTTACGTCGCGGCGTTTATAACGCAGGAAGTTGTAATTCCGCGCTGATTTGAAAACGTCATTTTTCTTTGGTTTTTAGATTGAAGTTGAGCAAATTATTATTTATTTGAAGAAAAAGGTGATAGTTATAACTGGTAATCTCGATTGTTGCAGATTTTGTAGCTGAAGAAAAATTTTAGTCTATTCTTTGTTGTTCGGGAAGTACCTACATAATTTGTGTCCCTCTTTCCAATGGTGTTACCCATTGGTAAAAATCATACAAAAAAAAGTATTTTTAAACCTGACAACTGGAATTGAAGTTTAAATGCACCTTCCTACATTTTTCATAACTGATGTAAGATCAAAGTTTTATGAAATTGTAGGCTGTCGATATAATGTTGTCCATTATTTAAGATACCTACCTGTGAAATTTTCAATACAAACAATATACATAGGTATAGTATGTTGTTCGGTGATATTACTTAGGTACCCGCAGTTTCTGAACAACGAGATATCTATTCGATAAGTCTAATGATTCGATAAACAACCAAAATCAATGATATTAGGTCGTTATCGGATCCATAAGTTGACATTGCTGTCAATTGATGTTGAGAAACATTAGGAACCTAAATAAAAATGAGTATATGTGATTTGAAAAAAAAAATATAACAGAGAAGTGAAAATATTGACAATTAAATACACTCTTATAAGGTAACATCATTTTTCTATTTCAGGGTTCCAATTTAACTAACAACTAAACAATAACTGCTTTTGAAGTAGGTATCCATACAAATCATGTTACAAAAATGTACAGTGATTTCAATTTAATTTGTCACACTTTCAAAGGGCTGTAAAATATATATTTTTTGAGCTAAAAGATCAAACAAAAAAGGAATTGTAGGGTTTTTCGTAAAGTTTTGTGCTATTGAGTCCAATGTTCTCTAAACTGTCAATCAAAGAAAAAAAAATTATTTACTTACTTTTTCTAAAATGGCACACCCGATATATCATTACATATTAAAAAAGGCGTTTCTATTTTGATCACGAAAATATAGCACACACATAATACAGGGTGGATCAAAAGTTCCTAGGTGATTTTAAAAATTTCTTATTTTTTTTCGTGTTAACTAATTACGTTTTTTTTCAAGATTCTGAAAGTACATTTATGGGAGTTTTAAAATGCTTAATGCTCCAATTTAAACGAATTGACAAAGATCTTGCTATTTTGTTTTGAGAATATTCATTCGATTATTCAAACTCGCATGCAGAGACCATCGCCGATATTTCCATGAGAGGAACGGCCCATCGGAGATGACTATACGCAACATAATTGCCCGTTAAAACGTGTTTAGGAATAAATCTATCCCAAACTTACCCTACGGAGTTTGAAGGACAAAGAACTAGAGATTCGGGCGATACCTAAGCCTCAGTAACCCAACACTGAGATTATTTTTAGACGGTGACTGAGTAATGCAGCATTCTAGAGAAAAAGCAGCTTTGTATGAAAATGAAAATGAAAGACATCTGCATGATGTTATTTTTGACACGTAGTGTAAAAAAAACTCCATCAACTGACCTACATTTCCCTAAAAATAAACCAAACAAAAAATGTTAATTAAAAAAGATATTTTAATTTTGAATCACCTATAGGAACTTTTGGCTCACCCTGTGTGAATGAAAATAAGAAAAATTCTCAATAAAATGAGTTGGAAAATGCTAGTCATTTAAAAGACACAGGGTGTTGAGAGTGAGTCATTTTTGTCCAAAAAATTCTCTGACTAATTTTTAAACAGATAAAGATAACAGATTCAAAATTGGTATACTAGCGTTTTGGAAGGTCAGAAATCCGAATTCGATATTGGTTGGAATCTAATTCCTAGAGGTCGTTTTTTAGACTTCATACTTGCTTGAAATGAGTCAGTCTTTTTACGCAGAAAATGTACTCTTGATGAATATTGATGTCTCAATTCGTTTGCGAGATATTCGACTTTGAACGTGAAAATACCGGGAAAATATAATAATACGGTTATCAAAACGAGAACTCAATTTACTCGAACTATCTACAAACATTATTAGATTCACTTTAATAGATGTTGAAAATGTCCGGCATTTACTTCAGTACATTATCCGTTTAAAAATAATCGAAATTTTTCAAAATAAAACACCCTGTATCTTTTTAACGAATAGCAGTTGCCACCACATTTATCATATAAATGTTCTAATTCTCATTAATAATATCACCTGCTGCTCTATGTCGGATAAGTTATGGAACACTCTGTATAGAATAGCCTTGAAATGATAGAATTCCCTTACAAGAGAAGACAACTGTGAGTTCTGCCAAATCAGCAATATACCTACAGGGTTATTCATTATACTTTGATACCCACCTACAGTAATAAATAAAAAAAATAATATTAATTTTACAGTTTATTGAATGATATTGATAATAAATTGCGTGTTATGTAATTTTATTATTTCACTAGTGGATAGAATATTACTTTAGAGGCGCTTCATAAAAGTGGATAAAATTTCTATTGTTGAATCACAAGAGAAATCAAAAATAACACAAGTAAGTATCAAAACAAGACAGTGTGTCCCTGATAGTGATCCGTGTACACAATACGACGTACGACGGCGACGTCACGAAGTCATGTCGCACCGATCGAATATCGATAGTCGATAACGATACTTCGATACATATAAAAGGCGTATATTCGCTGCCTTGAAGCGATATCCGAGCTGCTGCAGCGAGACGCTTGTGTTTTTTTTTTAATTTCTCGGATGCAAATCGGTAACTTGATAACAATCATCATAATGAATATTGTTTGTGACTTTGTGTAACGAAGTTACAGAATTTTGGAACTCATTTTGCCGTATTTCGCAATTTTTTTTATTTATTTCCGTAGTTTCAAATTTTTCTAATTCATTTTCCCGTCTTTAGTCGAGAAATTCACTGCCTCCCGTAACTCGCTTAGTTAGTCCGACAGTCTTTCTTGGTTTTCCACCAATCAATCAAACAACTATCTAATTTCGCTAGCCGATGACAACAAGGAATCTGCGCGAAAAAGCTAGATCGGGGCGCCTAAAAATTGGCTGGTGGCCGCGGAACTTCAAATCTCGTTTTTCTGCTCTAAATTCCGTTAACTTTTTCGAACCTCTGGGTAGGACTTTTTCAACCGTTATTCTGACTACTTATTTTTGCTGTAATGTAAGGTGCCGGGTGAGAAAACATGACTTTCCAAGTCATAGTTTGCTGATGAGTTTTCTTGGTGCCGATCTTGTTAACTTCGGGCTCATTATCCGATGAGATCAGGGGCCGTATTCCCGTTCTCCAAAAACGTAATGCATTTCGAGTCACTTAGCGAATGACGTCATTTGCACATGTCACTTACAAAATGGTATTTCCGTACGTTTAACGCTCACCGTTGGTCAGATGTGGTGACAGTGACAGTTTTGAAAACACCAGCAATTGGTTGCTGTTTTTGATATTGGCTTGACGTTTTGAGTCGTGTTTACATGTTTTAAAGTGTGATTTTGAGTATTTATGTTCATATCAGAATAAATTAGTGATGGCATACCAGTTAATCGGCGGTAATTTAATTGGAAATATTGATAATGTGAAGAGGCAACGATTTGAGGCTGATGATTCATTTGAAATGATAATTTTTCCCTGTCTATCGTTGCTCCAGGAATCGAATTTAACTTATTGGCAAGCTCTTGCCGCTCGCCATAGTTTCCGTGAATCCACATTGGTTTATTTCTTCGTATGCTTTTGCGTTACGAGCTCCGGGTGTTCGCCCACAAACTCTATCAAAACATTTTTTTTGTACACCGGATAGCTGTTTTCTGGACATGTTAAGTTAATTTGTCCGTTAAAATTAATATAATCGGAAAAATAACAAATATCACGCAAACGCTCATGTTAAGACACTCAAAACTCATTATAAGGTGAGTTCGAGTATTCGCACCGAGCGCTAAATTGTCTATTTAAGCGCGTACAATTTTTGGCGCTCCGAGTGTTCAGAGCGAATACTCGAACTCACCTATAGTTTGACTTAGTTCCGGCCTGGTTCACATTCGATTTCATTTCGAAGTGGAACTGTCAAATTTCCGCTTGGCAAACGAGAATCATAATTTACCACTCACCATTCACATTGAATTTTGCGCGAGCGTGACTGAACAAAAATAGAATGTAGATAGTAGCATATTATCCCCGTTTGCCAAGCGGAAATTTGACAGTTCCAATTTGAAAACAAATTGAATATAAACCTTACATTACACCGAAATGTCACTGTCACTAGTGTCAGTCAACTACGTCCTTCGTCTCAAATGCCCAAAAAATGCATCCTTGCCAGCGTTTGCTGAGCGCACTCAGTAAAAACGATACACACAGCAACGCGAATACGTACATCAAACGCTCGCTGCTTCTACTTTGCTTACCGGGCGGCTGTGGGTTTTGTAAACGTGTCGGTTTCAGGCAGAGAACGGAAATACGGGTTCCGATCTGTTTCCAGGAAAATTATTTTCTGTTTAGAGTTGGTCAGATATCTATGGGTCTTTTTAGGTCAGGACCGGTCTCGCGGAATCCTCACTGATTCTTTTCTGTTTCTTGGATTTTTGTTTTATTTAATTTTTCAGGGCAACGAAGCTTTACCGGGTGGAAAATTTGAGACAAAAATTCAAATCCGCGTTTGGTGTTGGAATTGGTTTTATTTTACTAAAATTCTTGAGATAGTTCCGGGAAACTAGTACGGAGAGGCTTCTGGAGTAACAGCACGTGCGTGTAACGTATTTCCTTTGAATTATATATTTTTTTTCTTCGCCGGAAAATCAGACAGTCGAGGTTTGAGCGTATTTTCTGTCAGATTTCTCGTGCCCCCTAGTCTTATCTCGTCAGGATACAATCTGACCCCGTTTTGTCGATTTTTTCGTGTCATTTCCTCTCCACGCCGTCGGAAAATTCTCCTTTTCATAACCTTTCAGTAGTCCTTTTCAGAGCAGAAATTCGCGTAATTTTGGCGACAACGAAAGCTTGGACTCCACTGTTTCAAAACTACCCAATAGGCATTGTGAGAGTGCCCACCACTTGAAATACAGGGAGTGGCGCGCGAGTTTTATGAAAATCAACGATTTTCCTTATCCGCTTCGAAAATCGATGTCGGAAAATCTCGGATCTCTATTTTGGAAGTTGAGCTATTGTTCAAACACTGAATAAATAAAATACATCTCTGGTGTAATATGGTAACTATGCTAATTCGGCGATCGGAAACTTCCGCAACAATTCGGACCATCAGAAAGTGACCGAAAAAGATCAAAGTGTTTTCCGCGAATGCGTCTACTAATTTACTTATACTATGCTTATGTTACCAGCATTTTATGTCAAGTTATTAATCATGACCATGAGATGACGCCAGCCAAACCATGCTACAACTTCCAATGTCAGTTAAAATTATGATATTCTTCTAATCCAATTTTACCGGCTCTGATGATGTAATGTGCCATTTACCGGTTTTAAGTCCGGTAAATGATACATTACAGTATGAAGTGAAGTTCACTTTCACGCACGCGAGTAGGTAAATATTTCATAGAACATTTCAATCTTATTTTTGTTTCAACTAACCGTCCTTCAAATACCTTCCATCTTTCTGGGACACCATGTGTATTACTTATGGTAGAAAAACAAGATAGTCCGGGATGTACTGTCACTTTTGACCGTGTCATTTCAATACTCTTGGTTCTCCCGCCAAATTGTAGGTTCTGTTATGGAAACAATAAACAATAAAAGAAATTGTCAGCTGGCGCGGTTAGGGTGCTTAATGGTGTATAAGGTCATAAAAGTTGTCATTTTTTTTAGGGTCATTTCATTTCAATACAGCTGAAATTCCGTCGATAGTTTCGTTATGAGGTGTAATTAAAAAAAAATGTCCGATGCGAAGGATAGAGGGCAAAACTTGTCAGCAGGCTTACTCTCATATACCTCAATATTCTCATTTAGTGATTTCAGAATATTGAGGTTCAATGATAAAAACCAAAATGAAAAGAAATCATTATTTATATTGGACCAAAAATTTCATTTCGACTAAAAGTCACTCTTCATAAAAAGTTCTGCCTGGTTTGAAAAGTCCATTGCCATACTTTTATTTTGAAAATATTTTACAGGGGTTTCGAAAAACAAGAAAACGTGAAATACTATTAGGAGTAAACTACTTTTTTTTTGTTTTGGAGCAAAATGGCAAATAAAAAAAGAATTTGAATCCTCTCCAAAGATCTAAATATCAACCCAGTATTCCAAATTTTATTTTTCTGTGAAGTTTTACAATAATTTTGGTTTCTTTAGGAATCTTTTGTAGATCATTCCACGTATCTTTAACCTATGTATGACAAAAAATGTAGAATATGTAAAGGATGCGTGAAATGTTTTGAAAAAAAATTAAAAACAAAATTTTAAAACTTTACAAAAAAAAATAAAATTTGGAATACTGAGCTGAAATTCTAGAATAAGCCTTTGGATAGGATTCAAATTCAAAACGAAAAATAAATGTAGTTTAATCCTAATAGCTATATATTGTATTTCAAGTTTTCTTGTTTTTCGACCTTCCTGTATAATATTTTCAAATTAAAAGTATGGCAATAGACTTTTCAAACAAAGCAGAACTCTTCATGCAGATGTGAAAAAAATGAAGTATTTGGTCCATTATACCTATAGGGTACTCTATCCGTGGATTTGCTGTAGATAATAATGAATTCTTTTCATTTTGGTTTTTATCATTGAACCTCAATATTCTCATTTAGTGATTTCAATAATAACTTCAAATGAATACGCGTGATTTTAGAGCATTTGAGCACAGAGGTTTAAGTATAAGAAGTACACTTCAAAGACCTAGCTGACAGGTTCAGCCACATTGTAATATCGGCTGACACTTTTGGAATGGTTTTTCAAATCAATAGTAGTTGATGACCCGAAAAAAAAATTACAACTTTGATGGCCTTGTACACCGTTAAACCCGCTTATCGCGCTAGCTGACAATTCTTTATATTGTTTCTATAACAAAAGCTACAATTTGGGGGCAAAACCAAGAGTATTGAAATGACACGGTCAAAAGTGACGGTACCTCCCGGACAAAGAGATGTCCACAGAAAACACAGGCGCCGAACATATTTTTTCGGTTGATGACGGAACCACTATCACCTATTAATTATTATCATTATTATTATTGTTCTTACCATACTCACTATCAATATGCTTAGATAATAGACATATCTTGGTTATCGCATTGACTATAAAAAAAATAGACCGAGCATAAGCAGCCGGTTCATTCATAAATTCCTATGTTTTGCGATCCAAAACACATTTAAAAGAGCTCACGGGTGGGACAAGGACCTTATGCCATCTCTTTTTACATACATGGTCAAAGCAACAGCGCGAGGATAGAATGGGCGGAGCGAGGCGAATCGATAAATGATTGCCATGGGCGGAGTTCGGGCAGTTTGGAATGTTTCAAATTATTTGATTTTTTTTTATTCATTGTTTTCATCTTTAATAAGAGTTACAGGGTTGATTTTGATTGAAAAAAATGCATGACAACCCACACAACTTTTTGGTTATAAGTGAATATGAAGTAATTGGTTATTGCGATATTTGTTAGAGAAAGCATATGACAACTAAGTATGTGAGTAAGTGGGTAACTACATACCTATAATATTCTATACATTGACAAAAAACATAAAATATCTTTGAGAAAGACATGGTTTGTTCAATATCAAATTGGAGTAATTTGGGCACCAATAATTGTAGATTATAATACCATACTGCAATTTATAAAAAAAAAAATAATTATAGGATAGGAGTTGTCATGGAGGATTAAAATGATAAATCTGAAAATACAAATGTATACATACTTGTGAGGTATCATAGAAGGGAATCATGGTTATGAGGGATGAAAAAAAAAAGATAATAACACTGGCAGGAAAAGACTTGACAGTTTACAAACAATAAAAAAGTTTCGTGGAGTTGAATTCCAAATAAAGGGTGACAGGCTCCCCCCAAAAATAGATATAATAAAAAAATATAATTTATAGTAGCAACTTGAAACTTCGGGGATAATCTTGACAAAAATACCTATTCAAAATTCTGAGGGTACCTGTCAACCCATGAACGGAAGTGAAAATAACAAAAGAAAAGTGTAAAAAATATATATATTGACTTGTCTAAGCGATTTTTGATTGATAACCGAACACCTGAGAAATCCTGGGTAGAAAGTTTTTCGTGCCCCATCTTGTATTTGATGGCTTCATTCTAACTTTTCAAAATTCAATAGTTTCAAAAATTTTAGAAAAACGAGAAATTGACTCAGTATTTTTTCAAAAACTATTGAAATATAGAGATGTCTAAATAACTTCAAGTACATAATATTTCAAATGGAGTCATGACTTGTATGCAGAACATTTATAGTCAATGATGCAGAATAATATTTTTTTGATAGATTCTCGACTTTTTACTGAGTCAGTTTTATGAGAATTTCACTTATTATACAATGCGACCGTAAAGGTTGGAACAAATTCATTAAAAAATCAGGGTTTTATTTTGGTAAAAACGCTCGGACTAGTTGATTCTTATTTTTGACAGCGGTTTTTGTGATGATTATTTTATGTGTATCTATAGGGTGGACCAAAAATAGGTTACGACCATCAACTTCTTTTTTTCAAATAGAAACCCCTATTTATTATTTTATTTTCGGATTCTACATCAAATTTTTAGTGATATGATTTTTACTGAGGTAGGGCTAAAATTGGTTTTTATTAGGTACTAGAAATAAATCTGCCAAATTACTAAAAAAATCGGTTCAATGATATTTGTTACATTTGTGAAGAACCGATTTAAAAAAAGTTCAACATCCTTTATCTTGAAAACAATGCACTTCCGGACTCATAATATGTTTATACCTATAAACTTTTTTTTCATGAAATTATATTTCACGAATACGCCTTGAATTTATTGTACGCAATAAGGAGACACCCTGTAAAATGTAAACTTACTAATGTTATGAAAGCATGTCTTATTTGGAAAGTGTTTTCTCAAAAACTATTGGTTCCCTCACACTTTTTTCGAAAATTACTAATAAAAAAGGAAAGGTACCTACTTTAATCCAGTGAGATTTGGAAATTTTTAAAATTTGTAGTAACATAGTGTTATGGAACGAGGAATGTCCTTTATGTATATGAGCAAAGTTGTTATTTCTCTAATTTTTGTGTTAATTTTCATTTAAAATATATTTTTCTCTGTATGAAATGCAAACATTTCCAAAAATACATGATAGGCCACTGAAGTAAGAAGGTAGGTGGTCCTAGAATCTATTTTAAAATCAAGATGGTAGTATATTCACTGATGAAACGAAAAGTCCTGGTTTTCATGGTCCAATTTACCACAAACTTGACATTTTCGCACCATATCAATGTACAAATAATATCGTCAAATCACAAATAGTGTAAAAATCACACAAAAACTAGGCAAATCGAGCACTTAACACAGACGATGTGAAAGCAACATCGCATTAACCCGTCATAATCACTACCAACATGAATGAATATTTTTACGCTTGAACGTAAAATCGATACTTGGAATAAGCGAGTCGTAGATCCCAGGTACAAGAAACCTGATCTTGTTGCCACATTATCGAGGCATTTTTGAAGATGATGATAAGTTTTGTTAAATGAATCGTGCCTGAATGAAAAATACATATTCGGATGCCAATAATATCGTTCCTGTTGTATCTTTAACTGATGTGATTAGATGAGAGTTGATTTTATCTTGATTCTATCATGTTTTAACTGTTGATAGATATAGAGAGTAAAATGGAGTACCTTGTTAAAATCGGACACTTGGCAATGATGCTGGTGCAAAATATCTATGGGCAGAGCTTTGTTGAATAAACTGTGGTAGGGGTATAGAAAGAAATAGGTATATTTGTTTTCTTGAAGCTCATGTATGATCGCTCTCAGAAAAGACAAGCTAGGTCAATTTTTTTTATAGTCAATGGTTATACGTCTATGGCTTAGATCGTTTCTAGGCTGTATTCAAGTATTATTGGTTTCATATTTTTGATATAACGTTGTTCTGTTTCAGTGATAATTTTACTCCTTGGTGTGCACAAGCGAGTGATCGCGGGCTCAATAATCACAACGCGCACACGCGAAGTGCTCAGAGACTTCAATATGTCCTGTGACGACACTGGCAAGCTGATACTACGACCCAGGCCGAACATCACTTGACATATTATTTAAGTTAATTTATTTGTATTTATTTTGTCATTAGATCTGAAGTAATATTAAAATTTCTTTTCCAATCTGGCCTTTAATTTACTCATATCAGCTAGTGAGAGATCCCATTTCTAACTGCGCTTGTAGCCTAGTGAGAAAAAGAGTCTATGACCGACTAGGTACCTCATTCCCACAATGTATTGGTGTGATTTTACTTTTTCGGCGCTACAGACGTTTCCATAGTCTACTCTGTGACGCTCACCGAGATTTTCCGACTTCGACTTTCGACGGAGATGTGGAGAAAATCATTGATTTTCATAAATGTCAAAATAAGACATTATAACCGGTGAAAAACTCCTACTTCGTGGTTTGAAAAACTAAAATGAATTTAAAGCAGAAAAACGGGATCTAATGGCCGATTGCACGAACCTTTCCTCTCGTTAGTGCATGGCCTCTGAGCAGATTATCTTTCCCGTCAAAACGAGATGACAGTTTGAGAAGAAAGATATGGCAGGAAAACGTGTTGTTTTTATCATTATCCCTTCAATATTTTGAAAGGAAAGAATGTCGGTATTGAACGCTGGTCTGTGGGGTCCAAATGAAATTTGATTCTGAAACTCCGTATCTCGCATACTGTATCTCAGATTAAGTATCCTCGTTGTGTCACTGGCCTTGAGAACTCGAGTTACACCTCGAGTGTGTCTCTCCTCCTCCCCAGGGAACTTAAGCCATTTCTAAGTAGACATTGATTACTTCACTTATTTTCATGTTAAGATAGGTATACAGGGTGATACTTATTAATATCTTGGGCCGTAATTACAAATGCGCATTCCTGAACCAAATTCGAGTAGAAAAGGTCTTATATAGACGCATGTGTCTTAAATACTCTGGTTTTTAAGATATAGGGTATAGTGCATGTTTCAGAAATAAATTAGATTTATTAATGATATTTCAAAGAATCTTTTGCTGATTTTGTTGAATTCTAGCAGTTTTTCATTGTAACAAGACGCTAGATTAGCGCTGGTGATTATGAGTTCCAGAGTGGCGTCCCGAGGGGCAGATTCACTAATAATGTGCGCCACTGACTTTTCTTGAAATTTAAAACATTTTTCAGATGATGCAGCTGAAAATACAATTTTTTTGTCACCTTATATTTTTTCGCACTTTATTTCACATGTCGAATAAATGCAATAAAGTGATTTTGATTTATCCAAAGTAGCACCCTGTTTATCAGGGTGCTACTTTGTATATCAGATAAGTACGATATTATCTATAATATATTATTTTAAATAATTCAATTCTCTTGAATAATTCATTATTGTTGTGTGTCATTTTATAACTTATCTGTTATCTGTTATATCACAACGTAAAAACGGCAAAAAGTAAAAGTATCATTAGCCTAGTTTACACCGACAACTTGGTCCGCGGACCAAGTACTAAATTCGAACTATATCAGAACCAAATATTTGGTTCGAATGGTGTAAACAGTTGCGGACTAAGCTGGTCCGCTCTTGGTTCGGGATTCGCCAGCAAGTGTACCGAACTAAATTTGGTTCGATCTGGATCAAAATTATGAGGTTATGTTGATTGTGATTATTGTGAATTGTGTTGGTTCTGAATTTCTAAGGCATTCTGAGCTTACTTACTTATGTTTTTTTTGGTTACGAATGGTGTTGATAAATAATGCCGACTTGTTTTTGACATTTGACGAATTGCGCGCGTACTCATTTAGTTCAGGCGTTGCAAGACGGTGTAAACGGACGAGAAGCAATCATTGGTCCTACCGTACTAGCCTAGTTTATACCGACAACTTGGTCCGCGGACCAAGTACCAAATTCGGACTTTATCCGAACCAAATATTTGGTTCGAATGGTGTAAACAGTTGCGGGCTAAGCTGGTCCGCTTTTGGTTCGGTACTCGCCAGCAAGTGTACCGAACTAAATTTGGTTCGATCTGGATCAAAATTTTGAGGTTATATTGATTGTTATTATTGTGAATTGTGTTGGTTCTGAGTTTCTAAGGCAATCTGAGCGTAATTACTCATGTTTTTTTTGGTTACGAATTTTGTTGATGAATAATTTCGACTTGTTTTTGACATTTGACGAATTGCGGGTGTAAACATTTAGTTCACGCGTTGCAAGACGGTGTAAATGGGCAGTAAGCAAGCATTGGTCCTACCGTACTATCCCCACCAGCTTGGTCCTATCGGACCGAACTAAACGAATTATCGATGTAAACTAGGCTATTTATCTCCTCCCACTTGGTCTCATCGGACCGAACTAAACGAGTTATCGGTGTAAACTAGGCTATTTTGACTATAAAAAAAACAATATTTTACTTACGGATTAAATTTATGTACGGTGAAGAAGCATGATGTCGTACTGAACACAGAAATGATCCTTTCATTGATTAATGAAACCTTGGTGTCATTAATCAATGGATCCTTTCACCTTTCATACCATAAAGAATAATAGTTAATAGCCTAGTTTATACCGACAACTTGGTCCGCGGACCAAGTACCAAATTCGGACTATATCCGAACCAAATATTTGGTTCGAATGGTGTAAACGGTTGCGGACTAAGCTGGTCCGCTCTTGGTTCGGTACTCGCCAGCAAGTGTACCGAACTAAATTTGGTTCGATCTGGATCAAAATTTTGAGGTTATGTTGATTGTTATTATTGTGAATTGTGTTGGTTCTGAGTTTCTAAGGCAATCTGAGCGTACTTACTTATGTTTTTTTTTGGTTACGAATTGTGTTGATAAATAATTTCGACTTGTTTTTGACATTTGACGAATTGCGCGCGTACTCATTTAGTTCACGCGTTGCCAGACTGTGTAAACGGGCGAGAAGCAAGCATTGGTCCTACCGTACTATCCCCACCCACTTGGTCCTATCGGACCGAACTAAACGAGTTATCGGTGTAAACTAGGCTATTGTTGCTACATATATGTAAGGTTTACATTCAATTTCATTTCCAAGTGGAACTGTCAAATTTTGGCTTGACGGATATGAATCATGAGTTAGACATCCAACTTTTGTTCAGTCAGGCTTTCGCCCAATTCATTGTAGATAGTACGATATGATCCCCATTTGACAATTGGAAATTTGACAGTAACACTTCGAAATGAAATTGAATGTAAACCAGGCAATACTCAATAGGTGTGTCTGTTATGCTCCACTAGTGCACACTTTTCTACACTACAACACTCAGTGTGGCTTTGTTTGTGAAATGTTTGTCTGTTTTTCAGGATAGAATATCTTTACTAGTTAAGTGAAGATATTCCATCCTAAAAAACAGACAAACATTCCACAGACAAAGCCATACTGAGTGTTGTTGTGTAGAAAGTGGAGTATAACAGACACACCTAATCTGAAAACTGCCGGAGTCTGTCTGGCTTTGTCAATGTCAATATTGACAGATTGACACTATTGACAGTACAAATTAAATTGTATACAAACCAAAACTCAAAACAACATAATTAATTAATCATTATTATTGTTGTACTTCATTGAGAGTAAAAATGGCATCGTCCTTGGAAAACTTGGAAGCACAGCTTGAAATGTTCATAGAAAACGTTCGCCAGATTCACATTATAGTCAGCGATTTTCAACCCCAAAGTCAGAACGTATTGAACCAAAAACTGTAGGTTGATAAATTTTGGGAAAAATGAACAAATTTCGATTGAATTTCTAGGCAAGCAATGGTGCACGGACTGCAAGAAGTTGATAAATTGAAGTCACAGGTGCAAGATATACATGTTCCTTTGGAGGTGTTCGAGTAAGTAAAAGAACCCTTTTCCAAATAATAAAACCTCGGGGTGAACTTTTCTTTGGATTGTGAATTGTAGCAGAATAACAATTCCCCTGAAGGGCCATACCCAGGGTCAAACAAACCAATGAACTTCTTTGATTTGTTCAATTTACCCAGTAAAACAAACAAGGTAAGCTCACTAGTCACTAGCTGGACGAAATTAGGGACGACTCGCGCATGATAACCCAAGTGGCCCAAATTTATAGAAAAGATTTGGCGAAGATAGCTGTTGTAAACAATAAACATAACCTAGCAAGTCACCGAACACCCTATCATCAAACAAATAACATCCTATGCTCGCTCGACCCTATGCATCTTTCCATAGGGCACCAATATGAGGTCACCGAAAGATGCGCGTGAGCTTATCTTGTTTGTTATAGTGTCATGTTTGATTGCCAAGTAAAGTGGAAAGCCTATGAATTCGTACAAACAGTTATTTTTTGACAACCCTCGTAATACGAATAGGTGAAATAAACCAACACACAAGTGATCTGGTAGATCGTTTCACTGTCTCTGATCACGTGTCGTTTGTGTACTCCGATGATTTTTGGTTTTAAACTATGAATAACAAAAACTATCAAGCGACTGCGGTGAGTATTGTGTAGTATCTGCGCTGGGATTTGTTTGAGGTGATATATATTTAGTAATCTGATACCTGTAAGAGAGATGCAATTAATGTATTTTTGACTACCTTCTTATATTTTGTTTTCTACTTATATCTTACATAATAGCCAATCCCTTCGCATCACTGGATATAATATAGGTCACTACTGTCACTACTACGGTTGATTCACAATCAAAAGTCACTCAAGTAAAAAAACTACACGTGATCAAACAAAAGGAGACGAATGAAACGATTGAAAAGTCACGGGAGATGAACACATGTGACTACAATCTATTCACAACCAAAAGTGACCGAAAGTTAACAAACTACACGTGATGATACATAGCGAAACGATTGAACTGATAACATGTATTGGTTTATCTCACGTGACCTTTCAATCGTTTTCCTTTGTTTGATCACGTGTAGTTTGTTTACATTGGTGATTTGAGACGTTTTCGTTTCAGTAGTGGTTCTGGTTGACGTAAAATTGACAAGTTTTTTGACAGCGGTTCTAAAATGATTTAGAATTATGACGTTTCTAGTGACGTCATCAATTTTTTCAGTTTCACCGACTGATTGGAGATTGGCTGTATTGATTTGTCTTATGTATAAATTTTGCTTTGAAATTTCAGAAATATTTGTTTTTTTGTGATTAGTCTACCGACAAGACTTAAATTATCGGTAGGAATAACTTGTGATCTCGCTTATGCAAACCACTTTCACCGATAACTTTTCAATCTTCAATACCTAACTACCAATTTAAATTTTTGTGCCTTTCTGTACCATTAGCGTGAAATGAGTATGTCTAATTATAATATTATACATATGGCTCATAATTATCTAAAACATTTAATTCACTGTAGTTTTTATAGCTGATGACAAACAAATAAGATATAAGAAGCGTTTTCATGGAGTATGGTATCATCAGACAATTCCAGTTTGGTCTATCATTAACGTCACGTTCAGCCAATCGGCGGGCTGCAAATTACTTCAATGACAGACCAAACTAGATTGTTCTCAGATCACGGTCGCTGGTTTCGGTGCTGGTAAACTTTAGTCCGGCACAAGAATTGATATTATTTGTTTTTTAGTGATGATCTCGCACCATAAAGAAAAATTAACACTAACAGGCATAAAATTTGCGGAAAATTGATGTTTTTCATTCTAAATTTTGTTATTTGTTTGGCAAAAATGGAAACTCAGTAGTAAATATTAAAATACAGACACAGAAAATTTACTCACCAAGTCAATTCAAAGCTAAAATGTTTGAAACTTTGATGTGGGTAGTTTGAGAATTGTTCTAGGAAACCGTGGCGTAAAAAAATACAATTTTTTTTTTCAAATTGCAACTCCAATTTAAGGCGATTTCGTCATGGCTTTGGTACCCAGTTTGGTTGATTAAAAATTACCAACTAATTAGTGGTTTTATTCATTTATCTATTAATAACTATATGGGAAGCAATTCTACACGCTTGATGCCAGGATGAGATAGAAGATCCCGCTGTACTGTATATTTTTCGCATAAATCTATCCTTTTCTGGGGACGGTCCCCAGGCGATAGAAAAGGATAGACTTATGCGAAAACTATACATTACAGCGGGATCTTCTATCTCATCCTGGCATCAAGCGTCGCTCGTTGTTCAAATGGGACGGTTTCCGACAGCGGGCCCAAGTGTACTGTAGAGTAAGCTCACCATTTTTTTTCACCAAAGGTTTTTTCCAGGACAAACATGTTTTTTTTCTCACTGGTTCTATACAGAGTCACCCATTTGAAAGCGGGCCACCCTATAAAAATTTTATTTATGGAGTGACTTTGATGTAGGTAATTCATTTTGAATTATAGTCGTAGAAATAGTGTATTTTGGGACCAGGCGGCGTTCAGTTTTTTTTTCAAACCTAGTCCTACTAGATGACATTCAGAAGCTGAAAAATCCACTCCATATTAGCGTTTTTTTTAGAAAAAATCTGCCTACTCCCCTGGATTCGTCATCCTTCGATATGGATCCGTACCAAATTTCATGAAAAAATATTCAACATGAACGATTCTACGGCTATAGCTATTATGGCTGAGTTCGGCTTGGCGCACACGTTTAACTCTTTTACTGCAAAACCTCAATGACACGTGACTAAAGAGCCTCTTGATCTACACCGATGGCGTGACACGAAAGGTTTTGGAGTCAAAAGAGTGCCCAAGCCGAACTCAGCATTTAGAAGATTTTTATCTCGTGACGCATGCGATAACAAATCAGTTACATCAAGTTCATCAAATAACAACTTTGAGTACATGGAATAAAATGAAATACATGAAGTAACTCCCTGAGTAACTCTAAATTCAGTATTCTTCAACTAAATGCGTAAAGGTGTGGATATAATACCTTTTC
The DNA here is from genome assembly GCA_958502075.1 of Orchestes rusci. NCBI lineage: Eukaryota > Metazoa > Arthropoda > Insecta > Coleoptera > Curculionidae > Orchestes > Orchestes rusci. The sequence continues at coordinate 17,020,678 of OY293311.1, forward strand.
CTTATCGGTAGATAGGGCGAATAGTGGATGAAGCGTCCTCCCAGAATTCACGACTTGACTTCCCTAGACTTTTTTCTAGTGGGTTTTATAAGAGAAAAAGTCTATTTAAAGAAAAAAGAACTACACGATGGAACGACAAAAAAAGCTTCTAAATATACAGGGAGTCCCAGAAGTATTGGGAGATATTTAAGGAACGGTTAGTTCGAACAAAAATAAGACTAAAATGTCCTATAAAATATTTTCGTATGACCCTTTCTGTCGTAATTATTCGTACCTCCTGAAAGAGGTTTTTCCATGATAGCTCCGAAACGGTGAAATTAATTCCAATGAAACTTGGATAGTATACGTAGTACCCACGGTGTAAGATAAATAGGTGATGTGACGAGCCGGCAGAACGTGTCTCGAAACTACCAACGCCGGCCGTAGTAGTCAGACAGGTTAGTGGGCCGAATAATTTTTAGACGGGTATCAATCAAAATGTTCCTGTGGTCATAGTATTTGATCAAAAAGGTTTGGGTTAGTTGGTTTCAATCGAGTATATGTTTTATTAGGGAATTCTTATTAAAAATTAAGAATCAAGACCTCCAGGAAGGCTTGAGACAATCATTAAAAAATGCAAATATGGGTTATTTTACAAATATTTGCAAACGCAGCCTAAACGGCTACTTTGACAACAAAAATTTCCGATTAAAATTTGTAGCTGAGGAAATTTTCTATAAAATTGTTCCGCTGGCAAATTTTTAGCTCATCTGGTTTTCGAGTTTCATCTCCACGAAAATGCAAGATTTTTTTTTCAATTTCAAGCGTTCACGCCGTTGTCGCCTGTGATTGTGTTTTACCGCCAGGCATAATATAAAAGGATTTGTTGTTTGTCATCTCTATAAGTATGTAATTGTTGTTAACCTGTTCCTGTAAGATGGTTTTACAGCTCCTGATGATCATTAATCATGGATGATGAAAACAATTTAAAAAACAAAATTATAAAATAATAAGACACTGATCATAAAGAATATGTATATCTATTTATATAAAAATGAAAAACAATATTTGATTTAAATACAGATGCCAAAGTTATGCTTATCTGTAATATGTATCAAAAAAGTAATAATCTACTACATACCTAATAGGTATGGTGTTCTATTATCTATTATCCAGCAATGCATAATAGTAATTAATTAATTAATTAATTTATTAGGATATTTCGGGATGCTCGTGGATTATTTGTTACAAACATTGAATGTGTGACATTTGCATACTCACCGTGTTTCACTCGATTTCTAGAAAACGAACTATACATTTCGGTTCAAAATGTCTTTCGCAGGCACAATCCTTTTCAGTTAATTTTCTGTCTTTTCGAGGAATTGCCTGGTTATATTTTCTTAAATCGTTCTTAGGAATTGCCAATATGGAATATTTTCCTTTGCATGTAGCGTACCCGCTTTTGCAGTTCGGCACACAGCATTTTCTTCCCATGATTTACTTAATAACTTATACAAAAATTATTGTAATTGCGACAAATTTGCCGTTGACACGTCAAGGTGCGACTAATGTACAATCACAAATAAAATAATCAATAAATCAAGCATGAAAAACTCTTTTTTTTTTAAATTTGACGCGCCTACATCGCTCGCATTAATAGCCGGAAGAAATATTTTAGGCCCACTTCAGTGCGTCCTTGTCGCACAATTTCGTCTCTGTTGCGTTAGCAAATATGAGACAAGCGGTCTGTATGTTGAGATGGCGCGTGAAACCACCTATTTATCTTACACCGTGGTAGTACCTGAGGACTGATAGATTGAAATTAAAGCAGAATTTTAATCTCTCTTTGGAAGCCAGGCGCGGACCACTCCTCCATTAAACTGCCCCTTAACTTTGGTACGCCTTCTTCTTTTTCGTGAGTTGCAATTTTTTTGGATGCGAGTCCTGGTTTGCAAAACAATGTTTCTGTCATTGCCACTTCTTGATAGGTAATTTATATGCTACATGAAGAAGACATTCAAACATTCGAAACATTGCAAAACGATTTTATCACCACAAACAAGGCGTATTGGAACTATACACGTGATGAAAACAGACGACCACTAGCCTCAAGAACATGAAATTCTTGCTTATAGGAACTATGACCGGAACTTCCATCAAACCCCCATTTTGAAAACAACCACAGTTTGTCCAGATCTTCTTCCTCAAGTAATAAATCGCAGGTTCCAGTGTTAATACTAAACGAGTCCCAGTAATATCAAGCAAAGCTTGTAATGTTACTTCTGCACAAGTTGATGTTACAGTTATGAACTCGCGATTTGGATAACAGTTCTTCTTTGCAGCTCGAACTATTTTATAGGAGGGAAATTTTTCCGGGGCTCTCATCCTTATTATATTATATTGATGGCGAAATAACTTTGCATCAACTAAGACTGCTAGGGCATCTTTACCTTTCATAATATGTTTGTTTAGTGACTTTGCGTATGCTTCCCTGTATTTATTGGCACGTTTTGGGGAGGTACTAGTGATTTCGTGCAGTTTGCTAGTTTGCAGTTTGCTACTAAAAATGAATTGTCATTGCTGTGTGACCTGGCAACATTGAACTCCATACTACGTACCTGGAAAGGACCCGCTTATTATTGAGAGTGAATCAAGTAGAGATAGCAATTGTTACGGATCCCTATCTCTTTCTAACTCATTGGCCCATACGCATGGAGTAGAGAGAGAGATAGCGATAGTTACGGATACCTGTCTCTTTCTAACCCATTGGTTATATATGGAGAGAAATGACACACTTTACGATCCGTTGAAGACAACGACCGGGTCCTTTCCAGGTACGTAGTATGGAGTTCAATGCCTGGCAACTATAGGTTGCCCTAGAAACTACATTATGTTTCATATCAATAATACCAATATAATTTATTTTTTAGTAAAATGCATTTTGCTTGTAGATCCTGAAGGTTTAGGTATAGGAACATGGGATACCATTTGAAAGGAAATTTATTGGTCTTTTCATTTTTCAAGTGATATACAGGGGGTTCAATTTGAAAAAATAGCTTTTTTATCATTTTTGTGTATAGGAAAAAGATTAATAAATTTGAAGCACCCTGTATATTTACAGATCGGTTTCTCCATTGGAACCATATAAACCTACCTTCCTCTAGTCGGCATAGCAATTTCAATTCTCCACCGTTTTCAAGTACGAAATTATTGAACTCAATCACTGATGTGTTTTACGACAAAAATATTATAAATTAATTTATATCTCGAAAACCGCTGCCGATAGGTATAGGAGTATATCAAGCAAAAGTGATTAGAATCAGTCAAGGAATCCAAAAAAATAATAATAACAGGGTGGTCCATTTAAAATCAGAAAGTTGTTACGACTTTTGGAAAGAAGCGGCAACACTGCAAAACTGAAAATATTTTTAAAATATAGATCATACTCGATTATGAGCTCAGCCAAATTTTTAGGTCGATCCTTTGTCTAGTTTTCCGTAAACGTCCAACGTACCACAGACCGTGAGACACCCTGTATATAAATCGGTTGTTGTAGCCTTCTACGCCTTCCGATTCCAAGTTTCCAGCCTCTTCTGTCCTCCCATTCCCCTGGCCTAAGATTGCGTTCAGACATTGCTCTTTCTATTCTCCCCAAATTCGCAATAACAGTAATAACACAGTTATTACTTATCTCCCGTTTAGGTCTTGATAATGAGAAAGTAAGTGAAAACCATTTCAGCGTGTGTTCCCACTGATATGGAGATATTAAAAAATTGTCTGATTGCATGACAATAGTTGTCGGACTTTTTTTTTAATTTTCTAAATTATTGAGAAAAAGACAGTATCACTACTTATTGGTATTTATCAATTTTGAATCTAGTGAATTTCTGTCATGAAATAATTTTATTTTTGTAATATGTATTAATTTTTACAATAAATCTGAAAACACTTGATATTTCTAAAACAGTTGAAGATAGGTAAAGGATATAGTACATGAAATATGTCTAGAATGTCCTAAAAAAAGCGTTGTATTAAAATATTAAAAATAACCAGTAAATACCAGCCACTGCCACATGACACACCCTGTATATAATGTTTTTGCTGAGAAAAATGTATAATCAAAAATATCTATCGATGTGTACGAGCGTTTTTCCGAAAACATCCCCATTCATTAGTTATCGCATTTATTCCATTTGGCTGTTCCACACTGTATAGAACCAGTGAGAAAAAACTTCTACATTTTTGTCCTGGAAACGCAGTTTCTGAACCCTGTGCTACTGGACAACACTGGAAAAGACAAAATTGAATACTGAGTTCTGAAAATTACAAATTGACTAATATTCACTCCTTTGTAGTTACATCGACCAAGGTCGCAACCCTCAACTTTACACGAAAGACTGCATCGAAAAAGCCCTAGCTAAAAATGAACAAGTCAAAGGAAAAATTGACGCTTATCGGAAATTCAAAGCCAACATGTTGCTTGAATTGAGCCGAACTTTTCCCACCGAACTGGCGAAATATCGCGCCTTGAGAGGGGATGAATAGCACAAGGCCAGCCTTAATGGCGAAATTAGTGATATCAATGATGATGGACCCCATGAGGAAGATTTAGTTTGACTTTTTTGTACATCGATATAAGTGAAGTAGTGATTTGGTTTTGATAAGATTTATAGTTTCTTAGTAGATAATATTGACAATCGAATACACGTTAATATTTCTTTCCAAAGCTATTTGTTGTGTAATTTTCACCCTCAATAAACTAACTATGATGCAGTCGTGCGTATTGACAGTGGGACCACCAACTTGACAGATCTTGCCGTAGTACTGCAAAAAAAAAATGCGAAAAATAGAGAGATCTGTCATGTCGGTGTCCCAGTTCCAAAGCACACGACAGTACAAAAGCTCTGTTTGGGTTCCAAGTTATGGTAGTTCCGAACTGTTCTAGAACCATCTACACATGCGCAATTGATCATTAACATGGCAATATTGAAGTGCCTTTGCGTAGATAGTTCTAGAACAGTTCGGAACTGCTTTAACTCGGAACCAAAAGCTATAGTTGTAATTGAACATACTGCGCGAGATTCTTCACGAAATCGCTCTCAAATATCTGAATTTAGCGTCGAAATTAATTAAACGAGCGACTATCAGAAGAGACAGAAGTTGACGAACTCGCGAGAATAATTGCAACTGTTGTTTCCCAGTGTTGCTAATAGAAAGGCATGCCAAAGATAATTTTAATAAAGAAATGATATCAAATCGTGTTCGGTGAAAAGTATCACAACTCTTAAATGTCTTCAAACCCGCTTATGCTGCGCTGTAATCATGATGATAAATATCAACAAAGATCCTTATTTTGCGCCAAAATTCTATTCAGCGACGAAGCTACTTTTTGATTCAACGGCCAACTGGATGGGCACAATAATTAATAATGATTGTAGGATTCGATTACCTCCTTTAGATTGAATGGAAAAACTGCATATGAAATGATCGAGAATGCCTGGGCGAAAATATTGGGTAACAATATTATGGGATCTTTTTTCATAGAATGCAATAATTATAACCGAGGGCAGAAATATTTGGATTCCATTAGAGAGATTATACTTCCAACCGTTCAACAGAATAGATCAAACCTGGTATCGTGCAAATCGATTTCAATAATTTTTGGTACCTAGTCATGGACCATGAAATTACGTTTTTTGATTATATAGCGACCGATTGTGATTCGGAAGTGTTATAAAGGTGACATGATATGTAGTTATTTCTTTTGATTTTTTTTTGGCATTGCTGCATATGACGTTACTGATTTTTTATGGAATTGACTTTCTGATTCTGATTATTCAGACGTTTTTACCTAATAACGCAATGTATGGGAAAGCTTTTTCCTTTCTCGAAAAAATTTGCTGGGATAAGTGGTTATGCTGGAAAAAAAAATGATTCAATGATAAAATTTCTGTATACCTAATTGAAAATATTTTTTTTCTGGCTCAACCACTCATCAAAGCGTAATTTCTGAGGAGAGAGAAAAAATCCCCAATACATTGAGCTATTAGACGAAAGCAATTGAATTATCAAAAAATCAATTCCAAAGAAAATTAAAAGAGATAACTACTTGTGACGTAACCTTCACAACACGCTATAGAAACAAAAAACGTAATTTCATGGACCAAGACTAGGTACCAAAAATTATCAAAATCGATTTGGACGTTTTTGAAAGATGTAGCAAACACCATTTTTTCTTAAATCTTATTTGACGCCTTCTGTAGGCTTAACTAAGCAATTTTGGATACGAGTGAGTTTGCCTAGATTGCTTATTTGTGGATAAGCGTTGTACAGTCATTTCAGGGACACCCTTTATAATTTAAGCTTCAGAAGTAACGTGCGCCGCAAAACCTAAAAATGTGGCAAAAGGAAAGTTTGAGATCCTACGAAACATCCGTCTCACTATCTCACTGCAATAAAATAAATTTGGGCGTACACTTATCAAAATCAACATGCTTAGAGCAAAACTGGGAAGTCGATCTAAAAACCCAAGATACCGGATTTTGCAAACGAAGCTTCGGGCGACTTTGATATTTATTTCCAACTCTTCATTATACGGGATTATTAAAAAGATCTGAAATATTCCCAAAACTGCTTGAGCTTCATTTACAAAAGATATCTTGGATCGATCTAGAATCATCATCTTTTTTAAACCAACACTGGAAATATGTCTACACGAGGCAACACCGAATTTAAGTAACTTTTTCAAGTCACTGTCCTCGTGTGAAGCCTCTTTCAGGCAAAGACGGCGTCACGCATATACTCATGAATATTTTTTCTTTGTAGCAATACAACCCTCATAGCTGATTTCACCATATTTTTCTACATTAGTCCCGAAAGAATTATCTCGTCTACGCGCGATCAACATTGAAAGTTCTTAGGTTTGGGGTTAGGTGATCGTACCAACCCACAATCTGGTCCTTCCCAGTGACGGATCTAGGCTGGAGTCAAGGAGGGGGCTGCCCTGCTGAATCCGAATCTGAGGTTTGCCACCTCGATTGGCGTCGGCTTCACAACGAAAATTCAGGAATTCTTCAAATTATGGCACTTTTTTTTCAGTTTTTTGAGTAAAGTATAACTCGAAAGCTAAGCGTTTCTTTATGGTTACTTTGAAACAACAAATTTTGATGCTCCCCAAAAATTTTCCGGTGATTTCCGAGGAGGCATGAGGAGTATCACATATCGAGCGAATTCCTCTGTATTTACTTGGAAGAGGGCTTACAATGTCTATCGAGTAGCTTTGAAATACTACTAATACTAGAGACTAGAGAAAGTCCAAGTGTGCGTGTTTTCAAAATTCCGCAATTTCCGCTATGAAATGGACTTCTGAACCTAAATAGAAACACGGGTTTTGATAGAAAATAAATTAATCAGTTTGTCCCAAAGCCGTTATTTACAGATGACTGGTTTCCAACTAGCAAATAAATAAAAAGAAACTCAGTCAAGCTCTCCTGGCAAAAATTCAATAATATCAGCCCATAAAAACTAAATTGCGTTTTTATGAATTGAAACAGCAATGAATTATCAGTAAAATAAACGTGAAGAAGCAGCGTGTGAACGTCGTTCAACAGCAGAAATCAAACAGCCGTGATGAAAAAGGAAATTTTTCCGACGTCCGGCCTGGAGAGAAATTACACGGGAACGGCGAGGCGATGGGGTCAGTTTGCGTATTGACAAGGTAGGTAGGGAGAGACGCGAGAAAATTTGAAAGTAAACTCGCTCAGACTTCGACTGTTTCATTTCCGGCTGCGAGAAAAATGAATAAAAGAACGTTACGGGTACGAGTAGTGACTCCAACAGCCTCTCTGTAATACTTTCCCCGGAACCATCCCAAGAATGTGAAATGAAGAAATTATTTCGTTAGAAAACGTGGTTTTGAAATTTTTACAGAAATTTCCCACCTGCGGCAAATACTCGTTCCCCTGAAAATTAAAATAAAACAAAACCCCAGAAACAGAAAAGAATCTGGAAGGATTTCACACCAAAGTATCACGCGACGAGCGACCGGTTGCAAACATGCTATTCACATTACCTATATATGAAACCATGGCAACCTGGTTGTCATGGTTGTATAGGTTTCAATGTAAGTAGCATGTTTACTCGTCGCATGCTTCTTTGGTGTGAAAGCCGCCTAAGCTGAAAAGCATTTTTTCTACGAGCGTGCGCAAAGTAGCCACTTCGCACACTCATTTGCGTGTGCAAAGTAACCTTTTCCCGCACTAGTGCGGGAAAATTTTTTCCCGCATTCAAATGTCAACTCAAATAACTACCTACCAATTTGTTGTTTTAAACTTCGTTTCCATACCAACCAAACTGTAGATAATGCACTTTGTAATGCACAAAATAATGTTCTTGTTTTTTTTTTTCACTCAAAATCAAAATGAAACACACAATTCTTTTTTTGCGTAAAAAACGCATTCGCCAGTAACGTAAACAAACATTGATAATGACGACTTTCAATCGGCATTTGTGAGTTGTTCTTGCTTGATTTTGGTGCAAACTACTGTGTTTATCGGAAATCTTCGAAAGATTTGAGCTGAATACTGGCATCAAAAAAACCTGATCATGTATACAAACAAACGGACAAACAAATTTATAAAAGTATAAACGATTAAACGAAGACTGAAGACTGACTGATAGACTGATCTTAATGACACAGCTGTCTAGAGCCGCTTTCCAGCTAGTGCTTCAAGCTCAAGCGCCGATTAACATCGTGTTTGGAACGCAAAAGTGATCCTGGAACACGTTTTGAGGTACTCACATACACAAACGTCAAAATCATCGATGGAGTATTTGTTTACGTTTGAGCCAAGGCATCTCGACATTGTGATTATTGTGAAAATTAGTTAAAATATTGTTTATAAGCGACTCTGAGCTGAATTTGGTATGTTTAAGCATGGATTCAGTCAAAACAGATCAAACTTGCCAATGTTTTGATTTTAAATATGACAGAATTTGACTGATTTGACGTTTAGCTAGTTTTGCGCTTCAAGCCCACATTTTCCGGGTGGTGCTTCAGGGGAAAGGGGAAGGTAACGCGGAGCTCCAAACGCAATACAGCTGGAACACGCGTTTAGTGTTTTTGCGCGCTCAAAAGCTCCATTGCGTGCACAAAACGGGCAGCTGGAAAGCGGCTTAGAGTGTGTTGTCAAATCAAAACAGTGTTGCCAATAGCAGGGAGTAAGGCGACAAAAGAGGAAATTTTATGAACAGTGATCGGACATGCCCTTGCATTTCAAATATAAAATCAATCAATTATGATTTTGATTATACCCATATTATCCAATTTCCAGCTGCCGCCACAAACTGTTCTTTCAATATAAATATATTGTTAAGCATAAATAATCATTATTCTCAAGTTCTATGTTTTTAAGTGCGTTCAAATAATATATTATCTAAAGTTTTTCGTGTCTAATCTGTGGACGCTCGTAGAAAAAATATTGTTCCTAACAAGTTCGCAAAGTGTCTTTCCCGCCCTTAAAGCATATCCGAACTCCGCTTCGCGTCGTTCGTCTAACTGCTTTTGCGTGCGGGAAAGCATCACTTTGCGAACTTGTTAGGAAAATAACTATTCCCGGAAACAGACCTGATTTTCGAAGGTAAGCATGCTGAAGAAAACAAGATCTGTACCAAGAAAACTCACCAGCGACTTATGACTCGGGAAGAGAAAGAGAAAACATGACTTTCTCACCCGGCTACTTACTTTATTATAACGCGGTTTAACTTGAGAGAATTTCAGCAAAGATAAGAATGGGTAAAGAATTCCCCTATTGGGTTAGTTTGGGTTTAGTAAAAAATAGATGTCGCCTTAGCGACATTCTTTTTGTAAAGTTTGGGTATAACGACAGACAGACAACGCCGGCCTTGTCTAATGATGAGTTATTAGGTACAGGGTTATTGATTATAAATGCCCCCCCATATAACTTTTTAATTTGACGTTTTAGAAAAAAGTGTTCCAAATGAAAGTTTCATGGTTGAAAATGAAATTTTAAAAAAACCTGTTTTCACATATACAGGGTGTTCCAAAAAGTCTGGGCGAGGTCTAACTTTCTTATTTCAAATTGATACCCTATTTTTTTCTTTGATGTTTGAATTCTCCTTCAAATTTCAATCATTTTTTATGTAGCATATCCTATACCCAAGTTTGATGTATAAAAAGATATTTGATATTTTATAAATTGAATAATACTAAAATTCATTGTTATAAAAAAGTGAAATATATCTATGGTTTCGAAGTATTGACGTAATTGTGTGTGTAGGATATACCAAAACTTCTCTGATTTTGAATTGATACCCAAAAAATGTACAAAAAATAAAATAACGTCTTATGTGTATAAAAAAAATCTTTTGAATCAAATGCAGAATTATTTTATACTTTGATACTTTTATACTTTAAAAGTACTTAATGACGTGACATTTTCGTCAATACCAGCGTCAATAATAATTGGAAATCATAGATATATTTGACATTTTCACAACAATAAATTATTATTTTTCAATTAATAAATATCACATATCTTTTTATACAATAAACTTGGTTATAGGATATGCTACATAGAAAATGTTTAGAGTTAAAAGGAGAATCCAAATATCAAATAAAAAAAATAGGGTATCAATTTGAAATAAGAAAGTTGGACCTCGCCCAGACGTTTTGGAGCACCCTGTATGTGTGGAAACAGGTTATTTAAATTGTTTATTTTCAACCATGAAGCTTTTATTTGGAACACCTTCTTCTAAACCGTCCAATTAAAAAGTTAGGGGGGGGGGCATTTATAATCAATAACCCTGTACCTATATTATTAAAAACGCACCAAGAAGTTTGGATATCCTCACCTTATTCTTTAGACGAGTACATTTTCTGAACGAATATGAAGACATTTCTATAGAAAATTTTCCATTTTTAGTTGCCCTTTACTGATCTAGACCACCCTTTACTGGGTATATTGCCAGGAACCTTCGATAGCTAACCGAAGGCTTCGCGTATGCTCTGCTGCTACCTTATTGATGTATCAATTTTTAATAATTGTTTAATGGTTATTAGGGCATGGGGGGGGCTATAGCCCCTGTAGCCCCCCCCCGTAGATCCGCCACTGGTCCTTCCCAGCGCTTTTTATCCACCCGGCACCGAAGACCAGAGATAGGTGACAGTTGCTTTTCAGTGACTAAATTATGAGGGTATCATACTCTGGAGTGTGATGCTCTTGAACTGTTCCGCATTAAAGAGCACTGGAACACTGGAACGCGCTCGGCTTGTGACGTCTGACAGATGTTATTTGACCACCACTTCGGAGCATGAAACACCAAAATAAAGGTAGGTGCGCGAGGGGGCAGGGGATTACAGAAATGAGTAGTTCAAGTGTATGACGCTCAAAGCACTGGAACGGCGCAAAGTAATTGCGGAACACTCCTGAGCTGCTCCGGAGTAACTCAAGTGAGTCACTATGGAAAGCAGCTCTGGCTACCAGTACGGTTATATCGAAACAATCGCTCACCAACAACACAAAATATTTTATAAATATAATATTTTCACGAGCTCGTCTGTCATTTGGATAGAAGGTACCGTCAACTGTCAACTTTTTTCGGCACATTTTGACATTTTTTAACAAGAATGAATTTAATCTCCTTGAATAGCTCTAGAAAAGTTAAGATAGGAATGTGCAATCCATTTTTCTCTATCTTTTTATAGCATGTCAAAGTTGCAAAAATGCCATTTTTAAAACGCGATATCTCGATAACGGTTGAATTTAGGAACACTAGTTGTATTACAATTTTTGTTCCAAATTAAAGAAAGAATTGAAATATCAATTATTATACAGGGGGTTCCATTTAAAAAAATACAACTTTGATGCGTTTAGTGTTTTGGGGACACCCTGTATAACATGGAAATATTTTTAAAATGTAGCCTTAAAGGGTCCCTATCCATCCAGAAAAAAACACTTTTTCAAAATCATGTACTTCGGCCATGATGTTTCGTGTCGAATAACGTGAATAACCCTGTATAGAGTCGCATGAATATTGTTTTTTTTTTCTCTAGGTATAAAAAAGCTTACAGTATCATTCACATAGGGCAAGGTAGAATTAACGTAGAAGTGAAGTATAAAATGAATGCAATACTTCTACCACTGTCGTTCACATTGAATTATTTGTGGGGTATACTCTTGTGGTACGCATGCGCACGTCGTTTCCTTCAAACCAGATTTCCTGCTATTTATGTTGTTGTTCTTTTTTCAAATTGCCGGGTAATTTGGCAATACTTCGGCCAATTTCCGATCCAAGGTCTCCATAGCTTTAAAGTTCTTCAAACACTATACGATATGGAACAAATTTTGACAATTTCAAAATGACAAAAATCGACCGTCATAAACTCGATTCTGATTGGCTCCAGTAAGAATTTGCCACACGCTTGCCCCAAAAAGTTTGGAGCTTGGTATCTCTTACCATGCCACTATTCCGCTACTACCACAATAAAGCAACCCTAATTCTATGTGAACAGCGCGTATGAAATGTACGCGCCAATCTACCTTGCCCTATGTGAATGATACTTAAGTGTGTTTTTTTGAATGTAACATACTGTATAATATCAATTATTTTGAAAGTCGATTAAATCCCTTTCGAATCATCATGTCCATAATTTACCCAAATATTCCCGTTTTCGAAATTCCCGCCTCTTTTATAAAAATCTTTTTACAGTGGGTTGCCATGGTATATCTTTTGAAAAGTATTTGAACGTAACTTTATCACGTTATAATCATAGTTCCACTGTCAAAAGAAGATTTTTATAAAAAAGGCGTTTATTTCGAAAACGGGAAGATTCAGGTATATGACATATAATATATCATTCGAAAATCATTCTAATTGGATTTCAAAATAATTGATAATATACTGTATGTCCCATAAAAAAAAACACTTAAAACTTTTTTTATACAGGGTGTTACCAAATGATATGTCATAATTTTAAGGAGGAGTTCCTGGATAAATTTTGAGTCGAAAAGGTCATATAAACTTTCATCTAAAAAAAAATTGAAAAAAAAAAAATGAAATAAAATGAGATAAAAATAAAAAAATAAAAATAAAAAAAAGTGTGTTCCTATACCATAATATAATGTGGCAAAATTCAGTTCAATATCTCAAACCGTCTTTGGAAAATGTATAACAAACTGAAAATAAAATAGATCTTTAACACCCTGTATCTTAAAAACCAAGCATTTCAAGACCCAAGTTTATATGACCTTTTCGACTTAAAATTTATCCAGGAACTCCCCCTTGAAATTATGACATACCATTTAGTAACACCCTGTACCTGGAGAAAAAAATAATTTCATACGATGCTGTATAATTTACGGAATACTTCTTTTTCAAAACAGAAGGTTTTTCTAAGTCACAATTTTCTATGGAACCCAGTGGCGTAGTAAGAGAAACTTGAGCTATACTTTAAGGAAAAAAAAAAGGAAATTGATAAATTTCTCGAAAACCGCTATATACAGGGTATCCCTGAAATGACTGTACAACGTTGAACAACAAATTCCTTGACCAAAAATAAGGCGACCTAGGCAAACTTACCTAAATCCAAAAATGCTTCGTTAAGCCTACAGAGGGCGTCAAAGATTTAAAAAAATTTTGGCTTTTCACACATTTTTCGAAAACGTGCAGATCGATTTTGATAATTTTTGGTACCTAGTCTTGGACCAAGGTTTCTATACAGGGTGTCCCAGCAAGGGTGGCCACCGGCCATATCTCGGAAACTACTGGACCTAAAAGTTCAGGAAAAAAAATATGATCACTAAAGTGGCCACGAGAAAATGCTGGAAAATATTTTTAACTTCGAAATTTTGCCGCTAGGGGGCGCAATCAAAGCTTAAATATTAAAATTCGAAATTTCTCTGGAAATTCTCAGATTGAGGTATATCTTTATCAACATGGTTAGAAAACCTAGACAATTTCACGTCTTTTTGGTACAGGGCTCATTGGCGTACCGATCTTCGTGTGAGTAGGGGAAGGTAGTGAAAGTGTAATTATTGTTCAAGTGGCTGTAACTTATAAACGACTTGTCCGATTTTGTTGCGTAAAGGCTTGTTTGGAAGATAAATGTGAGTACTTTCGTATATCGTATCCAGTGATGCGTGATTGTCTCCAGAAAAGTTGCTAGAAGGGGTAACTTGAATTAAAAACAGTGTTTTTCATTTTACCGCAAAAATTTAAATGGTATGGTATAATTCTGATAATAATAACTAGTCCAAATTATGTAAAATTTAATGTTTTAAGGTTTTTAAGGTTCCATCACTGGATACGATATACGAAAGTACTCACATTTATCTTCCAAACAAGCCTATACGCAACAAAATCTACAAGTCGTTTATAAGTTACAGCCACTTGAACAATTACACTTTCACTACCTTCCCCTACTCACACGAAGATCGGTACGCCAATGAGCCCTGTACCAAAAAGACGTGAAATTGTCTAGGTTTTCTAACCATGTTGATAAAGATATACCTCAATCTGAGAATTTCCGGAGAAATTTCGAATTTTAATATTTAAGCTTTGATTGCGCCCCCTAGCGGAAAAATTTCGAAGTTATAAATATTTCCCAGCATTTTCTCGTGGCCACTTTAGTGATAATTTTTTTTGCCTGAACTTTTAGGTCCAGTAGTTTCTGAGATATGGCCGGTGGCCACCCTTCCTGGGACACCCTGTATAAGAGGTTGCCTCACTTCGCCTGAGGTAAAGACGGAAGGGGGAAAATATGACGTCATTTGAGGCTAGCGGTCTGAAACAGTCCGCATTCTGTCATTTGAGTGGCATTCCTGTCATGCAATTGAATCGGACTGCATCGAATCGTGTCATGTGTCATTCGATCAATGATTGATTGATAAAACGTTGAATTTCTTGCTAATGTTATCATTTAAATCGAAATAAAATATTAATAGAGGTGTAAAATTATCTTTTGGGACATTATTATTGTATATTATTGGTCAAGGAAGCGAAAATACTGTTCCAAATGAGTGAGTAATTTCTATATGTATATTCAAAACATCAACCCTCAGATTTCCACAACTTTTTAACTATTATTTTATATTAGTCCTGCCTAAATATACTGAGAAATCCACTAATGAAATATAATGAAAGCTAAATTTAGGTAGAATAGAATAAACAGTTGAACACATGTAAACGAACTCTAATATGATCATTTCTAGACACACCTACCTTTAAAACACTATATTTGATAGACAAATCCAAGGATAAGACACTTATAAACAGTTTTCAAAACGTAAATGGATACATTCACAAAAGAAAAACCATCGACACTATCGACAGCAAAAAATCTCTCGTCTACCACGAAATAAATAGTGAGGTTATGATATTGATAAATGACATTCTTGATTTTATGATGGAATGGTTCGAGAAATGGCCGCAGTGGCGCTACAGTAGACACAAATGACGTCATGACCGTAAAAGTGAGGCGACCTAATTGAAAATATTTTTTTTCTGGCGCAACCACTTATTATCCCAGCGAAATTTCCCAAAAGAGAGAAAAACTCCCCAATGCATTGAACAAAAAGTCAATTCCAAAAAAAATCAAAACAAATAACTACAATATGTGACGTCACGTTCATAACACTTCCGGTTAATTACAACCGGTCGTTATAGAAGCAAAAAACGTTATTTCATGGTCCAAGACTAGGTACCAAAAATTATCAAAATCGATCTGCACGTTTTCGACAAAAAATGTGGGAAGAACCAATATTTTTTTAATCTTTGACGCCCTCTGTAGGCTTGACGAAGCATTTTTGGATATAGGTAAGTTTGCTTAGATCGCCTTATTTTTGGTTGAGGAATTTGTGGTTAAACGTTGTACAGTCATTTCAGAGACACCCTGTATGGTATAGATGATATAGGTATAGGTATAGGATCATATTCATCAACAACATCCAGAATGTTCCGAAGAATCTAAAAATCCATTTGAAATATCAAAATTGCTAATACTTTCTAATAAAAGCGGCAAAGTCACACCACCGAAAATGTTTTCCATCGATAGAGCATCAGTGCTTACCTAAATGACCAGATTTTTAGAATGATCCTAGAATCCGTTTTCCTTAAACGTCTAAGGTACTATCCATCATGGGACACCCTGTATGCGTTTTGTTAATTTGGCGATATTACCAAAACTAGACTTGTTGAATGAAGTACCCTATATTCAATTGCAATAATCTTCACTTTTCTAGCTAGGTAACATAACTAATCGACTTCCCGCTACCTGTGTTTAATTTGTTCCCCCCTTCCTATCAAACCACACTCGTAAATCTTTCTCTCGTGAAACTGATCAACCCAGATTCTATTATTAGACAATGGGAATTTTATTTTTAAGAGACTAGCGAGGTGACATCTGGGCTAAAACCGTTAATTGAATGTTCTACAGAGATATCGCAAGAATCAATGTGATTCAAAAACCGCCATATACGCTCGTTATTGTATTGTGTGTATAAGTCTTTGGCACAACTTTGAGAGTTTGCGTGAAATTAAACATCTGTGAGCGACCATCACCACTCGACTTCCTTCATTTTTCAAACGACGAATATTTGAAGCGTCTTTTCGTGGAATCGACAAAGAAGAAAACAGAAAATCACTGATATGAAATTCGTGTGGTTCTCTACTTCTCATACTTCGATCACTGTACAAAAAATCAATTATAGGTCAGTTTACAACAAAATGTTGACTCCGGAAATTCTCTAAAAAAAATAAAAACAATATGGTTTTATTAACTTACGAGGTTAAAACCTTTATTATTCCCGAATCGTACAAAAATATACTCAGAAATCCTGATTTCCCCAACGAATCTGAAAAAAAAAATCATAAAATAACCAAACGGCATCAAACCCAAACACTTACATCTGACTTCGCTTTCATCTTGCGATCAATCAAACTGCACAGCGTCTCCGACCTCACTGACAGAGAATCAATTTTTTCAATAAGCTGCTGATACGGACTCAAAGGCTGCGCCCCCATCACTACATGTCCCAGTTTCGAGTCAATTTTCGCATCCAAACGCGCATTTCTGATCAAATTGACAATCCAGCATTCAGCTTCATCAGGGTTCATGTTCAGTTTCTCAGCAAGCATTCCTATGCTGATGCACTGGTGGATTCTACAGAATGTTTCGAAAATCATTAACCTTGCGTTTTCGACGAACTCGTCTAGACAGGAGATCAGGAAAAAGTCATTGTAAAGAACCGTTTGGCAATCTTGTAGTTTTTGACGGGCACCGTCAAAGTCGAAGTTCACGTATAGATCTTCGAGGAATTCGGTGATGGGGTCGCGGTAAGTGTAGCTTTCCTGCTGGATTACTTTTACCAAGTCCTTTAGGGCGGACCTACAAGTTTTATTTCACGTCAGTTTGACTAAAATATCTTCGTGAAGTCTCACCTTCTTCCTCTATTGATAATAACAGCAGTAGCCAAGTACCTCAATATGTGAGGACACATTGTCTGAATAGCGTTCAAATAATGCGGTCTGTACAAAAACATCTCAATGATCAACTCCCTGCCCATTGCATGGTTGAAAAACACAAACAACGACCAGTGAATCAACCAAGTTCTTTGTTGCAACATTTGAAGACTATTTCCTGGAACGAGAAATCGAGTTTACGCATTAAAACAAGTTCAACTAACCTCCAAATGGATTGGGACTATTATCAATATGCTCTCTTAGCTTATTCAAGTCCTCCAAAGCAGAATCCCAGTTTTGCACAAGAATTTCGGAAGCAAATTTACCCCAAAGAGCACTGGAGTAGTTTTTGTCACTGGGAGGAAGCACTAGCATGCAGAAATAGAGGTACGAGGTGGAAACTGAGTAGTTTCCGCACTCGTAACGGTATTTGGCGAGGGCATGAAGAGAGTTGATTTTGTCTATGTCAAACTGTAATAAAGACATTTCATGAAATTAGATTAGTTCAAGGTCTATAGCTCGGTTGAATAATGTTTATTGGTCATAGATAACCTTAGAACAACTTTGAAAAGACTGATATCAATGTATTTTGTTTCTGGTGAGTAGATGTCAACCAAGCCTTAACCAAAAAACAATCAATATATTTTTTGTGCAAGGCAAAAGTTATTTCTTTACCACACTTCCGTATTTCATCAAATAGGAAATCTTTGTGAAATGTTTAAAGTGTGGTATGGGAACAGTAGTCAAAATATTTTTTCATAACTTGGAAGAACAAATTTAAGCCATGATATTCAATTTCGAAGATTGAACGACTTGAAGCATAAACAAACAATGTTGTGTGAGTCGAGCATGTTAATGTAAACATGGGGGGAAAGGGGAAAAGCAGGCTGCTTGTTTGCCATATGTATTTACTTCCTTGAAACTCCTTTCATCAGATTTTCTGTCACCAATTTTTAATAACAATGACTTGATGTTCACTTTCATCGAATAAATGTATTTCTCTTCAATATTCAAGGAGTGTGAAGTCTCTTTTCATCGCTACTACTACTTCTCGTTGAATACTCGAACGGTTTTTCTTGATCTTTTGCACTAGGAAGTTGATAAAAGGAATTTTTATTACAACGGCAACAACGGATACTATTTGAAAAACGTTGCCATGACGTTGATAGTTGCGTCAAGGCGATAGTGTCATTTTCCAGTTTAAAATAGTTTTATTTGTTATCAAGCTGAAGATATTGTGTTGCACTTATGCAAAAAGTTTTATGTTTCAAGTAAGGCTGGGAATCGAATACGAATAATTCGAGTATTCGAATATTCAAATTCGAATTTTTTCATGATGACATTATTCGAAAATTCGAATAATCGAACTATTCGAATAATCGAACTTCTCGAATAATCGAACAATTCGAATAATCGAACTATTCGAATATCCGATTATAATATTCGAAGGTGTTGACTATTCAAATAGACTGCTCGTCAAATTAAAGAACATTGCATTTTTTTGGGAAATTTTTAATAAGCTGTAGCTTTGAACCAAATCAACGGATTTTCTGGAGTGTTTTAGCGTTTTGAAGGTCGACTTTTTTACATTGGACTGACTTTTGTGAATTTTGTGTGAGATGAGGTTTTCTATGATATACAGGGTGCGGAAGAAAGTGATGCAATTTTCAAAATTTTCTTGATACTCCCATTTTGCTTATAAACAATTATTCACTAAATGTATATCTTAAGGGTATAGCTAAGATAAAATCCCATGTATTAATTATTTCAAATCCAAATATCTCGAAGATGGTTCCATGTAGCGACTTCTAACAAGTATGTCTTTTTTGCGTAAAAATAAAGGAGAAATATGTTTTTTCACTCAAATATGTCATACGGTTACGTCCAAATAAGTTATGGCTGTACATGTCACGACAAATGAGTGTAGGTGGCGCCCTCTACAAGTTAGAGCCAAGCTGAGATAAAAATTGAATCCCGCATAAAAAGAAACCCTCAAAAACCGATTTTTATGGGATTCAAAAATTATTTAGAAAACAAAAATAAAAATAAAACTTCAACACCCTGTAGCTCTGTAACGAAGCATTTCCGGACACACCTTTATATGAAGTTTTCTTACTATTTTTAAGTGGGAAAACTCACCCTGAATTGTTTCGCAATATTAATGAAACACCCTGTATAACTGTATATACAGGGTTAGGAGAAATTACCAGAACGGTCGATTATTTCAAAAGATACACGAGTTAAAAAAAATGTCTTATATTAAAGTTGTGAGGCTTTGATAAATCTACATATCCGTGATAAATTGGAGTATACAGGGTCGGCCAAAAGATTATGGCAGATAAGAGTTGCATTTTTTTAAATGGAACCTCCTTAATATTAATGAATATATCAATTCTTTCTTCAATTTTGAGAAAAAAACATATTATAAATAATGCTATATTATAAATAATGTGTATCACAATTTTTGCTCAAAATTGAAGGGAGAATTAAAATATTAATCAATATACAGGGGGTTGAATTTGAAAAAACGCAACTTTCATCTGCAATGACTTTATGCCAGACCCTGTATATTCCAAATCATGACAGATATGTAGATTTTTGAAACCCTCACAACTTTTATATGAGACAGTTTTTTCTAACTCATGTACCTATCTTGTGAAATAATCGACCGTTCTGGTAATTTCTCCTAACCCTGTATACTGATCTTGGGTCCCAGCAGCTTAAGCTGCTTGATAAGAAGCCCACCTGACCGCAATGCTGTTGTAAAGCGTCAGCGGCTGCGTGTTTTTCGAAGAGTGAAAAATTGTCGCTTTTTCGAATCTCGCTTGACATACAAAGTTGGGTTACGTTTATTTGTTTATGATTACATCTTCATCATATTATAATGATGATAGTTTCCGTCTCTCTGTGGCACCACAATATAAACCGACTGACAAATTTCTCTACAGTCACGAGTAGTGAGTACTAACCGATTAAAATGAAATAATACTGAAAAGAGCTTCCCAATGATTTGATGTGACAACAGATTATCTGTTTTTTTACCGTCCCACTTCGAATATCATTTCTTTCGCCTTTGGATTTATAACAATGATAATAATTGCAATAATAATTGACATTAATCATTGCTAATGGGCGGTTTCCGGTAGCATAGGAGCAGATCGAAGACGGGTGACGGTGATTTGTTGGATGACTTTTCGATTGTGTTGTGTTATTTTGGAGTCCCAGCATTAATAATAATAATTAGTAGGTAGATTTGTTTCGTTTTGATTAGGGTTAGAAATTTTCACTTTGCTTAAGGATTTAGTATTTTTCTATCGTTCTATAAAATGCAAAAATCGTATGGGATATTAAGTCGAGTGAACTGAAACACAGCTTGTCGTTCAGACATTATTTTCTTCCAGTGCGCAAAATCCTATTTGCCCAGATTTGCTCGAGTTTATTTACATTTTGAGGTCGTAATTTAGCCATTTCCGAGGTAGCTTCTTGCACATCCAGTTTTTTAGATCAGTGGGTATAACAAACAAAGAGCGGGAACATTCAACTGCATATCACAAAAAATTGATTTTTATTGCACGTTCAGAGTGTTTTCGATAGGATTTGTTCAGAAGAACAAAACTATCTCCCAAACTCTCTACTTTTGAAAAAAATTGTAGGGTGAAAAGTGAGAAAAATGACAAGCTGAACGTAACTAAGTGGCAAAATACATGGGATGCTATTTAAAAAAGTGTCACCGCAAAGTGCGACCATAATGCAAATCGACGACATTGCAACCAAAAGATAAACGAGGCAGTTGTCTAAACACTGGCAAAGTGTCAACTTGATATCTCAAAAACCAAGTGCTCTGTGGTGTCTTTAATCGATGGTTGCAGACTCATCATAGATACAGGGTGTAACAGAGTAAGTGTTACAACGTGAAACTGTAGATTCGTTATCAAAAAAGAAAAAGATTTTTCCTCAACGAAAATTTTCCACGGGCATTCGTTTTCGATATACGGGGTGTCAAAGTTATGAAAAAAAAAAGATTTTCTTTAATTACATCTCAACCACTTGGAATATTTTTATCAGATTTGGTACAGTGTCAAAACTCACAAGTTATTAGGATTATTTTATTAAAAAATCGATTAAAAAAATTAACCAGTGGCGTAGTTATAATACACCCTGTATATCGAAATCAGAAGTCCGCGAAAAATTTTTTCTAAGGAAAAATATGTTTCTTTTTTGATAAAGAATCTACAGGCTCACGTTGTAACACTTACTCTGTTACACCCTGTATACAGGGAATGCAATTGAAAAAAAACTATATTGAAGCTCTGCAGAAATGCTACACCCTGTATATAAAAAAACATTTTCACAAACTGCACCGGGGCATCCCCTATCCAAATCCATTTTGCACATTTCGATATATTTAACGGTTTAGGCGCAATTTAGCTTTCCCGTTTAAATGACTCACCCTTTATTATAGGATAGGTAAGTTCTCGGGTAAGTTAGTCCCTACTGGCTCCATCAAAATCGAATTACATTCCAACAACATTAACGAAACTAATCAAAAATAAAGAAAGAAGGGAAAAAAAGCTTTCAGGTGCTCACACACCATTTCGCGGACAAATAAGAGTTGAGATAAGCTGTAGCTACGCGAAAATAAGCAATAAGAAATCAGCTGATTGATTAGCAGAATATTTCTCAATGATTGATAGTAAGTGATGCAAAAAACGTGTTTTTTTTTCAAACTGAATTAAAAACAAAAAAAAAAATAGTATATTATTCAACGAGCGGGAAATGGTAGATATTACTCACGAGGATGAAGTTTGGGCTACGAGCTGTAGTCGATTATAGTAAGTAATCAACTGAGTGAGTAATATCCATTTCCATCCATCCATATCCATAGATTACTATACTTTTTCTATGATTATTCAATAATTGAAGCAAACTTTGAAATATTCAATTTCATTTGACTTTTCGAAAACTAGTTTACTTAAAGTGAGGTTAGGTTGTTAATACAGTGACCATGACTATAAAACAAGTATGTGACCGTTCATACCGTTAATGGGCTGTTTCAAAATGATGTATTTGAAGGTTGACATTTTGTCGAATGTTCTGTTTGGCAACAGTGGAGTAATGAGATAAGCTCATTTAATTGGTTAAAAACAATTGGGTAATGAAAAAAAAGTCACTGGTATGAGTAACGAGTCGATTTAACCTAGAGAAAGTGCATCCATTGTTGAATAGTCATAGAAAAACATTTTAAAAACAGTATTTTCTGTTTTTAATTGTATTTTATTGCTTCGTGAAAACAAAATGTAAATTAATATTATAAGTATATTTAGGTTGATTCATGAGGAAATGTCAATACTTCAGGACCGTATTCAGGCCCATAAATAAACATAAAAGTTTATAGAAATATACAGGGTGTTGAAGTTTTGGTTCAATGTTCTCATTTTCTAAAGAAAATCTGTGATACTTTAAATATTGCTGTGAAAATTGATATCCGGGAGTTTTTTGATATGACGAATTCGAATCTGTTCTTAGTATGGCTCCCACACGTAGGGGGCACCACCTACATCTCTTTTTACATTCTTGAACAACCACAACTTTTTGGTAAGCCATGTAATACATTTTTAAGTAAAATAAATCATTTTTCAAGTCTTAACTTTTGAAGAGCTTTTCAAGGACATTCAATTAATTCTTGTCAAAGAATGCGAAAATGTGTGAAAAAAAATCGACAGTTGACAGTACTTTCTTTTCAAATAACAGAATAGTTCTTGAAAAGTTACGGTGAAAAAGTGTATACCATTTTTCTCTATCTTAAACCGTTTGAGTTTTATAGCATTTCAAAAGTTCAAAAATTTAATTCTCAAATCGCGATATCTTGATAACAGTTTAATACAGGAACAAAATGTGTATCACAATTTTTGCTCAAAATTGAAGGGAGAATTAAAATATTAATCAATATACAGGGGGTTGAATTTGAAAAAACGCAACTTTCATCTGCAATGACTTTATGCCAGACCCTGTATATTCCAAATCATGACAGATATGTAGATTTTTGAAACCCTCACAACTTTTATATGAGACAGTTTTTTCTAACTCATGTACCTATCTTGTGAAATAATCGACCGTTCTGGTAATTTCTCCTAACCCTGTATACTGATCTTGGGTCCCAGCAGCTTAAGCTGCTTGATAAGAAGCCCACCTGACCGCAATGCTGTTGTAAAGCGTCAGCGGCTGCGTGTTTTTCGAAGAGTGAAAAATTGTCGCTTTTTCGAATCTCGCTTGACATACAAAGTTGGGTTACGTTTATTTGTTTATGATTACATCTTCATCATATTATAATGATGATAGTTTCCGTCTCTCTGTGGCACCACAATATAAACCGACTGACAAATTTCTCTACAGTCACGAGTAGTGAGTACTAACCGATTAAAATGAAATAATACTGAAAAGAGCTTCCCAATGATTTGATGTGACAACAGATTATCTGTTTTTTTACCGTCCCACTTCGAATATCATTTCTTTCGCCTTTGGATTTATAACAATGATAATAATTGCAATAATAATTGACATTAATCATTGCTAATGGGCGGTTTCCGGTAGCATAGGAGCAGATCGAAGACGGGTGACGGTGATTTGTTGGATGACTTTTCGATTGTGTTGTGTTATTTTGGAGTCCCAGCATTAATAATAATAATTAGTAGGTAGATTTGTTTCGTTTTGATTAGGGTTAGAAATTTTCACTTTGCTTAAGGATTTAGTATTTTTCTATCGTTCTATAAAATGCAAAAATCGTATGGGATATTAAGTCGAGTGAACTGAAACACAGCTTGTCGTTCAGACATTATTTTCTTCCAGTGCGCAAAATCCTATTTGCCCAGATTTGCTCGAGTTTATTTACATTTTGAGGTCGTAATTTAGCCATTTCCGAGGTAGCTTCTTGCACATCCAGTTTTTTAGATCAGTGGGTATAACAAACAAAGAGCGGGAACATTCAACTGCATATCACAAAAAATTGATTTTTATTGCACGTTCAGAGTGTTTTCGATAGGATTTGTTCAGAAGAACAAAACTATCTCCCAAACTCTCTACTTTTGAAAAAAATTGTAGGGTGAAAAGTGAGAAAAATGACAAGCTGAACGTAACTAAGTGGCAAAATACATGGGATGCTATTTAAAAAAGTGTCACCGCAAAGTGCGACCATAATGCAAATCGACGACATTGCAACCAAAAGATAAACGAGGCAGTTGTCTAAACACTGGCAAAGTGTCAACTTGATATCTCAAAAACCAAGTGCTCTGTGGTGTCTTTAATCGATGGTTGCAGACTCATCATAGATACAGGGTGTAACAGAGTAAGTGTTACAACGTGAAACTGTAGATTCGTTATCAAAAAAGAAAAAGATTTTTCCTCAACGAAAATTTTCCACGGGCATTCGTTTTCGATATACGGGGTGTCAAAGTTATGAAAAAAAAAAGATTTTCTTTAATTACATCTCAACCACTTGGAATATTTTTATCAGATTTGGTACAGTGTCAAAACTCACAAGTTATTAGGATTATTTTATTAAAAAATCGATTAAAAAAATTAACCAGTGGCGTAGTTATAATACACCCTGTATATCGAAATCAGAAGTCCGCGAAAAATTTTTTCTAAGGAAAAATATGTTTCTTTTTTGATAAAGAATCTACAGGCTCACGTTGTAACACTTACTCTGTTACACCCTGTATACAGGGAATGCAATTGAAAAAAAACTATATTGAAGCTCTGCAGAAATGCTACACCCTGTATATAAAAAAACATTTTCACAAACTGCACCGGGGCATCCCCTATCCAAATCCATTTTGCACATTTCGATATATTTAACGGTTTAGGCGCAATTTAGCTTTCCCGTTTAAATGACTCACCCTTTATTATAGGATAGGTAAGTTCTCGGGTAAGTTAGTCCCTACTGGCTCCATCAAAATCGAATTACATTCCAACAACATTAACGAAACTAATCAAAAATAAAGAAAGAAGGGAAAAAAAGCTTTCAGGTGCTCACACACCATTTCGCGGACAAATAAGAGTTGAGATAAGCTGTAGCTACGCGAAAATAAGCAATAAGAAATCAGCTGATTGATTAGCAGAATATTTCTCAATGATTGATAGTAAGTGATGCAAAAAACGTGTTTTTTTTTCAAACTGAATTAAAAACAAAAAAAAAAATAGTATATTATTCAACGAGCGGGAAATGGTAGATATTACTCACGAGGATGAAGTTTGGGCTACGAGCTGTAGTCGATTATAGTAAGTAATCAACTGAGTGAGTAATATCCATTTCCATCCATCCATATCCATAGATTACTATAATTTTTCTATGATTATTCAATAATTGAAGCAAACTTTGAAATATTCAATTTCATTTGACTTTTCGAAAACTAGTTTACTTAAAGTGAGGTTAGGTTGTTAATACAGTGACCATGACTATAAAACAAGTATGTGACCGTTCATACCGTTAATGGGCTGTTTCAAAATGATGTATTTGAAGGTTGACATTTTGTCGAATGTTCTGTTTGGCAACAGTGGAGTAATGAGATAAGCTCATTTAATTGGTTAAAAACAATTGGGTAATGAAAAAAAAGTCACTGGTATGAGTAACGAGTCGATTTAACCTAGAGAAAGTGCATCCATTGTTGAATAGTCATAGAAAAACATTTTAAAAACAGTATTTTCTGTTTTTAATTGTATTTTATTGCTTCGTGAAAACAAAATGTAAATTAATATTATAAGTATATTTAGGTTGATTCATGAGGAAATGTCAATACTTCAGGACCGTATTCAGGCCCATAAATAAACATAAAAGTTTATAGAAATATACAGGGTGTTGAAGTTTTGGTTCAATGTTCTCATTTTCTAAAGAAAATCTGTGATACTTTAAATATTGCTGTGAAAATTGATATCCGGGAGTTTTTTGATATGACGAATTCGAATCTGTTCTTAGTATGGCTCCCACACGTAGGGGGCACCACCTACATCTCTTTTTACATTCTTGAACAACCACAACTTTTTGGTAAGCCATGTAATACATTTTTAAGTAAAATAAATCATTTTTCAAGTCTTAACTTTTGAAGAGCTTTTCAAGGACATTCAATTAATTCTTGTCAAAGAATGCGAAAATGTGTGAAAAAAAATCGACAGTTGACAGTACTTTCTTTTCAAATAACAGAATAGTTCTTGAAAAGTTACGGTGAAAAAGTGTATACCATTTTTCTCTATCTTAAACCGTTTGAGTTTTATAGCATTTCAAAAGTTCAAAAATTTAATTCTCAAATCGCGATATCTTGATAACAGTTTAATACAGGAACAAAATGTGTATCACAATTTTTGCTCAAAATTGAAGGGAGAATTAAAATATTAATCAATATACAGGGGGTTGAATTTGAAAAAACGCAACTTTCATCTGCAATGACTTTATGCCAGACCCTGTATATTCCAAATCATGACAGATATGTAGATTTTTGAAACCCTCACAACTTTTATATGAGACAGTTTTTTCTAACTCATGTACCTATCTTGTGAAATAATCGACCGTTCTGGTAATTTCTCCTAACCCTGTATACTGATCTTGGGTCCCAGCAGCTTAAGCTGCTTGATAAGAAGCCCACCTGACCGCAATGCTGTTGTAAAGCGTCAGCGGCTGCGTGTTTTTCGAAGAGTGAAAAATTGTCGCTTTTTCGAATCTCGCTTGACATACAAAGTTGGGTTACGTTTATTTGTTTATGATTACATCTTCATCATATTATAATGATGATAGTTTCCGTCTCTCTGTGGCACCACAATATAAACCGACTGACAAATTTCTCTACAGTCACGAGTAGTGAGTACTAACCGATTAAAATGAAATAATACTGAAAAGAGCTTCCCAATGATTTGATGTGACAACAGATTATCTGTTTTTTTACCGTCCCACTTCGAATATCATTTCTTTCGCCTTTGGATTTATAACAATGATAATAATTGCAATAATAATTGACATTAATCATTGCTAATGGGCGGTTTCCGGTAGCATAGGAGCAGATCGAAGACGGGTGACGGTGATTTGTTGGATGACTTTTCGATTGTGTTGTGTTATTTTGGAGTCCCAGCATTAATAATAATAATTAGTAGGTAGATTTGTTTCGTTTTGATTAGGGTTAGAAATTTTCACTTTGCTTAAGGATTTAGTATTTTTCTATCGTTCTATAAAATGCAAAAATCGTATGGGATATTAAGTCGAGTGAACTGAAACACAGCTTGTCGTTCAGACATTATTTTCTTCCAGTGCGCAAAATCCTATTTGCCCAGATTTGCTCGAGTTTATTTACATTTTGAGGTCGTAATTTAGCCATTTCCGAGGTAGCTTCTTGCACATCCAGTTTTTTAGATCAGTGGGTATAACAAACAAAGAGCGGGAACATTCAACTGCATATCACAAAAAATTGATTTTTATTGCACGTTCAGAGTGTTTTCGATAGGATTTGTTCAGAAGAACAAAACTATCTCCCAAACTCTCTACTTTTGAAAAAAATTGTAGGGTGAAAAGTGAGAAAAATGACAAGCTGAACGTAACTAAGTGGCAAAATACATGGGATGCTATTTAAAAAAGTGTCACCGCAAAGTGCGACCATAATGCAAATCGACGACATTGCAACCAAAAGATAAACGAGGCAGTTGTCTAAACACTGGCAAAGTGTCAACTTGATATCTCAAAAACCAAGTGCTCTGTGGTGTCTTTAATCGATGGTTGCAGACTCATCATAGATACAGGGTGTAACAGAGTAAGTGTTACAACGTGAAACTGTAGATTCGTTATCAAAAAAGAAAAAGATTTTTCCTCAACGAAAATTTTCCACGGGCATTCGTTTTCGATATACGGGGTGTCAAAGTTATGAAAAAAAAAAGATTTTCTTTAATTACATCTCAACCACTTGGAATATTTTTATCAGATTTGGTACAGTGTCAAAACTCACAAGTTATTAGGATTATTTTATTAAAAAATCGATTAAAAAAATTAACCAGTGGCGTAGTTATAATACACCCTGTATATCGAAATCAGAAGTCCGCGAAAAATTTTTTCTAAGGAAAAATATGTTTCTTTTTTGATAAAGAATCTACAGGCTCACGTTGTAACACTTACTCTGTTACACCCTGTATACAGGGAATGCAATTGAAAAAAAACTATATTGAAGCTCTGCAGAAATGCTACACCCTGTATATAAAAAAACATTTTCACAAACTGCACCGGGGCATCCCCTATCCAAATCCATTTTGCACATTTCGATATATTTAACGGTTTAGGCGCAATTTAGCTTTCCCGTTTAAATGACTCACCCTTTATTATAGGATAGGTAAGTTCTCGGGTAAGTTAGTCCCTACTGGCTCCATCAAAATCGAATTACATTCCAACAACATTAACGAAACTAATCAAAAATAAAGAAAGAAGGGAAAAAAAGCTTTCAGGTGCTCACACACCATTTCGCGGACAAATAAGAGTTGAGATAAGCTGTAGCTACGCGAAAATAAGCAATAAGAAATCAGCTGATTGATTAGCAGAATATTTCTCAATGATTGATAGTAAGTGATGCAAAAAACGTGTTTTTTTTTCAAACTGAATTAAAAACAAAAAAAAAAATAGTATATTATTCAACGAGCGGGAAATGGTAGATATTACTCACGAGGATGAAGTTTGGGCTACGAGCTGTAGTCGATTATAGTAAGTAATCAACTGAGTGAGTAATATCCATTTCCATCCATCCATATCCATAGATTACTATACTTTTTCTATGATTATTCAATAATTGAAGCAAACTTTGAAATATTCAATTTCATTTGACTTTTCGAAAACTAGTTTACTTAAAGTGAGGTTAGGTTGTTAATACAGTGACCATGACTATAAAACAAGTATGTGACCGTTCATACCGTTAATGGGCTGTTTCAAAATGATGTATTTGAAGGTTGACATTTTGTCGAATGTTCTGTTTGGCAACAGTGGAGTAATGAGATAAGCTCATTTAATTGGTTAAAAACAATTGGGTAATGAAAAAAAAGTCACTGGTATGAGTAACGAGTCGATTTAACCTAGAGAAAGTGCATCCATTGTTGAATAGTCATAGAAAAACATTTTAAAAACAGTATTTTCTGTTTTTAATTGTATTTTATTGCTTCGTGAAAACAAAATGTAAATTAATATTATAAGTATATTTAGGTTGATTCATGAGGAAATGTCAATACTTCAGGACCGTATTCAGGCCCATAAATAAACATAAAAGTTTATAGAAATATACAGGGTGTTGAAGTTTTGGTTCAATGTTCTCATTTTCTAAAGAAAATCTGTGATACTTTAAATATTGCTGTGAAAATTGATATCCGGGAGTTTTTTGATATGACGAATTCGAATCTGTTCTTAGTATGGCTCCCACACGTAGGGGGCACCACCTACATCTCTTTTTACATTCTTGAACAACCACAACTTTTTGGTAAGCCATGTAATACATTTTTAAGTAAAATAAATCATTTTTCTCCACTTTCACGTGAAAAAGATGTACTTGTTGAAAGTTGATACGAGCAACGGTTTTCGAGATATTTGGATTTGAAAAAAAATTCGACGAATGTGATTATATTATCGCAAAGGCGAAAAAATAGACAAAATGCGTATCTAATTTTCAATAACATTATTTCTAGATTATGTTCAATAGAACATGAGCTAGGTTTAATAATTATCAAAAAAAAAAGAAATTAAATTAAAATGTATGTGTAGGTATTTGATAAAAAAAAATCACATACGTAATTTTTTTTCAAAATCCAAATAGGTACATACAATCTCGAAAACGGTTGTCCAACAACTTTTAACAAGTATGTATACATTTTTGACCAGCTTTTTGACGAAAGAGGATTCATTTATTTACCTAGAAAATGTAATGGGTATTCAGGGTCGTACCAAAAAGTTGTGATTGTTCGAAAGAGTAGAAAGACATGTAGGTGGCGCCCTCTACACGTAAAAGCTATATTGAAAATAGATTCGAATTCGTCATACCAAAAAACCCCCGGTTACCAATTTTTACACCAATATTCACATTATCATAGATTTTATTCAAAAAACAGGAAAAATAAATGAAAATAACACCCTGTTATTCGAAAACGAAGGCCTTTTTGGGGCCCTGAATACGTATGTGGGTGATTGTACGAATACTGAGTAATTCCATGTCCCTGGTGTTTCAAATTAGATGTAGGTGTAATTGGGGTTTCCGTTTATTGTGTACTTATGAAATAAAACCTCTAATTGATGTTGGCTTAGTAACATTTGGAGAAAAAATCACAAATCAATATTTTTTTAGTAAAAAACTTTACAATTTGTCATTTCCGTGGCTGTCCCTAGCCTGACAGATATACCTCATTCTACCAACAAAAAATAATAGCAGCTGTGCACACGTGACGTTTTCAAATTCTGCCACGAGGAGTGTTATTTGAGGAAAGAACTAGAGCATGGTTTACTATTGGAACTTGTAAACTTTATTCGAATTTATGTTCTTATTGATTTTTTAACAATAAAAAAAAGCATAATTCATCATTCCCGTGCATTTTTACTGGCAAGGGAATGACAAAACTGGACACGAAAATGACGAAAATTCGTAAGTTACTTTAAAAACGTAGAATAAATTTATATTATTGTTTTAGGGTAAACTGAAGAGCGCGAAGAAGTCGAGGAAAGATATCCTGAAAGAAAAAAGAGAGCGGGAGCGGAAAAGGCGAAATACGTAAAAGGCAGGAAAAAAAGAGAAGGAAAGGGAAAAATATTTGAAGCAGATGAAAAACAAAATCAAGGAAAGTGTTGAGGAATTGACGTCAAATTCGAAAGAAATGGAAGAAAAATTCAAGGAGCTACCGTTCAAAAAAAGAGGAAGAAAAAATGGAAACTACTTTCCTGAGTCAAAATACTCCTCTTGCTTCTTCAGATCAAGAAAATCAGCCGGCAAATGTTGACGTCTCCTTCCAACGACTGATTGGCAAAAATATAGCCAATAGGAATTAAGTTCAACGATATAGAGAAAGGAAAAAAACGGAGCAAAAGATGTAGGTCCTCAAAAAAAAATGACCGATACAAGAAGACGTACTACAGGCTTGTAGAGAAGAACAAAAAACCGATAAATCCCACCACTAATCCCAATTGGACACCACTAACAAAAGTAGATTTATTGTTAGATGCATCTCTTCCTGAACATTCCAAGGTTGAAGAAGTGAAGAAGAATTTGATGTTTGGTGAAGTAATAACGCAGCAGTTAGCAAATACCTATCAACAATTGAAAAGTGATAAGAAGAAACAAGTCTTCAAGAAAATAGTTGATGGTAAAATAATGAAAAAAATACAAGATGCGAACCAAACTTTCCAACGTCATAAAGTTCCGTAAGTCATAGAATTTCAAAAGTCAAGATATAACAAAGTTTAAGGGGAAAAAGGGAAAACACATTCAAAGAAGAAACGTCATTAAACAGAAGATTACAGATTTCTTGAAACTAGAAGAAAATAGTAGAGTGTGTCCTGGCAAAAGAGAATTTTTGAAAAAAGATAAGGTGACAAAACTAAGGTGATTTTGTTTTCAATGTTATTTTCGCATTCCAAGGAAGATTTTTTTTATTTTTATATGTAATGTGATTTTGTGATGTCTGGTTGTTTTTTTTTTTCACGTTAAAAACTTATTAGGTAGTTATTGGCCAAATTTGCAAAAAGAAGACTGGTTAATAGTTGAGTTCTTCTCATTATATTATATTATTTTTGCAGCGATGTAGTTTTATTCAATAAGTACTCACGTTACATCAAGTTTCATAAAAAAAATAACTTGAATTTTCAACATATAAGTCCCGATATAAGTGATCAAAACTCATAATTTATTCCATTTAGATAAAGAAACTCATTCCCCTGTTATGTTCTGTCATTCCCGTGTCGCTAATCTACATTGAATATAAAAAAAAAAACGAAAAACACACATTTTCAAGCTGGTTCTGAGGCTCTCGATAAATTGTAAGCATATTCTCCTAAGTAAGATTTAATTGACCAATACTATAATATCTTCACACTATTCGACTTGACAATTTGACTTCCCGTTTCACTCAATATTCGTACAATCACCCATGTATCTGAAGTATCGACATTTCCTCATGAATGATTGGGAGATCCTGTATAATTAGCTGAAGTTTCATATTTCATCATAAAGATATTGATTTTGAACTTGAATGAAACTGAAAATTAGTTAATCAGGTACAATCTGGGGTACAATAATTTATAAAAATAATTATCATTCCTACCTACTTGATTGAATATCTCCAATATGCCAACTGCTCCAGATAAATAATATAAAAAAGTAATTCACTAATTCACTCAAGACATACTTAATTTAGATTTTGAGAAAGTTTGTTTTATTTTTCAAATAAGGTTTAAGTTCAGTGTTTTTGTATTATTCTAACCATTATCAAAGTAACAGCTGTGTTGATGAGTTATATTTGTAGTGTAGCTGTTTGTTTTTTTTTATTTGATTTTCCACTCATTACAAAAAAACGAGTTCAAAAAACAGGAGCATTTTTTATGTTATGGGAAAACCGAGGGAAAAACTTTTTTTTTTGTGAATATTCATGAAGTCGGCATACCTCATATCATATCACCAATATAATGGTTATGAGTTATTAGTGAAATAAAAAGGATTTACCATAATAAATGATACAATTATAATGAATGAAACTATTCTATGGGCTATACCTTAGTTTCTTTTTCCAAATATGCAATGAGCGCCTTCGAATCTCTCATATTCTCCATGTTCTTCATAATATCCTCATTAGCCATTATTTGCAAAATAGGCTCAACTTCCTGCTGCAGCTCCTGTAATTGAGCCACAACATGTTGCCTTCTTTGCTTCAAATCATCTGGTGGCATTTCTTCAATGGGATACAATTGCTTTCTGATATCAATCGCATAATCAATCATATTAGTTTTGCTCAAAATATCCAATTTGGCTTTCAAAACCTCAGTTTCATCGTAAATCTAGAAATAAAATAAGTTGTTAATGCGAAAAACTTAACCTCAAAAGTGATTTTATTCGTACTTCCTTGGCGGAAAGGAACTCCAAAAGAGGAAATACCAAGTGCCGGTCTAGATACTGGGCTATTCTCGCTGTCAGGTCATATTTTGCCATGATTGGGGCCCTATTTTGCTGTTATTTTTGAAGAATATGGGGCTACAGAGCAAATACACACTGTACGTGACAGGTGCGTCAAATAAAGAAGTGGCTCAGGTTGGCGGTTGGTGTTGGTGGTGATGTTGGAGTAGCTGTCAAAAATTTTATTTTCACGGTAATGTACCACGTCCGAATATTAAGGTCGATTCACACCAGAGAAAGCTGAGCATACAGAAAGCTGAGGTCCTTGGTTCACATGAACGTAAACGACTTCTGGGAAAGCGCAATTCGTTTTTTTCTCAAGTTTGCGTTCAGGGACATATGTTACTAGACACTTGAAGTCAATCGTACATTTTTATACGTATATAGTTCACAGATATATAAATAGAAGATAATTTCAAATGTGGCAGGGTCAGCAGGGTGATCCACCATATTTATTGTCGCCAACCCCCTGACTTTTTTATTTCGAATGTCACAAACAATTTGAAGGTATGGTCTTGTGGGTAATCAAAAATACTTTTATCTACGACTATTTAACAAAAGACGCATTATGCTTGTGATAGAAACTACATAATGTAACTCATATTACACACCTGTGGAATATGAATTCCATATTCCACACCCGTGGAATACAATTTTTTATACGTAATCCATAACATGACGACCACGTTACAAAACAGAATCGACTTTGCTTGAATTGTTGTTACCAGGGCAACTAAAATAATTGATTTTGACAAATAGTGAGTATATTTGACGTTGATTTATTCATTGTGAGAATTTCTAATTTTAATGGCCGATTGCACCAACCTATTTTGAGGACACTTAACGCCAAGGGACCCTCAACTTGACAATTTCGCATGCAAAACTGTCAAGTTAAGGGTTCGTTAACGTTAAGTATCCTCAAAATTGGTTGGTGCAATGGGCCATAAATGATCTTGTTGCAAATTAAATTTTTTTTGGAAAATTTGCAAAATGAATAGTCGTAGATAAAGCGTAGTATTTGACTCGCGTTAAATAATATACCATTGTTCTACGTGTGAGAAAAGTCTAAAACTTATCGGTATACCGGAGAAATCAACAAGTTTGATTTTTTTGAATGTATCACCCTATATTTGAATGTATTTTTCAATTTCTCGTGAAATTTCAACCATAATTCATGTAATATACCATATGCCTAGATTCAGCCGTTTCTGAAATATTTGCATTTGAAAATTCGAAATGTTGAAATCAAATACTTTTTTAAAGGATTACCTATTCAAAATCAGAAAATTAGGAGTGGTTTGCTGAATGAATCGGAAGAATAATTCCACCAATAGGTCTGTCCACAAAATTTCGTATTTTATTGAAAATGGTAGATATAGGTGTAACATGAACCCCTATAAAGTTTATTAGAAAATAGTCAAATATCTACTTCGTTATTCGCTGAAAAAAATTGCCAAAACGCGTAGAGGCTAGAAAAAGAGTTTGACGTCACCTACGCGCCTATTTACTGTAGTCATAGGTAACGTACTGTAGTACCGGTTCGGCATTATAAATAATATTATGCTGGCAAGAAAGTGGAGTTTTGTGCCTGAGTGCACAAACCGAGAAGTATATAACGCTACCGAAAATTCTTGTGAGTAACCAATGCAGACAGCAAAAAAAAATATGGACGGAATTTTGCAAACGTTTGAAAGCCGAATGAAAACACTTATTTGCCAACAATTACATATTATCAAAAACTACGTCACGTCTACCTTCGGCAAATCATGTGAATCTCCTTTCTGGAAGCCGTCGTCCATATTTGCGGAGAATAAATAAACTTTCCTGATAGTTAATGGCAATGCTCTGTTCTGTCGAACTCAAAACGCATGCAATCTTTAATATTGTTTTGACGTCTAACGTCACAATAATTGAATATAAGTACATTCCGTCTTTTGAGCAAGTATCTGACGTCACAGTGCGTTTTGTTCTCTAAACAAAAGCACTCATATTCAACGGCTGCTGTTGTATTTGGGATTGTTTTTTTTGCAAGCACACTTCGAATATAGTTATTATCATATCGAAATCTCTGTTTTACAATACTTTTAATGTATATTAATTTTTTTGTGGACAGATCTATTGCACGGTTTCCGAACCGCCCCGAGTCGACACCAATGAATGCGTTTTTTTGACGTTATGTGAAAAACCGTGCGTTTCAAAAGCGAGTATTTCGAAAACCGTTGAATTCATGCTTATGGTATGTTCAATGAATTATGCTTGAAATTTTACAAGGAATACAAAAATGCAGTTAAATATAGGGGGATCCTTAAAAAAAAAAAAAAATGGTTTTGCTGGTATACTAATGATTTTTCAAACTTTTTGTACACGTAGAAAAAAAAGTATCTTTCAGTGCCAACATGACCATACATTCAAATTTTTTGGGACACTTGAGATACAAAAGTTAAAGGCGACATTATGTTGGATCACGTGGATCACCCTGTACCTCGATGAATATCCGCATATATACCTATCGCTTTGATATCGGTAGATGTTACTTTACATCATCAGAGACTGTAATAAATATTTACTTTACTACTCCGCCAAATGACAAATTGCATCATCAATTGCATTGGTAGCATGTGGTTTGGCTGGCGCCATCTCATGTTCTCGTGTTTTTAATTAATAACTTGAGATAACATGTTAGTGACATGAGTGACAACCTATGTGAACTACCCAACAAAAAAAAACGGTGCACCCGAAATTTTCGCCTATGTTTGGAGTGTTTGGACACTCATAGTTTTTCAACGAATCGATGAAAAAATATGCGGTTTGCACCACTATGTAGAGCATTTCTTTGCATTTTATGCGGATGGTTTAGAAAATTAATTTCCTCAAAAACCATTTTATACAGGGTGGTAAAAAAAGTACCTTCCGCATTAACCGTTTTTTTTATGAGTACCTAGTTTATATAACCTAAATGGTATCATGATTTAACTTTCGCCGTCTCATGATTTTAATTATTAACTTGACATAAAATATTGCTAGCATAAGTAAAGTTACCTATCTTTTACCTCAATGGGGACATGGTTTGGGTGGCGCCATCTCATGGTAAGAATGTGACTGACATCACCTCCCTTCCAAAGTGTGATTTGATAATGATAAATTCCTTTTATTCTTTAATCGATTGAAGCAAATTGTCACAGTATGAAATAAAACATTGTACTATATACTCAGTCGTTAAATGTCTTCAAATCACTCATCTAGGTATTCCGATAAGCATCTTGACTCGTAATTTAGAAACCGGCTTAAGTAGCGTAAATCACTAGAGACTTTAAGCACGTCCCAAATTTCAAACGTATCCGTATCCGCATCAATCTGCGCATGCTCAGAGTAGATGCGTGGGTTCCGATTCGTTCCGTTGCGGGCCTTTCATCGTATCCGTATCTGAGAACGGATCTCAACTAATAGAAGAATTATAACAAAAGCTCTTTAAAACCAATAAACGAAAAATACACAAACATCCAAACCAAACCATAAATATAAACAAAAATCAATATCTAGGTTACAAAACGCAAAGTTTGACAGCTTTGACGTTTCACCAATCCGTTTCGTATACGTAGAACCGATCGCTGCTTGAGTGGGTTTTTATATAATTAACGTATGTCGATTCGTTTACGGATTCGGATGAGTAGAAAAATATTGGGTTTGCTTAAAGTGTCTACTATTGACATCTGATAGATCCGTTTGAATAGGTACGTATCGATACGTAGCTCGTGACGCAGATCGATACGGTTACATTTTCGACTTTGCTTCAATGCCAGATTGCACAAAAAAATTTTTTTTGCACCAAAGAGTCCTCCAAAAGCGAATTAGCCTACGTTGCATCATGATTCAAGTTTACTTGTACAGGGTGCACCAAGTTATGTGGGGCATTAGATTATCTCAGAAAATGATGCGATTGGGATTCTGTAAATTTTGAGAGAGGGATTGTCGAAAATGCTCTCTTCAAATGAAATATTAGTGACTTACGGTTATACCGGAAGTACGTGTCAACTCGCTTGTTTCAAATGGTATAACCGGAAGTCGCACAACATCACTCGACTTATGCAGATTTTGGCGTTGACCAGGTTACGATTTGTGATTACAGGTTTGGTAAATGACTGATAAGTTATCACTATCTTGATAACAGCTCGAAATCACATGCCAAAACGTTCTGGTTACTAGAAGTAGTGAAAGTAACATTTATGGTATAACGTAACCACTTAATCAGGCACTCCCAAAGAGGTATACCTATTCAAGTAGTTACCACTTTGCCCCTACTGCGAAGGAAAGTTAGGTAACGAATTTCTATACCACATCGTAATCTGGTTAACACGTACCAAAATCCGCGTAAGTGCCAATTCACAATGAACGTAATACGTAAAAAAGACGTAACGGATACGTAATCTGTAAAGATAAATGTACCTACTGTCAAAGTTTATTAGTAAACTTTGCTACTGTATTGGTATGTCTCTTCACAATTATATGCTAAAAGGAATAACAGACGCAAGTACGTGGCGCACGTAACGATCTTACGAATCATGTTTATGTTTAATGTGAACACTAACGTAATATTTGCTGTTATATTTACGGCCACGTTAACGGTTGTATTACGCTTACGTTCATTGTGAATTGGCACTAATAATTCATTTGAAAAGAGCATCTTCAACAATCTATACAAATACATTTTCAGAATCCCAATCGCTTTATTATTCAAGATATTCTAATATAAATATATAGGCCACTAACCTTGACACACCCTTTATACAGGGTTCTCCATACAACTTATCCACCGGCGCTTCTACGTACTTAATGTGTGGTGCAATCTATTCCGACTTTTTTTAAGTGCAATACGTGTCTTCACGTTTCACGTATTTCACGTTATTCCTTATACCTGATCCGAAGTATGTCGATCGGTGGCTGATACTATACATAATCAAAACTCCAGAATAACCTGAAAGAATAGACATTTTCCCATATACCTACAGAGTGACCCATTTGAAAGCGGGCCACCCCCATAACATTTTTATTTATGGAGTGATTTTGATGAATTTTTTTTTTGAAATGTGGAGAGTAGTAAGGTTTATTTTGAGGCCATACGTCGCCCAGTTTTTTCCAAAAACCAAGGCCTATTTGAGCATATTTAGAGGCTGAAAAATCCCGAAAACATATAAGCGATTTTTTTAGATAAAATCTGCCTACGTCACTGGATTTTTCATACCCTGAAATGGATCTGTACCAAATTTCATAAAAAAAATATTAAAAATTAACGAATAATTTTTGTATGCACCAAGAAGTATTTTGCCTCGAAACTCTTGCGACAGCAAATCGATCAGAAAAAAAAAACTAAATATAAACATTTTATAGATATTTTAATATCAAAATACAATGAAAACAAACAAACGAGACTGTCAAAAAAAAATAGAAAAAAAATTACACACAGAAATAATATTTTTGAATTAAATGTTTTTTCATGAAATTTGGTACAGACCCAATTCAGGTGATGAAAAATCCAGTGGCGTAAGCAAATTTTCTCTAAAAAATCGCTAATATGTTTTATGGATTTCTCAGCCTCTAAATATGCTCTAGTAGCCTTGGTTTTTGAAAAAACCTTGGCGACGTATGGGTATGGCCTCAAATACACCTTTTCCCTCTCTACATTTCACAAAAAAAAACGTCAAAATCGATCAATAAATTAAAAAGTCATGAGGGTGGTATGAAGTTGAAAAAAATATTACACAACTTGGCAACGATGCCCGCAGTTGACGGAGTAATATCAGTCATCTATCATACTTGTCTGTCTGGAACCACTCTGCATCAAGACGATTAACACGAAAAAAGAATAACAAATAATAACAACAAACAAAAAACAGCAAAATGTCGCACAGCGATAGTGAACGCGAGCTAAAATATGATTTTAAAGTACGAATACGGAAACAATTGCTCTCAGAGTTAAAAGCAAAAAAGAAGTTGCGTACACCCGAAGATGTACGCGCTTTTCGAAAAAAACTACATCCAATTTATCGTGGAATCCGTCTAATTGAAGCTGTGAGTACCAATAACACTAATGAGGTCAAACAGTTACTGGAAATGGGTGTTTGCCCTGATAGTACCGATCACGAGATGAGGAGTGCCCTTCATGTGGCTGTGAGCAAAGGGTGAGCCTTCTTGATTGTGCACCAATTTTGATTTATCAACATTTTCTCGATCAAAAAAGTACGAACCATTCATTGAATAATCTGATTAACACTCTCACTTATCACATAAGAGCTTGGAATTTATTCGTAGCGTTTTCATAGGAGAAAACGTAGCACCACAGCATTGATAGTAGAAACATGTCGAGACCTGTGTCGAGATATAATTTTCAGTACTTTGAGTTTGAGTAGGTACTTGGTTTGTTTTCGAAACGTAGAGACTCACTTACCTAATAACAATTCGTGGAGATGTTCCATTTTTCACAGCACTTATTTCTAGGCACCATTTCGGGCACCATACACTTCTACAGTGTGTCTGAAAAACGTGCGCATTTTAACATGGTGAATCGAGTGGTGAATAGAGTATGTTAGAATAAGGGTTGTAATAAAC
Source organism: Orchestes rusci (assembly GCA_958502075.1). Taxonomy (NCBI): domain Eukaryota; kingdom Metazoa; phylum Arthropoda; class Insecta; order Coleoptera; family Curculionidae; genus Orchestes; species Orchestes rusci. The sequence goes on from OY293311.1 coordinate 17,060,892, forward strand.
TGAACAGTATTTAATTCATTATGTACAGTATAATATCACAAGCAGTCAGTATAATATTGTAGAAGACTCAGTATTTCTGTTAAAAATGATAAGTAAAAATGGAATTTTTGAGCAGTAAAAGTAGTATTTGGCCTGTATTTCTATGTTCACTATTGTGATTCTAATGGTCAGTAAAAATTTATGAAATGTCAGTATGACTTAGCTGGTAATAATTCCACAAATGTACAGTAAAAAATAATAAATGGCCAGTATGCAATAGTCAGTAATAATTTTAACTAACTCAAACCAACCCAATCTTGATACACATAATACCAATACAGAACACATCAATTATGATATATTATAGTAATAATTGTAATGTTAACCTAGTGCTAACCAACGAGCCTTTGCATATTTTTTATCAATTTCGATCACCAACACAAACCAACCCAAACTTGATCCACATAAAACTAATACACAACACGTCAATTATAATATACAATAATAAATTGTAATGTTAACCTAGTGCTAACCAACGAGCCGCTGCATATTTTCCATCAATTTCTGTTACCAACACAAACTAACCCAAACTAAATCCGCCTCTCAAAAGAACCTATCTGACTACTTCATCATGTCATAAAGGCAGAGAGTTTTCTCTTTATCAAGTTGTGTTTCGTTCCGTTGTGAATTTTTTTGTATTTATACGAAATAAAATACATGGCCAACCATTCATTATTTTACTGTCGCTTTATTTATTTTATGGACTGTCTATTATTTTAACCAGTTTACTAATTTATCTGATCGTTTTTTCATGATACTGACTCTTGATTATTTATATCTACCGTTTATTATTTTTACTGACCACTTCTTTATGTTACTGACCCTTCATTATTTTTACTGACCATTTCTTTATATTACTAACCGTTAATTATTTCAACCGACCATTTATTATTATACTGACCATTTATTATTTTTACTGACCACTTCTTTATGTTACTGACCCTTCATTATTTCAACCGACCATTTATTATCATACTGACCAAGGGAAATAGAATAATGGCAAAGAGTACTGTCCATAAAATTGAAATACTGACCATTTAATTTGTTGCCTTAGAATAATCACTTTTTGTAAATGATCATGTGTCCGCGAACGTTTCGTTCGAGGTTTCGTTGAAAAAATAATAATTATTCGAGTAATTATTATTTCAATTTTTTGTGTGCAAATTCGAAACGTCTCAAGAGATTTTCATAAAAATTTTCGGGTTTTGTTCTTATTCAAGCAACAAAGCGCAACACGTGGAGCAGTTGTTATGAAATCATTTGATTTCCAATTTTTCTTAGAATTTGAGAAAAATGAGTCTTTCTGCATCACCTACATTGATTTCTATTTTCTATCTCGAAAACGACGAATCGGAGAAGAAAAACTCAAGTTACCTTTTTCGCTCAAAATTGAACGGAAAATTAAAAAATTGTTTTCACTTTTTGAAAATTTAATAACGTAAAACCTTGCGTACAACTTATTTCTTCGATAAAAGAAATATGATTCGATCTAGGTTCGGTCCTGGATAAAAGTTAACTCGAACGAATTTCTCAAGAAGATGACCAAGAAACAACATCGCTAGATTCGAAACTTCAGACAAAAAATCGAAATTTTCCTCGACTGTCAACACTTTGTGTTTTTAACGAGACGAGACCGAGGACGAGACACAAAAAGTGATTATCATACCATACTTTATTCACGGTGTCAAAATGCGCACGTTTTTCAGACTCACTCGAGGACTCATCCTGTGTACAGGGTGTTGGTGAATGAGTGCGACAAACTTCAGGAGGTAGTTCTGCATGGAAAAATAATGACATTTTGCTATATAAACATATGTCCGCAAATGCTTCGTTTTTTCCGAAGTTTTTTCTTAAAAAAAATTGAGATCATTACCCGAATACGCGACACTGATGAACATAAAATTTTTGATTGCATGTCAAAAAATGCTCGTCAACTACCTCTTGAAACCCACTACATTTCATTTGCATATCTCTACCGGTTTCAGAGCAATCAATAAATCTTCAGTTTTTAAGAAAAACTTCAACACCCCGTAACTCAGAAAACGAAGCATTTGCGGACATTTGTTTATATAGCAAACTGTAATTATTTTTTCATGCAGAATCGCCTTTTGAAGTTTGTCGCACTAATTCACTATAGGTAGAATTAATGCTTTTCCAAGACAACAAAGCGGGGAAAATTTGCCCAGCTGCTTTCACGTTCACCGCTGAGTTGTGTTTTGGGTTTAATGTTATAAGGTTGTGTTAGACATTAGCTCGTACAATAGGTAGATACTTACCAACAAATTTTATGACTGAAACGGCCAAGAGAAAAACCCAGAGAAAAAAATAGAGACTCTTTAGCAGATGGGTTGGTTGATGGGATACTAAAGGGTTTTCCAATAAGAGGTGTATTTTGATATTCAAAGAAAAATGCAATTTTTTAAGCAAAATGATCGGATGTTTTTGTAATTATAAAGAGGAAGGTATGCCGTTAATAATGTAAAACAATATTAGCCAAATGACCACCACGACCACGTCTACAGGACCATATCCTTTTCATGAAATTTTCCATAACCAAATCGCAATGTGGCTGCCCTATGTCCACGATAGCCTCAATAATTCCATCTTTGAGGTCTTGAATCGGCGCTGGGCTGTTGGCGTAGACCTCAAAGGAGGCTCCAAAGGAAGAAGTCGACAAGGGTAAAATCTAAATCACAAGATCTCGGTGGCCAATTGTGGCCTTGAGAGATAACATGGTTCGGAAACTGTTCCCGTAAAACATCAATGGTTTCGTTGCTTCTATGGCGCGTAGCTTGTTGTAAGTGAAGGTTGTCCAGATCAATACCATCCAATTCCGACCATAAAAAAATCTTTAATCATCTCTCGATTGCGCAATCTATTCACCGTAATCGTTGCTCCAGCAGTGAATTTTAATAATTTCAATGCATTGTTGAAGCGTGTATCGTTTCATTTTTTTAACGGCGTAGTTTCTTGACGAATTTCAAAAAATTACAGCTTCAAAAGTCACATCTACCGAAATAGTTATTCAAAATAACACCTCCTATTGGAAAACCGTGTATTAACAAAGTTTACTAATACCAATAACATTATTGATTTTCTATTTCTGATTGATACATTGTGGGGAAGTGTGGTTATTGACACCGTTATCACCGAGGTTATCACTTACTAAACAAAAATTACGAAACTACCCTATTTTGTCCATGAACTGGAACTTATACAGGTCAATTTACTGTAAAAAAACTTTGAAAATCACTACAAAAAAGTTTATTGTGGAAAGGACCTATTTATTATTTATTAACATAGAACTGGGCTTCAACACGAGAAGTATTTTATCATCGGATCCATAAACCATTGTCTCATCTTCCGAATAAGATTCTTCTTCGAACGATATGATCAGAGAAGGAACGTTGAAAACTTCTGTGATTCCCATTTATTTCTTCCAATCATCACTGATCAATTTTTCATTTCGATCAACACAATTTTGCCACATTTCGCAGGAGAATTTTGAAATGGACTCTTGCCAAAGTATTTAACTTTATCATGGTTTGAAATAGTTGTATCCGAAATATGTCTATTATAATAGGTTTTGCAAAAGCCTTGAACCATTTCAATTGGATTTTACTGGCAATGATATGGGTGCAATCTAAGAACCACAAATCTCTTTGCTTTCAGATACTCGTCAATAACATTTTTTCTGGATTTTTTGACAAAAGAGGTTCGGCGAGGCAACCAAGCTCTTTTTTTGTACACGAGTAATTCACAAAAATCTGTTGAGATAAAAGAAATTTCGAAATCGTTGGTTCATTTGAGTTTTTTTGTTTTTTTTTTCACTATAATGCATTTTCCATCAATTTTGCAAGTCTGGAACTAGATGACTTTCAACCCATTCAAAGAATAAATTCCCATTTATAGTTTTATGGTAATCCCCAAGGTAATCTCTATCATTATTTCTGCTCGAGAGAAGCATACCACAATTTTGAAGAAGTCCCCCCTGAAAGCCGGATGTAAAACTGTAAACCGATCCCCTCACACTACTCTACTTCCGTTTTTGTAAATCCAGGTCTCGTCCGAAAACACAAACACAACGTGATCGTCTGAATCGAAGTATTGTGAATATTTCCTCAAAAATGCAGTTTTCGCCCGAACTACATAAGTTCTTTGACATAAAAAGTTTCTACCGTCCACTTTTTTGTATTTAAAGCTTATATCGCGAATTATGTTGAAAGAAAACTCCTGGAACCCTTGAATTCAACTTCTTGTTTAACGTGATTCAATAAGTCGTTCAACGTAAAGTGTGTAACTCTTAACAATAACTCTTGAAACAAAAGTTGGGTGAAGTGGGGAGAATGAATCATGGGACAAGTGTAATCAGACCACCTGTATTTTTTGGTATAACGTTTGCGAACTTTCTTTGTCCAGAATTCGAAAATATCACCCTTTTTATACCCTTATTACTTTTCAACAACCTCTTTCAGTACCAGTTTGAGGATATTTTCAATTTTTCAATTGAGTCTGCATTTGTTCTCGTTTTGTGAGTGTCGTTCACCATTCTCAATTCCCTGTTACTGCCGCGAATATTACAATAGAGTTGTGATATTTTGCTTTTTTAGATAATGTTTGACAAGGAATAAGATTCTACCAGTAATTACATTTACCCCACTAAAATGAGCATCTGGGGTAAATGTAATCACGATGCTGGGGTAAGTGTAATCACTGATCCGATCAGACCAAAATTCTCATAATTCAGTTTTTCACTCGCCTGAACAAGACTCGGAATTAGAGGATCATGATACAGTGGCTGCATCGGATATAGAGCTGGTTTTATATCAGAACCCATTTTAGGATAATGAGCAGAACTATAGTTTTTCCGGTATCCTTTACCTATCTAATAACGTAATTTGAAAAAAAATGCGTTTTACTTTCTATTTCGCTCAAATACCCACATAATGAGTGTACTTTTTGAAAAAAAAAATAGTTCAATTCCTTGTCATTGGCCCACAAAAAAGTTCATAACCCTCTTATAAATCAAGATATCACGTTGATTTTTTTTTGTGCAACTTAGAAGGCTCTATTCTATAATATACTTGTCTCAGATCCATATGCACAGTGTGCATATGGCAGCTCCAAGCCGTGATTACATTTGCCCCATTTACCCGGGCAAGTGTAATCAGCGGACATGTTTTTTTTATTTTTGCATACAAAAAAAATCTAGAGCGTATCGAAAATTAATAAATACTAGATTTATCATAGAATAAGACAAGCTGTGTTCTGACGAAAAACCAAAACCGATATCTCTTTTGGTTCTCTTGATATAAGAGTTCAAAGTTCATCTCTCATCATTTTTTTGATTACATCCCACTTCACTCACAATTTTTTATAAAATCGTCAAAACAAACTCCCCATAGAAATCAAAGTAGGCCAATTTGTATCAAAACTGGTATTCGGCCATAACTTCTTATTCTAATAAACTTTTCTCTATAACTTTTTTCGATATCTCTTCAAACAAAGGTACCAAGAAAGGTACCTACTTTACACTCAGTAATTTTTTATAAAATCCTCTCAAAACCCCACCCTCTATGTTAATTAATTTGACTCATTCTTTTTACATCGTAGTTTCCGACTATGCAGGAGCGATTCCCAGAAAATCGTAATCCGACTCGATTTTTTTTTTGTCATTTACTCCTTACGAAAACTCAATTCGTGGACACACTGTAGATGTTTTATTATCCATCCAATTTTTCTTCGTAATTTATGCAGTGATTTGAACATTCCTCCTCATAAACTAGATCTTACTATGTCTTTTTGGGCTTAGACTTTTAAAATTTGTATTTTTAAGATGAAGAGAAACTGTTTCTCCATGATTTTCTCAATTACGTGAATTTCAAAAATCCTTAAACTATAAGACATTGACTCTTTCTGAGAAAAAGTTTTCTAGAAATTTCGGAATCCGTCTCTAAAAGAAGAAGTGAAATTGCAAACAACTTTCTAAAGTGCCTATAGAATCCCTCTAAAATGATCAAAAATAAAATGCGATAAGAGAGACATTTAAAATATTGAGTGTTTCTTGTTCCTATAATGAGTAAAAACCCTAGAGTCATCAAAACAAGATGCTGAATCGGCTAATAGAGTCGATTAAGTTGTGTCGAAACATGTGTCCAGCGGACCGAACTTTCTCACAGTTGGTAAGAACACCAACATACTGGGCATATCGCCTTAGACCCGAAATCACCGGTATTTGTCCCACAAAGCGGCATCAGCCACCACTGCGTGTAGAGTCGATTTGCTTCCAGTACATTCTAGCGTTGTTTGAGTATAGTATTACCATTTTATAATAAGACTATATCAAGATATTTCCCATGCTAAGAATTCTCCCGTCCTCAAACATCTCCAAATCGATGTTTCCACCTACAATCGAGGACGGTAACTAGAGTCGCCCGAAAAATATTCGATATTCACCATAATCACAAACTTAGATAGATAGATAGCAGGGCTCTGGGTCAAAGTAGAACTTTCAAGTACCAACAGATGGTTTTGATTTTTGAACAGCTTTGAAGATGTTAATTGGATTTGTATGGGAGAGTATTCTCAAGTGTGTCAGGTGAAAACAATTCACGTCACCGATTTTGTTTAAACTCTGGTAGATTGTTGTTATTATTTATAGTAACCGATATTGAAAAAGATTTTTTTCTACAAACATTTTAAAACACCTACTTTAGGTAGGTATATGAGTTTGAAATTTTGCACTAGCTTTCTTAAAATTCTTGCCCATCTCACGTCACTCTTACGATCCGTATTCCCAATTAGTGACCATCATACACTATCGGAATTGGAATGGGGAATTTAAAAAAAAGATTAAAAATTTTACAATGATTGCGAATTACCATAAATAATGTTTTTCTTGCAAAATGTTTGCAACAAAATTTCTCAACTAAAATTGACTATTTCTTTCGAGAACAAGAAAGACTTTCAAAGATACCGGTGGCAAATTCATTCCACCTGAATATAGGTGGAATAAATTCTGAAGCGGCTACTAACCACGTGAACTATGGTGCGATTTATGAACAACAATATCAATCTAAGGATGTGTTTGTTAATTCAATATCATATTATTATTCTGTGTAGCGCGGAATATAAAGGACACGAAAGATTCGTATATTCTTCTCGTTTTCCGAGGACATAATTTTAAATGATATTCAATAATTTGATAATAAGAATGATAAAAAATGGTTCATTTATATCCCTCCAATGCCCATCAAGAGCGTTGTTGTAGCTTAAAAATAATAATATTTGATGACCAAGTTCCAAGTTTTGTCTATAGTTTTTCTTCTCATATCTTATGTAGCTAATGATAGTTTGATAAATTAGATTATATTATGCCCGATTTAACAAAAACACGTGGACAGTTCTGCAAATAAATAAAGTAGAATATACTTATAAAATATTTTTTGATTATAATATACAGTGTGTCCACGGATTGGGTTTCGGTAAGGTATGTATAAATGACAACCATTTTCCGAGTTAGATTTTGATATTCTGGGAATTCTGTTCGGTCTCAAACTAAGATGTTGAGAGAATGAACCAAATCATTTTATTGAGAAAAGTTGTTTAGAATTAAAAGCTTAAGCAGTCTCAATTTTCAGACAAATCCGCCTTCTTTGATTTTGCAAGTACCTATGTTATGAATTGATAATTATCAATTAATTTCTGATTTTTGTCCTGTTCGTAATGATTTTTGTCAGCAATAAACGTTTTATATTGTTATAGTCGATTATTTATTCATTTTTGTTTTAGCAGTATTTCAAAATCAGTTATCTTCGATGACGATAAAATATACTGTTAAAATCATAGTGGGTTGATCTATCTGAAAATTGGGAGTATGCTTGAGTAATATTTCACCCTTTTATACGGAGTATAGAAAGTCGACTTTTTGAGGTAGAAAAGCATGAAAAAAATTCGAAGAGACGTCGTCGCCGCTATGATCGTTCAACCTTCATTGATTTTGTTTCTTTGAATTTGGTTTATTGCACTCACAGCGAAAGTGAGATTATAATGTCATCGAATGATGAACGTGTCAAAATGACAGAAAATGATTAGTTCTTTTATAAATGATTTCGAGGTCCCAGAAAGAATGGGACATACGGTAACAGCAGATTCCTCACACAAAACTGTTGCGATCGCCCCGAACTTATCTATCCCGAAAGTTGATATGAACCATGGAGTAGCCGTTTTCAAGATATTTGCACTGTAATCCATGCAGTGTGGTTTCGAATGTAAAATTTAGACATAGGGGGCATCGAAAATGCCGTTGTCAAGTTAATTTTGACAATAAGCGTCTTGATGTTCAATGTTTCTTATAAAAAAAAACTAGAAAAAAATGGATAACATTTTTCAAACAAATTTCATTTTTTTTTTCTTGGTAAAAAAAATATAAAATTAGATTACATCTTATTTAATCAAAACAAATTGAGCAATCAACCTAATGTCAAAATTAACATGATAACACCGTTTTCAAAGCCCCCTATGTTTATTTTCAAAATTTTTCATTTCAAAGCACATTGCATGGATTACTTCAAGTTCAAATATCTTGAAAAAGGTTGCTCGTAGCCACTTCTACAAAGTATACCTTTTTCATATAAATGTGATGGAGAAATCAGTTTTTCAATTTCACAGAAATATACGGGTGCGTACAAAAAAGTTATGATTATTTGAATGAGTGAAAGGAAGTGTAAGTGGTGCCCCTTACAAATAAGAGCAATTCCGTACTCAGATCTGAATTGTCCATATCAAACAACCCCCATAATACACCAAATTTCATCAAAATCACTCGATTATTTCGAAAGTTATTCAAACAAATCAAAAATGAAAATCCAACTCTGATACCCTGTATCTCTATTCATATCAATTTTCGGGATAGACAAGTTGGGTGCGATCACAAAACATTGTGGGTGCGATCACAATATTTTTGTGTGAGGAATCTGCTGTTACCGCATGTCCCATTCATATTGTCAAAAATAAAGGTTCTTTACTCTTGAGCAAAATACATATTTTCTAATAAGCCTCGTATACGACTAAAAAAAATGTTACCACATGATTGTGTTCCAGACATGAACATGTAGAATGTAGAACTTTTTATGAAGAATAACTTGTTAACTATAATAATAAAAAAATTGTCCAAGTCTCCGTAACTTGGAACCATATTATGTCATTGGGTCCAGGTTACGGTTGCGTACTGTATACCTGATCTTCATTCTTTATTACCTGTAAAAGAACCCATTACCACTTCATAATTTTCGGTAACAAATAAAGATCAAGTACCTTTACACTTCACTTTGAAACACATTTATTAATTTCCATATATATGTCACAGTAAAACCTGGTAATCAGTAAAAGCTAACTTTTACTAGGAAAAGTAAGCTTTTCCTGATTTGGAAACATTCAGCTAGTGAAAGTTGAATTCGATCGACTCCATCATACTTTTACTAGTAATTGTTAGCATTCACGTAACTTTTCTAGTGAAAGCTGTTAAACTGAAAATTATTATCGTAATTATAAATATCCTTTTTGGACCGAGTTGTAATTCGCCGACAGATTAGACGCTCTGGAAAATACGAGAGTTATGAATCGCAGGTGTACAATGTGAACATTGTTCAGATACCGTATTATAGAAAATACTTAAGTATTCTCAGTAGGGGTTAGTCTGGGTTAGTTTGGGTTAGTTTGGGTTTGGCAAAAATTTTGATGTCGCGTGAGCGACATGATTTAGTGCCCAGTGCACCTTGGGTTAGTTCAATGGCGGAAATAAGTTTTAAAAATAACTTTTCCTAACTGCTTTCAGTAAAAGTTGATTTGATAAAGTTTCTCCAACATTCACTAGTAAAAGTGTACAATATTCTTCAAAATTTAACATTTCCTAACGGATCACGTAATTGCTAGCATCAACTAGTAAAAGCTAGCTTTCACTGAATTCCTAACATTTACTGTAACATATACATTAGAAAGTACCTATACAGGGTCTTTTTTCTTAAGGGCCTTGTATCGGAAAGTAATAGTGATACGCGTAAACAAATTCTCAATCTTTTTTTAAAATAGTGGCAGTTTTCTATCACTTCCTTTTATACCGGACGTAGATACCAACTTCCTTATTTTAAATGAGAACCCTCGTTTTTTATTTCACATTTAGATTCTTTTTTGAAAATTAAGGACAGTTTATCCAATAATATCCATGGCCATCTTTGATTATTTGGAGATATTTGCATTTTATGAAAAAAAAATGAGTTAGGTAAGTGGGGTACTTTGAAGCTTGGTATCTCAGAGACTATTAGATGTAAAAGAATAAAATTTTGGAGGTTTCTATAAAAAATGCTGGTCATCCAAATAGCCTTGATCAATTTTTACAATAATCTAAAATGTCTTGACAATTTAAGAAAAACGAAAAACTTTGGTTTTTCCAAAAAACTCGGGTTTTTCAAATGGAATACCATTTTTTAATTCAGATATGGATTCTTGACAAAATTTTCTTTCGATTGACACTACATTGTCACATACCTTAAATTGATAGTTTTCAAGTTATTTTCATTTATAAATTAATCCATTGAAAAAAATGCGAATAACTAGAAAACTATTAATTTTAAATAGAGTATAATATTATTTATATTGCTGTTTAAATATTGAGATCAGTTTATCAAATGACATCTATGGCCATCTGTCAACGACCTGGAAATATTTGCATTTTAAGAAAAAAAAATACAGTTGAGTGGGGTACTTAGACGCTTTGTATCTCGGAGACTATTGGACGTAAAACAATATGAATTTTGAGGGTATGTTCCTATAAAAAATGCTGGTTATTCAAATGATCATTATCATTTTTCACAATAATCTACTACATACCACAAATTATAAAAAAAAGTCTTTTTGAAAAAACTCCGGTTTTTCAAACGGAATACTTCTTGTTCTAATTCAGATAATAATAATTTAAGACAAACTCTTCATTCGATAGACATGACATTCTGCTCTACATAAAAAAAACAAAAGATTTGATTATAGATAAAATTTTCTTTCGTTTGATACTACATTGTTCTACAGCTAGAAGTGATATCATGTTATCTAATTTTTTTTCAATAAAGTAATTTGAAAATCTGAATAACTTCAAAACTATCAATTTTAAGAATAAGACAATATGTAGTGTCAATCGAACGAAAATTTTGTAAAGTATTAACATCTGATATGAAAAATGGGACATTCCATATAGAAAACCCGAGTTTTTTTGGAAAAACGGATAGTCTAAGATCCGGCATTACAAATTTCTACCCTCATCTGTTATTTCATTATGATAAAGATTATATGTTAAATGATTTGTTCATCGATAAATCCCGCATGGGTTGCCTAGCAAAATCACGGGCCTTCACCGTTGAATAATATTTACTTGGATTGATTTTTTTTGATCAACTTCCCTCATTTGTTATTTATGAAAATCGATCATTAGTCGAAAGAAAATTGCACAAGGAATTGGAAAAATATAGGTTGCCTACTTTCCTTTGGGTTCAACTATGAGGTTGCCAGGTACAAACAGATGGACAGGCGTCGTTAATATACCCTCATCTGTTATTTGTTTTTTTTTTTTTTAAAGAAAGCTTACTCAATTCCCTATCCAACAGTATAGGGTTGCCTGATCAAAAGTGTGTCCCATCCATGGTTGCCTAATGTCAAAGTTAAATTTTAATTTTTCATTTCTTCAAATAACTTTTGAATTAATAAAGCTAATTTGTTGAAATTCGGTATATAAGAGTGGTTTGACACGCAAAATTCAAATCTGGCCTTGGTATGATTCTTACTAGTAGGGGGCGCCACTTACAAACCTTTTCAGTCATTCAAATATTCATAACTTTTTGGTACACACCCGTACATTCTTTTTGAATTGAAAAAGTGTTTTCTCCGTCCTTTTTACTCAAAAAATGTATACTTTGTAGAAGTGGCTGGGAGTAGCCCTATTCGAGATATTTGCTCTTAAAGTAAACCATGCAATGTGGTTTTGAATGGAAAATTTTGAAAATACAAATAGGTACATGACTCGGTACATGAGGGGCTTTCAAAATGACGTTATCGTGGTAATTTTGACAGTTTGATTTAATGTTCGATATTTGATAAATAATGATATATATTTTAAAAAAAATTCCAGCTTTTTTTGAACTTGGAAAAAGGGCATTAAACATTTTTTCAAAACATCGCCAGAACACGTAAACTGACAAATGGATTGAAGTTTTTTAATGCACCATTACTTCTCTAATAACTGATGAAGGATCAAAATTTATCAAATTTTGGGAGGTTCAATAATTTTGGCCAACACTGTAAATATAATGACATCCATTTTTTTATCATCCCCACATTTATTGATCAACAGTACAAATCAAGACGTTTATTCTGATTCTGACCCTGACTCGTCAGAAGTGCATAATATATTGAATTCAGATTCTTCTTCATTTTCTTTTTCTTCTAATTTGTGGATTATTATCATGTTATTTTTTCGTCAAAAACATTACAGTAAGATCAAGTAATATAAAATAGACCGGGTAATATGGAATAGCAGGTGTCATCTATGTTTCGATCACAACACTAACATTAGAAGAGGCAATCAGAAGGCAAAAAAACCCAATTTAACAAAAATATTTACCGGTTGAGAAGTTTTTAAGCTTATACAGGATGTCCCAAAAAGAATGACACATAAGGTAACAATAGATTTCCTACAAAAAAATATTGCGATAGACTTGCGATACCGAAAGTTTATATTGAGGGAGATACAGGGTATCAAAATTAAATTTTAATTTCCGATTTTTATAAATAACTGTTGAAATAATGTAGTTATTTTGATAAAATTTGGTATATGAGGGTTGTTTGATATGCAAAATTCAAATCTCATAACTTTTTTGTACGCGCTAGTACACTTTTTTTAAATCGAAAAATCTATTTCTCCGTCCTTTCCACATAGAAAAGGTATTATTTGTAGAAGTGGCTAGGAGTAACCCTTTTCAAACTATTTGCACTTAAAGTTATCCATATTATGCAATGTGGTTGTGAATGGCAAATTTTGAAAATAAACATAGGTGGCTTCGAAAACGCCGTTGTCATGGTAATTTTGACAAGTGACTCAATGTTCATTGTTTTTATAAAAAAAAAACAAGGAAAAGTAGAAAAAAATAAATTAATTAAATTAAATAATAAAAAAATGATAAAAAAATAGATTATTTTTTTTTATCAAGAAACATTGAAGATTAAATCGAACTGTCAAAATTACCACGATAACGTCATTTTCAAAGCCCCTCATGTACCTATTTGTATTTTCAAAATTTTCCATTTAAAACCACATTGCATGGTTTACTTTATGAGCAAATATCTCGAAAAGGGCTACTCCCAGCCACTTCTATAAAGTATACATTTTTTGTGTAAAAAGGACGGAGAATACACTTTTTCAATTCAAAAAGAATGTACGAGTGTGTACCAAAAAGTTATGAATATTTGAATGACTGAAAAGGTTTGTAAGTGGCGCCCCCTACTAGTAAGAATCATATCAAGACCAGATTTGAATTTTGCGTGTCAAACCACCCTTATATACCGAATTTCAACAAATTAGCTTTATTATTTCAAAAGTTATTTGAAGAAATCAAAAGTTAAAATTTAACTTTGACATTAGGCAACCGTGGATGGGACACACTTTTGATCAGGCAACCCTATACTGTTGGATAGAGAATTAGATAAGCTTTCTTTAAAAAAAAAACGATCAAATAACAGATGAGGGTATGAACAAATATGTCGAGGATTACGGGAATAACGGACAGTGTCTTGAGTCTTCCTTTTAATAAAGAGCTACAGTTTCGATGCTGTGTTGCATCTTCTTCAGGCTAAAAAATTCGTACATATGAACACTAGCAATTGAACAGTCATCCAAAATTAAAATAGCAGAAAAAATAAATAATAAAAACACAAAACGAACATTGTCATAAAAACATGAAACCTACCTATTAAAAAAATTGGAGACCAATATTGACAGAAAATTACATTTAAACTCGAAACATGAATACAACGAACAATTAAAATATGTATATAGTACATCACTCATAAAATTATAACGGTCAATAACCAAATAAATCAATACGCTTCAAAATCACAATGTTGCAATGTCTCTGATCAATTACATAAATAAAATGTGGTAGAACACAAAGTTTGTTCTGGCATTCAATTATTGGCAACGTTGGCCACATTATTGTCAACTGAGCGCAACCAAAACAATCCTTGATCTATATGACAGCGGTATGAGTTTATCACATTTAAAGTTGGTACTCTATAGAAGATTTTTTGTTGTAATGGAGAAACAATGTTGCCTATATGATCTTTGTGGTTGATAAATACATGATGTCGGTTGTGGAGTTATTCTATGAGTTTTTATATAATTAAGTAACGGATGATATAATACACTCAAATTATCAACATCACTTCGAGTGTTCACCGCATTATCATTGTTCACTTGAATATGTATCATCTCGGAAATGATACGCTTATAATAATTATGTTCTCTATCCAAAATCTTCATCTCCCCAAAATCGAAGTTGTGGTTTGTGTTAAAATAGTGTTGGGCAAGTGCCGATTTTTCTTGTTTTTCTCTGTTGCGTTCTCTTATGTCATAGATATGCTGTTTCTTTCTCTTTTCTAAGTATTGTTTTGTTTGACCCACATATACACTGCCACAAGAGCATGGTATGCTATACACAATACCCGACTGTTTAGAGAGTGGTGTTGTATCCTTGAGTTTGGAGAATAGTGCACATGTTGTTTTTAAATTATAGAATACTAATTGTGTTTCTTCACTGTTAATTAATTTTGCAATTTTATGCGATAAACCTTGAACAAACGGAAACCGAAAATACCTCTTCGTTCGTACTCTTATTGGTGTCTCATTCCTCATATTCATTTTGTTCATGCAGAGGTTAACAAAGCTACGAGGGTAATTGTTATTACGCGCTAAGCCCATTATTTTATTCGTATTCTCTTCCCAAAAACTTTCATGGCTCAAATGTTTCGCTCTATATATCAGATTGCACAATGTATTTACTTTATGTTGTTTGTTATGGTAGGAATAAAAATTCAACAATCTACCAGAGCTCGTAGGTTTCATAAACCAGTTGGTCTTTAGTTCGCATGAAATGTCTCTCAACACCAAAACATCCAAAAAGGGTAGCTCTCCAGCACTCTCGACCTCCATCGTAAATTGGATTCTTTCATTAACACTATTAAACAACGCGAGAATCTCACGCTCTGTATTCCTTGGTATGGCCATAATTGTGTCATCTACATACGCATATAGAAAAGGGATGTTATAGGTGCATTTTTTCAAAACTTCTGTCAGAACGTAGTTCATGACCAAATTTGCCAGTACCGGGCTTGCCGGGTTTCCCATGGCACTGCCATCCAATTGTTGATAGAACTGGTTCTCAAAAGTAAAATAACTAGTGTCAAAACAAAAATCCACCATCGTGACAAGAACCTCCATTGGAAAATCTGTATATGTACAAATATGCCGTTTATATTTATGTAATATCTCTATTACTAAAGCTCTTGGTATATTGGTGAATAAGGAAATTACATCCAATGATACAAGTATATAGTCAGCTGGAATAACAGTATTTCTCATTAAGTCAACAAATTCGAAGGAATTCTTTATATTGCATTGGAATGTTGTTGTTAATGGTGAAAGAACTCCATTCAATAAAGTGGCAATTTTATAACTAGGGGAGTTCGTACAGCTTACTACAGGTCTCATTTTTACTCCTTCTTTGTGTGTCTTTCTAAGACCATATAATTTTGGAGGTAATGGCGAATAATTTTTGAGTCTGACTGATTTTATGTTGTCAATGAGGTTCTTTGTTTCAAGCTCCTTCGAGTTTAAATGTAATTTTCTGTCAATATTGGTCTCCAATTTTTTTAATAGGTAGGTTTCATGTTTTTATGACAATGTTCGTTTTGTGTTTTTATTATTTATTTTTTCTGCTATTTTAATTTTGGATGACTGTTCAATTGCTAGTGTTCATATGTACGAATTTTTTAGCCTGAAGAAGATGCAACACAGCATCGAAACTGTAGCTCTTTATTAAAAGGAAGACTCAAGACACTGTCCGTTATTCCCGTAATCCTCGACATATTTGTTCATAACCTTTTTCGGACGTTAACCTACTTGAAAGATGAGGGTATATTAACGACGCCTGTCCACCTGTTTGTACCAGGCAACCTTATAGTTATCCCCAAAGGAAAGTAGGCAACCTATATTTTTCCAATTCCTTGTGCAATTTTCTTTCGACTAATGATCGATTTTCATAAATAACAAATGAGGGAAGTTGATCAAAAAAAATAAATCCAAGTAAATATTATTCAACGGTGAAGGCCCGTGATTTTGCTAGGCAACCCATGCGGGATTTATCGATGAACAAATTATCTAACATATAATCTTTATCATAATCAAATAACAGATGAGGGTAGATATTTCTAATGCCGGATCTCGTATTAGGAAGTTTTTTGTTTTTCATAATTTGCCAAGACCCTGTTATAGGTAACCCCAAAATCTAATTTTTTTTACGTCTAATAGTCTCTGAGATACAGAGCCTCAAAACACCCAGGTTAACTCTAATTTTTTTTCTTAAAATGCAACTATTTCCAAAATGGTCGAAGAAGGCCATATACAGGGTGTCCGGGAAAATGTGGGAGATCTCTCGGATTCTGATAGAATATTAAAAAATAAGATGACAAGTTCCCATAAATTTTTTTCGTTAGGTTCACAATTTCGTCAAGAGCACCACTTCGTCATGGCTTTTTTCGAGGTTTTGTTTAATAAAAATTGTTTTTTCTCGAAAATGGTTCATTTTATCGACAATGAACAAGAGTACCTTTTCTTTAGCTTAATGTTCAAGGTATCCAAATTTTTTTTTTTTAACTCCTTATCATACAGGGTGTTAAAAATTTGAGCGTTAAAATGTACAATCTAGTCCGTCCCTGGTAAACTAAACAAGCTAATTATGTTTTAAGGGAAGTATTTTGAGAGGTCCTTACTACTGTTTATCATATTAAATTTTCATTGAATTATATTGAGTCGTTTAAAAGTTATTCAAGAAAAACCGATTTCCAGTGGGGTCCTTTAGGGGGCCGTATCTCCGTAGGGAGGGCCGCTAGGAAAAAAATGTATGGGAACTTGTCATCTTATCTTTTAATGTTCTATCTGAATCCGAGAGATCTCCCACATTTTCCCGGACACCCTGTATATTATTCAGTAAACTGACCTTAATTTTCAAAAAGGAATCTAAATGTGAAAAAGAAAATTTGGGTACTCATTTAAAGTAAGGAAGTTGGTAGCTACTTCCGGTATAACCGGAAGTTATAGAAAACTGTCAGTATTTTAAAAAAGTAGTTCATGGTCGAGAACCTTTGTGAGAGAATTTTTATGAGCGTATCACTATTACTTTTAAAAGAAAGACCCTGTATAAGCACTGGTTTGATTAATTTTTCAAGTGAACAATCACTACTTGTTGAATAAATGTTATTAGATTTCCAGATAAGTAATTTGGTGTGAAGTTTTTGATGGGATGTGGCGGAATACCCAACAAAATCTGGTAAATAGTGTAAGTAATAATAATTGTATTAAAATAATTTATTTCAATAGTTCCCGATACATACAAGAATATACATATTATTCCAATCAGGTACCTAAATCAAAGAAAAAACGATATGCAAAACTGGCGCTACCAGAAATTATTTAATTTCCATTTTGCATTCCATGAAATATTCCGGAGAATAGCTTCATAGCATAAAAAGCATTCTGAAAAACTTGGGCCGACCCCTTACCAGTTTGATGGTTTGAAGCCGAGAATAACGTACCATCATGTTGTTCTGCGACTTTCTTTTTCGACGTTATACCACGCCTCCTTAAAAAAGAGATCTGTAGTATTCTGTAGGAACGAAATGCCGATAATCGTCAACAGAGGGCTTTTTCATTTTTGTATAAAAGTGCAGCTTGGCGCCACCTAACAGGCTTTTGTTGAGGTACTAAAGTTTGGAGAATTGCTTCCATAAGAAATATCCTAATATAGTCTTATTATAAAATGGTATTACTCAAACAACGATTCTAGCGAAACCAGACGGCGTTGAACCCTCTACACTGTTCTGCGTGTTTCTAGAGTATTCTTGAAATTCTGGCGAGGAGATATAAGTCCGCCATTTGGGGAAGGCAGTTTGGTTATGGTCGTTGAACTATTGCTGAAGTGTTTCCATAGCGGAAAAATATAACAAAGTGATCGTCTCAGAGAAATATGGTCTATTATCCAAATTATTCCATATTCAAAATTTTTTAAGGTGTATGCGCTGTGCATGACGTTCCCATAACATGCCTGGAAGTCTTTGTTTACAATCCACTACCTCAACTTTATTGGTCTTGCGTATTCCTCGTATGCACAATCCGGTCCTCTTTTCCCTGAGTTTTGATGGATTCCAAGCTAAACGAAATTTATTATTCCGAGGCTTCTCGCTACAACTTCGTGATACAATTTCTGTTGTCGTCTGATTTACGTGGATGCAACGTTTATTCGTTGATCGTTTCTAAAAAGAAAGAAATGAGAGTATGGAAAAAATTCCAGAGCGGCAGTTTCACCCGAGAAAAAAATAACAATATTTTTTTCTAGGGTTTCACATACAGGGGAGTCATTTGAACGGGAAAGTCAAATTCCGCCTAAATCGTTAAAGATATCGGAATGAGCAAGATGGATTTGAATGAGGGATGCCCCAGTGCAGTTTGTGAAAGTGTTTTTCAATATACAGGGTGTATCATTTCCGCAGAGCAGGCTTCAACAATTTTTTTTTAATAGCAACCGCTGTATATCTTAAGATATTTGAAATCGCACCTTTTGTGGCATCTCAAATCCGTTTAGTTTTTGCAATTCGCTTGAACCGTTCAAAAGTTATTCCACTTTTTCTAAAAATCGATTCATTTTGATTCATTGATTTGAGATACCACAGTGCACTTGGTTTTTGAGATATCATGTTGAGACTTTGCCAGTGTTTAAACCACTTGGGTATCTCTTGGTGGCAATGCCGTGGATTTGAATTATGGTACCACTCTGCGGTGACACTTCAATGTTCAAAGCACCATAACTTGATTTTTTCAAACAGCACCCCCTGTACTTTGTTACTTACTCACGTTCAGTTTGTTTTTTTACGTATTTTTCATCCAACATTTTGGCGCTATATCACTTTAGACAAACTTGAATTAACAAATTTTTCTTGATGATTTCGACTGTGCGATGTTTGTAGACATATAATATGTCGATATAGGTGAGGAAATTTCGAGAAAAGTGTTGGAAAACTAGGAAAATTTATGATACGGGACTGGGGAGTGAATAGGGGTGCTGGGTGGGGTAATAATAACCTGGCCAGTATCCAGTATGGTGGATATATTATATAATTGAAATGATTGCTTACTGCTTACTAACTCACACAAACGATATTTTCATTCTAAAAGAAAAAATCATAAAACATCATCATTCATCATCTTTTTCAATTTTGACATATTTGTCAACTGTGTTGCTCATGTGTTGCTACAACCTTGTTGCTACGCTTTCACCTGTCATTGTGAAATTGTTTATAGGGTTTTCCATTTGTTGTCTCAGTGCGCACTGGAGCTGTCAAATAGGTATATTGTCCAGTACAATCAAACTTGATGCCCCCTCAGCGACATCACATAGTGCATTAACTTATACACTCAAAAATATGCAACAGTTCGTTGGTTAGCCAGAGGTTAACATAACAATTATTATTGTTGGGTTAGTTTGGGTTAGGAATGGTACTTCCGCTACACTTACACCGTCGTCGTCGTCTAAGTTTGGCATTTGTTTGTTTGTCTTTTAGTCTGGATGTTTGTCGCCGCTTGACAGGGTACCCCGCCTGCTACACTTTCACCATTGTCGTCGTTATAAGTTTGGCATTTGTCTTGTTTTGGGGATGTCAGTGATGTCACACGTGGGTGCGGCCGTGGCGCCGCCTTCACGCGAGACATGAAACTCCTGCCAAACTTACATCGCCGTCGTTGTACTTATTTTCATATTACAGAAATTTTCGTGTTAAATCCTTATCATAATCGTTTGAGCTTGTGC
This sequence comes from Orchestes rusci, assembly GCA_958502075.1. Classification (NCBI taxonomy): domain Eukaryota; kingdom Metazoa; phylum Arthropoda; class Insecta; order Coleoptera; family Curculionidae; genus Orchestes; species Orchestes rusci. The sequence goes on from OY293311.1 coordinate 17,081,108, forward strand.
ATAGTATGACAACTGATGATAATAATTACAACGTTTGTCGTCCATTGCAAAATTCCGTATCGCATAGACATGAATTTCGCATCCGAATAATATGCTATTCGTATAAACAAGGAAATCCGTATCGTCGGCAACGATGCCAAAGACTCACAACTTGACAACCACAAATGTCACTGTTGGCAGGTGATCTACGAAGCATAGCAATTAGGCTGTAGCAACCCAATAAATAGTAAAATATGGGATAATTGAAAAAATGAATAGTGATTTTTTTCCTTTGAGAATGAAAAATATCTTTTGTGTAAGTTAGTAAGCAGTAAGAAGGCATTTCAATTATGTGTCTCCACCATACTTACCAGGTGAAGCACCCCTATCCACTCCACAGTCCCGTTAGCTTGTACCATGAACTTTCCTAATTTCCCAACACTTTTCTCAACATTTCCTCATCTAGATCGTCTTATTATAGCTCTACAAACGTCATACTGTTGAGATTTTCATAGAAAATTTGTTAGTTTTCGTTTGTCTATTGTGATATAGACCCAAATTTTTTTTATCAAAAGTCGATATTTTGGGAGATAATTTTGATTTTCTAACAACTCATGAAAATCTCATCGAAAACGGTCTAAACGTGCCATGAAAATTAATGTTTTGACATGTCAACGTCAAAATGACATTTATTGTATGCCTTTTAGAAGTTTTAGAACTACTAGAAATCAAAGAAGCTTTAATTATCATTGTAACGAAGTTACTTTAATTTCCGACGACTTCCCTATTTATCAGTCAATTAAACCCGTTCTTTTTCTATTTTCATATGACAAATTCCCGGGAATTTTATTCTGCTGTATGAAACTTCGCGCCAACCTTAATTAACATTTTATAAATTAATAATCGGTACAAAAGTAAAGAATTCACAAAGTAAAAGAATCTTGGCCACTACCAAACGTATGCAAAACGCGCGCAATTCCCCTGCTCTCGTAGTGTGCTTCAAGTGGGGACTGGCTCAGGAGTGTATTTAAGGCGACGCACCAGTAGTTTCGGTCTCTCACCCACCGACCAGCAGCCAGCAACCAGCACCAGAACCTAGGATAAGTCGCTTCCGCCGCCTTCAGCTCCCCGCAACGCTGAAGTACCTCGCCAGGATGAGGGTAGGTTTATGGTGAGGATATAGGGTGGTGTGAATGGTGTGTGTATGTGGTGAATGCGTCCTGCCTGGTTAGGGAGGCTGAGGGGTGCAATACCTGGTTCCAAGTTACGGGGTTTCATCTCTTTGCCTTTACCCATACAATGACGTAGGCACGTTCTGAGCCACCTGCATCCGCACCAGTACACGACGCGCGTAAAAGTCCAGAGAACCTGGAACCTAAGAGCTGAAGGGGCTTGGAGACAACACCTACGGTCTAAAGTCACAAACATCCCTGGGAGCTTTGTACTTTCATTGTTTTGACGGCGTTCCTGCTGAATAGATCCTGATCATGCCCCGGCAGAAAAATCCTGTTAAAGCCTACTCGGAAGGCATGTGGGCCCTTTACCACGTTAATCCAAAGGGTGGCGCTCGAGTTTACGGCAATTGGAAAAGTGTAAAGAAGATCGACCAAGGAAAATTCCAAGTAGCGCTACATCATATAACAAGGCGTTGACGTTGATATCATTTGGTATCTCAAAAAAATGATTTTCATGGCACGTTCAGAGTGTTTTCGATAGGATTTGTTGAGTTTACCAGAAAAACAAAATTATCTCCCAAACTATCTACTTTTGACAAAAAATTGTGGGATGAAAAATACGTTAAAGCTGAACGCGACGAAGTTTCAAAGTACAAGGGGTGCTCGACAGCATTGCCACCAAAAGATACCCAAGGCAGTTGCTCAAATACTGGCAACGTTTCAATTTGATATCTCATAAACCTAGGTGCTCTGTGGTATCTTAGATCAATGGTTGCAAACGCATCAATTTTTAGGAAAAGTGGAATAACTCTTGAACGCTTGAAGCGAATTTCAAAAACTAATTGGATCAGATGCCCGAAAAGGTGCAAATTCAAATATTTGAAAATGAACAGGGGTTGCCATTTGAAAAAACTATGTTGATGCTTGCTCTGCAAAAATGATACACACTTTATATTGAAAAAATCCTAACAACCCTCATGTTATAGAAATCTCCCAAAAGAAAGCTATCGATAAAGCCCATATCAGAGTGTCCCATAACAAAAAAAGTATGTTGGGTGCATAGCTTTTTTAAACACCTGTATATTATATTTCGATAATATGACATGGTTTGGTTGACTTCGATAAGTAAAACAAATTTGAACTTATACACGTTTGAAATGTGTAGAAGCTAGATTGAACACACTAAACGTTTGAAATACGGTGACGAATCTATGAAAATTTCAAAAATGGTGTTTAAGAGATAGCAGTTGCGACTAATTTTTCAGAAATATGCATTGCAAAATAGAAAGAGATCTTTTTTTTAAATAGGTCCACCTTAATTGCAAAATGAAATGATTGTTGAAAACATCTTACCCTCCCTACATACTGAAAGAGTTCGGACGACGGTGAGTGTTCAAATTGCTTGGCCCTGTCTCCTCTTTTGCATTCATAAATGTTCAATGGATGTTCACCGGATTTTGGTTCATTGTGAGTCAGGCACATCTTTGTTTTGAATGGACCGTAGTTTTCTTTGAGGACAAAGAAGTAGATTCGATCTCTGGCCGTAAGGGGCTTGTGGCCTGGCCGAGCTGCGCGTGGCCATCTTGGGGATTTTTGCGGACCTGGAACTTGCGGATCTTGGTCTGCCGAAGGTTTAGGTAGAGGTAACTTAGTAAACTCTTCTTGTTTGGATCTGGGAAAATAGTCGTGAATATGAGAGGTTAATAAAATGGCTTTACCTTTCAAAGACATTAAGACATAAGGCCAAAATGACGCCGATCAACATAGTAAAAATCGCTAAAAACAACTTGAAACATACAATGGTGGAAAATTGTTCTGGCTCACGTCTTGTTGGTGATCTTGATTGCGGAGATCTTGATTGCGGAGGTCTCGACCGCGGAGATCTACGCATTGTTAGATAAAAAATAGACCAAAATTGACAGTATACTTATTTTGACATTGATCGACCTGTAATTATTACAGGTCGATTTTTAATTATCGTAAAATGTTCAGTATGTTCACATCTTGGATTCATTAATCAATACTGTTTTGCTATTCCTTTAAAGGGAAGCAAACATCAAACAGTCTCTATAATTCAGGATTAATATTATTTACATATATGGAATCGAAAAAAACATTTTTTTTATTGGTGACTAAGTATAAAAGATAAACCAACAACAACCACTCCAAGTACGTATAGGAGATCTCAGTCGTCAAAATAGGAACTCTTTTCATCATCCTGGAGCTTATCCAGTGAGCATTCCCCAAAATGGTTTCTCAATGGCATGAATTATACAGGGTGTCCGGAAATTACGCGTCAGGATTTTGGTGGGCGATTCTACATGAAAAATTAATGCAACAAACTTCTATACAATTTTTTCAAAAACTCAAAATTAAGGAAGATACAGAGTGTTAAAAAATATTGTTTTTTTCTTATTTTTTTAATAACTTTTTTTCTAGTGTAATGATTTTCGCCAAATTTTGCATGCATGTCACTAGTGTTTCTTTGTATTCACCCTATTAATTTGACGCTAGTCGTCAATGACAAAAGGCTGAAGCTGTCCTTCACCTTAGGAAAATTACTTAGAACTTTTTTGTTTTAATCTTTTTATAAATTTGGATGTCAAATTAGTAAAGAGCATCAAAATATTTTTTAAAAAAGTGCTCGTGTTGCATCATCGTAGAATTAACGGTTTCCGAGAAAAACGACTTTAAACATTAACCGTACCTTAAATAATTAAAAATTCGTACTTTGAAAAAATTTTTGAAGTTTTTGAAAAAATTGTATAGAAGTTTGTTGCATTAATTTTTCATGTAGAATCGCCCACCAAAATCCTGACGCGTAATTTCCGGACACCCTGTATGTATGTCGATTTCATGGCTTGGTGTATATGGTATAAAGTGTGTCCCCCAAGCGACGCATGAATAGGTGAAAAAGACAAAAAAAAATTGAATTGAAATTTCATCTTCTGGGGTTCAGCCCTGCTTGGATAGAAACTAATTTGTTTCATAATTTTAGTTTGGAAAAATCAAGCATGTCTTGGAAATTAGGTAACCCAGAAGCTATTTTTCGCACTAGTAAAGTGTTTCTTCCATAGGAGATACGACAAAATGTTATTGAATAAAGTTCTTCAGAATAAAAAACTGAGTTAGAATGCAAAATTCCAAAACCCTCCGTCTACTTTGATTTTTTGAAGATATTAGAAAAGTTTATCACCAGAAATTCTTCAAATGATGAATTATGCAATTTTGCAAATTGAAAACGAGTTTTAAAATAAAATACAAATAAACTTAAAATATTGACACTAAATCTATCTTCATGCTGTGTGTGAAAACCTGGAATGAAAAAATACAAAATATCACAGTAAGCGGAGAGATTTGAAATTTTGCATTCTCATTCAGTTTTTCATTCTAAAAAACTTTCTTCAATAACATTTTGTCGTATCTCCGCACTTTACTAGTGAGTAATATAGCTTCTAGGTTAATTTCCAAGACATGCTTGATTTTTCGAAACTTAAACTATGACACAAATTAGTTTCTATCCAAGCAGGGCTGAAGATTAAATTTCAATTCAAAAATGTTTTGTCTTTTTCACCTATTCATGCGTCGATCCGGGGATACACTGTATATCTACACTGCTCAAAAAAATTATCTCTATAACTTTTATTGTGGAAATGATAGGAGACAATAAAATCGACTAACTATATAACTACTAAAACTTCTCAAGTTCATGAACTCAGTAGGATTAAATAATTATGTAGCTTTAGGAATTATTGTATCATTATGTACAGGGTGTCCCAACGATAGAGTAAAGTAGGTTTTATCATATAGGATATGAAAAATATCAATATCAATATGCGTCACAGGTTAGGGGTGTAAATAGCGCACATTCTGAAAATATTTGGAAACATACAGGGGCGTCACAAAAGTATGGCACGAAAAAGTATGATTTTTTTAAATGGAACCCCCTGTATATTAATTGATATTTCAATTCTTCCTTCAATTTTGAACAAAAATTGTGATACAACTAATGTTCCTAAATTCAACCGTTATCGAGATATCGCGTTTTAAAAATGGCATTTTTGCAACTTTGACATGCTATAAAACTCAAACTATTCAAGTTAGAGGAAAATGGTTTGCACTTTCCTATCTTAACTTTTCAAGAGCTCTTCTGTCATTTGGATAGAAGGTAACGTCAACTGTCAACATTTTTCGGCACATTTTGACATTTTTTCACAATAATGGATTTAATCTCCTTGTTATCAAGAACGTTATCTAAAAAATGAACATACTCTCTTTTATTTTTGAATTTACTATTATTGTTTTCAAAAGTTTCACTACCAAAATTAATTTTTACTTTTACAAGTTCGGAACATTTTCGGCATGCTTGCTTCAAATTTCTGGAATGTGATAGTTTTGGTTGTGATAGTGGATATCTGGGCGATCTGGATGAGTATGATTTGCTTTGTCTGGACTGCCTTGAAGTGACTGCATCGAATTCGTTCTTCTCCTGATTAAAACCATTTGTTATCTGCCTGCTTACATTTTGTACATATTTGAACAGCTTTTTCCAGGGTTGGTACATCTTCTTGTAATAGTTTTTCTCGAAGACTCGTGGAACGCAATCCACAAACTAGCATGTGTTTGATAAGACATTCTCTCAATATGCCAAATTCACACGAAAGTGATAGATTTTGAAGTTCTGTGATATGTGAAGAATTTATGTCTTTCAAAAGCTAGATTTTTCATGGGGTTAAAATGATAATCAAACTTGACCTCCAATAATTCTTGTGTCTCATCGTCTGACCAGGTAAACGTATTATAAATTTGCATACCTTCATCTCCAATTAAGGTTAGTGACTATGCATATTTGGTACTTTCGTCCTTCTTCACTATTTCAGTTGCTTTCAGGTAGGTATTGAAGCGTTGCTTTCAAAATTTCCAGTTTTCTGAGAGATTATCACTCATAACCCTAGGAGGTATTCCTCTAAAATCCATTTCTCTTTCTTGAAGCGTATCAATTAGGAAAGAATATAATATTTCCATGCGGCTTCAGCTTTTTCAATTAAGAAAAAGTTTCCATGCGGCTTTGGTTTGGTTTCAAAAATAGCGGGGACTTCACAGTTACGTTACACAGGACATTTGATTAGGAGTGCGACATGTTAAACAAAAAATGGACGTCGAGATCTTGTTGGCAACTGGTTTATTAAAGTAAGCTTATTTGTGTACAGCGTAATTCTGCATGAAAAAATAATGACATTCTGCTAAATAAACATATGTCCGGAAATGCTTAGATTTCTGAGATACGGGGTGTTGAAGTTTTCCTTAAAAACTGAAGATTAATTGATTGCTCTGTAACCGGTGAAGATATGCAAATGAAATTAAGTGGGCTTTAAGAGAAAGTTATTGAGAATTTTTGACATGCAATTAAGAATTTTATGTTCATCAGTGCCGCGCATACGGGACGGGTAATGATCTCATAAAAAAAAAACGAAGCATTTGCGGACATATGTTTATATAGCAAACTGTCATAATTTTTGCATGCAGAATTACCTCCTGAGGTTTGTCGCACTCATTTACTTATACCTTGTGTATGTACAAAATTTTACGGATAGGCAGTGTTGCCGTACGTAACAGACTCTTCCTCCAAGTCTTCAAGGTAGTATTGTCCCATATTCCTGAGGCGTCTTAATTTTAGACTTGATGCAATCCTTTCAGGAATCATCTATCCCTACGCCCAATTTTCGTAACATATGGTTAAAATTATTAGGGTGTCGAACAAAGTGAAAGTACCTGATATTTTTGTCAGACAATGTTATTCTGACGCATGATAACACCTAGTTAAGCATCCCTGGAAGTATGAGCTTTGCTGGTCGTCACATAACTATAAATCATGACATAGAAATATTTTCCGAGGTGCCGAAGAAAAACCTCTCAAGGACAAAGTAGAGAGGTTGTTTCACTTGTCACGGATAAGCTATTAACGAACGTGTACGCTGTATCTAGGACTATAAGACTTCTTTTGATAATTCTATCAATTTTGGTATGTGAATTCTTAGTCTATATTCTGAAAATTTCCGCGGACCTATGTTCGTAGAACTTTTTGTCAGAATTATCCTAGGATCATGACTCGTGAGTATCGGTTTCCAATTAAACCATCAGTATCCAAATAAATGAATTGAAAAAAAAAATTTTTTACACAACTTTGGTTTCAACGATCACCAGACCTCAAATGTGTTTTCTTTTTCCAGGAACCGTTTAAATAATTTGTGTATTCCTCGTCAGTTGCGTCTTGGCGATTATTTTGAACAATTTATGTATCTTCTCAGTGCAATTTGTATGTTATTTCTTTTTGTTAGTTTTTTTTATCAAGAAATTCTCATTTCAACTCTTCACCTTGCGTTTGGAAATTTGTTCACTGTATGATCATGGGAGTGCTGAAATGGATGCTGCAGCACATGGAAGTTCGGTGTTCATTCTGCATAGCTTCAACGAATCAAGTACGAATAAGATCTGAGATCACTTCGCTCATCGTTATTTTTTTCTTTGATGATTCGTCGAAAACGTCTAATGGCATCGGTCTCGGCATCGGTGCAGCGCATAATCTTCACTAGGCAAAATAGGCCATTTAAACGATCAAAGCAGACCGATTATTCGGTTGTCTAAAATCGCACAGCAGACCTTGATTTTCTCCACACCTTTTCGACGATAAAATCCTTAGTTACGAACAATAATAAATGATAAACGGAAAGGTTGGTGAAGAACCAACCAAAGTACCAACCTTTCCGTTTAACATCGGATAACCGTAAAACAATGTCTCAATATTAAATGAGTATCAATCAGCTTCTCAACCCTAGTTTTTTTCATACCGCTACTATACGAAACTATTTTTTTCCAGATATTCAGAAATAGTACAACTACTTTTAAACTACGGAGCCGATCCAAACAAAAGAGATATCATTCAAAACACCCCTTTGCATTTAGCAGCTTGTGTCCACAATCTTCCTATTGTTTCTATGCTCATTAGTGCCAAGGTAAGACCTATTTCCAGATTGAATGAATCATCAAAAATCTCAACTTTAGGCCGATGTAAGTAGTTTGGATATGCATGGCCGAAATCCTTTACAATTGGCCTTTAGTAAACTACAAATATTGAGAAAGAGCTGGCGGGATGGGTCTATTGAGATGATGAAGTTGAGGGAAGAGTTACAACAGGTAAGACGTCTATTTCACAGTACAAATTTGATGAGTCAAATGGTTGCACGAGTTGTTGGCTGTAAAAGTTTGTTTTCAGGTTGTGGATCTTCTTTTATCCTTCCTCATAAGTGGGGTCGAAGAACGTGTGGAAAGACTGAACAAAATGAACGTCAATGATCTGCAGCTTATGAAATTGTCTCTCAACTCAGACAACCCAGATAAACTTGACGATCAGATGGGTAAACTTTTGGAAGACATCGAAAATATACAAATCAAGTAGTACTTTGTATATATGCCATATTGTGTGAATGTTCCTGGGGAATTTGGGTTTCCATTTATCAATGTATGTGTTATGACTGAATAAAACTCAATTGAATTGATGTGGTTTTATTGCAACAAGATTATGGCTATTCAATCTTTGATAAATAATATAATAATAACAGTTCTTTATTGAGCAAAAGCTTCAAAATACACGGTATAAAAATATAATAAATGATTGACAATGAACAATAATAGGTACCTATTATAAAACTAAAAAATTACAGAAAGTAACAAAAAATAGAAATGATGTACCAATCAACATTCTTCTAAAATACACTCACCGACAATAAATTCGGGACAAGAATAATTGGAGTCGAATTGATATCCTTATAAATTTTTCATTTGTTGTCCAAATGAAGTTGATGGTCGTAACTTGTTTTTGGTCCACCGTGTATAAATAAAACTACCATAAAAAAAAACGCAGTCAAAAATAAAGATCGATGTGTCCGAGCGTTTTTCCAGAAAACAAACCCCTGAATTTTAAATGAATTTATTCCAACCAACGTGTCCTCACTGTATATTGGTCCAATGTTGGCAGATTCATAAAGGGCCTATGTCTTTCGTCAGGTTTTTTCTATCGAGGCCCATTGTTGCTAGCCATATGTTGATCCAACATTGACATCCAATCTCGGACCAACATGGCTTTGTTATATTTTTCGAATATTCAACATTTTTATGGGTCCAAGATTGAAATTGTATAAACGACCACTATGACTCTCTCTCTCTCGGAAGGGTAATATGGCCCCACCTCTTTGGCGATCATGCAGTGAAATTCGCGTTTTCTTTTTCATTTATTTAGTATATTTTTGGGTATTTCGGAAAAATTTTTTCGCTAGTGACTTTCAAATAATGTCTAGAAAACGTTTATAAAATTTCAACTCATTTGAAAATGTATGCAAATTGTCCATTCCGGACCTATATATCTTGTGCTACAGGGAAACTCATACAGTGTGGAACAGCCAAATGGATTAAATTCGATAACTAATGAATGAAGACGTTTTCGAAAAAAAGCTCGGACACGTTGATTAATATGTTTGGTTGTAATTTTTTTCCATCAACAACATTTTATACAGGGTGTGTCAGTTGCTGATGCCAACTTTATTTCAAATACAACCCCCCAGTATTATATTATTCAATTTTGGGTCTTGTAAAGATTATAGGCATCCACACATTAATGAATTTTTTCAATTTTTGAGTATAGTTTTTGGTTTATAGAACAATTTCAACTGAAAAAAATGCTGGATGAACAGCTTTTAACAAAAAAATAATCCCATAACAAATTAAAATTTTATCAGGATTCAGTAATTCAGTGAGAAAAACTCCCTTAAATGACAGCTTTGTCACATTGTTACAATCCATACAAGCTACATATTATAGAACAAACCGGCAATGTTGCCAAACTTACCCAAACTTCTTCAAAACAATGAATGAAATAGTTTTTGTCTGTATATTTTAATATACTATGACAAACATAATAAAACAGTAAAAAAAAACAACCATATGGACAGGAGCGTTACTTTTAAAACGATATTCAAAAGAACATCCACCGGCAACGCTGGGCAGGAGCGTACCTTCTTACTCAGGCAGGAGCAGCCATATGGGCAGGAGCGTTACTTTTCAAACGATATTTAAGAGAACATCCACCGGCTACGCTGGGCAGGAGCGTACCTTTTTACTCGGGCAGGAGCAGCCATATGGGCAGGAGCGTTACTTTTTGAACGATATTCAAGAGAACATCCACCGGCTACGCTGGGCAGGAGCGTACCTTTCAACTTGGGCAGGATGCGAGCAGCCATATGGGCAGGAGCGTTACTTTTTAAACGATATGTAAGAGAACATCCACCGGCTACGCTGGGCAGGAGCGTACCTTTCTACTCGGGCAGGAGCTGCCATATGAGCAGGAGCGTTACTTTTTAAACGATATTCAAGAGAACATCCACCGGCTGCGCTGGGCAGGAGCGTACCTTTTAACTCGGGCAGGAGCAGCCATATGGGCAGGAGCGTTACTTTTTTAACGATATTTAAGAGAACATCCACCGGCTACCCTGGGCAGGAGCGTACCTTTTTACTCGGGCAGGAGCGTTATATGTATTTTGAACGATATTTTAGATATGGCGGCATGATGGACATCTGAATATACACCCCATTAATGAAGTTTTCCTTCTCTGGAGTGTACATTGCCGACGACACCGAACAACGGGACATCTCAATCTCCGATGCACCAAACCACAGTCCTGCAAATATCCGAGCAAAACTTCATCCACTACAGACAAGAAGGTCATCAGATGGAAAACATTTCCCACAGCATCCATTTTGAACCGACCACTCAAACTGAATGATTTCTTCAAAAACACAACCAATTGTCAGCAAATGAAACCCGCGAATTTACAACATCAAACGGATGCGTCGCTATGTGACCGTCATTAAAATGGCGCCAAAACGAAAATGCAAAATGAATGAAAAAGGAAAACTTGGCAACACCGCGCGTATTTTTCACTCTCGGTCGTTATTTAGTGAGTAGTGTCTTGACAATCTTGAGAGTTATTGATAATATCGAGTTCGCCGCGATGTTCTGTAGATCAAATTTTTAAAATTTATTTTTTCTATCAACCAAGAATCAACATGCCTGTTTTATTTTTTTCAACCAAGTATATAAGGGATAAGAAAAACAACATGACTTATCTAAACATATGTGCATGTGTTCTGTAATAACCCGAACAGATGATTTTTTTGCGCAGTTCAAATCTCGATTGAGGTTGAAAAGGTGTAAAAGCGTTCGAGACGAAACCCGAACACACCTAGTTAGTTACTTAGTTAGTATATATTTTCAATTTTATATCTGAAGCTTAACGGTTCGAACGCTCCAAGTCAGGCTGGCAACCTAATAAAATAGTTACTAATGACTGCTTGTCATTTTCCCGATTTTCCGTTCTTATAAAAATAGACTTTAGTTGATTTTTGATGTGAGATTTTAATTCTGCAAAATGTAATTGTTTTGTAACACACAAAAGGTTTATAAAAAGTATAATAAAAAGCTCTTTAAATACAGTTTTCCAGTGAACGACAAACTTCAACGACAATCTTCTCCTTAATCATAACAGGTTATGGGCCCAGATCCGATGAAAGGCGTAAAGAAGAAAGTTGCAGAAAAGGCCGGGCTGGCGCAACGTGTAAAGCGTTGGGTTTAGGTCACTACGTTGGAGCCGGGTTGGCATATAGGCAAAACCCACAACGGATTAGCAATAGGCGCTTAAAGTCGGGCGCCCATTGGCTGTTGCTAATACGATGTACCTTTTGCCCACACGGTCAAGGCAAAACGTACAACTGATTAGCAATTGGCGTTCTGTACAGACGTTTTCAATCGAATCCATTATGCAAACGCACATTAAAATATGTTATTTTGAATTTTCCTACCTATATCGATATAATTTCACTATTTTTTTTGAGCATAATAAAACACCTTTGGAAAAGCGAGATTTATGTCATTGTCATCATTTTAACATAATAAACGTGTTTTATATTATATTTATTAGTTTAGTGTGTTTCTATAAGTAGGTCTAAATACAAAAAAGAAACAAAACGTCGTCAACACGTATGTAGCAACTGATGTTTAGAAGCACAACAGGTTTTTGATCGATCCAAAACCTCTAAATAAACTAAAATATTTATGCTCACAAAATTTTAGTTTTTAGAAATAAGAAATTAGACTTCGGTAGGCGTTTAAAGTAGGGCGCTGATTTGTAGGTAGGTTTTATACGGATTGTACTAACGTTGTTAATCGCGTGTATTTTGTTTACTGGGAGCTACACAGGGACACACTGCCTACTATTTTTTTCTTTGAATGATTAAATAAAACATGTTTTTTTTTTCATATTAACATAGGTTCGAAAATTTAATTTTCGATTTTTTTTCAATATGTTTGTACACAATCTGGTACGATGGGCGGGGTGTTTTATTGGGGTGAAAAGTTATGATTTGGTGCTAACTTTTACTTAGCGGTTAAAGGGCTCTACGTACACTATTATTATTTAATTTAATTTGCCTTAACTTTTTTGACTGCAAACCTCTGAGATTTTCTATTAATAAATCTTTTTTGTAGAGAGGTATACTTTCTCAACAACGCTAGAGGCAACCGTTTCCGAGAAATCTCCAAATTTCTGCATCGAGAACGCGCATCGCTGTACTTAAATAATGAAAAATAAAAATAGCATTTTTGGACCTATGTTCATACGAAAAAAAATTTTTTTTCAAGAAGAATCAACACTCATTGTTTGTTTTTTTTTTCGGTTTGATTCAACCTCTTCTAATATACATTTCCCAAGCAACACACGAACCCATATGGCAACAAATTAAATGGTCAGTATTTCAATTTTATGGACAGTACTCTTTGCCATTATTTTATTTCCCTTGGTCAGTATGATAATAAATGGTCGGTTGAAATAATAATGAAGGGTCAGTAACATAATGAAGTGGTCAGTAAAAATAATAAATGGTCAGTATAATAATAAATGGTCGGTTGAAATAATTAACGGTTAGTAATATAAAGAAATGGTCAGTAAAAATAATGAAGGGTCAGTAACATAAAGAAGTGGTCAGTAAAAATAATAAATGATAGATGTAAATAATCAAGAGTCAGTATCATAAAAAAACGATCAGATAAATTAGTAAATGCCTGGTGAAAATAATGGACAGTTCATAAAATTAATAAAGCGACAGTAAAATAATGAATGGTTGGTCATATATCTTATTTCGTATAAATACAAACATTTTTACAACAGAACGAAACACAACTTAGTAAAGAGAAAACACTCTGCCTTTATGTCATGATGTAGTAGTCAGATAGGTTCCTTTGAGAGGCGGATTTAGTTTGGGTTAGTTAGAGTTAGTTCGTGTTGGTGATAGAAATTGATGAAATATATATATATATGTTGGTTAGCACTAGGTTAACATTACAATTATTATTATATATTTTAATTGACGTGTTCTGTATTGGTATTATGTGTATCAAGTTTGGGTTAGTTTGAGTTAGTTAAAATTACTACTGACTACTACTGCATACTGGCCATTTATTATTTCTTACTGTACATTTGTGGAATTATTACCAGCTAAGTCATACTGACATTTCATAAATTTTTACTGACCATTAGAATCACAATAGTGAACATAGAAATACCGGCCAAATAGTACTTTTACTGCTCAAAAATTCCATTTTTACTTATCATTTTTAACAGAAATACCGAGTCTTCTACAATATTATGCTGACTGCTTGTGATATTATACTGTACATAATGAATTAAATACGGTTCAGTTTATTACAACCCTATTCAAAGTGACCGTAAGGAGTCACAAAGGCAGTGTGGTGCACAGATTCTTCTTCAATAGGAATCTGGTGATATCCTGACGCAAGATCCAGAGAAGTGAAGAACTTGTTGCGCTCCAGGTTGTCTAATAGATCATCGATACGCGGAAGTGGAAGCTTATCTTTAATTGTGTTGCGGTTCAAAGATCTATAGTCTATGCATATCCTTTCTTCCCCATTTTTCTTTTCCACCAACACAATCGAGCTAGCATATGGTGACTCAGACTCTTGGATAATACCAGATCTAAGGAGATCATCTACGATCCCGCGGACAGTTTCACGTTTTGACAACGGCATACGATAAAGTCTATACGTAACAGGGTGCTCATCACTTATAATCTCCCTAGAGCTCGAATTATTTCCGGAAATTTTGTACGAGAACAAATTTCCGGATTTTTAATTTGAGATTCGGCAAGAAAATTTCATGCCAAAACTATTTGAGATGATTTAATAGTATATAGCGGCTGGATGTAGCTCCCATGCACCAACCACAGTTGGGTTGGGTTGGGATTGTTAGGAAGAGTGGGGACGGCAACACTGTAATCATATGGGAGCTACATTCAGATGCAAAGATTGCAAAGCCAGGGAGATTTCCGCTTATTAATCTTTCAGTCACGTGATTATGAGTATGGTGATTTCCGATAAAATTAGGTCGTTGCCATAGCAACATGTTAAAATGCAAGCCTATGATTGGTTAGAATTCACTGGTAGGAAATTTTCACTTATAATCTCCCTGGAGCTCGAATTATTTCCGGAAATTTTGTCGAGTTACGATTTTTCTTAAAATTTTCTTGAAAAATTCGCAACGAGAACAAATTTCCGGATTTTTAATTCGAGCTCTAGGGAGATTCGGCAAGAAAATTTCATGCCAAAACTGATCATTGGAAAAAAGATAACCCAGGACTCACCTCGCATTTAGTGGAAGAAACCAACGGCTCCTTACTCTACTCGCCATTGAGGAAGAAAGAAGGGAATCAGGATTTTATAAAACATTTGGGTTGGGTTGGGATCTTTAGGGAGAGTGGGGACGGCAACACTGTAATCATATGGGAGCTACATCCAGATGCAAAGCCAGGGAGATTTCCACTTATTAATCTTTCAGTCACGTGATTATGAGCAGGGTGATTTCCGATAAAATTAGGTCGTTGCCATAGCAACATAATGAAATGCAAGCCTATGATTGGTTAGAATTGACTGGTAGAAAATTTTCATTCAAATTAATCGACATTTTCGTAACAGTCGTGTGCCCAACTTCTCCTAAAGAAGTTGCGAAGCAATCTCGATACTCTTTGAGTAATCGAAGTAAACTAGAGAGCTGACTGTCACTTTATTCTGGATTAAATAAATTATCCACGTCCTCCATAGTAAAATGTTTCATGTTCTTAACGCTTGTTGACATACATTGAATGGTACTTATTTTATCATCCCCGTAGCACGTGAAACCACGAGCAATAATTTTGTCTTTTTCGTAACAAACATCTTTTTGCGACATACCTATTTACGATAGGAACATAACATTTTTGTAAGTTAATGTAAGTTAATGGACACATGGCAGAATCGCATGCATATTATATGCTATTTCCTAGATCAAAATTCTTATCCGAATACAAAGCAATGTGCCCCATGTGATTAGGTGGAATGATAGTAGTTTCTTTAACACACAAATTAATTTTCTCACTCAGTAATCCATTTATTCTTTCGGCAGATATTTCATCTTGGTTGAAGAAACGTATCTGATTTCCTTTTACTTAAACTATGATATTTTTATTATTTATGGACGGCTGCCCCACAATGACTGGAACTGTTTGAACAAAATCAGGAACAACAAGTGCCTCAACATCTGCTGACGCTAAATCAACTTTTAAATAAATAGATACTTTCGACTTTGATATAATAGAACCTCCTCCATATCCACAGAGACGTACAAGGGTCGATTCAGATTTTAAATTCAAACTGTTTGCATTTGACTGCCGAATTGTTATAGCCGCGCAACCTGAATCAACGTAGCCTCGTAAAGGTACATTATTTATCACACAATCTATGAAATAACAAGAGGAGTTTGCGGATTGCTCATATGAAACAGGTAAGAGTGACTTTGACTCACCCTTTCTTTGGCAACGTTCCGCCTCATGTCCCAATAAGTGGCATTTTGAACATATCATTTTCGGCTTCGGACACGCTGATTGGTGATGCCCTTTCAATTTACAAATGAAACATTTTATGTGTTGTAAGTCGGGCCTAGTGTATGGTTTACTGCACTGCCATGTTTGTTGTTTCGTGTCATTAGCACTTTGCGGAGATCATTTACTCGTCGTCACTTGGGGGAAGAGTCATTTTTTCCTGGCAAATTAGTCTCTGGCGGGTTACTTTCGTTGCGTAACATGGCGAGGTATTCTTCAAAAAGTGTCTCGGGTGTTTCATAGCGGCCCGCTCTGGCAGAATTCTGGATATATTCATCGGGCATTCCATCAATGACGCAGGACACAGCATTTTTTCCGGTAATTTGCCAGGTTCTTATGAGCTCCATTTTTTGAAAGTAGTATGCGGACATTGTTTCACCTGGTAGCTTTTGTCGATCGAGCATTTTCCATAGTGCTTTAGCGTAATCCAGATGGTCAGGAAAAGTTTTTAAAATCATTTGTTTCCATTCTGTCCAGGTATAAATCAAAGACGGAACATTATGATACCATGTTCTGGCCATTCCACAAAGACGAGATTGCATGTTATATATTGTTGTCACTTCATCCCAGTTATTTATCTCTTTTATCTGGTCATTTTTAGCTAGTCATATATAGTGATGCCGAAATATTTTCATTTTCTGGTGAAAATTCTGGGATACAATCCGTGGTTACAGCAAACCGTCTGTGTTGGGTGTTTCCTAGTCGAATCATAGTTTCGATTATACCCTCTAGTTTAGCCACTTGAGCCTCATAAAACTTCGCATCTGGTGATGGTGTAATCAAAGAACCAAAGTTGCAAAGATCCAAGAAGCAAGGAACCAAAGTAGCAAAAAACCAATCAAGTACCAAAGAAACAAAATACAAAATATCAAAGAACCAAAGTACCAGAGAACCAAAAAGCAAAGTACCAAAGTACCACAGAATCAAAGTACCGAATAACCAAAGATCCAAAGTACCCAAGAACCAATAAAGTACCAACGATCCAAGAAGCAAGGAACCAAAGTTGCAAAGAACCAATCAAGTATGACTGTACCAAATTACCAGAGAACCAAAGTACAAAACACCAAAGAACCGAGGAAGCAGAGAACCAAAGAGCTAAAGAACCAATGTACCAAAGTACCAAGGAACCAAAAAATGGCTTCGTATCACCTATGAAAACATAACGATTTTTTGTGAACTGCCATGAAATTTGTAGTCGAGAAAACAATAAACATCTGTGAAAAAGTACAACTTATCAAACAGATGCGGGTTAGTGGGGAGAAGGACGGTGTAAAACAAAAACACTCAGTTATTGATTTCCCGACGTTTCGGTCATTTATTGTGACCTTTCTCAAGGGCTAGAAAAAAAGAAGAAAGGACAATACAGACAGTGCTCTAGTTAAAAAGTTGAAAACAAAAGGCAAAAGTTAATAGAGAGAAAAAAAAAAAAAACAGAACCACAATATCACACTTATTCCTAATCTAATAAACAAACGATTGGTACTTACTTAATCAGATTGAGTGTGTTGGATAACAAAAAAAAAACACATGTACATGATGTTAAAATACAGAGAACGTAAACTAAGAATACATGTTATAAATATGAAAAAACATCAAAACCAACAACACATTAGTGTGACTTGCACAAACAGATTAAAAATGTTAAGGAACAATAGGTTTTTTTTATCAACAATAAACCGCAAAGCATGGATGCCAAACTGCGGTTTATTGTTGATAAAAAAAACCTATTGTTCCTTAACATTTTTAATCTGTTTGTGCAAGTCACACTAATGTGTTGTTGGTTTTGATGTTTTTTCATATTTATAACATGTATTCTTAGTTTACGTTCTCTGTATTTTAACATCATGTACATGTGTTTTTTTTTGTTATCCAACACACTCAATCTGATTAAGTAAGTACCAATCGTTTGTTTATTAGATTAGGAATAAGTGTGATATTGTGGTTCTGTTTTTTTTTTTTTTTCTCTCTATTAACTTTTGCCTTTTGTTTTCAACTTTTTAACTAGAGCACTGTCTGTATTGTCCTTTCTTCTTTTTTTCTAGCCCTTGAGAAAGGTCACAATAAATGACCGAAACGTCGGGAAATCAATAACTGAGTGTTTTTGTTTTACACCGTCCTTCTCCCCACTAACCCGCATCTGTTTGATCTAACTTAAGGACGCAAACCTATACAAAGTACAACTTATGTTTAATTTTGAATGACAATACCTGTATATTATTAGATATTCAAATATAAATATCTTGAAAAACTGCCGAGTAAATCAACAAAAACTGTCCCGTTCCTATGCTATAGCATGGAGACTCTCAACAGATGACGTCACGCGTAAATAAGAAAAGTTATTTATTGGGCAACCTATTGTATAGTAACTATGGAGGACTGTAACTAGGAGATGAATCGACATACGAATATCCTTGAAATTTCTGTCCCTCTTTTACGTCCTGTAACTCGTCGGCGAACTTTTCGAGCTCCTCCAAGGGCTGCTCCTTGACGGGAAGAAGCATGCGTCGAGACGGCTTCGGGCGTCGGTAGCAGGTCCAACCATTTGATGCGCAGGACATCATCTCCCACGCGCGAGCCGGCCAGAGAACGCATCTGTCGCAAGAGCTGAGAGGGCCGCTTGTCCCCAAGCTCAACCTCAAACCTCAGTAAGCAGCTTGCGTAGCTGGGTACTGGGTATCTTGAGAATCGGAGAGGCGGCCTATAATTGCGGCCTTGAGAACTTTGTACTTGTCCAACTCTGGAGGCGAGCGGACGACGTCCGAGATCGTCGCAACATCGTGTTTCAAGCCCATTGTTTGTTTATCGATGACTGTTGCCAATGAAGGATATGACGTCACTCAGTTACCCTCTCAAGTAATGCAATTGAACAGAAAAATACAAAAATTCTCGCAAAGGTTCAATTTCAGAATAATGTATAACAAAAGATATATTGATGATACCTACCATCATCAAATAATGAGAGTTTTGATGCCAACTAGCTGATAAAAATAGTTTCATTATGGTTACCTAGGTGATAGTTTTTGTTTGACATGGAAGCGCTAACAACTCTTCGCCATCTGGGAGTAACAATTGAAGCTGAATTACGATTTGAATTCTGGCCCACTTTTTATGCTTTCGATAGTCCTCCATAATAGTAACCTTGATCCTGTGTAGTCATTGAACTCCATAACGTACGTGGAAAGGTCCCGGTCGTTGTCCTCATCGTAAAGTGTGTCATTTCTCTCCATATACAGTGCGGCTCTAAAAGGTCCCCCTCTCCCTTTTTTTTTTTAATGCGTGCACCAAAAATTTTGAAACTTGGCATACTTCAATAATTGCTGTCGAAATACTACTTTTTGATGTTACTGACGTACTTTTAGTGTTCAAGATGGCGGCTAGGCGCCATTTTGAAACATTTTTTTTTTTAATGGAAAGGGGGGTCGTGTGACACATCATTCGAAAGGTCTTATCGAGTAGATTATTGTGTGAAAATTTCATAGGATTAAACGCATCCGTGCGGATATGACAGACTGTCAAACTAACAAGATAAAGAAATTCGTGAAATAAGAACAAAAAAAGCATACTTCAATTTTTATTGTAAAAAATGTTGAAAATGTCCTCCGTTGACCCCCAAACAATGGAATAATCTATCTGAGAACTCCCGACGGACTTTTTCGAAAGTATCGACATTTATATTTTGACAAAAAGCAGTAATTCTTTGCTGTAAATCTGAAAGAGAGTCTGGCTGTGTTGCATATTCTTTCTGTTTTGAATATCTCCATAAAAAAAAGTGCAATGGTGTTAAATCGGGCGACCTGGCAGGCCATTCGGTAGGACCTCGACGACCAATCCAACGATTGGGGTAAGTTATGTCCAAATACTGCCTTACATTTCTGCTGAGATGAGGAGGCGCACCATCCTGTTGAAAAATTGGTGCCATGCCAAATTCGTAGGGATTATTCTGACGTATTTGTACAATCAAAGGCTCTATTGTAGTTTCTAACAAGTTCAAATACAGGTCCCCTGTCAAATTTTCATGAATGCAAACAGTACCAACAATATGGTTCCCCAATATGCCAGCCGAGGGGTAAACCGCGCTTCAAAATTGTGTACACTAATACCTCATTCTACCTCTAATACCCGACTTTGTTAAACTAATACCTCTATTACCCTCTAATACCTCTAATACCTATAATAATACCCACTAATGCCCACTAATACCTACTAATACCACCTAATGCCTACTAATACCCACTATTATCTCTGGAAAAAAAATACTTTTCGCAGTTAAAAAGTTATTACTTACCTTGAATGAGAAAGGGCTATAAACTTACCAATATGTTAAACAATGAAAACTACCAAATTTACAATTCAAAATAATATTTATTTCCAAATCATCTTGAACAAATCTTCATACGATTAAAATGATACAACCTCGGGCACGAGGAAAAAAACTATAGAAAAAACAATAAACGTAAATAATATGTACCGAAAACCTTTTCTCCAAAGAAAAATCGTATGGTAAAACCGCTACGAATAAAAAAAATTAATTGGAAATTCATGACAATAAAACTATTCAGCTGTTGCTTTATATTTTTTTTCTATTGTAATTAGATCATGCCTCCTTAAATTGAAAGGACCACTTCCTGATAGCTCCAGAGGACCATAAAAAATATATTTTAGCTCAACGATGTCGGTGTCATCTTGCCTGGGCCAGACAAAGTGATTATTGTTTAATTTTAGAAATTTCACCTTGAATTGGTTTTCATTAAGAATATCAGAAACTTTGCCGATAAACCATTGTTTATCATAGGCGACGGCATAGAATTTTCCTATTGTAATATCCTTTATGAATTCCTCATCACAGGATTCTGATTGATCAAATTCACCATCAGCCTCATCCATTTCGCTCTCAGTTTCACAGATTTCCTTCGCGTTTACACTCCTTCCTTCTGAGTCTGTTAATTTTACAATGCCTCCTTTTTTTAGTCGTTTTTGCTTACATTTTTTTGGGTTGATTTTTGACTCACCTTCTCGCTCACTTCTTTTCACTTTTAATTTTGTATTGTCACTTGGTGTGATTATAAACCTTTTGAGGCGATCGTTACTGATACGACCGTTAGATTCACTAAGAAGCCAGCAAAATGAAGATTTTTTAATAACTGCAGATCGATTTGCGGACCCATCCTTCAGTAGCACTTCAACGTAGATAGAATTTTCTTCCACATGTTTTATTTTATCTGAATAATCTTTCAGATCTAAAACATCATCTTTATGGACGAATGTTTCCATACTCGTTTCCATATCTCGAATGTTCGCTATTAAGGAATTTCCATTTTTATTTGTATCTTCACAAAGATTCTGATCGAGGGTTTGATCCTCGGTTTGATCAATCTGAAAGTTGTCTGTATCATCCGAAGTTCGATCCGAGGTATCTTCACTATCTGGTGTCTTGTTCTCTGGGAGATCTTCCATAACGCGTTCCAAGTCCAATTGCAAGTAATCCTCTTCATCGGCAAACATACCTATGTGCTGAACTTCTTTCATTGCATCACTTAGAGCTTTTTCCACTACTGATTCAATATCTATATTCATTATTTCTTCCCGAGTTATAGCTTCTTGTCGATCCCTTCGTTTTTTAACCTCACGTGGAAATAGGAATTCGGAGTTCATTTTACCCACAATGTTGTTTATGGTGTTGATTCTGCCAATTTTATATAGAAATTCTCTTATGCTGAAGTTTATTTTTGTAGAAAACGTGGACGTCATTGATCTCGCTGCTCTGAACAGTTTTTCACAGGGCTGGCTACCCATGTTTGGTAAATTTAACATATTGCTCTGTAAATTATTCTCAACACTATTGAATTTGAACAATAGAACTGTTTTGATAATATTATGGGCATTTAATTCTATGCACGTATAACAGTTTGTTGATATGAAGTTGTCCTTCAACGTGAGAATCTTACTCTTTTTTACTGATGCCCTCCATGCTCGAAGGAGAAATACAACATACCAAACTCTGTATATTCTTTCACACAATGGTAATTGCTCTTCTGATTCACCATCACTTAAAAATGCAGAAAGAATAAAATGCATTATTTTCAAATAGAATTGTGTTCCATCAGAATTAGGAATTGCTTTTAAAAGCTCAATTACTCTTACAGAACAAATTTTCTCTGCAGACAAGAAATTCATTTTATCCTCTGCTTTAACGTCAGTCATGGTCAACAAATGCTTGTCTTTCGACACTGTATTGATGATTTTAACAAGGTGTTCTGAAGAAGCTTGATAATCACCCACTGTTAATTTAATTTTGGTATTAAGAAGTCGGACTCTCAGCTTTGTTAATATATGGATGAAATCTTGAAAAAAACACCCCTCTTCAACGTTGTCCTTGGAATGGTACCATCGCCAGCCTGTATTTTTCTCATCAAAGTTTACATCGAGGTTTGCATCTTCTTTCACAGTTCCCAAACCAGAAACTATCCGCATGGCCTTCAACAAGCGCGTGTCTCCGTCCGAAGCGAATCCCAATACAGTTATACCAGATTTTTTAGCTTCTTCCATCATATACTTCCATCTTTCAATAACATCTTTATAATTAAATCTATTATCAGTTCCAAACATGCTTACACAATATGAAGGCGACCCAGGCGTCAATGGCTGGGCAACTATAACATACGCATAGGAAGATTTAACTCCTTCTTGAAAATATTTTTGAATGGTCGTGCTTGAACTAGCAATGAATGTGTTACCTTGCGGTATGCCTTTCTTCAATGGCATAACAAATCCAACAATTTTATTGGACGTCGAATCGTATTCTATTCTCCCATTGACTCTCGTTCCATCCTCTGATATCCAAATAACTTTTGGCAAGTTTTTCATTTCCAAGAAGTCTCTCAAGCCTTCAAAATCGAATGATCCCTCTTCTAGCCGTTTTTGCTTATTGTCCATGAAACGATTCAGGGTGGATATAGAAGGTAGACAATTTTTCAAGTTTGCTTGCAATGTTTCATATGCAAGTCTGCCAGCCGTATAAAATAAATAAAGAGACACGTTCTTTGTGAATTCATCAAAAGAATTATTGTTGTCCATGTGATCTGAATTCGCAGTAGCGTTGCCTAGCAATTTCTGAAGAAACAATGAAATTTTCTGCTTCTTGTTAGTTTCCATCGAGGTTTCCAAGTTATTATTCTCGGTATTTGACGAAATATCTGAATCTGCATTGGTAATGTTATTCAGAATTTTCTCTGTAATGTCAACTGACATAGCAGTACATACTTTATCAATGAAGTCGTAATAATCTGTCAGAAGTTTTTGATTAGAATCTTTAGAAGATGATCTTTCTCTTGCCCTTTTCCTTCGTTCAGACCTTTGATATTTTATATTCTTCCACTTCTGGCTGCTTGATTTAATATCTAGACACCTATCTAGATTTTCAGTATTGGTCTTGACTCGGGTCTCGGAATCAGAATGGCCGTCAAATATAAGATCAGAGTTCATAGTAAAATTCTGAAGTGGGTGTCCATCTCGGTGTCCATTGTTGTCCAGAAAGTCCTTAGAAAGCTCGCCTGGTTTTATAATATCTAGACTCTTGCCTAGATATTCAGTATTGGGCTCATCAAATATCTCAGTATCAGATTTGTGTTTTTGAAGTGCGTAATCTTGTGCTAAATTGAGCAAATTCTGTGAATGTGATACGCTCGGTGATACGCTTAGACATCCTTGCATTGGTCCTGGATTTGATATTTCATTCATGGGCGAGTTCACGGCTGAAGGCTCGGTTGGGGGTTTGATGATGACATTCTGCAGAATCTTGATTTTTTCAACTGGTTTTTTCTTGAAATAAGAGTCCAAGGTTTTTGTGACATTTGGGGCCGATCTAGGAGCCGATTTGTTCGAGAAGGTTTTGGAAATATCGAGGGAGATATTAATGTGCTTCTCAGTTAGATGAGTGTAGAAGTTGGAAGTTATCCACCTTGTGAACTGTGATTTTCTTTTGGATAGCTTTGGGAGCTTATACTTGCTCCCACAGAAGCACGTAACTATACAATATAGCTCTTTGTTCGAGTTATTGTTTGGATATCCTTTAACCTGTTTGATTTCCATGGCGATGTTCTGAAAGTTATTCTCAAACGAACACCACTTCTCAGGATCGACTTTCATCCGGGCCCAGCACTTCATTGTATGGAATAATTTTTTCTTTTCTTCCTCTATATCACCGGGCTCATCTGGGGGCTCATCACAAGACGATTTTTGAGTCTGTTCACGGGAGGTTGGAGAAGCAGGTTTATATCTCCCAACTCCATTATGTTTTGTTTTATTCGAGGTTTTATTCATTTGCTTCTGGAAAAACTTAGCAATCATTTTAATTATTTGACGATGTCCAACAACGAATTTGAATTTCTCGGGATGGTCGCAATAAATTCCATAATACTTTTGAAATTCATTTTTGCTTAATATATCTGGAAGATCATTTCGCGCGAATTCTTCGATTGACGAAATAGCACAATCATCAATTTGGCTGATAAGTGGTCCATTTTCGTATCCGTTAATTTTAAGCATATTTTTCACAACATCGGGAACTCGAATATTTATCCCAGATTCAGCCTGTAACCACAGATTGTCAGTGGTGTCCACGGTGCTGTCCGAAAGCTGAAAATAAAAAAAAAATCTTTGTCAAAGGGCCAGGCGTGGGACCGAGCAAAGGACACTCAAGTTTATTACCGAGTTTTCTACTATGGAATACAAAGATACAGGCCAACAAAGTTCGATTACCTATACATTTAATAGATATAAAATCGCATAAAAATCTTAAAACTTGAAAAACAGTAAAAGGTTTATATCGACGTTTAGATTTTGTTTTTATACATATTTAGTTCCATTAGGAGAACCCGTGCTGAAACCAATTAAAGGAAGAATGAACGTCAATACCGTTCCTAGTAAATACGCTATCAATAAAATTACCTCTGCATTTTCGTTCATCTTTGGATTCGTACTCGGAGAGACGACACGACGGGCGACAGTTCAAAAGAATAGGTAGGCTAGGTTCTCAGCTAGGTTTCAGTTTCAGGAGTGAAGATCTGAAAATACAGTATAACACGAGGTATAACATAAGCTTCAAACGTTGTCACTTTGATTGTCACTTATCGCAATAACATGAAAGAAAAAATGAATGGCGGTCAAAAACCAAAAATTTATTCCGACCCCTTTATCAACCCTGAAAGCGAAAATGATAGTTTTTTGGAAATGGTTCACTCCGAGACCCACTGACTTCCTACATATCTCAATAATTTTCGGCAAATTTTATTTCTTTTCATCCCCCAAAGCGAAAGAAATAGTTTTTTGAAAATGTTGAATTGGCTTTCTTTCAATACAATTTAAATAAATTTCATCAATTTTTATTTATTTCTTATCCCCAGAATGTCACACCCCCAATCTGGGGTTGAATCTATCGACAATCAGACAATCTATGTATTTAAGCGCACGCTTGTCCATTCCGATTTTGATACTCAGTTTATCATTCTGTTTTATCATAATATCATCACTAACTGGAAATCAATTTGAAAAATCATATTATTATCTAAATTACACTATTATTGGCAACATTGTAAGCTGCCCTCGGGGCTGCATGAAACCGTTGTGAAACTATTCGAGTTAGACATAACCTTACTTTGTTGCTTTACCCGATTGCCAATTTAATATAAAGTATTGTGAAAAATGAATCATATAGACAATCATCAGTCTCACAGACATTTCTACTCTCGTTTCTACTGAACATAACTTACCTTATTTTTGTTTCACCACTATCACAAAAAACATAAAGTCTCGCATAAAGTTGATCACTGGATACGCACGGTTTCTTTAACAACAGGTGTAGGCAATGTTGCCAAATCGTTGATATGTATTATGTATCTACTAATAAGTAGGTTCCCATAAAAAGCTCATAATCTACTGTAGCATATTGATACGCGTCGAGAGTTACCAAATACCAACTTACATTGGACTTCTATGGTAAATAGGGAAATAAGTTTTAAAAATCGTATGTTCTTTTATCATTCTAAAACATCTATTACCCAGACTAATTCCCCTAATACCCCGAGTATTACATCTAATACCCTTCTATTACCCACTAATACCTACTAATACCCACTAAATACCTCTAATACCCACTATTTCCTCTACCAATTCCCCTAATACCCAAGATTTGTACACCAAAATACCCACGCGGTTTACCCCTCGATGCCAGCCCATACGTTAACCTTCTCGGGATATTGCGTGTGGGTTTACCTAAAAACATGCGGATTTATGTCACTTCAATAACGAACATTTTGCCTGTTAGACGGCCATTTCAAAAAAAAGTACACTCGTCACTAAAACAAATATTTTGAACGTATCTCGGTTCTCGGCCTATCATATCGGTCATAATTTCGCAAAATTCCACACGTCTGTCAGGATCATCTTCAGTCAACTGGTGCACCATTTGAAATTTATAAGGATAAAATTTCTGTTTTTTCAGCAATCGTTTTACATAAGCAGACGAAGTATCACAGATGATGGTGTGACACATCATGATGTTCAGGAAGTCAGGAGCTATCCAAAAATGCATAAAAAAAGTTGGGTTTGTATTTGAAAAAATTAAGTTGATGATGGTTGCGGAAAATCGAAACGTCGGATATAAATTCCGACCACCCTACCTTTAAGAGGAGAAAAAGTGGCCATGAAAATGTGCCACTCGTTTTCAATAATTCCTTCAAACTAACTCAGGTGGAAATAAAAAAGAATTTTGAAAAAATTGATTTTTTCCGGATATCTCCGAAATTCTTCGGAATTTTCAAAGTTTCTCAGCGGCATATTATTGAGTGCCAAAATGCGCAACTTTGCCTCCATTTAACCGACGCTGTATCTCTTATGGTTTAGGAATTAGCAATGCTATCCCATCGAATTTGTAACACCCTGTATATGCGAAACGAATACCTCTCCCGTTTACGCAAACAAACCCCCTTTTTTTGATAAACGTGATCATCAAGAATAACGTGAATGTGTAAACAATTTATTAACATCGTAAATGTAAAAAAAAACCGAACGAGCGGTTAGAATGCCACTTCAGTGGAAGACAGACAGCTATACGCATGCGCCGCCTTATCAGGCGTCAAGTAAAATTAGAACTTGATTGAAAATCAAACAACTCGATAGCACTTGACAGCGATTGATCGATCAGTGTAGCCAGTCTCATAAGGTATCGTGTGTTTGTTTTTCACTCGATGAAAACCGTGTACAGCTCGATCAGTGTAGCCGCCGCCTAAATCTGGCTTGATTAACTGGTTGCCTGATACTTACCTTCATTGGCTCCAATTTAAGTTTCCTATATATTTTGAGTCATATTATGTGATGACTAGTTTCTAGCAACTTTGTCGCTAGAAACGTCGATAATGACAAAAGTTACCTTTGTGCGGCCCGGTCTTAACAGTGACTTAAGCTTACCTGGTTTTAGTTACTCCAGCAATTAAAATCCCCTCTGGAACCAAGATCAGTATACAAGAGGTTGCCTCACTTCGCCTGAGGTAAAGACGGAAGGGGGGAAATATCAACGATTATAAACTACACAGGATTGCTCAGTTCCATTTAACGTACGTTTGGCAGTTTTTGTGACGTCACCATTGGTTTGTCTATTTTCATTTAGCCGTTGATCGTGTGTCGAGTCATGTGTGTCTTGTGTTGTGAATTTGTCCAATAGTTTCTGTTTTTCCAAGTACTTTAAATGTAGTTTGAGTTGGCGAAGATATACAAATACATATTTTATTAGTTTCGTTGTGTTAATGGTTAACGATGTGTAACAATAATTTGATTTAGCACAAGAAGGAGCATTTTGTTCACACGGAGGTATATTAAATGGCCACTACTCTCTGAGGAAATAGGCTTCTTGTTTAATAATAAAATTAACTCCAGTGGTAAACATTATTTTAGTTCGTTATGCCTGGGAGAATATGTGCCGTTGCTGTGTGCAAAAACAATCAATTCGGTCTTAGAAACAAGGCTCAAGCATAGTATTCCATTCTTTTCCAAAAGGCAAGGATTTAGTGTCTTCTACAATACAAAAAGAGTGGGTGCATCACTGCAGAAGAAAAGACAAGTTTAATATAGATTTTTCGACAGTTTGCTCCGACCATTTTACAGTTAATGACTATGAAAGAGATTTACAGCATGCGAGTTATTGGGTAAAATAAGTAGGTACCTATATCACAACTAAAGGCTTTAAATTTACAAATCTTTAAAATTAAATTTTCGTTTTATGGAAGATAGGTAACGAGCTTTCTAAAATTGCAATTCCCATATACCTAGGTACAACAATATTTTGGTCGACGTGCACTTTTGTACACATAGGTACAAATTTAAATTGTAAATTTTATAAATCAATACTTTCAAATGACATATTATTGTGTATTGGAATATTACATCCTTATTAATTGACTGTTTGTTGAGATATATTTTTTTTAAACTAGACTTGCAAAAAGAAGGTTTGTAATGTACAGGGTCATTCCGAATATAGGGTTTTTCACCTAAAACTCCGCACTACAATATCTCGGAAACGATTAGAAATAGGTACATATTCAATTTCTGTACAAAGTAGTCAATATGTGTTGTCAAGTAGATATTTTTGGGGGTCTACAAAATTCGACGCCTACCAAGTGTTGGGTACGGGACGCGTCGAAAATATAAATCGATTTCAGGGATTTTGAAATCACGCGCATGCGAAAGAACATGTTATTAAAAAACTTTTTTGAAATTTACTCAAACTCATTCATCTCACTCATTTCTGAGTAAGCGGTGTTATCTATGGAGATATGAACATTTTGTAAATATGAAAGTCTTGGATATTGATCTGAACTTTTCAAAAATCTTATCAAAAAAAACAAAAGACTATCAGGATGTCAATATTTTTTTACAAGTAGCATTTTTTCAATGGAATCCCCTGTATATTATCATATATTTTGAAAGAGCTTATTTTCCTGATTTCAAAAATATATACTTTGATACCTTATTCTGATGAGTCATTCAGGAGAAATTCGAGTTTAAATACGTTTAAAAATTGAAATTCACATACCAGTTGCTTTGGTAAAAATGATAAAATTGTGATTATAGGTCTGTTCGTAGAACAATCACAAACCAGTCAGATCCAATCAGCATTAAGCATTTTTGCAAACTATTTCTGATTATTTTGACCAATCGATGAAGCGCTGATCGATTTGTGATTGTTCTACGAACAGACCTTATATCAATGGAATGGATTATATAGATTGAATCAATAAAAATGGAGGTCAAATATCTTCCACTTCTAGATGTTATTCCAAATATTCACGAGTTAATAAATTTGTGCAACTTCATCCATGGCCACCGGGATCTAAATACTAATTTTTACACATACATATTTAAACTTAAATATCTCTTGAACGACTCATCAGAAAGTTATCAGACTATATATTTTTGAAGTCAAGAAAATAAGCTCTTGCATATTATATGATAAAACACAGGGGTTTTCATTGAAAAGAAATGCTCCTTGTGGAAAAATATTGACAAAACTTTGAACAGTTCAGATAAATACCTAAAACTTTCATATTAACAAAATTTTCATATCTCCACAGATAACGCCGCTAGCATATATGGGTCATTATATACGGAATGACCCTGTACATACAGTGGCGGACGTAAGTATGGAAAGGCCCATAAATTTGATAAAACTCTGATCCTGCATCAGTTATCAAAGAAGTGATGGTGCATTTGAAAACTTCAATCCATTTGTCAGTTTGAGGGTCCTGGCGATTTTTTTCAACAAATTGTTTAGTGCCCTTTTTTACGTTCAAAAAAGGCTATTTTTCTAACTTTTCTCTGTCTAACTTTTGATAAAAATGGCTAGCACCATTCAAAAAAGGGGCAAAAGTAATGTACTTCCTGAAAGTTTCATAATAATTGAACAAAGGATAGTCTAGCTATAAAATTTTGAAATCATGCAAAATGGGTAATTTTTGCCAGGTTTTTACATTTTATCACCACGATATCCTTTGTTCAATTATTATGAAATGTTCAGCAAGTACCTACATATCTTTTGCCTGTCTTTTGAATGGTGCTATAGCCATTTTTATCAGTAGCTACACAGAAAAAAGTTAGAAAAGTAGCCTTTTTTGAACTTGTAAAAATGGCACTAAATAACTTTTTGAAAAAAACCGCCAGGACAAGTAAACTGACAAATGGATTGAAGTTTTTGAATGCACCATGACTTATTCTTTGATAACTGATGCAGGATCAGAGTCTTATGCTATCAATCTAGTCAGATATGTAGCCGGCGAGCTGCCTGTGGAGTTCCCAAGCAGTCCAAGCACTACCCACGCCCGACGTTGCTTCACTTCGGTGATCGAACGCATTCGCCCCAGCATCAGTGGTGACGTCACAGCGAGTTTGATCTTGCCAGACAGATTCGGCAAACTGAGCAATCCTGTGTAGTTTATAATCGTTGGGGAAATATCATATACTTATTATTAAAATATACCCACCGTAGTCCTCCCAAAGTGAAGCCAAATTCTGCCAAATCGGAAAAGACAGAAATATTAATTTCCCATAAGTATGTTTCATGTTTACTCACATATCACTGCGCATGCCTTAATATAAAATTTCAGGATTAGTCGGTAGGCGGGTATATTTCAAGTCCGAATTTGGAAAACAACCAATAGGAAGGTACGATCATCAGCTGTTATCGATTATTTGAACCTAGAACAAAGACCGTGCAGCAGCGATGCCAGATTGAAAATCGCCAAGACTTTAGATCGCCGCGTAACGTTGAATTTGGAATTTGAAAACCGGAAGCCATCAAAATCACGATTTCAGAAGAACGATTCCGCGTACAGCAACAGTTCTATTTCACTATATCATAAATTTGGCTGTTCAATATTCCATAAGGAAAAAGCTTAACTACCACAAAAATATGAGTTAATGGTAGATCTACCGTAAAAACGAGAGTATCGGCACCAAAGCGGCAGCATGAGATCGGCTCAAAATCACGAGAAACCTATAGGAAACAGCTTTTAGCACAATCGCAGTCTTCTCCAGATACACATGAAATACACTTATGAGGCATTGGTATAGGCTTGATCATTCCTGTCTTTCTCATCGGCTGAAAATCGGCTTCAGTTGCCGCACATTGATGAAATAGGGAACCCGAGGTATATTTTAATAATACGTATATGGGAAATATGGCGTCATTTGTGGATAGCGGTCTGAAACAGTCCGCGTTCTGACATTTGAGTGTCATTCCTGTCATGCAATTGAATCGGACTGCATCATGTCGTGTCATGTGTCATTACTGTCATTCGATCAATGATTGGTAAAACGTTGAATTTCTTGCTAATTTTATCATTTAAATCGAAATTAAATATTAATAGAGGTGTAAAATTATCTTTTGGGACATTATTATTGTATATTATTGGTCAAGGAAGCGAAAATACTGTTCCAAATGTGAGTATTTTCTATATGTATATTCAAAACATCAACCCCCAGATTTCCACAACTTTTTAACTATTATTTTATATTAGTCCTGCCTAAATATACTGAGAAATCTACTATTGAAATACCCATAATGAAAGCTAAATTTAGGTAGAATAGAATAAACAGTTGAACACATGTAAACAAACTCTATTATGATCATTTCTAGACACACCTACCTTTAAAACACTATATTTGATAGACAAATCCAAGGATAAGACACTTATAAACAGTTTTCAAAACGTAAATGGATGATTTCACAAAAGAAAAACCATCGACAGCAAAAAATCTCTCGTCCACCTGGAAATAAATAGTGAGTTCATGATATTGATGAATGACATTCTTGATTTTATGATGGAATAGTTCGAGAAATGGCCGCAGTGGCGCGACAGTAGACATAGATGACGTCATGACCGTAAAAGTGAGGCAACCTCTTATACAGGGTGTTTCAGAATAACATGCTAATAATAAAGGGGGTGATTCTTGGGCTCATTTTAAGAAAAAAAATTCATATGAATGTATGTCCTAAACGCCTTAACTTTTGAGATACAGGGTGTCAAAGTTTTAAAAAATAGATACTTTTTTTACAATAACTTTGTCATTACTGTAGATATTTTTATGAAATTTGGGTCATGTATTTTAGGCATTAATACTCATTTTTTGATGCACCAACAATTTAATTATTCTGACCAGTGCCGTCCATGCGGGTTTTGGTTTGCATATTTTTTGGGAAATAGAAAAATTTTTTAGGACATACGTTCATATGAATTTTTTTTCTTAAAATGAGCCCAAGAATCACCCCCTTTATTATTAGCATGTTATTCTGAAACACCCTGTATAGAAACCTTGCTCTGGAACTTCGTAGGTGCTGTTAAATCGACTTTTGAGTTTGATTTCTTGATTATACGGAGACTAGAGATGAGACGCAAACATCGATATTTATTTGGTCGATTTATCTTCTGCTTTTTAAAATAGATAATATATATATAAAAAAATAGACATATATAGATATAGATATATATAAAATAGATATATATATAACTTCATCCTCGTGAGAATAATATGCTGTTATAATCACGAGGATGAAGTTATATACAGGGTGATTCAGGAGGAAATGGAAATATTTTAAGGATATGTCCAGGAAGTCAAAATGAGCAAAATAAGCTCATATGTTCAAGTCCGATTTTTATTTGTTTCAAAGATATTTTGATTAATTGTAATTTAAAAACTAAATCAAAATTATTACAAAACTAGTAAAACAAAACAAATAGCACTAATTCATAATAAATTTTCGAGAACATTACCTCCCACTTCGATACACTTGATTTGCGCGTTTAAAAATTGATCTAGTAGCGAGTTTATTTATTTATTTTTTTTTATTTATTTTTTTTAGCTTATTTTGCTTATTTTGACTTCCTGGACATATCCTTAAAATATTTCCATTTCCTCCTGAATCACCCTGTATATCTATTTATTTTAACAAGCAGAAGATAAATCGACCAAAATATCGACGTTTGCGTCTCATATCTCTAGTCTCCGTATAACCAAGGAGTCAAACTTAAAAGTCGATTTAATATCCACCATTTCCCGCTCGTTGAATAAAATACTATCATATCCACTTTTCTTTGGTTGCTAGTTCAAAAAAGAAGTCGTCAATCCGCCATCTGCGATGCTGGTGACTGCTTGCGTGGACGTTGACCAAGACGTTGACTGGCCAATGTCAAAAAAGGGCGGTGCTGCCACGATAATATTGATACGGAAAGTCGTGGATTATTCACTAGGATGATCCGTATTTTTCATCGTGAGCAATCCAACTCCTAGTCCTTCGGATAAAAGACTCGGATTTAGGATCCGGATCAAAGATTCGTGATACTATGATAAAGCCGCCCAGAGACCGGCGTTTTTTGATATTCTTTTTCTTTATTGCAGAATCTCGCAGGAAAGACGCCAGTTAGTGGAAAATGAGATGATGAATGCGAATTTCATCTTTCCTGACACATGTTGATACGACGTTTCAATCTGACAGGACAAACCGGCCTCCTTTTTTGTGGCAACGCCAGTTAGTGGGCAAGATGATAAAATCTTTCCTGTCACGATGTACCGACGTTCCGATTCGACAGGACAAACCCGCGTTCTCTCATGATGAAGCAACAAAAATACATTATTCTCAGATGATTCACCGACACTCTTTCCTCTCGTTGGTGGCCTCTGAGCGGATTATTTCCCCCGAAAAATGAGATGAGAAATCGAGAGGAAAGATGGCAGGAGAACGTTCTGTTTTAGTGGATGATAATACGATGTTTATTATCCCTTCAATATTTTGAAAGGAAAGAATGACGGGAAACAACGCTGGTCTGTGAGGTCCTTATGTTCTATTTTTAGAACAGTATTACTTAAAACTTCTTTCGCGATAGGACAGGTTTTTTTCATTTTGGATTAAACTACGCGAATTGTATTTCGAGAGATAAACCAACCACTTTAAGGGTTAAGGCGGAAAGTGATTTCGTGCTTTGTTTTGTGCGGATCTCGAATCTAGATCTGAGAACCGGGCACCAAATCCTATATCCGATTCCACATCTCTCATGCAAATCCGTAATCCGGGTCCGGTTTTTTTCTCAAGAATCTCCGATCCGGTAAATTTTCAGTTTCGTACACCCAGTAATAGACGTATTCCAATATCTAATTAAAGAGCCTATATGAACCAAAGAAACATGACTGGATTGGTAATATGGTACTAATGTAAAGTTATGCATTAAATTGTATAATTGTAATATTTTTGTCTTATTATGTTCTGAGCAAAATCAACAAATTGGTTACAATTTTTTTAGCCGTTGTACTTTGGTAAACAATAATTTAGAAAAATGTCTAGAGTGGGGTAACATGGGACATGTCATCTTCTAGATAATCTTCTAGAAATAAATAAAATTAATAGTATAGATGTAATCATTCCCAGTAAAATCTTTAGAAGAAAGTATTATTTTAAGTGAGTACTAACTACTTTTACGTTTTTCCTTGGCAATTAATATATTTTTTATGTTTTTCAAGTTTCATATTGTTTATTTAGAATGTTAGAGCTTTTCTCATGTTAAAGTCTAATTCTAGGTTTTTATACGTTTAGACAAAATAAACGCGATGTATTTCATTTAAAACATGTTTTTTTTTCAAATTTTATCAAAAGTTTTCGCTTCTAATACAAGCGGAACCTTTTCTTTTGTTATTAACTGGCATAATATGATATCTTATAATGCTTCCTACTGGGGGTTTATACCTGATTTTTGGGTATGTCCTAAATTACCCCACCTTGCTGGGAAACTTGGGGCAGCATCTTTTTCTAATTTCTCATTCTTTATATTAGGTTTTTTTGCTCTTTAGATATTCCTATTATTAGTTAACTAGACTCAAAACTGAAGCCTAATTTGAAATCGATTGGGTTATATGAAGAAAAGAAAAGATATATCAAAGCTTGAAAGTTGTCCCAAGTAGCCCCATTCGACGGTACTGTTCTACGATGCCTGTTCAGATTTATACTGTTTGCAAAATATTTTTGCACACAAAGCACAAAACATCCATTTCACAAAAATTGAGAACAACTTGCAAATGTGCCGATAGAATTCCTTAAAAATGATGAAAAATGGAATGTGATAAGATAATAGTATATTGTAGTCCTAGGCGGTAAAGTGACATTTTTCCACTTCTTGAAGCCTGGAAAAATCACTTTATCACCGTGGTCTACACATTATTTTTCTGCTGACACAAAAAAACAGTAAAAAAGTACAGGACTTTATTAAAAAAAGCATGCCCGAGCTGGGATTTGAACCCAGGTCTTTCCGCACGTCAGGCTAAGATCGAACCACTGTGCCACCGGAGCCGGAAATACTCAAATTTCAGGTTTGAGACGCCATGTTGCATTTGTCTTGTATTAGTCACTGTAAAACAAACAGCGACGTGAAAGTGTGAGCTTTACTTTGGGTCATAGGATTTAATTTACTCAGAATCCATAGGAAATATCTGAATAAGATGGTAATACATTCCATTGAATATTAACATACCTATTATGCTTCAACAACATGCATTCAGAAAATGATCTTGTAACGTCCTCTATTAGAAATAGTAAATAGTTGAAAAAAAAATTACCGCCTAGCCATTTTTCACTACTTTGTCGGCCTAGCCTTAGAAAGTCCCACTTTCTCGTCTCTTTGGTGTCAGTAAAATTCAGTTTTAATGTCGTGTCGGCAGAAAATAACATTTCAAATATTGAGTGTTTAGCTCATGGACGAAGCCGTAAAGTCATCAAAACCGGATGCCGGATATGTTGGATAGGGTCATGAAATCAAGTGATCGTCTTTTACAAGGAAATGGTGTTTATTAGACAATAATTTTTCAATATTCAAACATTCACGATCTCTTCTTCGCAGTCAGATTCCCAAACTTCCCGCTTGACATACGTTCCCACATCATGTCTGAAAGATTAGCATTACAGTCCACTACCTCAACTGGCGGATTCCTGCCATTTCGGTGGACTCCTCGTATGCATAGACCAGTATTTTGTTCCCTAAGCAGTGACGGATTCCAGGTAAACGGAAAGACATTATTCGCTCCGGAACAAATTCGTGATGTTAATGTCATATTCAACGGATCTACGTGAAGGCACATTGGTTTCTGGTCATCCTAAAAAAAAAGAAATGGGAGTACTGAAAAATGTCCGAAACGGCAGTTACAACATAGCGGTCTACAAGTCGATAAACAGCGACTCTGTCAGGGTGGGCTTGGTGTTATATCTTTTCTACTGTGAATCATAGGACGGTGATAGCACTCAATTATCGCATTGGGTGTTAGTTGAACTGTTTATAATAGCAGTCAAATGTTATGTGAAAATGCCGCTTGATATTTTTTAAATATTTGTTGTTAAAAAAATGTGAAAAACACTTTCAAGGTAACAATGTTCTGATTCTGAAGCATTTTGATACATTTTCACAAGTAAATCCCCAATCGCATTTGGGGTTCTTGGCCGACCGGTGGCTAAGATTGTTTCAGGTTCAGGTTATTCGCTAAATAATATAAGTACCATGCATCGTGGCCAAAAAAAAACTAGGACAATAAAATTCTCATTGTTAAGCAGCTACTGCGATGGTCTATCAAGATTATGCAAAAAATTTGAAGGATATAGATTATGATTGCTGTCATGGAAGTCAAAAGACTTAATCAATGAGACCACACAGCCTAGAAATCCGTGACTGAATAGAAATTAGAAAAAAAAACACAATATATACCTATATACAGGGTGTTTATTAATTGAATGCCGATACTTAAGGGTGATAATCCTTGGATGATTTTGAGACAAAAAGTTCATGTGGACATAGGTCCGCAAGAGCATAGATTTTGAGATACAGGGTGTTGAAATTTAAAAAGAAAAAATCTTTTTTTTATCATCACTTTGATACTATTCCAGATATCTTTTTGAAATTTGATACACGTCTTCTATGCATCAAAATGCATGGAAATGTTAGAGAGTGCGCCACTGATTTAAAAATATTGGATGACACAGCAGGGTGTCAATGCAATCAAGTAGATTTTATTTCTTTAAGCGAAAACCATGCGCCGGACGGAAAAAAATCAAGAAAACAAATTGGCTCAGAAATGAATAGAGATTATAAAAATGATTTTTATTTTGAAAGGAAGCAGTGGCGTACAAGTTTTTTCTCCAAAAATATTGAGTGCAAAGCCCGTACGGACGCCACTGGTGAAAATAATAAAATTGTTTGTACATTACAAAATGCATATTGAAGCCTAGAAGACGTGTACCAAATTTCATAAAGACATCTGGAATAGTATCAAAGTAATTATAAAAAAATCATTTATTTTTTAATATTTCAACACCCTGTATCTTGAAAATTAAGCTCTTGCGGACCTATGTTTATATGAACTTTTTGTCTTGAAATCATCCAAGGATTATCACCCTTGAGTATCGGCATTCAATTAATAAACACCCTGTATACTGGAAAGAAATTTTCTTTTTTTAAACTATCGGTATCTGAAGGGCTGACTCCGTAAGCAAATAGACAGTAAAATGGAAATGTCTTTCCCAAATAGAAAATGTCCATTTAAGCTACTATGTATGAATTTCCGACAATATTCGGGTGTTTTCGATTCAATCTTCGGTCGTTATAAATAGAAAGACCAATTATTTGATTTCGCTAAGCCATGTGCTGTCGATGTCTTGATCTGGGACCTCGTCAGGATATTATTTTTTTCCTCATCTTATGAAGCTTCTTATTGATTTTTATCAACCAAAACAGACTCAATCTAACCCTTACTCAAAACTAATATGGGAAAACAAACCTTTTCGCCCCAGATCCTGTGAATTATTTTTATATAGGTATTGTCATAAAAAATGTCGACGGTTAATTCAGATTCCCTATAAATACAGCTGAACACTGTTTTCTAAATAATTATCCTTACTATTTCTCAAGTTGATTTTATACTCTACGACATGCACTTCGCAATATCATTCTATTTCGGAAATAAACGGATCTATTTTGTAAACGCAGCTGTTTTTGATTTTTCAGTATTGTTTGTGCATCCCACAATCGCACAGTTTATCATAAAATTTTAGGATTTACCAGTATCAGAATCGCACTCATATTTATTTAATTAGAATACAGCAGTAAACAGTAAACCAAATAAAACTTTTTTAAGAAAAGATAACAGAGACATCAAATAGATACCACGCGGCTGACAGTAGTGACAATCCTGAAATGTGTCTGCGAATTCAAATCATGATACTAATAGTGTTTTCGATTTGGAAAACAAGGGTTGCACTGGGTTTGACCTCGGGCAAAACCAGATTTGATGGAGATTTACTCTACGGCAATCCCAATCCAACATACATTTTGATCGAGTGCCGGGAATGCGCAGTAAAATTCCGATTCGATTTAAATCTGAATCGTAGAACTACTCAATAATACAATATGCTATCTCTGTAACAGCGGAAGTGATTTCGTAACTCAATGCCTATTTTTTTATCGCAAAAAAAAACAAAATCTTGAGACCAATCAATGTTCTGTACCCACAGATACACAGAATCACCTCCCACGATGGGCATATCCACCATCAATGAAATTTTGCTAGCGCACTGAAATTGCACTACACCCAAAATCTGCACTGAGGGTAAGACTCGTGGGCCCAGCGCCGGACACATCTTTATAACTATCACACGGTATCGCGAATCGATTGAGCCCGAATACAGCTTATATACAAGGTGTTTCCTAACCTCTGTGACAAACTGAAAGGGGTGATTCTTCGCTTAATTTTAAGACGAAAATGTAGTATAACTTTTTTTCGAATTTCGCTTTGTTTCCAGAATACAGGGTGTTTATTTTTTTTTTTGGATTAGTTTTTTATTTTTAACTTTTTTTTATTTATTTAGTGTTTTTGAATTCTCCATTAAAATGATTATAATTGATTGCTGTATTTGTTAGAAAATTCAATATCAGCGATAAAATTACTTTTTGCGTCAAAACTCACTCAACTAGATTTAATTTTTATCTCAAAAATTAGGCAAGATATGATAAAAATTCATGAGATCAAAAAGTTGCGTGTTTAGTTGAATAACCTGAGAAAAAAATGAAAATGACACAAAAAGTCAGTGGCGTACATTTTTTTCCCAATAATATTGGTTGGAGTGCCGCTCGGGACGCCACTGTATTCGATAACTTTTATTTGTTCATGGCAAAATGAGCCCGTTATCACTATAAATACCGTTACCAAACTTCAACAAAATCGAGTAAAAGATAGATTAATTAAAAATAAAAAACTAATCAAAAAAAAAATAAACACCCTGTATTTTGGAAACAAAGCGAAATTCGAAAAAAAGTTATACCACATTTTCGTCTTAAAATTAAGCGAAGAATCACCCCTTTCATTTTGTTACAAAGGTTAGGAAACACCCTGTATATCACATGTTATGTCCAACACACATCGTTATCCAGCACATGTAATCGCAAAATTTTCTTTTAGTTCATTTCGTTATTTGAAAAATAAAATTTTGATCAGAAAATGATCAAATTTACGTGATAATTGTGATTATCCAATGAAACACAAGTCCAAAGCAAAGAGCACATTTATTCATATTCTCTCATCGAAATAGAACTATAACTACATTCCATGACCTCACTTTAGATTTTGGTGAATTCTACTAGTTATTGTTTCGTTAAGATTTTTGAACAAATACCGTGGAAAACTTCATAATATGATTCAACACTTACCAGAGGAATGATTGCGGTTGTGTGGCAATTGTTTATTGCACACCAGGTTTGAATTTTTTTTCAAAATAATGCATAAACGTCGCAAAACGAGGGTTGAGGCGAAACTGTTGACTTGAAACCGCAACTTACACCACAGAATGATTAAGTAGCACCATCTTTGAGAATTCTAGAAAACCAACAGCTTTGGACAGAGGAATGATGCGATCATTTGTAACAATACCAAAATATCGGTAATTTGTAAAATATATAAAATTTGGTCAACTATGCTAGATCGACATTTAAATTCTGATCTGTATTTTTTTGAAAATCATTAGTTATTCGAATTAACATTTCAGAAAGTTTTGTTTTTCAAAATCAAGAGTTGCTAGCCTTAATAGTTACTGCCAGAGGATATAACATTTTTGCATAAAAAAAAAGTTAAAAAAATAAATAGATAGCGATTTTTAGCAAATGTTATGATTTTATTTTTTTGAATTTTCTCCCACCCCTGAAAATATATATGTAAATAATCTTATTTCTTTCACTCAAGTATTTAGAACACGAATACTTCAAATTGGAGAAATTTGTGAGAACAACCCATCTACCCGTCATTACCATAGACATTTTGAAAATGAAAAAAATAAAGCACGCATGAGTATGTCACTTTATTTATTTTTTACCTCGATTGAATTCGCTATATCCATGCACGTATAGTGAGTTTTGGAGCTCAATTTCAGAACTACATCTAACATAATATACTCAGTGATATTAGAAGTGTAACAACGACTCATTTCCCATAAGACTCAATGTGAACATGACCTAATACAAAGCTTCATATCTCTTTTGAAAAAAGGAAAGCAAAATGTTCAGAATGAATAAGACTTCAATATTTCAGCATGAAAGAAATTCCATTCCTACCAGAAAACTCAATAGAGTGTTTTGAATTTCTAGCACATCCCATGCACCCAATGCCAATTGCATTGCTAGTTTGACTTCAAAATTTTGAAACACTTTACAGAGTTTCCTGGTAGAAATGGAATTTCTTCTATGCTGAAATATTAAAGTTTCATTCATTCCAAACATTTTATTTTTTTGGTAAATTTGATGTTTTTTTTTCAAAGGAGATATGAAGCTTTGTATTAGTTCATGTTCACATTGAGTCTTATGGGAAATTAGTCGGCGTGACACTTCTAATGTCACTTAGTAAATTATGGGTGCAGTGCTTAATATACAGGGTGCGGCATTCAACTTGAGACAGTGAATTATCTAAAAAACTATGTACTATAGAAAAAAATGTTTCAAACAAAAGTTGTTCAGTATCAGGGGAGAAACACA
The DNA here is from genome assembly GCA_958502075.1 of Orchestes rusci. NCBI lineage: Eukaryota > Metazoa > Arthropoda > Insecta > Coleoptera > Curculionidae > Orchestes > Orchestes rusci. Next base: position 17,122,389 of record OY293311.1, read on the forward strand.
ACGAACATATTTTTTCAAACCTTCACCATGATTTCAAGGTCAAATCATGTTTTAAATGGAAAGTTATATCTTTCAGTGTAGAATCTTATTCTTCATAATAAAGAAGTAACTTTTATTTGAAACTTTTTTTCATCCTTCTTCAAAATATTGGACTAAATTTTATTTAATCGGTTGGAAAAAAAATTAAAATTAAAGCCATTTGCTTTTTCTGTTCTTGACAAAATTAATAAAATCAAAAGAAATTACCAAGTACCAAGTACTTAGATTGGACAATAGCGATCATAACTTATCTAAAAGAAAAGATAACTTGATCTTTTTTGGCAAAATAACAATACAATAATCAACAATTACAGAGCTACCGAGCTGCAAATACATACGCTTGCAGACAGGTTGTAATGTGAAAACTAAAAATAGTTTCATAAGAAGTTATCGAATCATTTTCGTGTTTGCATGTGCTAATAAGGCGGCGCAAAAACTTATGACAGATAAGAACTGCGATCGATTAAAGTTCGGGCTCGTCCGATTCGCGATACCGTGTGATGGATATGAAAATGCGCGCCGGACCGTGCTCTTCGGAGGCCCTGGGCTAATGACATTTGGGGTGCCTCCAAATAATTCGAATACTTGATTTTTTTCTGGAAAAATATTTGATGTGTGAAAATTGAAACAATGAAAAACGAAAACATTTATTATTCAAACAGTTAAATGAAATACATACTTTATCATAAGAAAACAATAAAAAAATAGGCAGGTACAATAATCTTAATCTACGGTGAACAACGAGGAGAACAATAACTTGAGCTCATAAATTTTCAGTAAACACAAATATTAAACAAAATTAGCGAAATAGTCAAAACACAAAATGTATATAGTACCTATCACTCTTCTACATTTTTGTGCATCAAATTCTATTATTTGATCATCACATTCACACACACACACATCACCTCACGCCAAACGTCAAACGGGTTGAAGCACGGTTAAAGCGGCCCTCTCACGATACTGGAGCGTATTACGATTTTGTCGTATTCTACAGAACGGAATGCAATTTATTCCCGGATTGAGAGAAATTTTCGGCCCGGGTTTTTACTATGAACCGGCCCTTCATAGCATAACCCAACCCAAACTAACCCCAACTGATTCTTGCTACAAAAACATCAATTAAAAATATCAAAATAGTAGATAGATAATTATGTACTTTGAAAATTCGAAAATCAAAATTGAATAATTGTTCCACTTTTGACTGATAGTTTTGACACTACTTGTTTAAATACAAAGCCAATAAAAACATTTTTGCGAGAAAGATATTAAATATTATATTACATATTAGGCAATCAACAACTTTTTTAAAGATCCGCTATTAGTTGCCAAATCATTTATAATATCGTCGATGTCTATATCTGCAATAATATCTTTTTCAACGGACATCAACAGTAAAGCATCTAAGTGTTCCTGTGAAAGACAACTCCTTAGTCTGTTCAGAACAAATTTCAATTTTGAAAAAGTCCTTTCACAGGAAACCTGTGTGCATGACAATGTTAAGACATATTTATAAGCATAAAATAGATTATTATATGACACACTATGTAATTTATACTGGAGCAAAACATTGAAACAACACACAACGCAATTTTTGCATGTTTGACAAGTAGTCACCGTGAGATGTTCGGATCCGGATCCATCTTCGATGGATATTGATTTGGTTCCTTCATTTACCAAGACCGCTTTCATTTCGTTCCATTTTCTAGCAAAATTTTTTAGCTCATTTTGAATGTCTGCTGCGGTCATAATAATATTGCCGTGTTTGGTTATCTGATCTGCAATATCTTGAAATGAGTCGTCTGGCAAACAATCAATTTTATCGAAGTAAGTCGGATCTAACCAAGCAAGGTCCAAAAATAGTTTTTGATGGCCTGTGAATCTGTTCTCCAAACTCAGCAAAGCTTTGTCATAAATAACATAAAAGACCTGTATTTCAAATCGTTTCTCTGCATTTGTAATACAATCATCTTCACACTTTTCTCCAGGCATCTTTTTTCTTTTTATGATTCGTCTTGCAGCGAAACTAGATGCGAAATATGGTTCTTGTTCTACTTCAACGAGGCCACCACCACCTTCATCACTATCAGTATCTGTTTGTTCATCATCCATTCCATGATTTGCCCAAATGACAAATTTTTTGGCAGTTGCCAATACTTCCTCAAAATTTCTCGAGTGTGTTTTAAGGGTTTTGATGGTTTGTTTAACCATTTTGAATGCCATTATAGGATTCATCCCATTTGTTTGAGGATATTTGGATAGTGGAGTTGTCGATTCAAAAATCTTTAAAAATATTTGAGCAGGTACTATTACCTCAAATTTTTTCATCGAATCAACTATAGACTTCGCTTTGGAACGAACATCGTTTGCAAAACTGGATGAACTGGCAATTTCTTCAAGGGTTGATATGATCTCTATGAACACTGCATTTGTTGAATCATTGTAATGGCCGAATATTTTTACAAGAGTTTTCTCCTTTGCCCACCAACGGGTTTCTCCAATTGAGGAACACATCTTCTTTTTTTTGTTAGTCACAGTGTCCCAAACTGCCATTCTTTTATACGACTCACGAAAAAATACTGCACATTCATTAATAACACCAAATAATAAAATAGCTTCAACGCAAATGCTGGTAGTGTCAGCCATCACCAAGTTCAAAGCATGTGCATAACACCAAACATGCACTTGACCACCTAATTCTTTTTTCATATATGCTGAAAAACCCTTATATTGGCCTTGCATATTTGAAGCAGCATCGGTAGCACTACCAATACAATTTCTCATATCAATGCCATTTTGAACGAGTAATTCAGTCACAATTTGGTATAAGTTGGCACCTGTACCAGAGGTACAATTGATTATTCCAAGTAATCTTTCTCTGACATCTTCCGAAACATATCTGACAATCACACTCAACTGATCATGAACATTGATATCTTGCGTTGAATCAATTTGAACGGAAACCATCCCAGCCTTGTTAACCTCATCAGATTTTTTGTTTTCATCGAAGAAGATATTGACTTTATAATATAATTAACAGTAGTTTTCGATAAGAATGTATTGACCGATCCAGAACGACCAGGTTGATGTAGATCTGTTTTCTTGAGGTGTGCTCTACGGCTTAACTTGACAAATGCTTCTCACTGTACAGCTTTTGTTCAATGCTTTTCTGCGGCTAAGTCACAGTCGGCGAATTTTGGCGCTAACCAGGTAACGATTTGTTGTTACCAGGTTTGGTGAGTATAATTAGTCACTGTATCGGGATCAAACCCCAAAACGTTCTGGTTACTAAAAGTATTATTCATGGTATAACGTATAACTACTTGATTAGGTACCTCCCAAACGATTTGCTCCTACTGCGAAGAAAAGTTAGGTTAGAAAATTCGTAACCTGGTTAACGCCAGAATGCGCCTAGTATTTGACGTTTGCATTAACCAGGTTACGGATTTCCTAACCTAGCTTTCCTTTGCAGTAGGGGCAAATCTCTAAGGAGGTTTCTAATAAAGTAGTTACGTTATACCATAGATGTTACTTTTAGTAACCAGAACGTTTTGGCGTTTGATCCCGAGCTGGTATCGATAAAGTAACGGTTACTTAGGCGGTCTGTCGTACAAAACAACTTGGTTACTAGATACACGTCAAGCTTGACGTTTATGTGTCTATTTATTCGTTATATGTGATGCGTAGTTCGTTACGTAAATTCATATGGACATAAATATGACTTTTTAAGAAACCATTGTTCATCACATCTCTCTCTTCTTTTTCACTCTATATCTTGAATCATCCGAAAACAACCCGACGACTACTACAGCAGCTAATGGGTCCTATGATTGAACGTTTACGTTATCTTAACATGTCCATATATTACCATGGTAACGCTGTTATCAAATGGAACATTTGTATCAGTAAACAATCTCATCGTATACGTTAACTTAACGTGAATGTTCAATCATAGGGCCGAATGTTTTTTTTTCACAAAATTGGTGCCATGTTGAACGATAATAGATACTGACTGAACATATTGAACTATTATTGTTGTCAATGTTTGACACTGTTGTACGATGCAGTTGTACCACAAATTGCATCGTTGGGCCGTTGTAGATTGATCGCTCTAGACGTGACATTTTTCAAATACGCTAGGTTTCTGTGACGTCATGACGTCAGCTGTCAGACGGAAATATCTTTTAATACCTCAAAAGCTGACTTTCCACTCGGCTAATCAAATACGCACTAACACACGATATATGTGATACTCAATACACCCAAAAATATAGTCCAAAGAAGTCCAAATTGAACACAAACACTGATTTCAAACTCACACAATACAAAACCAAATGTCACAAAAGCTTGTTTGGATACCAAATTCGGCCACGACCAATCATATGGTGCCTGTGACGTTTTCAAAAACGTCGCGTATTGATACGAACCTTTTTTTTCAAATGCCTGACCTGTACCCATTGACTTTACTGTACCTAACAAAATTGGAGGTTAAAGCAAGTTAAAGGTTGGTGATCTTGTATAGAACACCAAACTTCACCTTGACTATGATATGTCAATATTTTATGAAATTTTGTCATGCCGTACGGTAAAAATTTATCTGCAAAGATAAAAGCTGCGATTTACAAAGCGTATCTGGCTTTTGGAGACATGTAAGGAACGGAATGACTGCATAGATAGATTATCCAGAACATTCAAGGATTTTTTTATTGGAAAACGAGTAATATTGTTTTAATACTACTTTTTGATGGTTTTTGTCATTGATTTCGCTTTCATCCATTAAAGAGCAGAGAGCCATTACTAAATCTCATTAGTTCGAATAATGTCTAGGCACTATAGAAATACATTTGTTAATAATACAGATCATATATTATTTTCTAAATTCATCAGAAGACTATTTTAAAAGTTCTTAAAGAAAAGAAAACAACCGCAGAGAAAAGAAGTGTGAAAAGGGGAAGAAAAAAGAAAGGGCCATGATTTAATCACATTTTTTTAAAGGAGGAAATTGGGAAATTTATTTTTAAAAGTTTGAAAGAGGGGCTAGATTTTGGTTTGACAGATATACAGGGTGAGTGCATGCATGGGGATCTCAGTTATAATAAGAGATACAGGATCGGTTAAATTGTTGCAAAGTTGCGCATTTGTAAGCTCAACAAAATGCCGTTTTGAAATTTGAAAAATCCCGACTACTTCCGAAATTTCGCAAAAACGTTATGAATATTTTCTGAGTTTATTTGAGATATTTCAAAATGAATTGCACTTTCTCATCCCCACTTTTTCACCTCTACAAGATGGCGGTATCAATTTTTAAATCTGACGTTTCGTCTTTGAGCGGCCATCATCAAGTTCATTTTTTTAAAAACGGACCTGGAATTTTTATTTTGTTTTTAATTATCTTTTGACGTCCTTAATGTATTGAGGTATCGCAACCGTCGAGAAAAATACTCTCTAAAAAATAATACCAGAAAAAATTAGTTGGGCAACCCTTTTCTCTCTAACTCATAGTTTGGTTCATACTGCTAAAGGCAACCCATTGCTCTACACCCTCATCTAATTACCTCAATACCTCAGGGACGTCAAAAGATAACAAAAAATAAATTAAAAAATCCAGGTCCATATTCAAAAAATTGAACTTGATGATGCCCGCTCAAAGACGAAACGTCAGATTTTCAATTTGATACCGCCATCTTGTAGAGGTGAAAAAGTGGCGATGAGAAAGTGCAATTGATTTTAAAATATTGTATATTATGACATAACTTTGTAAAAAACTCCTTTAATCTTGCGTCACTGCCACCAACTTCCGATGCGTGCTATCATCATTCCTTACGAACCTATTGTCAAGTTCAAAACTGGCGGGGAGTCCACAAAACTCCAGATTATCATGGATGGCGAAAAACCGCAACAGGACTAGACGCTATACGCATCTCAAAGGAACCAGCTCCAGAGGTTCTGCTTAAGACTATCTCCTGTAGATGTCAGAAAGGTTGTGGTCCTGCTTGTGGTTGCCGTTAGCAGGATTGAAATGCTCGGTTTTGTGTTTATACTGGACGTCCTGCGAAAACATTAGTTACCATATTTTGCTGGAGGAAGACATCGCAGAAGATGCCGGAAACATTCCCGATCCAACAGAGGAGGATGAGGACTCAATTTAATGTAAAACTCCGATATCGAGGCCTCTTGGGGATACCACATTTAAAAAAACGTGCCGATGAGCTCTACCTCAAGGGTGGTGTGGAAACGAGTTGAAAATTATATTTTGTTGTATAATGTTCGCACTAAAATGAAAACAAGTTATTGTAGATCAGCTAGCAATACTAAGAAAATATCGACTGTAGATAATGATAGATGAAAAAATGCCCATATCCAAGTATGTAAAGGCGCAATTTAAAAAATCATATCTTTTATAATATGATGTCAAATGCAACAGATCAAGCATCAGTTTACTCAGAAAACCTAAAACTCACAGAAAAAAAATGTACCAGAATTGTTTGGTAGCCATATTTGTTTCAATCCGCGATTAAAGTCTGATTTTGTTAAAATTTGCAAAGTACCCCCCAAGTTTGGCGCGCCGTAGAGCAAAAAATATTGGTCGGAGCGAAAAAATGCATGGAACCAAAGTTGTGCGTAGTTTTATTTTCTACATAATTTATTTAAACTTTTTTTTATAGCAACTACTCCAATGGTGCTATTTTCCTCCAAGCACCGCGAAGAAGAGTTTTCATCCCCCCAACCCTCGAGCGGCACCCCCTCGAGGTCGCAAACTTAGATGTTCTATCAGGGGACCTATCTTCAACATTCCACAAAATTTCATTTTTGTTCGAACTTTTGCATATAGAAACCCCCTGTCGCTTGGCCTATCATGCGATATATGAAAATTCATGATTTATGTAGGAACAGTTTCGAAAATATCCAGGAAGAACAGTCTTTGGGTTGCCCTATTTAAAGGGGCGTAGCTCCCGTTAATAAAATTTTTCGTCAAATTTTCACAAAGACTTTTTTTCATGAAAATTCCCGATGAAAATACCCCGTGAGAATGAATCACCCCAGGCATTTTTTTGCCAATGTCTAGGAAACACCCTGTATAATCATATAGTTATTCCTTCATCCATATCTTCCTACCTGTTAATCTTAGCAACAATATGTACTGGATCTTTTTTGATGAGAATTTCATGTACAATAATTAAGTATTCTTTTATTTATTTGCTAAAGTTCGTGGTTTTCCCGCTAATCATGAAAAACAAAAAAAAAACACCTTAGCTCGCCCCCACCGATCAGGACTTTCAGTATGTCTGTTCAGGACACCTCAACCTACACCTATACCAAAATCCGCAAATACACCAATTTTTTCCCCCATTTTTCCTTCGTTGCCTGGACTACCTTGCCGGTTCTTAAGTTTGGTTATTCTTGTTTTTCCGCGTGAAAGTTTTGACCTTAGTATTTTCATGTTCCAATTATTCTCTAATGTAATCAGAATCGCGTTGGTCTTGTATTTTCTTACGTCTCTTCGAATATCTCTTTTTACTTCTTTGTTCAATGATCTGTATTGGTCCGTCCCTTTTTCCATTTGCCTTCTTTGCTCTATCATTTTATTGGTGTTTGCACTGATTTTAGGGTCTTTCGGGAGTCTTGCTTTCGAACATTTCTTTTTTGCTGCAGTTTGAATTCCTGCTTTGATTATCTGATTCATCTGATTTAGATCCAGGTTTATGATGTCGATGGGTTCTAGGCGATTTTGGACTTCTCACTGGTGCTCTTCCTTGTTTGCGTCCAGAGTTCTAGTAGCAATAACCTTAATCGAAAGTATATGTATATATTGCATTCTCTGCATTCTTGTATTGTTTTACTGGATGTGACAACACGTCGGATTTTACTCGAAACGAAAAAAGAGCTACAATCAAGTCACATCTAGCTATCAAAAATTTAATGATCTATCAATTTTTTTTTTCGTAATAAAGATGCTGCAAAAGAATTGCTAGCTAAAAATAGCAATAAAGTCATAGCATTCATCTATTGTGCAACAAAAAGTGAAAGTTGCAGACGACTTGAGATTTATGAAATGTATCAAAAAGCTTTGGAAAAATCCACCTTCAATCTAGAGAAATTACCTCCCACTGAAGAAGCTGCGATCCATTCAGGGCATATTTTCAACTCCAGTCATGGTTTGGAGATGAAAAAAATCCAATGGATTGGGGATGTAAGAGATCCCCCTTGAGAACACCAGCTGCTCAATTCTCCAATCAAATCCGTACACGCATAGTGTAGAAAATCAAATGCATATGCGTGAACGGATTTATTGGAGAATTGAGTACCAGAAGGAATGCTATTGCCAAAGTACATCGAAGAAGAATTGATTCAAGAAAGTTAGCTCAAAAACATTTCTTGTTGTTGTGAGGAAGTTTGTACTTTGTAGTACTTCGAAATGCAGTTGTCGGAAACATGATTTGCAGTGTTCAGATTTATGTTCTGTCATGGGTTGGAGAATCGTACGAATGTCGAAAACACTTTTTTTGACGAGATCGTTTCGGAGGAAATGGACTCTGAACCAATGGTGCGAAAAATAGAGACCAGAGTGAAATCTGCACGAGAAGATGAAGAGGAAGAAGAACATAAAGAACAACAAAAGAATGAAGAGAAAAAGAATAAGAAGAACCACAAAACGATGAAGAAAACGAAGAAGGGGAGGTAGCATCATTTCAAATCAAACGATTGAAACTTTCTTAAAATTTTTAAAATTATTTTTTTTAGAGAAAGTACATAATAGAGTAATTTTTTCAATAAACTATTCAGATTAAATTGCAAAATAGCTATTTACATACCAAGGGAGAAAAAGCACTTTACTCCAGCGGAATGTATACAGTTTTTTCTAGTACCGTTAATATACAAGGTAAGCCAAAAAGCCAAAGTTGCATAAAAAATTTCATATGCACTCCACTTGTAGTAGAGGTGCATATGAAATTTATAAAAAAAAGTTTTTGTCCTCCCAAGGAAAAAAAAACTATTTTTTCTACGAGAGTGCGGGAAATGGCTCTTTCCACATTATTTTCTGTATGGAAAGGCATTTTTCCCACACCAGTGTGAGAAGAGTTTTCCCGAGTGTGGGAAGAGTTTTCCCGAGTGTGGGAAGAGATTCCCGAGTGTGGGAAGAGATTCCCGAGTGTGGGAAAAGTTCACTGTGACAACGAATTATTATATTGACGATTCAACCAGGTTACCGAATGGTTTCTATGACAACAAGTTTTCATGTGACGATCACTCGGACAACGAATAGATTATATTGTTGATTCACCCAGGTTACCGATGATTTCTATGGCCACACGCTTTTATTGACATTCGAATTTTACATTTTCGTCAAATTGTGTATTGTTTAAAATACGTAACAAAAATCAGAATGGAACACGATATTCCTCAAGAAATTTTGGATTGTGCTGACGCAGCTTCTTTAGAAACTTTGCCGAAGAAATCCTCAGCTAGATACCAACATGAATATTCCCTTTTTAACGATTGGTGCCACAAAAAAAACGTTTATACATGGGACAAAGAAGAGGTTTACCTAGCATATTTTGCAGAACTTATGAAGAAGTTGAAGCCGTCCACAATATGGTGCAGATATTCTATGTTGAAAACGATGATAAAGCTGAAGAGAAATGTGGACATCACCAAATTTTACAAGGTAATTGCCTTTATTAAACAAAAAAATACGGGCTGTACACCTAAGAAGTCTAGAACGTTGGCCAAGGAAGATATTGCCAAATTTTTATCCGAAGCTCCGGACAACATATATTTGCTTTACAAAATGGTGGCCATATTTGGAATCGCTGGAGCTTGCCGACGCCAAGAGCTAACCAATTTATCCTTGGACAATATCGAAGACAAAACAGACATCTTGGTCGTCAAAATACCAGACACCAAGACACATGTAACACGAACATTTGTTGTTTCCGGTGGAACATACATGAAGTACTATAGACAATATATAGACCTGCGTCCATCAAATACTACCCATCAAAGGTTTTTCATAAATTATCAATATGGTAAATGTACAGTGCAATGCGTAGGAATAAATAAAATTGGGAAAATTCCTTCCGATATAGCCGCATTCCTTAAGCTTCCAAATCCTGAAGAGTTTACCGGACATTGCTTTCGGAGGTCCTCCGCAACTTTATTGGCCAATTCTTCTGGAACAGATATTATGGATCTAAAACGACACGGAGGTTGGAAATCTTCAACGGTTGCGGAAAGTTACATAGATGAATCAGTGGCACATAAATTGGAAATTGCTAAAAAAATTTCAACGGATAATGTTTCACAAAATAATACCATACATCAAATCGAGTCGACCACATGTCTGCAGCCGGCAGCTAAAGCTACTACTTCCAACGACACCATAAATGCTGCTGTGTCTGATGATGTACCATCTTGCTCAAACCGTTTGTTTGATTTAACTTCAATCTTAAATGTGCAACATATGAATAATTGTACTTTTAATATAAATTATCATAAGTAACATTTTTGATTGCATTTTTGAAATAAAATTGTTTTCAGTTTTCATAACGTAATCCATTTCCATTATAAATACTTATATGCTTTAATAAAATTTTCATTTTGACTTCTGTACACTCGCATTTTATTAAAAAAAAAAGTGACATCACTGTGATAACGAATAATTATATTGTTTATTCACCCAGGTTACCGATGGTTTTGTCAAATTGTGAATTATTGTTTCAAATAAATGACATACATTTCACATATAACAATGATAGTTATGTTTTCGCATAAGTAATCGCCTTCATATAAGCTCGTAGAAAAAATATAGTTCCTAACACTTGCGGGAAGAAATTATGACAATCACTATATTCTGACAACGAATAAGTTATACTGTTGATCTACCCAGGTTACCGATGGTCTTGTCAAGTTATTGTTTCAAATAAATAAATTTCACATTATAACATTAATCTGATATTCTTTTTTCAATAAGCTCGTAGAAAAAATATCGTTCCTAACACTTGTGGGAAGAAATTTCCAACACTCGAGTGCTACGCACTCTCGTGTCGGAAATTTCTCTTCCCACACTTGTTAGGAAAATAGCTATTTCCTAACAAGTTCGCAAAGTGATGCTTTCCCGCACGCAAAAGCAGTTAGACGAACGACGCGAAGCGGAGTTCGGATATGCTTTAAGGGCGGGAAAGACACTTTGCGAACTTGTTAGGAACAATATCTTTTCTACGAGCGTTCACAGATTAGACACGAAAAACTTTAGATAATATATTATTTGAACGCACTTAAAAACATAGAACTTGAGAATAATGATTATTTATGCTTAACAATATATTTATATTGAAAGAACAGTTTGTGGCGGCAGCTGGAAATTGGATAATATGGGTATAATCAAAATCATAATTGATTTATTTTATATTTGAAATGCAAGGGCATGTCCGATTACTGTTCATAAAATTTCCTCTTTTGTCGCCTTATTCCCTGCTATTGGCAACACTGTTTTGATTTTGATTTGACATGACACTCTAGACAGCTGCAGTCAGTCTTCGTTTAATCGTTTATACTTTTATAAATTTTATTGTCCGTTTGTTTGTATACATGATCAGGTTTTTTTGATGCCAGTATTCAGCTCAAATATTTCGAAGATTTCCGATAAACACAGTAGTTTGCACCAAAATCAAGCAAGAACAACTCACAAATGCCGATTGAAAGTCATCATTATCAATGTTTGTTTACGTTACTGGCGAATGCGTTTTTAACGCAAAAAAAGAATTGAGTGTTTCATTTTGATTTTGACTGAAAAGGGAAAAGTAACAAGAACATTATTTTGTGCATTACAAAGTGCATTATCTACAGTTTGGTTGGTATGGAAACGAAGTTTAAAACAACAAATTGGTAGGTAGTTATTTGATTTGACATTTGAGTGCGGGAAAATTTTTTACCGCACTAGTGCGGGAAAAGGCTACTTTGCACACGCAAATGAGTGTGCGAAGTGGCTACTTTGCGCACGCTCGTAGAAAAACTCAGTTTTTCTCATTTAACTCATCAATTTTAAAGTTATGTGAAAATTTTACAAGTGAAGAAATTGTAGATTTTTTAGTTATCTAAAACCTTTTCATCTAACTTTTTTCCATAAAATCAGTAATAACGCCGCAAATCGCGAAAAACCATTCTTCACCTCTTTCAACCTCCACCACTACTCGACTGCATCAGCTTCGGACCGTGCTTTTCAGAGGCCTTGGGCTTATGACATTTGGGGGGCCCCCGAAAAATTAGAATACTTGATTTTTTTCTAGAAAAATATTTGATATGTGAAAATCAAAACTATGAAAAACGAAATCATTCTTCATTCAAACAGTTAAATAAAATACATACTTTATCATTAGGGAACAATACAAAAATAGGCAGGTACAATAATCTTAATGTACGGTGAACAACGAGGTGAACAATAACTTAAGTTCATAAATTCTCAATGAACACAAATATTGAACAAAATTAACAAAATAGTCAAAACACGAAATGTATTTACTACCTATCACATAGTTAATGATCTTCTACATTTTTGTGCAGCAGATTTTTTTATTTGTTCATCACAATCACACACATCACATCACGCCAAACGTCAAACGGGTTAAAGCGGCCCACTCACGATAGTAGAGCGTTGTACGATTTCGTCGTTTTCTACAGAACTGGATGCTATTTATTCATAATTTGATTGTATGTTAGGTACCTTGTCTTCAACCGATTTGTACGATTTGACAAATAATTTTTCTTAATCTTTATATTATATCAATCAGTTCTCATCCGGGGTTTTTGGGGCCCCCAGAGCTAGGGCGCCCTGGGCCGAAGCCCATAAAGCCCATGCGTAGAACCGGCGCTGGTCTGCATGCATTCAGGTGTTGAACTTTTTTCCCAGCTTTAGTTATGCCTTTTTTACCCTCTCCAACCGTGTTTACCCTATACCGAATTTTTTTCTTCCGAAAAGGTAAACAGCATGGCCTACTTTGGGGGCGGTAGTGTCATGTTGTAGGCTGGGGTATCACTGCATGGCCGTATACAGGGTGTCACAGAATCGGATGCATGCATGGGGATCTTAGTTATTATAAGAGATACAGGGTCGGTTAAATGGCTGCAAAGTTGCGCATTTTTATGCTCAACAAAATGCCATTTTGAAATTTGAAAAAATTCCGACTACTTCCGAAGATATTCGAATAAAACCGAAATTTCGCAAACATGTTTTTGTCATTTCCTGCTTTTGTTTGAAAAAACATTTTAAAATAAATTACACACACTTTGTCATTGCCACTCTTCCTCCTCTACAAGATGATGGTATAATATTGAATATCTGATGTTTCGTCTTCGAGCGGCCATCATCAACTTTATTTTTTCAAATACGGACCTGGATTTTTTATTTTATTTTGAGTTATCTTTTGACGTCCTTGAGGCATTGAGGTGATCAGATGAGGGCGTAGAGTAATGGGTTGAACAGTTCAAAAAATAAAAGGGGGGGGGACATTAAAGAAAAGCACTGTATATTATTATGTATTTTTTTATTGTCCATGCCATTTGTGAATTCAATTTGATTTCATTAAATGTATCGTTATTGGATGTTATTTCGATTTTGGTTCAGTCAAAAAGATTTGTTGCAGGTTTTCTCATAAGAATAACGTGTCGAATAAAGGAAGATTTATGAACCAAACTATGTGATAGGGTTGGGGAGACAATGGTGGCCTAACTGATTTTCTCTGGTATTATTTTTTTGATAAGTATTTTTTTCGATGGTTGCGATACCTCAATGCATTGAGAACGTCAAAAGATAACTTAAAATAAAATAAAAAATCCAGGTCCGTATTGATGATGGCAGCTCGATGACGGAACGTCAGATTTTCAATTTGATACAACCATCTTGTAGAGGAGAAAAAGTGGCAATGACAGAGTGTAATTTATTTTAGAAAGGTATTTTCAAACAAACGCGGAAAATGATGAAAACGTTTTTGCAAAATTTCGGTTTTTTACAAATAGGTATCTTCGAAAGTAGTCGGAATTAAAATGGCATTTTCTTGAGCATAAAAATGCGCAACTCTGCAACCATATAACCGACCCTGTATCTCTTATAAAAACTGAGATCCCCATGCATGCATGCACTCGAATCTGTGGCATCCTGTATACACTGTAACTAATTGTGTTATATGCAACTTTTGGCAACAAAACTTGTAATAATATTGTGTATCTGTTTATTCAGATGTGTTTATGTTTATAATAGTGATTATACATTATCTGAAACTCAGACTAAATTGTACAGGGAGGTCGCCGGCCATATCCCGAATACTTTTCATCGTAGAGGCTTGCGGCAAAAAAATTTATTATTAAAACGGCCCTGGAAAATATTTTCAAGTTTCTGAAATGGTCGCTAAGGAGCGTAACAACCAGCACCAAGTAGAAAAATAGGATTTATCTACAACTGTCAAAAAATAGTTGTTTTATGCAACCATCTATAGATATAAAATGTTCCACATATTACACGGCCTGAGAGAAACACGTTGATCATCGTTCTTTATCCATGGGCAGGTTCTTTATTCACGGGCAGTGGGCCAATCATAAGCGAGTATTACCAGTAACGCAGCGATCATAGTTCTTTATCCACGGGCAGGTTCTTTATTCACGGGCGGTGGGCCTTAACACAACTATTTTTGGCTTTATTTAGTGACTTTTCCTTCCAAATTTTTTGACAGTTGTAGATAAAGCATTGTATTTGACTCACATATAATGAACATATTACACTCGAATAAAATTAATAACACTCGCCTTCGGCTCGTGATATAAATTTTAATCTCGTGTAATATTTGGCCCATTACATGCTCGTTAAATAAAATACTATTTTATAGAGTTTTGTCCAATGAAAATATATCGATGATATCGTTTTCATATTTACTGACTATTTACCTACACATTTTGCTCTTAACGTTTTTTTCTATCTATCAAAATAAAGCGGTAGGGGAAGTTCAATTGTTCTTTTAAACAAACGGAGATTTCTTTAGTTATGCTTGACCGATTTTAACGAACTTGGGCTCATATGAAAGAGTATGATCTGCACTACAAAATATTTTTTTTGGTTTTGAATGTTTGACCTTCACCGTCGCCGCTAGATGGCGTTGACTGAAATGGTAGCATATTTTTGAGTTTCTTTCAAAAAAATCAAAAGTAATGGTGTATTCAAACGAGGATACATTTTTCCATTAAAAAATAAAAAGAAACAAAATTTCATTTTTTTTTGTTTTCTTTTCGAATTTTTTTATAGAAAAATGTATCCTTCCTTAAAATATATCAAAATGAACATTTCATTTTTTTGGAAAAAATTCAAAAATATGCTACCATTTCAGTTAACGCCATCTAGCGGCGACGGTGAAGGTCGAAAATTCAAAACCAAAAAAGTATTTTGTGGTGCAGATCATGCTCTTTTATATGAGCCCAAGCTCGTTAAAATCAGTACAGCGAAACGGGAGAAATCTGCGTTTACAGTTGAACTTCCCCCACCTCTTTATTTTGATAGATAGAAAAAAATGTTTTTGACACAAAGTGTAGGTGAATAGTCATTTAATATGAAAATAATACCATCGGTACATTCTCATTGTTCAAACTTCTATAAAAATCCTATTTTTCTACTTGGTGTTGCTTGTTACTCTAGCGACCATTTCAGAAACTAGGTTTTTCTCTTGGCCGTTTGAGTGATATTTTTTTTGTCGCATATGGCCGGCGACCTCTCTTAGTTGTACACCCTGTACATTCCATCACTGCAGTTGTTAAACGTTTGAAACACTTCTTTATTAGGATGTACTAATTCATTGGGAGCTGCTTCACATAAAGCCTAATTTATAACCATATTATGTACCTGATACTGCTACTGTTAGTCATAAGTGTATATGTATTTATGTTTTGTGTTTTCTGATATAAAAAGTTTCGTGTATGTGTAAAACTACTGAGATATTAGATTATAAAACTGTGAGAGACTTAGTGAAGAAGGAGGATGTTGAGTATGACAAAACTGCCTATCCGTCAAATGACGTCACTTTGTATACAGTGTGTCTGCTTAAGTTGGCCACATATGGGAAACTTTTTTATTATTAATTTTAGGAAAAAAAGTTATTCTCTATAAAAAGTTCTGCATGTTCCAAAACCTAAAATGCAACCATCAGATATTACATTTGAATTAATGCATTGATTTAAATGTCCAATAATTAAAATAAGAGATTACTGTTTAATATTAATTTATTTATAAAATTTAATAAATTTAAAAAAGAAAAAAACAATCATTTTAATGGTAGTGTTTATTTTTCTTTATAACAATTTTCGATATTGTCAAATTTTACTCTTGAGTGAAATTCATATTTTTTGACAAACCTCGTATACGACTGAAAAAATGTAATATCTGATGGTTGCATTTTAGGTTTTGGAACATGCTGAAAAAGAATAACTTTTTTTCCTAAAATTAATAATAAAAAAGTTTCCATATGTGGCCAACTTAAGCAGACACACTGTATATATGTTACGGCTAAAGCCCGTAATTGCATAGATCTAGTATTGACCGGATACTTCGCATTTTATCCAAATTTGCTGGATAAAGCGCGAAGAACTGAATGACTTGAATGAATGAATCAATTTTTATTAGGTATTTACTGAAACAAACATAAGGTGGCAATTCTAACAGAAAAATATTTCGGGGCACCGGTATGATTGTACTTATAAGTAATGGAGAAGATTGAAAAAACATCGGTTCCTAACCCAAACTAACCCAAACCCAAACTAACCCAAATTGCCTGTACCAGATGCGGACCATTTCATATTTCTGGTTTTATCCAAGGGAGGTTGGATAATTCCACTATGAACCGGTTAATGCCCAAAAAGCAACGTGCTTCCTTTGAATAACTGGCTTTATCCACTCTGCATGTACAATTCTAACATTATCCGGATAATTCGCGAATTACCCAATATAAGGGCTTTAGCCGTGACAAATAATACAAATTAGCATGATTCAATAAACCAGTTTGCCAACCAGATCTTGTCGTCGTCTCGTTTCGTGTTTAACAGATGTGTACCTACTCCTTATACATTTAAATTATAGCAATCAATTATTTGTTCTATACATCTTACCTCCTTTGCATGATGAAAAATTTCCATGGTCTCATCTTGTTTAAATTGTTTGGTCTCGTGGGTACGTTCGCATTTCACCATTCTCAGGTTTTTATCGTACCCACGCCATTCGTGACGCAAGCACAATCTCTCCCTCAATGGAATGTCTTCTTCCTCAAACAGGTAAAAGAGGTAGAACTGAAGCTTGTCATCAAGAAGACTTTCTTCGCCTTGCCGAAGTGTTTTCTTCGGATGGCATTGCGTACTTGGGCCTTCAGTACTTGTGCTTTCCGTAGTTGTGCTTCGCGTAGTTGTGCTTTGCCTAGGTGTGCTACGCGTAGTTGTGCTTTGCCTAGGTGTGCTACGCGTAGTTGTGCTTTGCCTAGGTGTGCTACGCGTAGTTGTGCTTTGGGTAGTTGTGATTCGCGTAGTTGTGCTTTGCGTAGTCGTGCCTTGCGAAGGTGTGCTTTGCGAACCTTGGTTTTGCTGAAGTACAGGTTTTATCAAGGCTCTCCCTGTAAACTCTTTTTGACTGGAATAATGGTTGTTAATACGAGAATCTCATAAAATGGCTTTACTTACGTTCCAATGAAGTTGATACAAAAGGCCAAACCGACCCCGACCAACATGGTGAACACAGCTAAGAACATTTTAAAGTGTAACATGGAGCAAAATGGTTCATGTTCACTTCTTGTTGGTGATCTTGAAGTGACATTCCCAGAAGATTGCGAAAATCTTCGCATTGTCAGCGTAAAACTAGAGCAAAAATGACAGTATAGTTATTTTGACATTGATCGACCTGTAAGATTTTCAATAAGCGTAGATAAAATGTTCAGTATGTTTATGAGTACCAATGTAACTGTTTTGCTAATCCTTTCAAGGGAAGCTGAAACATCAACAAGGTCAAAAAGGAGTGTTTCTAATTATTCTCGCATTCATAATATTCATATTGGATAAAAAAAAAATGCTGGTGACCATTAGGAGTCTTCCAGGCTTCTTTTAGCTTTTTCGTTTTATAGTCGCTTCCTTCAATGAGATTACAGGGTGTCCCAAAAGTTCCGGATTGTCCAATTATCTCACTTACTATTGGGACATACTGTAGGTATGAAATTTGAAACTAAGGGGGTAAACAGCATTCTGCGTTCGATGGAAGAACCGGCGACGTTGCCAGATGTCCCATTTTCAAAAATCAGTACGAGGGGTGTCTCACTTAGGTGAAAAAATGTACATTTATTGCCAAAATGTCATATTTAACGTGACTGCCAGCGACTGCCAGTGACTACCACCGACTGCCAGCGACTATTCGAGACTGCCAGCGACTAACAGAGCGCACCAAGGGCACCGCACACACGTCCAATATTCGCGCGAATTGGCCAAAAAATTCTCGAGTGAGCGAGTAAGCCGCCAGAAGCGCCCTGGATGGTCCGCTTTAAGGGGGACGGAGGGTGACAGATGCATAATAATAATTGATCTAATTCACAAAAACTACAATTTATCAATACATGGCCCTGATCTTTCTCAATAAAACACCAATATAGAGCGATACACTTACACCAGTATATCGAAGCGCATGTTAGTTAGCTCTGTCTTTCCGAGAAACTTGACCTCACATTTGAACCTCGCTCAGTGATCTAAATAGAACAGTCACCTCACGGAATTTATTTCCATTTTCTATCAAGTTTTTACATACAGGGTGTTCCTAAACTCTCTGACAAAAGAAAGGCGGTGAATCCTCACCTAGTTTCAAGGTGAAAATGTAGTATAACATTTTTATGAATGTCGCTTCGTTCTTGAAATACAGGGTGTTGAAAAAATAACATTTTAGCATTTACTTCTCATTATTTATTATTAGTAGCATTCGATTTTCCAGTGATATTTGTTACACAATGACATAATAAGGGGTTTGAGTAATTTACTGTGTATCCATTTCAAACTAAACCCAACAAACCAAACGCTTTCGGCAAACAAACGGCCGCCATTCGGCACTCACGGGATACCGGTGGCTGATATATCCATGAACTGGACCTCCGTCGGCCCAGAACGGGAATCCCGTTCCTCAATTGTACAAAGAATGGCCTTTTGTCGGCAGCTTCACGGCAAACCGAGAACGGTATTTATATCTTCGGGCCGAGAGTGGCTACTTCTCGGAAACTCGATACCGGGAGGCCATGTTTCGTGCCAGAAGGGACCCGCAGAATGTTTTGCCGGCTACGTAAACCATCTTCTGTTCCATCTACGGCTAGGTAGCGGTTAACCGCATCAATTTCGTGTAATTATTCGCGTTCAAATTTAGCGCCTCTCCATTGACATCTTTGACGACTCGAGCTCGACAGCGATCGTACTAGTTCGTTTGTCACGACTGCGTCTCACGTCCAGTGTTGCCACATGGCCGGTAATCACTTGAATCCACCATATGTTGATGGGTTCCAATCATAGACTTGTTCCAATAATCGGTAATCACCATTAATTCAATTTAAATCAATGGTAATCACCCATTACCGATACCCGTAAACAACAGAAATCGTGAAAAAATATTTTAACACTTTTATAAAAAAGAATAAAACATGTTCAAATGTCGGTATCTCTACTTGAGAAGGAAAACAACGTACCTAGATAAGTCACATTTTTAATTTCTTTTGCACATTATAAAGTACATTTTTGGTTTAAGTTTTTTTTTTTAATAGAAATATACCCAGGTATAAGAACATTAGTTTTTCTTTGAGTTGATGTGATATAATATTCGTATAGACAACATATAAATACATAAACTGAAAATATCGGTAATTAGCCGGAAAATCCGGTAATTTTCAGTCACGCGTTGTCCGCAACGCGTGGCAACACTGCTCACGTCCGAACTAAATGAAACGGAAAGTGTTCATTTCCAATTCTGCATTGCACCTGTACTCGTTCAGAGACTATTATTTTTGCCTCGATTTTTGCTTTGTTTGAATTCTGTTTTTGACTTTACACGATTAGCTGTATTCTCATCAATCGATAAGTTGTGTGCTGTGAAAGTGATCAGGTATAATAAGTGTTGAATGTGCTGGCCAATGATCTAATAACATGACTTCAAGGACGCCGAGTGAGTGCCGGAGCTGGTTGGCAACACGTGCTGTCGTGTTATTGTGAAGGTGAAAAATGTTTAAGTTGAATAATTCACAACATCAAAATAAGCCGTAAGTGTATATGTTATTCATTTTTGAAAGACTCTTTTTTTTTTAAATCTATTCAAGTACCTACAATAATCAATAGTATCATTATTATTGACTATGGCGTCTTTACCCAAAAAAAGTAAAAGGCAAGAGCGGCGTTCAATTGCGGCTCAAATGAAATCTATTATGAGCGATTTTACTTCTGTAAATAATGAATCTGAATCAAGTACCTCTAGTGCATCCAATTCGGAAGATGTTGATGATAATCATTATTCCCAATCTGATTCAAATTCTCCGAAGCAAACTAAAATCCCTGATATTATTTGCGACTCCCTCGACAACTCCAGTTGCCACGATATTCCTGAAGCCTCGACTGGAGCTCAACCAGGCCCTTCAACGGAAAGAACGTTATCAGGGTCAGAGTCTGAGTCTGAGTACATATTTAGCTCAGATTCTGACTCTGATATCGAGGAAACTCGAGAGAAAACTAACAAGGGTGATAAGAATACTGACCCTGTACTTCTGGAACATCAGATGGAAAACACAAGCAGCTGTTTTTTAAGAGGATGGGCGTTGAGAAATAATTTGACTCACAAGTCAGTAACCGAACTGCTGCAGTGGTTTTCAACAATTCCAGATATTAGTAACATGCCCAAAGATGCTCGTACTTTGCTACGAACTCCCAGGCATGTCAATACAATTCAAATGGGTAATGGCTTATTTTATTACTTTGGATTGAGTCAAGGTATCATCAAAGTGTATAACAAATATGAACATGGAATTATCCCCAATGTTCTGGATGAGCCTCGAGATGAGATTTTATATAATTTAAGTTTCAATGTAGATGGACTGCCAATACATAAAAGCACTAGGGAATCTTTTTGGCCAATTTTGTGTAAAGTGTTGAATCATCCAAAAGAGCCCCCTTTCATTGTAGCAATTTACTGTGGGCCTGGTAAACCACCTCTCGAAGATTTTTTTTCAGAATTTGTAGGAGAAGTGCGTGAGTTATATGAAAATAAATTAAAAGTTGGCAAAACTACCATTAATATAAAGTGTAAATCATTTTGCTGTGATACGCCGGCTCGTGCATTCATAAAAGCCACAATGGCTCACAATTCGTACCATGGTTGCGACAAATGTGTTGTCAAAGGTACTTATTTCAATAGGAGAATGGTCTTTTTACATTCAGAAGCTGATCTCAGAACTGATGCTGGGTTCATTAATCAAGAATATAATGAATATCACAAAAATACAAGCCCCTTGTGCCAATTAAATATTGGCATGATAACAAGTTTTCCAGTGGATTACATGCATTCAGTTTGTCTTGGTGTGATGAAAAAATTATTATTTATGTGGCGTGATGGCAGTAGACTTTTTCGGATTACACATGAAAAATTGGAAATTCTTGAGAATAAACTGAAGACTGTGAGGAAATTTTGGCCCGTTGAGTTCAACAGAAAACCAAGAAGCATCAAGGAACTTGAAAACTGGAAAGCGACTGAATATCGACAATTTTTATTATATTTTTCCCCCCTTTTAAATGATATTTTATCACCACACATTTTTGCTAATTTAATGTTGCTCAAATATGCAGTAACAATATTGCTGGGCAAAGATTTGAACGACCAATACAATGACTACGCTGATAAACTTCTTCGCCTATTTGTTAGCAATGCGATTAATATTTATGGCAAAGATTTTGGAATATACAATGTACATGTCTTAGTGCATCTTGCAAAAGATGCACGAGATTTTGATACATTAAATAATATTAATTGTTTTTGTTTCGAAAACTATCTTGGTTTTTTAAAAAAATCACTGAGAAAATCTAATCAAAGTCTACAACAAGTTGTAAATAGAATTTATGAAGGTCGTACCATTATATCAGAAGCCCATACAAGTGAAATTTCTGTTTTAGGAAAAGTATTCGATATTGCTGGAAATGATAAATTATTTTATCCCAAAATTTCCTGTCACAACTGGACATTTTCTGCCGACCCTGGAAATAATTGTGCATTCTTGAAAAATAATGAAATAATTTTCATCAACTACTTTTTTACAGAGTCGAATAAAATCCATATTCAGGGTAAAAAAATGAATATTATAAAACCATTTTTGATTTACCCTACAGAAAGTAATTTTATTTCATTGTTTGAAGTAGAACTAAGTAATGTTGAAGTGTGCCAATCAAGTGATGAGATTGTTTCCAAAGCACTTTTGTTGCCACATTTAAATAATTATATTTGTTGTCCACTTATTCATTTTCTTTAATTTCTATTGAAAACTGTATATTCATAGGAACTATTATTGTTGTTAAGGTACCTAATCGTTATAACCATTCACAACCCAATTTTTTTTATCGACTCGTTTAGTTCGAAACAATTTTTCAAGTTCCGGTGTAATATTAGAGATGCCTTGTTGTCTTGTGGATGGTTTTATCCTTGGTTTTATCATAATATTCGTTGGATTCACCATTGTAGCCAATACTTGATTGTCGATTTCCCCGAGGAAAGCAAAGATGGGGAGATAAGTATGGCATTGATTTCAAGCAGTTGGTTGCTTGAAGAAGGTGGCATTTTATACTGCTACTGGCCCAGCTACTTGAAGTCCACACTTTCAAGAGAGAAGGTAGTTAAAACCCATACCTCTTTATTGAAAGATAAATGCGTCAAATGCGCCGTCATAGTGAAGTATAGCAGTGGTAAGTAATTAATTAATAAAACTAATATACAGGGTGTCTCTCCCAACTCTAAACAATAACAGTGGTGAATTTACATTTTATTTTTCTAAATTGTATTTGAAAAAATCGAAAATTGAGTTTCAATTTCCACCTAGATTTCAACACCCTGTATTTTGAACTGTATTTACTAAACGAAGCATTTTCTGAGCATTTGTTCATATGAAAAAATATATATTTTCATATATAAATACTCCTTTCATTATTCAGTGTTTTTTGGTGGACACCCTGCATAAAAATAAGCGATATTCACAATTGATTTTTTTAGAAAAACAGAAACATATCAAATGTGTTAGTTAAGGATAGCACAGAATGTGATATTATATTATGTAAATGAATGTATGCATAAATTTATATTCAGGATTTTTTGTATTTTTAGATGACTATGAAAAGGCAAGTTTGAAATTGAAAAAACTTGAAGAAGATGATGTTTCATCGTCTTTACAAACTGACATTGAAGAAGAACCTCAACAAAAATCATACAAATCGACCAAAAGGGACGATTTTGTATATTTCCCATCAAGCGATGATGATCTCGATGTTATTCCTGCCCCTCCGAAATTTCTCAAAGGGCCGACCAAGGAACTTAAACAGAAATTAACCGAACTAAGATCAGTTAATTATTCACGAAGTAATAAAGATTATTGTGATTTACCAAGTCCTAGTCCTGAACTTAGTCAGGATCAAATAGATCCTGCACCAAATGTAGGCAATAATAAGTGTCACTGCTGCGACAAAAATTCAAGTAAGTGTGTAATTATTCACTATTGTCATGTTATACAACAGTTTTTAGAAATGTTGGAACGAGTCCTACGCGACATTCAGACGATAAAATTGGATGTTAAAGGCTTGGTTTTGGAGTCCAATACTGATAAGTTGACCCAGTATCAACAACTTGATGCTCAACTGATTTTCAAAGATTATGAGGAGATTCAAAGATTCAATGAATCTTTATCAGAAGAAGATTACTTCAACAAAATGGTAACTTTCAAATTGCATGCTAATCGCATAGTTATCGAGTTGTCAATTTGAGATTTGAAGTGTTTGTTTTATTTTTTATTGAAATGGATTTGTTTTTAGCATACATCGATTTCTTTACTGGGAGGCAGGGATCTCAACGACATAACAAGAAAAATTATGTCACTTTTGATTAGCCACGAGCTATCTCTAAAAGTAAATTGGATTGGGGCGAATGAAAAAGACAGCCTCCAAAAACTGACGAACGTTTTGAAACTTATACACGGTAAGATATAAAAAGCGCCGACATTTTTAGACAGGATGCAAGAAATTCAAGTTTATATCAGCAGAAAAATTGCCCATGAAAGTATTCAAACATCTCTTCAATCAATCTACGGTAAAATAAAAAAAAAAAAATCCCGAGTGTTCGGAGTTTTTCAAGTTTCAAAGCGCGGCATTTTTTTTAGACTTCGCCTTTATTTAATCGACGCTGTAAATCTTATGGTTAACGAATAATAAGTAATGCTATAACCTCGAAATAGTTGCATCCTGTACTCCACCCTGTATAATTAAGTGCTGACTTTTTTTTTTATTGATGGTGAAAATGCATTTTAAGCTCTTGATAAATCATCATTTTCAAACACAACAAATTGTTTTCAGTTCATAAAGTAAAAATGTTTTATTGATTTGTCCACTTTTTTTTTTTCTAGGAGCTGTTCGAAGAAATCATTTTTCTGCCAACGCCACCAATACTGAAATTGATAATGCAATTCGCAATTGGTTAAAAAATGCTCCTGACAGAGCAGGGGGTCGGGCCAACCGGAAAAATAAAAAACAAGTATTAGAATAAGTGGATAACATTTTGCTGCTTGAATGTTTGAATTTTTGTTTTAGTTGTTCAAAAGTGTGCAATTCTCATTCATTTCATTCCTTAGTCCTAGAAAGTGATGTATTTATTTATTTTGTTTCCTTTGTACTTTGTACTGTAAGTAATTGACACATTCTAGTCATGATGTGATTTTTTTCTATACTTACATATTATTGATTAGGATAAAAAAAAATGTCTACTTGTTTGATACTGTGGCATTTTTATAATAAGTGTAAAGTTTTCTGTTTGTTATTAAGAAAGTTGTTTTTTGTTGCATTGGTTTTAAGCTGATTTTGAATTGAGTTTTTATCAGTAAAAATGGACATTTCTTGTGTTGTAACCAATAAAAACTATTTGTTTGCTGAAAAGTGCTTTCTCTTTTGTACTTCCACAATCTAGCAGTCATAAGGTAGGTATTGTTCGTCTCAAGCACATATCTTTTTTCATTCTTCAATTCCATGGTAGAATGTTTCCCTTTTCCCTGAACTTTTTTGATGATTTTTTTGAGAACTATCTACTACGAATTGCGCAAATAAATTTCTCCTAACTAGTGTTGATATAATTCTAATTTTTATTTTATACATCTTAAACGTTTTTTCACAAAAAAGCATCTTTAATAAAAAATTATTATATTTCAGATTGGTATATTGCACAGGGTCTTTTTTACGTATTGACACCTCATTTATCTTTTTTAATAGACGTTTTTAAAAAAATTGTCTCAAATTTGAGTTTAATGGGTTTGGATAATTTTTAAAAAAAAACTTATTTCGCATATACAGGGTGAGTCGGGAGGAATCTCCCAAATTTCAGAAGTGTATTTTACACGCGAAAACAATGAAAAAAAACCATATGTTCTTATCCGATATTCTTTTGTTTTCAAGTTATAGCGCAAGATAATTTTTTTTCCACGTCAATTTTATCAAAATTTTCACGTAATTAGGTTATGCCATGCTCAAGACTACAAAGTATTTGACATCTACGTATTCTTGACAATGTGTCTGTGTATTTTAGCAGTAATTAAACGTTTATTTTCAAGTTTCAGTGATTAAAGTGTTGCAAAATGCCGAATACTTATTCAAATTTAGAAATGAACATCGGATAAGAACATATGGGTTTTTTTACAGTGTTTTCGCGTGTATAATACACTCCTGAAATTTGGGCCATTCCTCCCGACTCACCCTGTATATATGGTGTCTTAGAAAGTCTGGACGTGGGCCAACTTTCCCATACCAAATCAGAATCCCTATTTGATTTTTATATTCTCCTAAAAATTCTAACCACTTTTTATCTAGCACAATAAGTCAAATATAAAAAAGATAACGGTGGTGTCATAATAAAAAAAAGCCTGTACAGGGTGTTCACGTATATTTTGGCCAATTCTTTCCTGATTTCAAATATATAAGGGGTGAGGGTGTTATCTTCAACGGTTATAGAGATATCAACGTTTTTCTAGACATGAAATAGTTGACTGGTCCCTACTTATCAGCACATTCTGTCCAATTTATTATCATTATCCCTTGTATAGAAAATCGTTAATATCTCTAAAGCCGTTAAAGATAACACCCCCCAACCCTTATATATTTGAAATCAGGAAAGAATTCTCTATCGAACTAGGGGATAAAATACAGGGTGTCCCATTAAAAAAAAGATAATTAAAAAGATTTTAATCAATTTTTTCGACTTCTGATACTCAACTTTTTAACAATTAAAAAAATCAACAAATCTGTAATACAATAATTTTGAGGCGCCTGCGCTTTTGTCCATTCGATGAATTGCGGCTTACAAGAGTATAGCCTTTTTTGGGCCACCGATGGCCTGCCGATGCCGTGCCGGCCTATCTATCATCGGCCCGTCAACGGTTATTCAGAGGCTTTGCCGCAGCTCCGCAGGTCATTAGTTGGCTAGCCGCCTGATTTAAGCCGCCTTTCGGCCTGGCGGACATGCCCCACCTGCACGCCGAGCCGGCAGTCATTCACGGGCCGAATAAGGCAACTCGGCAAAACCACCTTCGGCCGTGCCGGCCTATCTATCATCGGCCCGTCAACGGTTACTCAGAGGCTTTGCCGCAGCTCAGCAGCGCACTAGTTGGCTAGCCGCCTTTTAGCCGCCCTTCGGCCTGGCGGACATGCCCTACCTACATGCCGAGCCGGCGGACGGTTTCGGGCCGAATACGGCAACTCGGCAAACCACCTTCGTTCCGTTTGCGGACCAACCAATCTGTGTTTGTTGGGAAAACAAGCATCAAATTTTTTTTTTGCAACAACCTGTATTCCGACATTCGAAAACATTTTATATCTATTACATTTTCGTCTTAACATTTGGTGAGAATCATTTTCCTTTCTTTTGTCAGTTAGGTTGGAAAACACCATGTATAAGGATTTTAATATTTTTATTAAACAATGCGTAGTTCCTTAGGTATAACCCTGAGTTATCGGTTTGTGAATACAATAACCTATTTTAAAATGTATTTTGGCTTGCTTTTATAGAAAGCATTAGTTGGGAAGACACTAATGTCGACAAAGAATTTATTTTTGAGTTTTTGCAGGAATGGAATGGATAACAAAAACAAATATATGAGAATTTAAAAAATTTTTCGCCAAATTTGAGTACAGGGTGGGCAACTAAGAATGCGAGGTACTATATCTGGAAAAGTATTCATCGTAGAGGCAAAAAAATGTATTACTAAAACGGACAAGAGAAATACCTGGAGAATATTTTCAAGTTTCTTGAATGGTCGCTAGGGGGCGTCACAACCAACACCAAGTAGAAAAATAGAATTTTTATAAAATTTTGCCCAATGAAAAAATATTGATAATATTATTTTCATATTTACTGACGTTTTACCTACACTTTTTGCCCAACACATCTTTTTCTATCTATCAAAATAAAAGAATGGGGGAAATTCAATTATTTTTTTAAACAAACGGAGATTTCTCCCGTTTCGCTTGACCAATTTCAACGAACTTGGGCTCATATGAAAGAGCATAACCTGCCCTACAAAATGCTTATCCTGTTTTGAATTTGTTGCCTTCGCCGTCGTGAAATGGAAGCATAATTTTCAGTTTTTCCCAAAAAAATCGAATGTAATGATATATTCATTTTTTTATATTTTAAAAGAGGATACATTTTTCCATAAAAAAAATGAAAAAAAATACAAAAAAAAATAAAAAAAATCATTGATTTCTTATGCTAGAATAAAGGCTCTTCTCTAATTCAAGAAAATTTTTCACCTACAGTTTGACCTATTTGTTTCCGGGTCACCCTGAAAAAAAGTTTATTAATCGACCGATCTGGCTCGAGTTTTTTTTTTTAATTGTAGACCTTGACAAACTGTCAACAAAAATAACCTCGCCCACACAAAATCAAGGCCAGCTTTGCCATTTCCCATGGGCAAAATTTTGGTGAACCACATTCAAGGTTTTTTCAAAAATATTCTATGCACGCCACTGGATCCGGCATCCCTCATAACGGGACCATAACAAATTCTACCGCAAAAAAACAATATTAATTTATTATTAATTTTTTTAATTCGCGAGTGTGGTGAAATCACTTTACTCAAATACCCGATGTGATTTTCAATATTTGCAAAAGAAATGATAGCTGTACTGTAGAAAATGGTGGCTTAGTGGTAATTGCCGGAATTAAGTTGTTTTTTCATGATGACCCGAAAACAAATGGGTCACAGTGTATGTGTACCGCCGTAACCGATGTGAAAGTTCCACATTTGAAAGTTTCTCATGGTTATAGATTCATCCCATAAATAAAGGTTAAATCAAATGAGGAGATGGTCCAAAAAGTTCAGTACTCAAATATTATACAGGGTGTCTAACAATAAGTGGACGAAACTTCAGCCCTACATTTATCGGTCAAAAATAACCTAATAACTTTATCATTTAAACATATATCGGTAAACGCCTCCTACGGGAGCCACGCCACCTTTCAAAGAAAACCACCCGAGGTTGTATTTTTCCAATTATTCCCAGAACGGTTTAAAATAAAATTTTGAAACTTTAGAATCCTACTAATTTGAATGCAAAATGAGATCATAAATCAGGACACGTCATTTTTGAAAAATGGAATTTGAAAATTACGATACATAGCATACACAACATCATAATACAGATTGTTTTCTTAAAATTGATAAAAAATTCGTGGGTCGATTCCTTCCTGAAGTATTCTCGTGAGAAAAAGTTCCCATAATCATTTGTCGATAAATGCTTTCCAAGGAAGCTACGATTTCGGAAATATTGAGAAAAACCCGTCTTCGGGTAGGTTCATAAGTCCCTTATTAAAAAGCATTTTTTGACAAATGGTTTTTGAAAGTCTGGGCGTGGTCCAACTTTCTTATTTCGAATAAGAACCCTACTTTTTTATTCGATTTTTTTTATTCTCCTAAAAAGTCTAAATATTTTCTTTGTATCATACCATATACCTCGCCCTATACCTACCTAAAATTGACTTATAAAAAGATATTGACCTTGAAAAAGGTATGCAACATTGATAAAACTTAGAATTTTTAGGAGACTATGAGAATCGGATAAAAAAGTGGGGTTTTTTGAAAATTTTACTTGAAACCATCAAACTTCTATTCAAGACGCTTTTCTCAAAAACGTCAAATAAAAAAGATAAGGGGGGTGTCACAAGGCTAGTTGACCTTTTCAGCGTAAAAGACCTCAAGTTTTCGAAATTTGTAGAAAAAAAAGACGAAAATATGTTTTATTGAAGAGTTTCAGTTGATTTTTTCATACTCCCCTGAAGTTATCAAATTTCCAAATCTTTATTTGAATTCAGCATACTCATTAAAATTAGTTAGATTCCAAAGATTCAAAACTTTATTCTATATAACCTCTTCGGAAATAATTGGATGCAATCAAACGGATAACATTGCAAAGAAAACATAAAATCACAATTATTTTGTCTATACGCCTACAGGCCACCAAATAACTAATCGGTTTTGGAAAGGACAAATATGTAATATCATTTCTTTAGTCGTCATGCGCAGAAGGATACGAATGTGGGCGAGCTGTGTTGCTCTGTAGCATACGGTTGTGCATCTATCGTGACCAAAGGGGATTTTTCCGTCGGATTATCAAAGAACTTTTGTTATAATAATTGTCCTGAACCAAGTCCTAAACATTTGCACTGCCACGTTGTTTACAATTATTTTTTTAGTATCTGGCTCGCTTGCAGGTGGAAAACAAGCATAGAATATGCCCTCGCAAAGAATCCAAGAATCAATGAATCAGAGAATCCACGAATGCAAGAATCAGAGAATCAATAAAGAATCAAAGAATCAATAAGGAATCAAAGAATCAAAAAAATAAAGAATCAAAGAGTCCAAGACTAACCAACCCCCAGCTAGTCTAGCATAGGTTACAATTTGAAGGGGCCCGTGGAACAACCCATCTTCTCTCTCCGCCGACGAGGCGGAATCCCAGCGGGGCCGATCTAGCGGCGTAACAACTAGGGTTTTATGGCAATTTCCCAGGCCACCGTGTTAGTACAGGGGCCCACCCTTGTCCAGCCCACGTAGAGGGGTGCCCCATCAACCGGTGTGAAATCCTGATATGTGTAGTGGTGCCAGCTCGCGCCTGGATCAGAACCCTGCTACACATGTTGGGGGCGATACAACCGCGGCTGCCGGACTTCGTCGCTGGGACCACATATCCTACCATGAGGCCGTGAGAAGAACGGGCGGATGAAGCGGGCTCAGTCAAGTGACACTAGACAACACACACACACACGCACACTTATACACACATAACACACAACACAACCCCCCTCCACATTTTTACTATGGATAAGTCGAATAACGATATTTCAGGTAACAAATGGCCACAGATGAGTCTTGGAGGCAATCCTGGCCCATGTGCTACTTCAATGGATGTTTCCCCATCTAGCGAAGAGGCACTTCTACACTCCAGCCCTGAGTCTGAGCAGACTAGGGCTCCAGGGGCTCACGCTCCAGGGGTCCAAGCTCCCGAAGCTGATCTCGCCGGACCCTCGAAAGTCCGGCGTGAGCTTACGCCGGAGGAACGCGAGAGACTTAGTATGAAGAGGAAGATGAGAAGAAATCGGAAAAGGACCGAGAAGCGCAGGGAGGAGCGGAGGCGAAAGGAAGAACAGCAGGCAGTAGCCGGCCAGCTAACTCCTCAAGACACCAACGCTCGCGAATCCTCAGGACCCGAAAGGGTAAAAAAGGGTCCTGCGCAGCGACCTCCCAGAAGAGGCCTCCGACGCAGAGACGTTGGACGTGCAGCTAAACAGCTAAAACACGTCGAGCTCCCTGAGTGCCCGGCCTCTTGTAGAGATGAACCAAAGCCATCCACGCCCAGAGACATCGAAGGTGGGAGAAAATGGGAGCGTCCAGAGAAGGTGACGCCCCCCGAGAGACGAGCGAAGAGACCTAGAGGTAGGAGCCAGAAGGTCGCTGGCCGGGATGAGGGCTCGTGAAAGTCACCTCTTCTGAGGAACAGACCGATCTCTTTTACGGCGGTCGGCGTCTGCGGACCCATCCACTGGCTCTTATCGCTCGGCGGTCAAAAGGGCAAATGAGGTGGTCATCCTCCCGGAGGGAGAAGCCACCACAGTTACACCAGAGGAAGCGGCGGCAATCCGAGGACACCTCATCACCCAGATGAAGCTGACCATGGCGGGTCCCGCGGAAGGCACCCGAGGCCCAGAACTTCGGTTCCGGAATTCGGGTCTTCAGGAGAACGGTTGGTTCCTGGTGACGGCTGAGGACGATGCCTTTCGCGACTGACGACATGTCCGGCACTAGTAAGCGGTGGCAAGGCTTTCAAGGCTCACCGAGCCACGGAAGCCCCCCGTCCCGTCAAGATCGCGTTTAAGATCAGAAGCCAGGAACAACCCGAGGCATCACCTAGGAACAAAGGGAACCCCAGGGGAATGGCGTCTCGTCTTCCGAGTGAGTCGGGAGACGACGAAAAGGCTCGATGCAGTGGGTTGGACCATGTTAGTGCCTCGCAATGGATGCTATACGGGTAAGTCAGATTAACCTCCAACACAGGTAAAAAAGAGCAAAAGAGCTGCATGGCGTGGATTCTGTGGGTAGATAGAATCTCTCTCAGAATCAACTAGACTATTGAGGCTACTTAGCTCAGAGGAAAGACCAGAGATAGGGCTGTTGAAAAAAGAAGACAACACATGGACCGATAACATGAAGGATACTCTACACCTTCTTCTACGCACTCATTTTCCAGGAGAAGGCAATAGACCTACCCAGGAGCCCGTCCCTATCCTCAATGCGGACTGGGAAACGACTGACAAAGTCGTAACCGATGAAGCAATCGAGTGGGCCATAAGAGAGTTCAGTCCATACAAGGCTGCAGGTCCGGATGGTATTTTCTCGGCGATAATGCAAAGGGCTAGGCACCTGATGCAACCTTGGCTGAAGAACATCTTTAGAGCAAGCATCGCCTTGGAACACGTTCCAAACGCTTGGAAAACCGCCAAGGTAGTCTTCATACCCAAAGTCGGGAAGGAGGACTACGGGCTGCCAAAATCCCACAGACCGATCAGTCTAACATCTTTCGAAGCTAAAACCGTGGAAAGATTGATTGATAGGTACCTGACAGAGGAAATCTTTTCGACATTTTCTCTTCATAGGAACCAGCATGCCTACTTCAAGGGCAAAAGCACGGAGTCAGCTCTCCATGCGGTAGTGCAACTACCTGAAAAGGCCATTAACGACAAAGAAGTGGCTCTAACACTATTCTTTGACGTCGAAGGAGCTTTTGATAAGGCCAAAACCGGTGCTATTTGCGAGGCGCTCACAAGCAGGGTGGTTCCCTCTTCCATCGTGAGGTGGGTCTGGTCCTCCCTTCGTGACCGCAGGGTGAAAGCGTCCTCAGAAGGCTACCAGGTTGAGGCTACCAAGGAGGCTGCCCCCAAGGCAGCTGTCTCTTCCCCAGACTATGGTGTCTGATAATGGACAGCCTCCTCACAAGGTTGGATGCAGAAGGATTTTACACTCAGGCGTACGCGCACGATGGACTGTTGCTAGTGAGGGGTAAACACCTAGGGATCGTCTGTGAGCGGATGAAGCTAGCCTGTAAAATAGTAGAAACATGGTGTGGAGACATGGGACTGTCAGTAAACCCCTCCAAAACAGAGCTCATTCTCTTCACCAACAGAAGGAATATCCGGAAATTCAAGCCTCTCACGATGTACGGGACCACACTGTCACTCAGGCAGGAGGTCAAGTACCTCGGGGTTGTGTTGGAGAGCAGGCTAACGTGGAGACCCCACATTGAAAAGACAATAAAAAAAGGAACAGCAACATTGTGGCTACTGCGTCGTGTGATCGGAAGACAGTGGGGCCTTAAACCCCAGGTCATGCATTGTCTCTACCAGGCTGTCATCAGGCCGAGGATCTCATACGGATCCGTGGTCTGGTGGCCGGCAACCGATGAGACCACTTATGTACTCAAGCTAGACCGACTACAAAGGATGGCTTGTTTGGGTACAACAGGCGCAATGAGGACAACTCCTGTAGCTGCACTGAGCATTCTCCTTGGACTGTCAGAGCTAGGACTCTGGGTAAAGAGGAAAGCGATGGCTTCCTATAGTAGGATGGTTGCCCAGAAGACATGGAGGAACATGGGAATGGAAGTTGGCCACACCAGAATATCATCACTGGTGCGGTGCGAGTTACCGCTTTTATCGGCCGGGTTGACACCCACGGATGGTCGTCTCAGACTCTGAAGGAGCTTTGAGGTGCACGTACCGACGAGGGAAGAGTGTCTGACCAAACCGATGGAGGCGCCTAGCAACACTCAATTCTGGTTCATAGATGGCTCAAAGGCTGAACGCACGGGTTCGACTGGAGCCGGAGTTTTCAGGGCTGACAGGATTACTGGCGAAGCTTTTCTCCTTGGAGGACTTGCAACAGTCTTCCAGGCGGAAATATTCGCTATCTAGAGACGAGGTAAAAAGAGGATAGGAGAATAACATTGTTATCTACTTCGACAGTCAAGCGGCACTTAAAGCAATCACCAAACCAAGGATGAGGTGCCCGCTGGTCCAAGAGTGTAGGGATGCGCTGCAAGTGCTGGGTGAGAACAAGAGGGTCAAACCAGTATGGGTTCCGGGGCACGCGGGGATTACCGGCAATGAGCAAGCGGACAAGCTGGCCAAACGAGGATCTGCCACGCGACTGTCCGGACCGGAACCATTTCTAGGCCTTAGAAAACAACTAATCTCACGCACTCTCAACGAATGGGCGTGGGAGAGGACCGTTGAGAACTGGAAAAGTAACCCATCATACAGGCAGGCCAGAGAGACGATATCAGAACCACACAGGCCCAGGACGGCCCAATTGCTGAACAAGAGCAGGAAGGCACTGAGCACCATCGTTGGCATTCTGACAGGTCATTGCAGGCTGAACAGACACCTGCATTTGTTAGGAATAAGCGAATCTTCCCTATGCCCCCTCTGCAGAAGGGCGGAAG
Source organism: Orchestes rusci (assembly GCA_958502075.1). Lineage (NCBI taxonomy): Eukaryota > Metazoa > Arthropoda > Insecta > Coleoptera > Curculionidae > Orchestes > Orchestes rusci. Next base: position 17,156,736 of record OY293311.1, read on the forward strand.
AAACCTCCCACCACCTGCTGGGAGTTAGCGACAGGTGAGGTCGCTTGAGAAGGAAGGTCCTAGGAACAGCCACCATCTCCAGGGAAGAGTTGGGGTACCTCAGCTGGGAAAGTCTGTTGCTATTTACGACGAAAACGGGCCGGTTTGAGTAGTTGGGTTGGCCAAGCGGGGATGGCAAAAAGGGTCACTAGACCTACTCGCCGGGCTTTGCCCCCCCCACCTTTATCATTACCATCATCAAGACTGCCAGCTACTGCCAAGAAAATGTACATGTAATGCCAACAGCCAGACACCCTTCGAATAGGTATCAAGTTTTCATTTTTAAATGGGATACCCACTTTTTTGGATTTTACATCAAATTCTAGGGATATTTGATGTATCATAAACTAACCCAAGACCAAGAATAAGCGTTTTTGGAATATTTAAGTTTTCATGAAAAAAAAAAACGTTTCTAGACTCAAATTTAAATGGTACAAAATCTATTGAAGTGGTTCCTTTTCAACAAGAAATTCAACACAGATTTAAAAAATGGCTTCCTCATAGGAAACTTTCACATTCGAATTAGAGTCTACAAACGTCATTTTTGACATGAAAAATCAAATATTCCAAAAACGCTTATACTTAGGTAGGTGAATGATATATCAAATCTCCCTAGGATTTAACGAAGAAATGAAAAAATGGATAAAAAAGTGGTTATCCCATTAAAAAAAGAATAAACTTGACATTGGTTTCTTGGATATGAAACATCTGGCAACGTCGCCGGTACGTCCATGGAACGCAGAATGTTGTTTAAACTTTTAGTTTCAAATTTTATACAGTGTGTCCCAATAGTAGGTGAGATAATTGGACATTCCGGAACTTTTGGGACACACTGTAGTAGAGCTAGATTGTTATTGAGGTTATCTACAGGATGTTTGGCGGAGGGTTAGCCAAACTTGGTGAGCGCATAGATAGATGGACCCATTTGGAAGATATTTTATCAATAGACCTGTGACCTAATAACGTCCTTAGCAAGAATTTACAAACACGGACAATAAAACTTCTGTAATTTTTTTTTAACACTTTCTAAAACCTATTCTTTGTGTCCTTGGTGAATAAAAAATAAGTTTTAGAATCCTGAAAAAATGCCCGAAGTAAAAATGGCTATTTTTGTAAGTTCTTGAAAAATATAAGAAAAACCAGGCCTGGGACTCCGTGTATCTGTCGAATCCTAGCGACGGTCGCTTTCCCATTCATTTTATGCAGAGAGCGAAGTGCAGCTATGGAATTCTACAGTACACGGAGTCCCAGGCCAGGGTCGTTTCAAGGCACTGGTCTATCAATAAAGTATCCTCGAAATGAGCATGTGTTGATTTACACTTTAAAAATAAAAATTAGGGAAAAAATTGGACAAGTGCATGATTTCTATAATGAAAAACGTCACAATCATTGATGTCGGAAGTGAGATTTATTTTGTGCTATAGAATCGGACATAAATAAGTTATTATGTCTACGAAACTAGTTCGTCTAATGGATTGAAGGTCGCCGGGTTGAAGAGGGAGTTGGAGGAACGTGATTTGGATACAATTGGGAAAAAAGCTAATCTACAACAAAGGCTTCGCTTTAATGGAAGACAACGTCGTTCCTGATACGTTTCAATTCGGGATTCCTGATCCCAACACATCAGTTGAGAAATTGTCGATGAAATTGGACGAGTTTGATGGTGAGCTGTCCTGGGATGATTACCATCGTCAGTTGAGGCAGCAGCAAGGGCGAAGGGATGGTGTGCAACTGAAAAAGCCCTGTCATTGACTCTGGCACTTCGTGGAGAGGCAACAGAAATCCTGCAGACACCCAGGAGCAGGAAGACTACAATACTACGATGTTCTAGTCAAGAATCTGGAGCTGCGATATGGACAAACTTACTTGAAGCACCTTTACCTTTCTCAGATTACCAACGAGAGTTTGAAGCTGATATAGCTCGCATTGCAAGACTTGCTTACCCAATCACGCCAGAGAACATAATGAACAGGCTTGTAGTTCGAGCCTTTCACTCGCCGTTAGTGACCAGATGCAACAAATGATCCCATCTAGCCGAATTCTCCCGAATCACACCCCAGCAAACCTTTGGTCGGCAAGGTACATATTTAATGATGGCATCGTTGGCATCATGATGGCAGATCATTGTTGTGCATTATTTGCAAAATATTAACAACTGCAAACATGCATTGTTTGTTAAATGAAGAAAAGGTATTGGCACGCAGGCCTGGATTGAGACAGGCGAGTTACCGAGAAAATCTCGGTAGGCCGGAGGCATCTGAGGCCGGAGGCCGAAGTGACAAGAAGTTCACTTCTTCACATTGTTTATAGTTCGAAAAAGCCTGTATCCTTCTTCCCTTTTATAGAAGACGATATGAAGTAAAGAGAAATCTGGTGAAATAGTACTTATTCTGGGTTGTGCACTCGACTGTTTTCACCTTTTGCCCATGATACGGTTAAAATTATAGAATCTTATTCAATTTTCAATAGGTTAACAAAAAAAGGAAAATATCACAACTGCCGCCAGTATGGAAATAATTTAGCAACTGTGCCAGAGTGGTCTGACACTTCTGAATTCTGACGGCATTTTTTCTGGTGGGATTAAAGGTCCAACTGGTTCTATCTCTTGTGCTGAAGTTTGTTGACTTGTTTGTAGTCCACAATTCCGGGATTCCGATTCGCGGAATGTGCTGCGGCTGCTCTTATTGTTCTTCACCGTTCATTATTGTTTATTCGAAAAGTATTCATAAACAACTAGGCCTGTCAAATTGGCTGAACATATATCCGTCGTCATCTCTTGCGCTGGAGAACGTGTATCGAATCGAAGAATAGAGCTCGCTCACATTGGAAATTGGAAGGGGCATTCGATTGTCTCGAATCGATGCTAAGCATTGCTTATTTTATCTCAGTGTACATACAAATCGACCGTAACCCTAAATGTCACTTATTCTCAGTGAACCATCGAGCAAAGTATCGGAATTTTCTGTTGAAGGTCACGGAAACTACTGGACCCGTTTCGAACGTCGTGTGATTCAATTTTGCTTGTTTGAATGGTCGCATGTTAGCGTTAGCCTTGTTCAACTCCGCGAGACAAACAGTGATAGACTATAATCCGCCAGCTGGATCAGTTTGTAACTTCAAATGAGGCCTGGCCTTCCGTTTTTGTTGGAATATGAATACTCTTTGGTTTAATCGTCTGCCGATACGGTCAAAATCGAATGTGAGTCGTTCTGGGTGCGCAATACGGGCGACTCGGACCGTCAAAGCGGAAACAAAAGGTTTGTTTCAACTTGACCGAGAACCGTATTTGGAACGATTCTCGTCGTGAGCACTGGAGAAATTTTGTTCCAACTGCGTATGAATGATTCCTTGCACCGTCCTGTTACGCGTTCCGACCTAATTTGGAACCGTTCGGGGATTGATTCCTGAACGATACCTGATCAAAAGTGGGAATCGATTGGGATGACATGCGCACTTTAGCCTAGAACCGACATTTTAGTTTATCCATGTATGTTTTGGAGTAGTACTAAATGTGTTTATTTGTTGATAGTGCAGATAAGATTTACGTTTTTTCTATTCATGAGTGAAAATATTTCATTAAAATGGGTGATGATGAAGGTTCAATAACCTATTCCTCAAATCGGTACCTAGAACCGTTCCAACTGCTGCGATTCTGGGATCGTGAGGAAAATGAATGGAAATCTAGATCATGCGCAATAATTCAATTCTAACAGTTCCAATAACCGTTCCGGAACGGTACCAATTGTGTAGGTTGGAACAAACCTAATAGGGGGGCATACACGGACGCACATGAAGTACATGTACACAAGAACGTGCATTCATCGGCGCGCATCCAAAAAAGTCCGTTTATAATAATTTTTTTCGATTACGTACATGTGTGTGCTTACGAAAAGTACTTCGTACTAGTATTCCATCAGAACCTAAATAACATCAACGTGCCTTCATGAGTGTGCATTGAAACATCCATGTCGTGAAAAAGTACAGTCAGGTAGGGGTTCTGCAGTGTTCGAGTCAATTTTTGCGACCAAGTTGCGAACTGCCATACAAAAGCTGCAATCAGTGCAATCATGTCTTCAAACATTCCTCACCGTCTGTGCCTAAAATATGTCCACGATGATGCACGACGTTCTTGTTCACGCGTTGATGTGTTAGCAAATCTATGTCCGTGTATGCCCCGCTATTGAAACTATACAAGAAGTCACTGTATTACTAAAAAGCGCATGATATGTGTCCGTGTAGTCACATCAACCGGTTGGAATCTTGCGTTGTCAAGAATAAGAATAACAATTCTGAGCTCAGATGTCGACACAAATAGACTATTCTTTTGCAAGAAACCACTATGAACGTAGCAAATTAAAGGCGGAAGGCTCTGTCTAAGCTGAACTCGGTAACAAATGCGGTCTCAATCCGGGCCTGCTGGCACGTTACCCATAAAAAGGCAAATGTCTAATTTTCATGATGCCTGTAAATCCAAGTTACATGTTTTTTATACAATATCAAATGCCTTTTGATAGCCTTGAATACAGCAATGATCAATCACATATTAGCTGGTGATCTACATGTAAAGCTTTTTCAGCAATCAATGAGTTGAATGAGTAAATATATGGAACGAAACGTTTTATTTAATCCATGAAATGTGATGGGTTGGAACTTTTAGACTGAATCGCTGCCAATATTTTCTGTTTACAATTGACATTTGACAAATGCGCAGACGCAGATGCCAGTTTCCGTTCGTTTTAAAGTTCGATGACTTATTTATTCGTGCAGTGTGTGTTGGAACGAGAATAAGTACGGATTGGATTGAAACAAATAATTCATTCAAAGTAGCAGATACACGCGGCTTCGCGTTGAAGAGCGAACCGCAGATTCGGTTCTGATTAAGTGACTACGTAAGTCTGAGCGTGTTTTTATAACTTTAAACTTTGGTTACCAGAAGAGTAAGTTGATTGAATGGTTATTGTCATTTTATTCAACCGCAAGTGTGGGGGTCTACGTTATTTTTATTTTGTTTCAAGATCAACAAACACAGCATTTTAACCATTGAATTATCATAATAAAAAATGATTTACCTATATTTCATATTTTCATGGACTTGAGACAGAAGCTACACCGAAAACACTTGTATAAGAATGTTTTGTTTGATTAGCATTTCTGTATACATCTGGCTAGAAACACAATTATACAAGAAATTTGTGGCGGAAATGCATTTTTTTTATTTTTCCTACTTCAGAAAATACGTAAGGTACATGAAAAATCGTTTGTTAACAATTGTATTCTAGAGGATTTTCCAAACATGATTATACAAAAAAAATCGCGGAAATGCGTCATTTTAATATTTTATTTAATTAATATTTTTTGTATTTTAATCATTATTTATAAAAAGTGAATAGACTGACGGACGCTCAAACTTTAGTCCAGTAACCATATACATCAGCAGACCTTGCGTTAGATCCGGTAGTTCTGATTTTTTGCTGACTTGTTTATGATGTTGGCCCAATGAATAATCTACGTTTTCGACCTCGAGCGTCAAACGCAACATTGTCAAATTTCAAAAAAATCCCAAAACTTTCATCTTTTATCCACTTTTTGGCAATTTCAACCCAAAAGATTTAAGTTTTCGATTATATCTATAAAACACTTTTTTAAAGTTGACTAAATTTGCTACACTTGGAGATCAGAATGGTCTCTGTAGACCTTATAGATTACAAGATACAGATTTTCAAAATTGAGTGTTATTTTTTCACACTTGGAAATGTTTACATAATAGAACAACATAAAATTATTTAGGTGCCTACCTGGAAGGTGTCTCAAGGCTAGTTAACATACACATTTATTGTTCTGTGGGAATTTCGACCCTCTAGACCTATTTTCTTCGGAACATTCACGCCTTGGTAATTCTGAAAGAAAAGAAGAATTATGTATAACTATTTTAATCCCAATAAAAAAAGTGAATTGAATACATGTTTGATATCAACTGAAAATAGATTTTGCCCTCTTTAAAGGACCCGGTTCAGTCTTGTCGGTCTTCCCACTCAAAACAGGGAGCAGTAACAGGGCTCAACTTAACCCTTAGATGTTTAAAACGAAAGAGTAAGAATGGTCGCAGACTCTTTCCAGGTAGATATAATGTTGTTTTATTACCGCAGAATAGCTATTTACCTAACAAGTGCAAAAAATTAGTTTTCCTACAGCCGTGCGGAAAATTCAATTTTCCGCACCGATATCCGTGTGGAAAATCAGATTTCCCGCACCAGTGCGGAACATTTTTTCCACACGACATTTCCGTGCGGAAAATCTGATTTTCCACACGGATATCGGTGCGGAAAATTCATTTTTTCTACGAGCGTGCGCAAAGTAGCCACTTCGCACACTCATTTGCGTGTGCAAAGTAACCTTTTCCCGCACTATTGCGGGAAAAATTTTTCCCGCACTCAAATGTCAACTCAAATAGCTACCTACCAATTTGTTGTTTTAAACTTCGTTTCCATACCAACCAAACTGTAGATAATGCACTTTGTAATGCACAAAATAATGTTCTTGTTACTTTTCCCTTTTCAGTCAAAATCAAAATGAAACACACAATTCTTTTTTTGCGTTAAAAACGCATTCGCTAGTAACGTAAACAAACATTGATAATGACGACTTTCAATCGGCATTTGTGAGTGGTTCTTGCTTGATTTTGGTGCAAACTACTGTGTTTATCGGAAATCTTCGAAGGATTTGAGCTGAATAGTGGCATCAAGAAAACCTGATCATGTATATGTTACAGTAAATGTTAGGAATTCAGTGAAAGCTAGCTTTTACTAGTTGATGCTAGCAATTACTTGATCCGTTAGGAAATGTTAAATTTTGAAGAATATTGTACACTTTCACCAGTGAATGTTGGAGAAACTTTATCAAATCAGCTTTTACTGAAAGCAGTTAGGAAAAGTTCTTTTCAAAACTTATTTCCGCCATTTAACTATCCCAAGGTGTACGGGGCACTAAATGATGTCGCTCGACATCAAAATTTTTGCCAAACCCAAACTAACCCAAACTAACCCAGACTAACCCCTACTGAGAATACTTAAGTATTTTCTATAATACGGTATCTGAACAATGTTCACATTGTACACCTGCGATTCATAAGTCTTGTATTTTCCAGAGCGTCTAATCTGTCGGCCAATTCCAACTCGGACCAAAAAGGATATTTATAATTACGATAATAATTTACAGTGTAGCAGCTTTCACTAGAAAAGTTACGTGAATGCTAACAATTACTAGTAAAAGTATGATGAAGTCGATCGAATTCAACTTTCACTAGCTAAATGTTTCCAAATCAGGAAAAGCTTACTTTTCCTAGTAACAGTTAGCTTTTACTGATTACCAGGTTTTACTGTGACATATACAAACAAACGGACAATCAAATTTATAAAAGTATAAACGATTAAAAGAAGACTGACTGAACTCAATGACGCAGCTGTCTAGAGTGTCATGTCAAATCAAAACAGTGTTGCCAATAGCAGGGAATAAGGCGACAAAAGAGGAAATTTTATGAACAGTGATCGGACATGCCCTTGCATTTCAAATATAAAATAAATCAATTATGATTTTGATTATACCCATATTTTCCAATTTCCAGCTGCCGCCACAAACTGTTCTTTCAATATAAATAAATATATTGTTAAGCATAAATAATCATTATTCTCAAGTTCTATGTTTTTAGTGCGTTCAAATAATATATTATCGTTTTTCGTGTCTAATCTGTGAACGCTCGTAGAAAAAATATTGTTCCTAACAAGTTCGCAAAGTGTCTTTCCCGCCCTTAAAGCATATCCGAACTCCGCTTCGCGTCGTTCGTCTAACTGCTTTTGCGTGCGGGAAAGCATCACTTTGCGAACTTGTTAGGAAAATAACTATTTCCGCACGGCTGTAGGAAATAGTATATTGTGCAACAAGCATGGAATAATACCCATTTCCCACGACTATGAAGGTTTGTAGCGCGAGCCGAAGGCGAGTGCAGCAATTCATACGAGTAGAAAATGGTCATTCCATGCGAGTTGTACACTTTACTTTTTCTACGACTTGCAACTATTATCACTATTGTGTAATTATTATCGATTTTCACTTTTGTTTTTGGCGGAGGTGCCAGATCATTTCATTTCCATTCAGTTTGCACTCGTTTCCATGGCAACAGGAATGGTTTCATTTCCGTACAGTTGTACAATGTGCTACGTTTCCTAATCGATATCGATTGCACAATGGTGATATTACAGCACAGTCGTAGAAAATAGTATATTGTGCAACAAGCGTGGAATGATACCCATTTCCCACGAGTATGAAGGTTTGTAGCACGAGCCTAAGGCGAGTGCAGCAATTCATGCAATTCATACGAATCACAGCAACGTGGATTGTTTGTTAGAGATTTGTCGATTTTTTCACATTTTAGATTTTTTAAATTTGAAAAAAATAATAACCAATTATTATGTTTTTTTTTTCGTTTTTAAACTTTGTTTAATTTCACTTGATAATTTGAATGCGGCCGCAACATTGCCGTGCATAAGTGGTCTTTTCCATTAATCGTTTGATCGAGATTTTATCTTTCATAGATAGAACGATGTCTACGTATTCAAAATCAAACAGGCAAACTCTGGAATCTCAAAAATGTTAACAATTTTCAACAAACAATCCACGTTGCAATGGAATTTCAAGAAATTTTGATCAAAACGAAGTGAAATAGTTCTAATGCCGACAAGCACCATCATAGAGAAAAAATCATAGTTATGGTTCTAAAATATTGTTATTATCAGGATACCTTCTCCCACTAATTTCCTTCTCAAAAAATATATCAGTTGGTCTGTACGTAGCGCAGTTCGTTTTTGCAACGAGCTTTAATGCACAAATTTTATAAAAACGTCGTAAGTCCAGTCCTGTCCAAAATTCGAAAACTCAATTTTGGAGGAACATCCAGATCATATTGACCAATATCATATTATTATGTGCACAACCCTCCCCACCCGTCAGGGAAGGTGACCCTGACTACGTCAAGGCAGAGATACGGGGGGAGGATCAAAAACTTTTTTTTTCAAATGATAAAGGAATTGTAGGAGAAGGCAACCGGGGTAGTTTCGTTAGTATGAAAAATTTAGTTTTTTTGCAAAACTGCGAACATTTTTTTAACAATAACATTTTCTGAAGAACTATTTTCAGTAAGCGAAAAACTTTTTTGTTTTAAGGAATTTTGTTATACTATCTGCGTACGAAATAAAGCCGAAGGTTCAAAAAAGTTTTTGAAAAAAGAATCAACTTCCTAAGTTGGACAGGTTTCGACTTATAATTTTTTGAAGTTGAGTTTCCGCATGGGCGACTCGCGGCGTGGCGTTTAAACAGCACTGCCGCGCCTTGCATTATATACTATTAAACGGCTATTATGGGGCCGTCCAATTGGTTTTATGTGTAAACTCAAAACTGTAAACACAAGTTCAGAAAGATTCTGAAGTATATTATAGCCTTGGATCAATGATCTTCACAATCTGTTAAGCTTTCTTGGTTTAGGCTGTTAATGCAATTCGCATATTTTTCACAGTCATTGCAACATTTTTTTTTCTGAAACTTTGACATCTTGTCCTCAAAGTTTTTCTCACATCATCGAACACTGATTGTTGAGTAGGAAAAATTGACGTTCCAAGTATCTTCTTCCCGTGTGGGGTTGCTAGTCCTCCATCGGGCGCCTCCCCAGGTGGCGGATAGGGGAATGCCTCCAAGATATGGGAGGTACCGGGGAAATTGAGTACCCCGGGGCGGACCAAAACTAGAACTTAAGAACGATGTGTGACAAACCTAAGGAACTTGTACCCCAAGTGAGTTGCAATCTCACCGTTGATTCCGACCGGGTGGGAGCCCCGAAGGCCAACGCTGGCCCCACGGATTTTGGGGAGGGCCAATCACACGTTCTGGCATCCGAGGAACAACCAAACCTCGATGTAATTCCTCATGAACCAACCACGGGTGACCAGGAAAGCAGTGATGCAATTCCCGGTGCCGGTGTATCTGCCACTAGTATAGGCGTTGGCAACATCAGCCTGAACAAAATGGCAAAGCTTTCCGGAACACAGCGAAGGGAGCTTGCGATAGAGAGGGCTAAAGCCAAGGGAGAGCCTATACGGCCTCGTAAACCGAGGACAAATAGGAATTCCGGGAATAGAACCCTCCCGAATAGCTCAGGGAACACTGGGAAACCTGATGCTCGGGCCTCAGAGCCTGGAACATCAGGTAAACCTAGGACCCCTGCAAACAAATCCTCTGCAAAGAGGTGTCGCTCTGAGGGCAACACACCAGCCCCAGAAAAAAGCGCCAAAAAAAAGTCAAGGCACGGGGATGCTGAAGTAACACCAAGTACATCAACTGGAAAAACTTACAGCAAAACCCTAACCGGGCTTAGAATGGCTATCACTTCCGAACAGTATACGGATGAAGCCTTTACTGAGGAGCAGTGTAGAGGCCTACAGCAGTCTCTACTCCGGGAAGTATTCAAATGCAAACCCGGAACTGGTCCTCAGTTCAAGAACAGCAGCTCCAGAGGTGAGGTGATTTATATCACTTGCGCCAATGAAGCTGCCAAGACTTGGCTGCTTCGTGTGGTTCCAGGCTTCAGCCCCTACGAGGGAACCAGTCTTCGGATTGGCCTGGCACAAAGAGTGGTGCCAGTCGTGTGGGCTGCCGTCTGGATACCGACATAATCCGCGGGAATCAAGGAACCGGCACAAGCTCTCCACTTTCTCAAAACCCAGAACATGGGGCTGAAGACCGAGGACTGGAGAATAATCAGCCACAAGACGGACAATGAGGGCATGACACTCATTGTCGGTCTTGACAGTAGATCTCTGAAGGAGCTGCAAAACCGGATTCTTCGGGCCTACTTTGGGTTAACGCAGCTAACCTTCAGACTTCTCAAGAAGGAGGCTCCCGATGCTGAGGGTAATTCAAATAAACTTTCAGCACAGTGAGGGAGCATCTGCTGCCCTTTGCCAACAATTGGCAAAGAATAACATAGACCTGGCCAACAGGTAACGTGAGAGCTTGCATATACGTGAGAAACGGAGTGCAGGCTCTCAATATCAAAGGACTAAATTCCAGGGACCAAGTAGCTGTCCAACTAAGCTACAAAGAGGAAGGAACCCAGAAGGACATCATAATAGCCTCGGTTTACCTTCCCTAAGACGATGCACCCAGACCCCCACCATCGAAAGACCTGGAGAAACTAGTGAATCACTGTGGGCAGAGAAACCTACAGTGTATAATAGGTATGGACGCCAACTCGCATCACACCATATGGGGGAGCAGCGATATCAACAAAAGAGGTGAGTCTTTATTAGATTTTATTATAACCCATGATTTGGAGATTCTAAACAAGGGCAACAAGGCATAATCCGGCGTTCTTCATGCAAGAACTCAACCTGGTGGAACGAGAGACTTGACAAGATGAAGGGGGAAACACGCAGACTCTTCAATGTGGCCAAGAAAACCGGTGAATGGGATGAATTCCACCATACTCTGACGAAATACAACAAAGAAGTAAGGGAAGCTAAGAGGAACTCCTGGAGGAAGTTGAGACTGAGGTCGAAAAAACCTCGGAAGGCGCACGCCTTCAGAGAATCCTAGCTCAAGATCCCCTTCCACCAATGAGAACACTAAAGAAACCAAATGGGGAATACACGAAAAATGGCGAAGAAACCATTGAGACACTACTCAGGGCACACTTTCCAGACTCGACTATAATTAACTCGCAACAGGGAACCGACTCCCTATCTCCTGAGATCCTCCTGATGAGAGGATCAAGAGATGATTGGGTCACAGCCCGACAAATTGTGACACCAAATAGAATTGAATGGGCTTTAAAATAAAAAAAAATACAAAGCACCTGGATGCGATGGGATAATACCGGCACACCTGCAGCAGGGCTAAGCCCAACTCATATCGATGCTTTGCCAACTATTCAGAGCAACCCTGGCAACGGGACACATACCCATGATCTGGAAACTCTCACGAGTGGTCTTTATACCGGAACCCGGGAAAGATAGCTCTCAGCCCAAGGCATTCAGACCAATAAATCTCTCGTCGTTTCTACTCAAAACGATGGAGAAAGTGATTGAAAGGCACATTAGGGAGACCTCCCTAATAGAGAGGCCACTACACAATAACCAAAACGCCTATCAACCTGGTGAATCATGTGAAACTGCTCTGCCTGAACTTGTTTATAAAATAGACCACTGGACAACCAAGGAATTGCCCTCGCTGCATTCCTTGACATAGAAGGAGCATTTGATCATACCTCCTTCAATTCAATGACCGCCGCGATCAATCGGCGTGGAATCAAAGACACAGTTTGTAGGTGGATAAGAAACATTCTGAAAGGTAGGAGAATTCAAGCAACTATGCTTGACAAAACTGTAACTATAGAGGCAGCTAAAGGCTGCCCCCAGGGTGGAGTCTTGTCACCTCTTCTCTGGAACCTAGTCGCAGATGAACTACTGGTAGAGTTAAACAGCAAGGGTTTTTATGCTCAAGGCTATGCCGATGACGTAGCAATACTTATCACCGACAAACACACCAAGACAATATCAGAACTTATGCAGACAGCTCTGACAATCGTAGAAGATTGGTGCAGGGAGGTGAACCTGAAGGTCAATCCTGAGAAAACCTCCCTGGTCAGCTTTACGAGAAAGAGGAAGATAGCGGAATTACTCAAACCCATATTCCTTGGACAAGAACTGCAGGTGGTAAGAGAAGTCAAATACCTAGGCATCATCCTGGATGACAAACTCACATGGAATTCACACCTACAGAAAAAAGTGAATCGAGGTACAGCCACAATAATGGCAACAAAAAGAGCGATAGGAAAGAACTGGGGCATAAATCCGCGCATGGTACACTGGCTCTACTGTACCGTGGTAAGACCCACCCTTGCTTACAGCTCTGTTGTCTGGTGGCCGAAAATCGAGCAGCGACAAGCAGCCACGGAACTTGCAAAAGTTCAGAGGCTAGCATGTCTCTGTGTAACGGGAGCCATGAAAACTACTCCAACACTTGCCATGGAGGCCATGCTTACCTCCTTTAGATATCTACATCAAAATGGATGCAGGAATGGGAGCATATAGACTTAGCAACACCGGGAACTGGAGCCACTCAAACTCCCAATGACACACTAAGATAACCAGCACAATCACGAATCACTTAGTAACAATGAGGAGTGACCATCATGTTGAAAAATATTAACCTCAGCACGTCTCCCAAGACCAAGCTAATATGGGAAGAGGAAACGGTGAAACAACTCCGGAAATCAAATGGGGCAATATGGTAGACAGACGGCTCCAAAACAAGCCGGGGAACTGGTGCCAGAATCGTCCCAACAAACACAACCTTGGCGGGCCGGCGCCGAAACGTATGCTACGTTTAGAAAGTTCACTGGCGGCTATAATGCTAGGGGCGCCGCGGCATACATTCCGCCCATGACCGCTTGGGCGCCAGTAGGCCGACCGGCGGCATGCCGTCACTATTCCGCCTACACGCGGAATTCCGTCTTCTGGCCGCTAGCTTATATCCGATGTGTTTTCTTTCTTTTGAAAAGCGTTTAGTGGAAGAAACACCTATGTAATACGCTGGCGGCTCACTAGCGAGAAGTTGGTCTCCAGACTACATCTTTTGAGGTGGTAAAGAAGCTATATCAAATCATCGTCTCGCTAGAGGGCTATCAGTAAGAAGAGAGGTGTGGTTAAGGGTGTAGCATATAGTTGATTTTGATATCAGACTGATGTTGCTTTGATGAATAGGTACTAACGAGATCCAGAATTTGAAGCTGCCGAGCTGCCGTCTTTATAGTAATCAAGAATCCTAGCAATCATGGATATGAAAAATACTGATTAAAGCACGATTTCTCAATTATTATGCAAAGTATCCTGTGCAAAATCAATTTCTGGAATACTTTTGTATATCTTCTAAATAATACAAGTTTTTAGGAACACATTTTAATATAAAAAATAAGAATTCTGTATTATTTAAAACAAACATTGGAAACAAACAATTCAACATAAAAAAAAATCTAGATTCAACCACACTATAATACGGTACACAGGAACAACAAATGAACACAGAAGAGTCCTCAAGGTTCCTATGAAGAATGGAAGTTTGAATAATTATATAGAAAAAACATAACATTATATCGGATAAAGTACCCCTCAACACAAAACAGTATTTATGGAAGAACTCATGTCAAGCTGTGAATCAATCAATAACAAAATAACAATTTGATGAATATCACAATATTTTATCAATTTTGTTCTACTGGGATGATATAAGCACAAGTATATACAGTGACGGACATAAGTATGGAAAAGTCCTTAAATTTGAAAAAAACTCTGATCCTCTATCAGTTATAAAAGAAATGACCAATCCATTTGTCACTTGTCAGTTTACCTGTCCTGACGATTTTTTAAAAAAAATTGTTTAGTGTTCCATTTTCACGTTCAAAAAAGGCTACCTATTTTTCAAATTTTTTTCTGTGCAATTTTTGATAAGAATTGCTAGCACCATTCGAAAGAGGGACAAAAGTTATACCTATACTTTCTGAAAATTTCAACAAAGGATAATCCAGGGGATAATCTAGCAATAAAATGTTAAACTTGGCAAAAATGACCCATTTTGCATGATATGAGTCATTTTTGCCAAGTTCGAAATTTTATAGCTAGACTATTCTTTGTTCGATTATTATGAAATTCTCAGGAAGTAGATAACTTTTGCCCCACTTTTGAATGGTGCTGGCCATTTTTATCAAAAGTTACACAGAAGAAAGTTATTAAAGTAGCCTTTTTTGAACGAGAAAAAAGGGAACTAAACAATTTTTTTAAAAAAAATCGCCAGGATTTCTAAACTGACAAATGGATAGAAGTTTTCAAATGCACCATCACTTCTTTGTTAACTGATGCAGGGCCAGGGTTTTATCATATTTAAGGCCCTTTCCATACTTATGTCCGCCACTGTATATTTCAAGTTTCAAACATGATTGGAAATACATAAAATCTTCAATGATTATAGAGTGAAATGATTATACATTATAATGCGACCATATATACCCAAATCTTGGAATCTAGAAATTATGGAATGATAGGTATTTATACTAGTTTTCAAGTTGACATGCAAATCATTAATAATTACTTACGCCTCTTGATTATAATTATCCATCATAACCTCTAAACAACGGATTCTTTCAACAAAATACAACTTACAGGAGCAATCCCTGAATCAAATTTTGAACACACAAAACACAACCAATAATTATTGTACTGTCTCGAACGATAACTGATCGAAATAATAGAATTAGACTGATGCAATGGCCAACGCCAAAACATAAGAGCGTGGCTTGGCTTGGTGCAACTACAGCTGTTTTGTGTGGTTTCCACTTACAAAAAGCGGGAAAATCAAGATCAACGAAGCTATCTCGCGGATAGCTGGTGATCTGCAAGCGCCCAAAAGAGTCACGGAGTTGGCGATGGCGGCGTTTTGTAGCCGACGGATGTCGCTCTTTGAGAGGGCGCCCTCTAACGATGGTGGGCAACCGACTTCGTGCCGACTCCGATTAGAAAGCTCAAAAATGCATATCTTTGTATAGCATGATTTTAGCGGGTTGGCCGCTGAAGCCCTTCCGAACCGTCGCCCAGCCGCCAGTTTTGTCTAGCGGCCGCCACTCAACCGCCGGCTTAGTGTTTGTTGGGGTAGGAGAAAATCCAAAGTGGGAAACATATGAACCACTCGGGATGTACGCTACAGTTTTCCAGACAGAAGTACATGCAATAGATGTATGCGTGCAAGAGAATCTCAGGACAGGGTACAGAGGAAGGAGAATCCTTATCCTTAGTGACAGCCAAGCTGCAATCAAAACCATCTTCTGTCGGGAAACCAAATCCAAACAAGTCATGGACTGTCAGCAAAACCTTGTCACAGTGAGTATCTAACGATGTCACTCTTGGATGGATACCAGGATACACAGGGATAGCTGGGTACGAGCGGGCGGATCTACTAGCACGCAAAGCTGCAAACACACCACTTCTGGGTCCAGAACCTGCCATTGGTATTACAAAATCCTCTGTGAGAGGTTGGCTGAACTGTTGGTCTAAAAAACAACAGAAAGCTAGATGGTGCCAATCACCAGGACTGAAACACAGTAAATTAATGATGGCAGACGAGATCGAATCATCATTTTCTGGAAGCCTACTGAAACTCAGCAGGAATCAGCTTAGGAAAGTAACAGGTATATTAACTGGACACTGCACTCTAAGGAAACACATGCATATCTTGGGTCTTTTCAACGAGGAACCCATATGTAGGCTGTGCAACGAGGAGGAGGAAACAGCCTCCCACATTGTATTCGAATGTGAATCGTTGGCGTACTGGAGAAGAGATAACGGGGGATTCACAACCACTCCTCAAAGGACGGACAGGGAAACAGTAGAACGAGTTATAAACCTTATTCGGGCAATGGAGCTCTTCGACTGAGAGACAGGCACAGAGAAGATACAATAAGCCCAACTAGAGGCTGCGGTGTCGGGGCCAACAGCCCGAAACTCGTAGCACCTGTACTTCAGTAATCAGTGATCAGTAATCTTCTTCCTGGCTTTATTTGAATTGTACAAAATTCTTGATTAATACAGACATCTAAGAAAACATGATACATAGATTAATTTGAGTTTCGTCTCTGTTATACTGGGTGGTCCATTTGAGTTAAGACCGTCCAATATCTAAAGAACGAAAGTTATTTGAAAAGTTAAAGTGAAAGTTATTGGGTCCTGTGACATTAAAAAAATGACTAGGATTTTGGATATTGGAATAATAAAAAAAACATAGTTAATACTATGTTTTAAACTATGGAACACATGACATAAAAATCGCAAACGTAAGCATATATTGTGCGTATGAATCATTGAGTTTTATAAGGCTTTAGAGAAGGAAACCTTCAAAAATAATGGCACCATCATCCAATTTTGGACGTATGTCTTGAGAAATTCAGTGTATCGCTATCCTTGTCGAGTTATATCTATCTGCGTCGCCCAAAACTGACCTGCTTTGGACGCGGTTGCCGATTTGGGCAAATCTTCATCAATGAAAATTCCTCTTTGTACGAAATTGATTGATAAGACATGATACAATGAAAATTAAGTAGGATTGAGTATTGATCATTTTTCAAGGTTCACTATTCTAGATTATCGCATAATCAGACACATTTACAACCATGATTTCGTGTGAATCAACTCAATGTTGAACAACGGTGATAGTGTCTAATGATGATATTATTTCATATCATAAATAATGTGAAACATTTTTGTGCTACTCAAAGCTTGATTACTAACATTCATTAAATAATGATTTTTTGTGCATTGGATACAGGCGATACATAGTAAATACTAGTCCTAGTACACGGCAACGCTGCCTTTAAACAGCTGGTTTCGATTTTGAAGGTAGTGCGGTGATGCCATGGGGTTTCAACTTGAAAACTTCTACTTTCGTGCTTGTGAAGTGTTGTATTGTGACTTTATTTGTGAAAAATGGTAAGATTGTGCTTGCTGTGTCAAAAACTGGACCATTCGGATCCAGAAATCACCATTCACAGGTAAGTGTCAAATTTGCATTGAGCATTGACTGGAGAGGGATCCAGTGGTGTAGAGTGTAGGCATCATCATATTTCATTCATGAAAATGAGGATTTTTTAATCTTCAGGAAGTTTAAATGTTTGTTTTTATTCGTGAATAGGTAACAACGAAAAAATGAAACTGATCTGGGAAAAAAGCCTGAATGGTAGTGTTTTATGCAATAGGAACAGATTGTTCTCAAATAAGAAAGGATATTCATATTACTTGAATACCTATTCCATTATTTCCTCGATTATTTCATACACAGTCAAGATGAATTATTTATTGGATACTTCCTCAACTGTCTTATTTTCGTTTTTTTATTACAATAAGGTTGAAGTCTTCAGTAAGAATGCTTACTTTTACAATTATTATTATTATAATCACTTTTTAGAGCTCTTAAAACCTCGCGTTTATCTCGAAATTAACTTTTTGACATATCGCCCTCTTTGCCTGTACCTTTCAATTGGAATTAAAAATTTTGACGACGCCCAGTCTTTCTTCCTGTTAAAGCGAAATATAGTTTTTCCAACAATATGCTCGAAACCAATCAATAGACTTTTATGAGGGGACATTTTTGTCAGAAACGTCAAAAAAAAAGATAAAGGGGGTCTAAATTAATATATAAAAAAACCTTGTACAGGGCACGGCTAAATGGACCCCGCAATTCACTTTTTAATTTGACGTTTGGAAAAAAGTTTTAAATTAAAGTTCAATGGTTGAAAATAGATATTTACCCTGTTTCCAAGGCTTCCGAATAAACCTTTACATTTTAAAACGTGCCAGAAAAAATGGCAATTTTATTTTTAAGGTAGGTATAGGATATATAAAAAATGTTTAATTATCTGGAGAATGCGAAAAGTGAATAGAAACTGCAAATATTGGTACTTGCAAATTGAAGCAGGGTACCTACGCATTATGTATTGTTTATTTGCCCATACTTCTTTGAATGTATATCTAGACATAAATGTTTTTGGGCCAAATTCATGTCTAAACATACAAAATTAAATTTATGATTGTCTAGACATTAATTTGAAGAAGAATAGACCAATAAACAATATTGCTTACCTGCTTCAATTTGTAGGTATACCAATATTTGCGGTCTTTGTTTAGTATGACTCCTGCACCATATTTCTTTGAATATATCTCCACTCACTTTCCAGCACTGATAATCATTTTGGTATAGTTAAAAATAGTTTTTCGGCCATTTATTCATAATACTTTTCGCCTGTACATATACTTATGTATTAGAAACAAGAAAAGTAAAACGTTGCTGTTTCCTATTTTTTATATTTTTTTCTTGTTATCCAATTTTAGATTTCCAAAAAATGAAGAGCTGCGAAATATTTGGTGTTCTTTGGTGAGGATTGACGAGGTCCGACTTCGAATCAAACCTTCCTTTTTGTGTTCGGCCCATTTTAACCCACAAGACTATTTACGTGACATTGATGGAATCAAATATTTAAAACCGGGAAGCTTGCCAATCATGACTCACCGGCAGACCATACAGTTTCCCGTCTCCAAAAACAAAAATCATATGGCAAATTGAGTAAAATGGCCTTGGAGATATGTAAGAAATGCGAAATATATTTTGTATTTTGGTTGTCATTTTATTCGGAACCGTAATTCATTATTGTCGGAGGAACAGCAGGAGATTTAATTTTTAATATTATGAAAATTTCAATTTTTATTGATCAAGAAAGTCAAAAATGTGATATACTGTCATATAACAATAACGACATAGGTACCTACCCAAATTAATATTCATTTATATTTTTCATACAAGACGGTTGAGACTCGAAATGTGCCGCCGCTGTTCCAGATGAAAATCGAGTTCGGACGTACGTATTATAAGAATCACATGTTCTCATGCGGTGTTGCCCGATGGGTTCGGATTCCTCGTTTTATCTCTTTCCACTCATAGTGTTGTCTCTTTCGCACTTATTGTGATGTTGGTGTCAAGACTAATACCATTTTATGAATGGGATGCCCAGTCTATAGTATTTAAAGTCAATGGTATGAATACAGTCATATGACAACAACTCCAAGAACACCAAGCTGATGTTTAGCTAGTCAGTCAATACTACCCTTCCGCTCTGTAATAATATAATAATATGTAAGTAGCTATTTATGGGTATTGTTTTGTCAACTTTTCTTCAAAATATATTTTTGAGGCCACACATGGTTTCGTTTTATGGCTTTCATGTGATGTGTTCCATAATTTGAAACGTCTTTTTTTTCACTTTTCGAAATTTCAAAATCTTAATCATTTCTTAATGTCACAGTACCCAATAACTTTAACTTCAACTCTTCAAGCAATTATCATTTTTAGATATCGGGCTGGCTCAACTTGAATGAACCACCCAGTAGGTATATCAAAGACGAAACTAAAATGAATCTATTATGTTTTGTTACATGTCTGTATCAATTAAAAATTTGGTACAATTGCCATATTCGAGATGCAGACAAAAAATACTTGGATGGTCAATTTTTCTACTCAAGAAACAATGCTTGATGATTTGAGAGAAACTTTGACGATAAGATGTACAGGGTGATTCATTTTCAGCGACAGGGCCCGGTGCCATGCAGGTCTCATAAACTATACTCATCATAGAGACTCAGGAAAAAAATCTGTAGAGTGATGCGTGTCCCAGAGAAAATGCTGGAAATATATTTCAAACTTCTAGGATCGCCGCAAGGGGGCGTTACGGTATTGTGAAAACAGAAAATCAACACATTTTCGGAATTTTCTCCTCTGAACTACCAAAAAAGAATATGGGAACAGATTTTAGACGATATTCTCTACAAAATTGTCTTCTTCTGTCTAAGTTGTCAAATAAGACAGCTACAAGCCGTCAAAGTTGATGTCACTAAATTGCCTATAACTTCGAAATTCCTTGACCGATTTGACTGTTCTTTAGCTCGTTTGAAAGGAAAAAATCTGCTCTTTCTGGTGCATTTACTCGAGGTCGATTTTATCTGCTTTAGCCGACCACACAACATGAATTGTGAAAGTCAGCCTGTATTTGCGGTTTTTTCGAGATTTTCAAATGCAAACCCACTAAATAGATACCTCCATCGTGTAGTTTGGATGATTTCCTATCACTTTCATACAGATCATTTTTCTATATCTTTTGAAATAGAAGATTTACGGAAACTTCATCAGGAATCACGTGAGGAATACATTTGAAACAGTCCCTATAAATTGGAATTAGTCGAAAATAAACACATCAGATTTGTTTTGATTCGCAGCACGGTAGTTTGAACGCCACGACATGCGGAAACTCAACTTTGACTAACTATTGTGACGAAACATGCCCAGTGGAACGAACTTCCAAGGCGGTCGACAGCGGACACGACGTTACAACCATTGCATCTCGCCATCGAATAACTCGGCTTTTGTCCCGTTTGTCACAAGCCCAAACCACTGTTAATTTCTAGAATCACAAAGGTTTAATCCGTTGCCTACACCTAGAATATTGGAGAACTTTCGCCATCTATCGAGGCATTGAAGAGAATCTATATAATAAGCTACGCCATTCGGACAAGGGAGTTAGTCATCGATTAGCCGCGAATTATGATCGTTACAACATAAATATACGCTGCGATTGTGAACATAAATATTTGTGGTTGCGTTAGTGACTTTAAATAAATTAATCAAAACTGGACAAGTGTTTTCTATAGCGAAACTCGTTACACTATAACTCGAGAACTATATAACTTAGAATGCTGATTTTTTTTTCAAAAACTTTTTTGAACCTTTGGCTTCATTTCATACGCAGATAGTATAGCAAAATTCTTTAAAATAGAAAAGTTTCTCGCTTACTGAAAATGGCTCTGCAAAAAAATGTTAATGTTGAAGTTTTACGCAGTTTTGCAAAATTTTCCGTCCGAAAAACTTACCTTATGATATCAAAATTCATTCTGTCGATTGCCATAAGCGAGAAAATGCATTAGCAGCCAAGTATTCTTTTACAAGATGGCACACCCTTATTTCATCCCTTTAAGCACGTCCAATCCTTATGGTTTTTTTTTTCACTATTACATTGTAATATTTGTTGATGTGTTAAAATTAAAACGAGAAAATGATTTTTTTCTTGCAGAAGAAATGTTAACTTTCCATATGCCTAGCATACTTGCGGTCGCTAAATTTTCATTTTTTGTGCTGACATACATTTCAGTGGATTAAATCCCTAAAGTGAGAAAATCAGTCAGCAAGATCTGTCGTTATCTGACGGTCTAACACTTTTTTATTACTTTTTTGGATTCTACATTGAATTCTAGGGATATTTGATGTATCATGTCCTATACCTAAGTATAAGCGTCTTTGGAATATTCATGTTTTCATGTCAAAAATCACGTTCGTAGACTCAAATTTGAATGTGAATTTTTCCTATAAGGAAGCCTTCATTTTTTAATCTGTGTTGAATTTCTTGTTAAAAGGGAACCACTTTAATAGATTTTGTACCATATTTCAATAACTATTTATACAAGGTGATCAAATATGATTGAAAAATAAATTGAGAAAACTGCGAAAAATCATTTTTTTTTTAAATGGGAATACCCAAATTTTATCATTTTGTCTTATTGAGGATTAAAAATAAAGGCAAGGTTCTGTAATATTGTACAGGGTGTCCCATTTTGGGTACTTTTGCGGGATATCTCCGTTATTCTTATAGATAGAAAGTTGCGGTTTTCGCGAAAGTGAGCTACTTTTTCGTGAAACTAAAGATGCCGTTAACAGAATTTTCATAGCCCTTTTAGTTTTTAAGATACAGGGCTAAACTGAAAATGTTGCATTTTAAGGTACCCCTCGTATCTAAACTATCAGATAAGTTATGGAAAATGTGAAAACTGTTTCTTTTATAACTTTTCCCGTAGAACTCGATTCTGCCTTCGGAATTAGTATACGGGGTCAGGTCAAAAAGTTATCGGCCCAACTTAATTTTTTTAAATGGAACACCCTGTATATTTATAGTCCATAAGATTTGTCTTTTCTTTACCTTTTCAAAAATATATAAGAGTATGCCATTGAGTTTTATTAAGTCAATGGAGTATGCACTTGAAAAAAAAAATTTTAGCCTATAACTTTTTGACCTGACCCTGTATACAAATTCCGGAGGCAAAATCGAAAGTTATATACTTTTTCCGTGGAACTCGATTCTGCCCCCGGAATAAGTATACGGGGTCAGGTCAAAAAGTTATAGGCTAAACATTTTTTTTTTTAAGTGCATACTCTTATATATTTTTGAAAAGGTAAAGAAAAGACAAATCTTATGGACTATAAATATACAGGGTGTTCCATTTAAAAAAATTAAGTTGGGTCCGATAACTTTTTGACCTGACCCTGTATACTGATTCCGAAGGCAGAATCGAGTTCTACGGGAAAAGTTATATAAGAAACAGTTATCACATTTTCCATAATCTGATAGTTTAGATACGAGGGGTACCTTGAAATGCAACATTTTCAGTTTAGCCCTGTATCTTCTAATCTAACCCAAACTAACCCAAACTAACCCAAAATGGGACACCCCCTGTACATTCCAAAAATTAAAAAAAATTAAAAAAAAAATTTGGGGTGGACAATTCAAAAATAAGTTTGTATGAGAACTTACCTTTATTTTTAATGCTTGATGAGATGAAATAATAAAATTAGTGGGTTTCCAATCTTATTTGTTGACTACCTTGTAATAATAATAATTATTGAGATGTGGTACAAAATCTATTGAAGTAAGTTCCTTTCAAAAAGAAATTCAACACAGATTGAATAATGAAGGTTCCTTATAGGAAAAAATCCACATTTAAATTTGAGTCTACAAACGTCATTTTTTGACATGGAAACTCAAATATTCCAAAAACGCTTATACTTAGGTTTAGGACATGGTACATCAAATCTCCCTAGGATTTAACGTAGAATCCAAAAAAGTAATAAAAAAGTGGTTAACCCATTCAAAAATGATTTTAATTTAAAAAAATAGTCTGAGAAATGTCTGTTCGTCCAGCGCAGCGGTTCGACCATCCGAGGTGGCCGACAGCAGAGACGTTTTAGAATTACGTTTGACATTTGACATCACATGAACATCACACACGGCAACACAAGGTGGTTACATGGCCCGGGTTATTGATAGTTTTAGAATTTTCAGTTGTCGTCCGTGAAAATTCCGCCTTGTTTGCCATCTATTGCGTTTGGTGTGGAGTACTTATAAAGAGGACTCCGTTAAAGCTTAGTTAGTAGTGTATTATGAGTCGTGAAATAACAGTTACAATGTTACAAAATATAAATTCCTTGGTGTCGGAAGTGAGATCTATTTTTTGCTATACAGGCTGTCCGGAAATGATGAGCAAAAAATTCAAGTGAGAATTCTAGAGAAAAAATAAGTGCTACCTGTTCCTATACTAATTTTTCGAAAATTGTTTATTGACGGAGTTACAGGGTGTTGAGGTTGCATTTTATTTGCAGTTTTTTTGCAATATCTTTTGCCACGCTTATAATATTTTGATGAAATCTCGTATTTGGGGCTTTATTGGGATGAGGAATTCAAATTTTCCAACCGTTTTTTCGCATTTTGTAGAGGACGCCACATACGAACCAATACTTTGATTTGAATTGTCCCAACTTGTTTGTGCTACATTGTATGTGACTTTTGGCCAAATATTTTTATTCTCTTGACCTTTTGACATAAGAAAGGGATACTTCTTCTGTTGCGATAAATCTGACAGTTTTCGAGAAAACCGCTAAAATAACTTTGCTTGCATGTAATCAATACGAAATCATTTTAATTAAAATTTATTTTCAACCTTAAACATAGCAGGCTATGGAAACAGGTGCTATAGTCGTCGTAGAAACAAGTTTCGGAAAAATTAGTTTTGAAAGTTGGTGATTTTTTGAAAATTTGTTATGCTGATGTGGTGGGTGGTAAAAATACTGAAAATTAAAAAATGTGGAAAATTACCAACTGTCAAAACTGATTCTAATCAAATTTGTTTGTTCGGCAACTTATTGCGCATGGTTCCAAAGTATGCTATGCTCGTATTCATCACATGCAAGCAAAGTTATTTGAGCGTATTTCCCAAAAACGGTTAGATTTATCGAAACAAAAGTAGATATATTCACTCAAAAGTCGCACTCAGTGTAGCGGAAAAATAGTTATTTTCCTAACAAGTTCGCAAAGTGATGCTTTCCCGCACGCAAAAGCAGTTAGACGAACGACGCGAAGCGGAGTTCGGATATGCTTTAAGGGCGGGAAAGACACTTTGCGAACTTGTTATGAACAATATTTTTTCTACGAGCGTCCACAGATTAGACACGAAAAACTTTAGATAATATATTATTTGAACGCACTTAAAAACATAGAACTTGAGAATAATGATTATTTATGCTTAACAATATTTATATTGAAAGAACAGTTTGTGGCGGCAGCTGGAAATTGGATAATATGGGTATAATCAAAATCATAATTGATTTATTTTATATTTGAAATGCAAGGACATGTCCGATCACTGTTCATAAAATTTCCTCTTTTGTCGCCTTATTCCCTGCTATTGGCAACACTGTTTTGATTTGACAACACACTCTAGACAGCTGTGTCATTAAGATCAGTCAGTCTTCAGTCTTCGTTTAATCGTTTATACTTTTATAAATTTGTTTGTCCCTTTGTTTGTATACATGATCAGGTTTTTTGATGCCAGTATTCAGCTCAAATCTCTCGAAGATTTCCGATAAACACAGTAGTTTGCACCAAAATCAAGCAAGAACAACTCACAAATGCCGATTGAAAGTCGTCATTATCAATGTTTGTTTACGTTACTGGCGAATGCGTTTTTAACGCAAAAAAAGAATTGTGTGTTTCATTTTGATTTTGACTGAAAAGGGAAAAGTAACAAGAACATTATTTTGTGCATTACAAAGTGCATTATCTACAGTTTGGTTGGTATGGAAACGAAGTTTAAAACAACAAATTGGTAGGTAGTTATTTGACATTTGACATTTGAGTGCGGGAAAAGGTTACTTTGCACACGCAAATGAGTGTGCGAAGTGGCTACTTTGCGCACGCTCGTAGAAAAAGAACCATTCAAATCTCCCCTGATTTTTTTGCTCATCATTTCTGGACACCCTGTAGAATCGGACATAATTAAATAGGTTATTATGACTACGAAACAAGTTCTTCTAACTGGATTGAAGGTCGCCGGGTTGAAGAGGGAGTTGGAGGAACGTGATTTGGATACAATTGGGAAGAAAGCTGCTCTACAGCAAAAGCTTCGCTTTAATGGAAGACAACGTCGATCCTGATACGTTTTAATTCGAGATTCCTAATCCCAACACATCAGTTGAGAAATCGTCGATGAAATTGGACGAGTTTGATGGTGAGATGTCCTGGAATAATTACCATCGTCAGTTGTGGCAGCAGCAAGAGCGAAGGGATGGTGTGCAACTGAAAAAGCCCTGTCATTAACTCATGCACTTCGTGGAGAAGCAACAGAAATCCTGCAGACTCTGAACACCCAGGAGCAGGAAGACTACGATACTACGATGTTCTAGTCAAGAATCTGGAGCTGCGATATGGACAAACTTACTTTGAGCACGTTCACCACTCTCAGCTGAAGTACAGCTCTCAGAATACCAACAAGAGCCATAGGAGTGCAAGACTAGCTTATCCAACCACGCCAGAGAACATTATGAACAGGCTTGCAGTTCGAGCCTTTTGGATGAACTTCGAGACCAGGAGCAACGCTGGCCGCCAGTACTGGAGCGGATAGAGAGCGTGTATATTTTTCCTTACAGTAGCTTCCATCTCCGTACCCCTTTACACCCGCGTGAGAAATGCCGTAACAGATGGAAATAAATACAGTCTACTTTTTAATATAAATAAAATTATAGTAATTTACAGTTCACGTTAAAAAAAAACACAAAAACAGAAATCCCCTTGACCGTCGACGTACAAAAAATATAGATAATTTTATAACAAATAAAATATAAGTCGCACTTACATCTGCCAAAATAAGACAATTTGCGCATGTTATAGGAATAATATTTGTTCTACGAGCATTCACAAATTAGAAACAAAAGACTTTTGATAATATTTTTCAGCCCAAATAACAAAAACCTCGTGAAAAAAGTTGGCAACGCTGTGCACAGTTGGAGCAATAATGATTGATCTGTCATACACATAGTTATCCGTAACCAGTCAGCAGTAAATCGTTGTTTATGCCCAAATTTCTCCATATCGCATCGGTTGCAAAATCAAGAATTCCTTCGCGAATAGTGTTTTTCAACCCAAAACACAATGATGTCTTTCATTTTGACTTGAAGTGAACAGTGACAGTGACAATAACATTTAATTTTGTTCAAAATTCACAATTTAAAACAACAAATTGGTCGATATTTGAGTTGACATGGTGCGGAAAAATCAGTGTGCAAAGTGGTTACTTTGAGTAAAATTCAATTAAATTGATCTGGTTTTTAATTTCAACAAGATTATGGCTAATTTTGGCAACCATCGATTATTATCCCTAATCTAATTTTGATTTTATAAACAGTTTTGATAAATGCAACAATAATTAAAATTTTCTCCACCACTTCACAGCCCTTTCTGTTTAATACACTTTAAACATGGATGGTTATGATAAGTCAAAGTCAAATAATACGGAAATCTTACTAAAAGTTACAAGTTTGCCATGCAATCTATGGATAATCTAACTTCAAATATGAGTAAATCTAGTGAAAATATTTAACGTATCAAACTAGTAAAAAACCTAAACATCAAGAAAACTTATACAAAATTGGCTACAACCGACATGTTCTATTCCAAAACCCTCTAAAATTGCACTATTTATTCTTAAATGCTATCAAGCCTAATCAACAGTGGCTCTAGAGTAGATAAAATCACAACCTTTGTTTTTTTTTTCTTTTTAATTTCGCTCGGCCTCCTGGGGCCAGAAGGCTCGCATCAGGGAACCATGACTCGACATAGTTCGGGAAAAACTTCAGCTTGAATTGGGCCGTATTCGACGTGTTCGCCGTCGACTGTTATGTATCTGGAAAAATATTGGAATTGCGACGAATAAGTTCCGATCTCAGAGAATAAAATGATTGGAAATTATTCTCTACAGGGTGTCTGTAAAAGGTCTTTACAGAATCTCGTCACATATTCCTGATGTCAAAATAAGCCGATTTAAAGCCACTTAGGTTATTTTGAGATTGGTCCGTTTCTTAGATACAGGGTGGTAAAGTTTAACAATAAAAATAGAATTCATCCACTGAATACATATTATACAAAGTTAAGAACAGAAACGTAAATGGAGAGCGGGGCCTAAATGAAAGCTCTGATACGCATCCACGAAGAGGCGCTGGTGTGCCTGCAGTGGGACTCTGATAAGTAGACAAGTAACGAGTGTTCAATAAAAAATACGATCAAGTCACCTCTGAATTTCTTTTTCTGCCATGAACGTAGGTCGTGGCTAGTTTGTGGTTTGGCATCATGGCATCTGTGACGGTTAGAAAGTGGATGTCATGACATAATTGCGATGTTAGCCAGGACATACGTTTTTTGAAACAATTGCAATCCATAGGTGACTTGATCGTATTTTTTATTGAACACTCTTCATTATCGCATGGAAAAATGACGTCTCGATCGAAAATTGGCACTCTCATGGAGTTTGCTACCGTAATCCTTTTTTTCTTCATAACCCTGTAAAATAAAAACGAAGCGATTAAACCTACTTGGTCGAATTGTATGAGCGGAGTGAGAGTGTTTCTATACAAAGATCCCCAAGTATTTCCGGAAATGATCGAACTTCGTTTCTACTTCTGAAGGCATTTGATGAGAGTACCAAAAAGCGATTCTATCAGTTTCGAGTAGAATCGAAACGTAGCGATTCTACTTTCACTTTTCTATTCATCAGAGTCTGCGAGGTAAAGTTCGTTAAATCTCGAAAAGATGGCGGAACGTAGAATGCCACATGACATCTTATTAGCTTGTCATGATGACAGATGACGGCATTTGAAAATGACCTTTCATCTTCATGTCGTCTTTTATGCTTTGATTCCTCTTCAAGTGGAAAAATGCCGTGCTAAGCCTCATCAAAAAACCTCTAAGAACGTAGGGTAGAACCTGGAATACTGAAGGCTCATCAGTCTACCAGCCGTCATCGGAAAAGTGACGGAGAAATGCATCCTCTACAAAATAAGGGAAGTCAAAAAAGCAAAAAGCTTTCTGTCGAATGAACAAAAAATTGGACTTCGCCCAGAGCCCTCCATAACACATCAAACACTGCGGCTAAGTGACACCATACTGAAAAGGGCGAACAAAAGGAAAGACATAAAAAAGTGTTCCTTGAGGAGGTTCGTAACCTGGAGCCATGCACCGCTTCCTCAGACCTCCCGAGTGAGTGGCATTTTCTCAAAGCCACCAACACACAGGGTCAGCGCCCCGCAGCGCAGAACACATCAACTAGGAAAGCCTACACTGACCCCATCTCCAGATGGTTCCGGACATTCAAGAGAAAACCGAAACAGCTACTTCATTCATAATTTTTGTATTTATTCAACAAATAAAGACAGTTTCAGAGTCAATGTCAGTGCTTTAATGTATAGAAATCTGTATGAAATATTGCCATGATACTAAAACAAACAAGATATGATCGCGCGCAGGTTTCGTTGACGTCACTGCGTGTCCGAACCTCAAAATGTATAGGTTTCCTAGGTAATTCGGTTCGGTTGCCATGATACTGCAACAAACAAGATGAACTCTGGCACATCCCCCTTCAGAACTCAACACATGACCTACCTCAAACCTATACAATCAATGTCACGCGGGGACGTCATGCGTGAGACAGTTCAAATTTTGATCAGCAAATGGTTACTAGCAATTGATCATATCTTGTGTGTTTTAGTATCATGATATATTGCGGAAATCATCAATAATACATTATCCAAGTCTGATGGTTCGATTCGCATCCACTGCATTGTTCCGTGAAATTTTATACGTCAGTTTGTCTTCTAGACTTTGTATATGTGTTCAGTGAATTCATTAAAATGTGTGAACATTATTCAACGTATTACTTGGAAAATTGGTGCCCGGGAGTATTTTGTGATGCGAAACGTGAACATGAAAACCTTTCAATTGTGACCGTTAGAGGGCGCTGCACACTCCACTTCTTATGGTTTAAATTGGCCATAACTTTTTTTCTTAGTAAAGTTGTTCACTTTTTTTGTAAAGGAAATGATCTTCTGGACATCACTAAGCAAAAAAGGACCTCCTGTTATAATCCGCTAAAGTGAGTAGTTTTCGAGATATTTTGGTTTTGAGTATTTGATGCAGCACCAGAAAATTCAAATTACTTACCTTTAGGATAAAATCTGTGAATAAGTTAATTAGTAGTATACAGGGTGTTTCATTAATATTACGAAAAAATTCAAGAGGATCTTTGCCGCTTCAAAATAAGAAGAAAACTCCCTTTAAACATGTGTCCGGAAATGCTTTATTACAGAGCTACAGGGTGTTGAAGTTTTATTTTTATTATTGTTTTTTCTAAATAGTTTTTGCACTTATGTATACGCTGAGTGCAGCCAATCTCGATATATTTGGATTTGAAATAAAAAATACATGTGATTTTGGGATTATGGTCAGGCAAGGTCCTGCATTTTTTTTGAGAAAAAAATTAGGATGGGTCTTTTTTTTTGAAAATAAAATGAAAACTTCCTATAAACATTTGTCTGGAAATGCTCTGTTACGAAGCTACAGGGTGTTGTTTTTTTTTTTCATTTTTCCCAATTTTTATTTTTTTATAATATTTCAATAAAAATTGTTTACATCAATCATTAATTGAGTTTTATCTTTTTACTAAAAATATGTAGCAATCATACGAAATATTTTATAACTTTACGTCCGCCATTATTTCAAAATCAGATGTATATAATGGGGTCGTTGCACTATATCAAAATCAAAGCTGATTTTGTGTAGAATATATAACTGTGGGTTTCTTAATAACATGGGTTACATGAATTGGCCAAAATAATGCACAACATTTAAACTATGCCTCTTTGAAATAAATAAGTCCATCAACCTGGGCCCATCGTCGCATTGACGTCACAGATCAATATCCTTTATCCGCTTGACACTGAAATGCACGCGCGCTGCTTGATACAAATGCGGCGTTGCGAGATGTACTATTGATGGTATTTTAACAAGAATTACTAGCTCAATATGATGAACGAAAGATAATCGATACATTTAGGTTAACTTTAAAATGGATGGTGAATAATGTGATTTAATACAAAAATTAACCAGGAAATTATACGACACCACCCAGACTGGGTTTTTATGATACCTTTGACCGTATCATAAAACCCTCAAGATATTTATTTTTCTCAGACCCAAATTAATGCAGACGCATAGAATAGTTATTTATCAGACGTAGGGATAAACTCAAAGACACAATTCTTTGAATTTATCCCTACGTCTGATAAATAACTACCAGGAGCGTTGAATACTAAACAAAAACTGCAAATATTGGTACCTGCAAATTAAAGCTGGTAGGCAATATTATTTATTGGCCCATTCTTTTTTGACGATATTGAATCGTATATAAGCAAAGTTGATCCAAACCACGAACGTGAATTCGAAATTGAGAAATCCCTAGAATAAAACACGCTTTACACTCGACCCCAAGCAAAAAGCATCTCGGCAACGTTGCGTTCTCTACAGTTATCGACCCACGGGAAGAGCTGCGCCGGATCCAAGAAGCGACGCCATATTTTGCCGTACACGCGTCATCATTTAAAAGGCTTAAAAGGACTGTTGACAAACTTCGACGCTAGTTTATGCCCTTAAAAATCGATTAAAAAAAAAAAAAAAATACGGGTCTAATATTTTTGATTATATTTTCAGAATATGCAATAAAAAAAGTACGTGCAACGACCCCATTATTCAAATTTGAATATCTCGAGAATGATTGCCTGTAGCAACTTTTAGCAAGTATGCTTTTTCTTCGTAGAAAATACGGATAAATCCTTTCTGTTGCTTAAAAATGTTATAGAGGTACGTACAAAAAAGTTATGACTGTTAATAATTAGAAAAATAGTTGTAGGTAGCGCTCTACAAGTTAGAGCCACACTAAGACCAAATTCGAATTTCGCATGACAAAAAACCCCTACCCACCAATTTTTATCAAAATATCGACATTGCTTCAAATATTATTAAGAAAAATCAAAAATAAAAATAAAACTTCAACACCCTGTAGCTCTGTAATGAAGCATTTCCGGATACGAGTTAATAAGAAGATTTCTTCTGATTTTTAGACAGGGAAACTCATACTGAATGTTTTCGCAATATTGATGAAACACCCTGAATATTTTGATTTGGTAGGTTAACATAGCTTCATAGGGCAAGAGAATCAATATCAAAATCAAGATTGATATGAATCCATGGGCGTGGATGTGGACCGATATTAATCTTTATTTCAATATGATTTTTTTGCTCCAAAAAGATATGTCAACCTAAAAAAATTCAAATACTACTGATTCACTGACCTAATTTTAGTCTCAAAGGTACATTTTTTTTTTAATTCAAAGTAATTATTTGAAAACGGCTCGCTCTAGCGGGTAAAAAAAAAGTGGAAAAAAGTACAGTGACTCTATAGAAAGTAGCATACCCGAGCTGGGATTTGATCCCATGACCTCTTGCACGCTATGCGAACATCAAACCGCTGAGCCAACGGGGCCGGAAATATTCAAAATTTTTGGAATAGCCGCCATGTTGCAGCTAACCTGGGGTGCGTTCACAATTGTTAACCCGGAACTTTCGTCAAATGTCAGTTTCATCTGACAGATGACGTATGGTAAATTATCATCGTTCACGATTGTTCGACTTGTTTTGGTTTATCATAACCTTCAAAATTTGAAAGTGTTATGACTGTTATGGTCATTGAATAATAATACAACCATTTTAGTTTTTGTTATCTCAGCTTACAATTTTTTACCTTCGATTCGGTTTAATAATACCATTTTTCCATCGTCTGACATAATTGGAAGATTGGTATCCGCGTCTACCACAAGATTGTGCGATTCTGACGACATAAAATTCATTTTTAAATTAAATTATCACCAGCCCTAATGTATCGACGATCAGCCGTGTGGTTTGTTGTTTTTAGTTTTTGGTTAGGATCACACATGTCAATTTGTTTGTACACACAACGCAGGCGCGACAAATCTTCACCAGCTAAAAAGTGGGTTGAAAAGTTGATCGCCCGGAGAATATCTACCCAAATTGTGAATGAGTTTGAATGTTACTCGGCGAGAATTGTGAACAGCCGGGAAAGGTCAGAGCGTCGCCGTGCGATCGCCCGACGTTATTTGTGAACGCACCCCTGAGCTCAATTATTGTCGTCACTGTCTTGTATATAGTCACTATGGAGGTATAGTCTAGTCCTCCATAATAGTCACTGTAGAGAAGACCAGTGTGCAGCGCCGTCTTATGGCCACAATGATAAGGTTTTCATATTCAGATTTCGCATGCCAAAAAACCCCCGGGTACCAATAATGTTTGAAGTGATACGTCAAAAAATGTCTACACAATTTGAAAAATTCGATTTTTATTTTTTACCTTTACCACCTTGTATCAAGGAAACAATTTCGAAAAAAGGTAAGTTGCTTTAAATAGGCTTATTTTGACCTCAGGAAGTTCTTGACTTATGATAAACTTTTTTGTTATTACTTTTAATTTTACGAAAAAAAGTTATTCCTCATCAAAATCTCTGCATGGTCCACGAACTAGAATGCAATCATCGAACTGCGTCAGTCATATACGGGGTATGGCAAAAAATGTGATTTGTGAAAAAAAATCGAGAATTGTTACTAAGAAAAGTTGATTGAATTGCAAACTACGTTTAAATGTCTGATTCAGACCTATCTACGATGAACATCAAGTTTTGTTTTTTTTTTTCAATTTTTTCAAGTTTGATTCGTATGGAACACTTTTTTTAATATTAATTTTACGAAAAAAGTTAGCCTGATTAGTTTTGAAATATCTTATCTGAGAAAATCAGCAATCTAAACAAAACCTGATGTTCATCCTAGATGGATGTATTTGGATACTTGAAGGTAGTTTTCAATTCTAATCAACATTTTCAAATAACCATTTTGGATTTTAAAGCTTTACTCTTGAGCGATAATCATGTTTTTTGAGAAAACTCGTATATGACTGGTGAAATTCTCACCTGATGGTTGTATTTCACGTCTTGGGCCATGAAGAGCTTATGAAAAATATTTTTTTTTTCGTAAAATTAATAATAAAAAGTTTACCATATTGTATGTAAACAACTTTTTGGGACACGCTGTATAGCTGTGTTTCTCGTCTTATAACTCCAGGACCCGTATTCCGTGTACCTGTGGAATTCTAGCAACATGTCGCTTTCCCATCATTTTACACAGAGAGCGACGTGTTGCTATGGAATTCCACAGTACACGGAATCCCGCCCCAGAACCACAAAAAGAAGTTGAATGAAAATTTACATAGTTATCAGTTTAATTAGGGAATAGTCCAAGGGCATAGTTTTATTCGTGGACACAGAACTGATTTTGAGAAATCAAGATTTATATTCAAATGTTTGTTAAAAAAATGACATTTGTCAGCATTCATAATTTTCTTCTGTCTGTTGACAATGACAGTAATGTTTTCATTTGACGTTGAGGCATGTTCTACTGGTATGTACATAACATAAAGCCACGTTCACATTAACAAATAAATATTTGCGTTGAGTGGTGAATGTTGATGAGAAACGGTAAGTAGAATAGTAATACATAACCATAATAATATAACCTTTTGTTTTATAAAAAATATTGAATAGGAAGTTTGTTTATTTAAATTAACTTCCAGATAGGTGAGTGGAGTGGAACAAAGAAAATTGCTGCCTATGTGGACTATTGTGATAATAATATTGATAAATCTTGAGTGAGAGGCAAGATGAACTCTCCTCAAACTTCATGAGCTTACAATATTCACTCACCCCTCTTGACTCATATCAGGCTCAATTCTAAAGCCATGAACTGCAATCAACTCAATATGCTCACTGGCACCTTTGTTCTCCATCGCATGAGCTCCGGTGGTCAATCCAAGCAAAAATTGAAGTAATTGCGTTCGGCTGGCACCATGTTTGACAATAAGAAGCCATATTCGGCCGTCGTTTAGTCGAGCTTCAGGGGCGAAAAGGCATTCTTCGCCAAGATGTGTTTGGTAAGAGGCGTGAACCTGAAATATAACGTTCACAGAATCTGAAGAGTTTGTCATGGAGTAGATTCGACGAGAAAGTATCTATAATCATGTTTGAACCGCAAATAAAGATTGAATTCGGAGCACAGTGGTTTCATACTGATGATGATTTCGGCCCAAATGTTCTCAGCTCGCACGATCTGTGATCATGCATTTGTTCCGCTCCAGAATAAAGAGATCACAATATAGAAACGCCTGAGTGAATCAAGTTTTCTGTCGAGTTCGGATGGGCTGTGAACTCGGTGGATTTTTTGGCTATTTCAACCTAAACTAATGAAATAAGATCCAACTATGTTTCATTTGCTAACGAAACACAGAATACATAATAATACTCGTAGATCTCAGCTTCATCAGATTGTGAATGATCATCAATTCCAAGAAATTCTCCACACAAGATTCGATTTTGATTAAGTGAGCTTATGTTGGCTAAGGGTGTTGAGCGAAGCTAGCGGGCGGGCCCGATAGTGTAACAATAAAAAAATTAGACAACAAATTTGTGAAAAGTTTAAAAGGAATGATAAGGTTAGATGTGTATAAATTGTAGTAGTCAACTGACATAAGATACATAAACAACCAAAACATAGGATACAACAAAATAACAGCCAATGAGAAATAGTGCATACTCTACTAATAGATTTACCCTCTGAAATGTTTACAATTACTTAATTTACATCCCGTATATTCAAGTAACTATAAGCTTCCAATCTTTCAAGCTACATTCCAATTATTCATTTATTAAATGAAAATGCAAAATGAAACTTAAGATTCCAGAAACTATAGTGCTGGAAAGTTGCTTTGCGACATGGACATTTTTACCTAAATTTAAATCTTGATATTTTCAAAATTCGATAAATTGAGTTATAGTCAAGTTTTGGAAAATTTGAGATTTTTTTTTTTTTTTAGGATAGTTCAACAATTCAAAATACGGATAGAAAAATTTTCAAGATCAAGAATTGGGAATTTGACATAGCACCAAACTTTTATAAAAAATATGACTTCTTTGTCCACCCTGTAAAAGTGGATAAATAAAAGAACTACTCCGCTCCAACCATGTGCGTGTTTTCGAAGGATTGGCCAAGGACCTCCCGACTCGATATATCTTTCTGTTTCGAAAATATCAAGATCTGAATTTGGGTAAAAAATTCCATGTCGCAAAGCAACTTTGCAGTATTTCAGAAACAGATTTTATTTTGAACAAAATCGTATAAAAAAAACAGGTCACCGTAACTCTCCTACTGGGTTCAATGTTTTGTCCACTATTAACTATTATCACTATCACTGATGATTATTAGAAACTTATGTAGGTACAAGAAATTGTCAGCAATTGCACCAAGCAAGTCAAAAGTGGATTCGGAATTTTCCGGAAAAAATCTTATGTAGCTCAAGCTACAGAAAGTTGCTTAAGTTACCAAGTAACTCAAGCTACCTAACGTACCCAAAGTAGTTTAATCTACTCAGGTAGCTACTTTTCCAAAGTAGCTTATGAATACATGAAACAAAATACTGAGAGCTACAAGTAGTATAAGCTATTTTATAAAAAGAAGTAGCTTGAAGAAGTTATCAGCTACCAAAAAAGTAGTCAAGCTTGTAACTCAATTACTTAGTAGATAGCTACTGCCCATGTCTGTTACTAAGCCCGTGAATTACTTCTCAAATTACGAGTCAAGATGTTTATGGACGAGGCGACGAAGAAGCCGAGTCTGGAATTTCTAGACGAGTAGTTTAATGACATTGAAGGGCTGTGTATCGTACAATTTATTTATTTCATACAGATACAGATTTTTTCAATCGATTTCAAACAAAACGTTCTTTCTTATCTTCAAAGCACACATTGCAGTCCGTCTCACATTCTTACCATGAGATGGCGCTAGCCAAACCACGTCACCACTTAGTTAATATACATATATAAATATGTTACTCATGTTAACAACATTTTATGTCAAGTTATTGATTAAAACCATGAGATGGCGCCAGCCAAACCATGCTACTACTTCCAAAGGCAGTCAAATTATGTATTTTTTTTTATCCGATTTCACAGTCTCTGATTTCGAATATATCCATCCGGAAGAAGAAGGTGACATCTCAAAATTTGACAAAATTGAGTTTTTTTGCAGATATCGGTTCAAAATAATGTATTCTCAGAGTATGTATCATGAGAAAAAAAGCTACAAGTGAGCTTTACTTATTAACCGAGAGATGGCATGTTCTCGCGTTACTGAATTCTGCATTTCCGTGCAGCACGTGTTGAGATGATGGTATTATTTCAGTTTGACTGTGACTTGGTCGAAGAGCGCGTCGCAATTTTTCTCAAGAAATGTGACAAATCGAGTTGTCTCGTGTAAGAAGATAATTTCCGTTTGGAAAAAAGATAGATTCAGTAATATAACTCTTTTTGTGTTGAGGTTAGTAAAATTTCAATGACTTATCTATATTCAATAAGGTGACAAGCCAAAATGTTACTTTCATGTAAAGAACTGTTCTCTTCAATAAAGTGACATAATATCTAATTATAATCTTTTTCTAAAAATTATTACGAACTATGTTGAGTATTTTTATGTTTTGTAATCTTGAGATAGCACTCTCTTTATCACAAGTGGTTCATAGATGAAGTAGTCACGTTCGGTTTTTGTTTGTAAGTTACTTTCCGATAATTTTCAAATAATTATGTATAACATAGTCTAGTAATCCAAGGTTTAGAAACGGCGTTTCCAGGACAAAAATGTAGAAGTAGTTTTCTCAATGGTTCTGTATGTTTTTTGATCTGCTGAATCCGAATCTGAGGTTTGCCACCTCGCCAGGTGTCGGCTTCACAACGAAAATTGTAGAAAACATCAACATTTTGGCACTTTTTTCAGTTTTACTAGTATATCTCTAAAACTAAGCGTTTTAAGAGGATAACTATAGAGCACCAAATTAAAGTTGACAAAATCTGCTACAGATACATGTAATAACTTTGAACTATAGACATTCCATGAGGTCGATATATCGGGTAGAAAAAATGGCATATCTTGACATTTCGTCAAAAAGTGGATAGCATTATTTTGAGTTCGCGCTATATATTCCTCCAAAATCATTTTTTTTATGACTACCTGGTATGTCCTGGTTACATCTAAGGAGTTAGCAAACGTGAGTCAGGTCCAAATACACTCATGGTCAGATAAATAGCACATGTCAAAAATTTGATGAAACTTTGATTCTGCATCAGTGATCAAGGAAATAATGGTGGATTCGAGAACTCCAATCCATTTGTCAGTTTACGTGTTCTGTGGACTTTTTTCAAAAATTAGTCAAGGGCCCATTCGTCACGTTTGAAAAAATGGCTACAGATTAAACTTTTTCCTGTGTAAATTTTGATAAAAATGGCAAGCACCATTCGAAAAGGATGCAAAATTTATGCACTTCCTGAAAATTTCACAATGAATGAACCAAGGATAGTCTACGTAACTGATTTTTTCAAAAATGCGCAAAAATCAGTCATTTTTGACAAGTTTTAAATTTCATAGATAGACTATCCTTGGTTCAATCATTGTGAAATTTTTGATAAGTACATAGATTTTGTCTCCCTTTCGAATGGTCCTAGTCATTTTTATCACCAGTCATCAGAAAAAAGTTTAATTTGTAACCAACGTGACGAAACAACTTTTTAGAAAAAATCGCCAGGTCTCATAAACTCCAAATGGATTGAAGTTCTAAAATGCACCATTATTTCTCTGACCACTGGTCAGAGTTTGATCATTAACATGAACCGCAAGAAAAAAATATTTTTTTGTATACCGGGTGCACGAGAAAGTGTGGCAGACACAACTTGCATTTTTTTAAATGGAACACCCTATATATTATTTTATAATCAAATAGACATTATTTTTCTGATCTCAAAAATATACAACATGTTGGTATTCCTTTCAGCCGTTTTCAAAATATTTGAGTTTTGAAGTTGGTTTTTTGGTATTGCCAAATTTAGTATCTATGACTACAATAATTGCTTGAACATTATTTAATAATTTTTATCCTTTCAATAATCTAAAACAACGAATATAGCAAGTGAATACATTATATCATTAATAAATTGATATCATAAAATGCATTTAAGAAAATGTGTTGTGGATAATGGCGGGCATATTCAATAATTGCATTTTATGATATCAATTTATTAATAATAAAATGTATTCACTTGTTATACTCGATCGTTTAGATTATTGGAAGGATAAAAATCAATAAATGATGTTCAAACAATTATTGTAGTCATAGAAACTAAATTTGGCAATACCAAAAAACCAACTTTAGAACTCAAATATTTTGAAAACGGCTGGAAGGAATGCCCACATGTTGTATTTTTGAGATCAGAAAAATAATGTCTATTTGATTATAAAATTTCTCGTGCACCCGGCATACAAAAAATCATTTTTTTTTGCCGGTTCATGTTAATACCTAACAACTGTGTATTTGAAGTCCCTATCTATCTTCATAATAAGCGAGTTAGTCTGCAGACGAAATATACGGAAACACCCTGTACATTGAAGAGCTGAACGGAAATGAAACCATTACTTACTTACTGCTAGGGAACGAGTGGGAAATGAGCATGAACTGGCTACTCCACCGAAAGAAAATTACGAATCGATATTGATTACATATAAGTGATAATAATTAACAATCGTAGAAAAAGTATAGTGTAAAACTCGCAAGGAATGACCATTTCCTACGAGTATGAAGGCGCATACTCATACGAGTGTCATTCCATGCTTGTATAATATACTATTTCTTTATCCTATAACAAAATGAACAACTTGAATGAACATTTTTTGTGGTTTCTAGCTATGAATGTTTATAATGAATCTAATTATTGGTTTTGTCCTGTAGCTACCTTACGAAACAAAGCAGCTTTTCAATAATAATCTACCAACCTGTATAAACTTTTCAGAAAATGAACAGTGTGAGTCACTATTTCTTGGAAACGATGTATTTTTATAGGAACTTTTTTTCATGAAATGAGCTAAGGAACCACGACCTGTATATCAACATGCACAATACATATTGTTAGTTAATGATAGGCCGTAATTCCAAATACGCATTCCTGAACCAAATTCAAGTAAAAAAGGTCCTATAGACATGAGTTCTAAATAGTCTGGTTTTTGAGATACAGGGTGCTAAAGGTTTAGGTAAAAAATCTATTCCGATATTAATATCTCAAAGATCCTTTAGCCGATTTTGTTGAATTTTGGCAGTTTTTTACTTTGACTAGACGAATTAGCACTAACCAGATTGTAATTATGAGATCCAGTGTCGTCCAGAGGAACTGTTTCTCGAATAACATTGACAAAAAATGTGCGACACTGGCTTGTTCTGAAAATATAACTTTTTTGGATCTTGATAATATTTTTTCGTTTCAAATCAGAACACCTTCATTGCACCTCGAAAAATTGTTAAAATACCTGATGTGGTTTTAATTTTTTTTTTTTGAAAACGATGAAAGATACCAAAAAATATGAAAAGGCATTTTTTTTTATTGTTAGCTGCTCAATCTGAAATAAAAAAGTTAAATTTCCAGAAAAAAAAACAGTGGCGTACATTTTGTTGTCAATTTTTTTCCTGAAACATATCCTCTGGACACCACTGGAACTCATAATTACCATCTGGCCAGTGTTAATTGAGCGTCTTGTTACAATGAAAAACACCACCAAAATTTAGCAAGATCGGCAAAAGGAACTTTGAGTTTTCCGAGTAAATCCGGCTTTTGAAGCACCCGGTATGTCGAAAAATAATAGACTGGGGCACATTTTTTTTTTGGATAGAGGAGCTACAAATACAGCTTTTTTGTTTCCTGATATTTGTTCTTATGTTTCTTCGTTTTCGAGGAAAAAAATCAAGACATGTCAAATTATTGTTAAAATAAAGCGGTTTTTATTTTTTTTTCTCGAAAACGAAGAAAGTTACGAAAAAATATCAAGAGGCAAAAAAGATGAATTTATAGCTGCTTCATCTGAAAAAAATATAAAATTTCCAAAAAAAGTCAGTGGCGCACATTTTTCATCAATATAATTCGAGAATCTAACCTGCGGTCTAACCTGGAACTCATAATTACCATCTAGTTAGTTCTAATTTAGCGTCTTGATACCTTGAAAATATCTGCCAAAATTCAACAAAATCGGCAAAAGGATCTTTAAGATATAATCAATAAATTTGATTTTTTTCTAAACTTTTGAGGACCTGTATCTCAAAAACCAGACTTCTTAGGAAACATGTTTATCAGACCGTGCGTGTTTGGAATTACGGCATATCATCAAGTAGTAACACCCTGTATAGATCCCAATATTTACATACCATCACAAATCTGCCATCCATACACTTCCAATCTTCTGGAAGAGGTGCTGCCAAACTTGGCAGCTGTGAGGCTGGTCCATACATTCTTCTCGATTTGTCGTTTGTATAATGATCACCATCTCCTAAAAAAGAATGGAAAACTTCTCAAAACATCTAAAAATCGAAAATTTCATAGGGTCCTATTCC
This sequence comes from Orchestes rusci, assembly GCA_958502075.1. NCBI lineage: Eukaryota > Metazoa > Arthropoda > Insecta > Coleoptera > Curculionidae > Orchestes > Orchestes rusci. The sequence continues at coordinate 17,198,203 of OY293311.1, forward strand.
TAAAGTTGTTGAACTCTAGCACATGCAAACATATTCTGAAATTTAGTCTACAAGAAGATGTTTTACTTGATTAAACGTTCAATTTCTTTTTGAATAATACATAGTTCAATAATTTTTCGTAGATAATATGTGTATGCGTGCAGCAACTTTCAAAAAAGTTATTACATATTTTAATCAAGATAATTAAAAGTCAATTTTAAAATAAGGTTTTTCGATTGGGGACAGTTAATTACCAGCTCATTAGAATGTCTATTATAATATGAGTAATGATTAAACATCGATGGTAGGTACTTATACAAAATGAAACTGGGAAAGCCAATGGATTCTTAATGAATATGATCAGTCAGCCATGGCTGAAAACTAATTTTTGAATGAACTGAGTGCATTTCAACGATTTCTATATAGTCCGTCCACTCTGAGATCACCTGTGGATAATGATTTCGTGACAATGGAAAAATCATCATCTACTTCTCTGTTATTTTTTAAAAAGGTTAGATAGATAACGAGCTGACCAATCTCCAACGTGCTACAATAATTGATCATAAAAGGGACAAAATGCATGCAATAAATAAAAAATTAACCCCACTTGAACACAAACAATAACTACATCAAAGCGTACCAACATACAAAAATTTACCTAATCCACTATCAGTGGTCGACTGATAAGAGCTACCACCAGTAGAAAAATAGGCACTACGTTTAGAATGAGCGCTATACCACGAATCTACCCTTGGCCTCCCTGGAACCGTAAAGCTTTAGACAAAACACACATTGAGCACGAACAGTAAATACCTTCTTGCGTTTCCAACTGTAAATCACTCGGAAGATCCAGCGTACTTCTTATGGGACTATTAAATTTATTGTCATAAGCTACATCGGAAGCTGGAAGATACCATAGCTTGCCTTTATATGACCTTAGGCCTATTAGACGTGCAAGAGACCATACTGTGAATCTTGTTCCTCCCAACATTCTCAATCTGGTATAACATTGATGGTTATTGATGTTTACAATGAATCACCTAACTAACCTTTCGCTTTCAATATCGATGTCACTCAACAGCCCCCATCCAACAGATAAAAATGAAAACACAATCTGCGAGACTGTCTCAACTCTTACTAAGTCCATCGGTTCGCTCCTGCCCTTTACCGCTGCCAATGCAGCTGGAAGGGTCGGGGATGGAAAGTAAGGTTCATCAGCGTGATGGGCGATGCTGCGTGCTAAGCCATTTCCGGAACCACCTGGAACCACGCCTATTGGAATGGATTTGACTACGTCGTGCCAGTCTAGGCGTTCAAAGATGCCGTTTATTATTTCGAAGACGATTCCGTCTCCACCTACCTGGAAAATTATTGAAAATTTATGATGATAATAATGTCTTCATCGAAACAAAAATTTTATTACAAAAAGTAAAGTTGAAGTTTAAGCTTCCTCTTTACGGAACTTGATATTTTCAAACAGGTTTGTCGGACGCCTATGATTACATTGAAATAGAGATCAAGCGAATGTAGATCTCTCATCTTATTGACCGTCAACTATACAGGGTGAGTCTGAAAAAAGTGCGCATTTTGGCATGGTGATCAGAGTATGGTAGGATAATCACCCTTTGTGAATCAACATGGGTCCGCAAACGTCTCGTTGAAAAAATACAGTGTTGAAAGTTGAGGAAAACTTCGATTTTGTTCAAACCTTCAGGGAATATATCGGAGGTTCATAAGCATCTTCTTGAGAAATTCTTTACAGTTTAACTTTTCTAAGACCGGACCTAAAGCGACGCATATTTCTTTTACCGAAGAAAAAAGTGGTACGCCATCAAGTTTTCACCAAGTACAGATCATGTTTCGATTTTCCGTTCAATTGGTTGCTGTCCATAGGTTTCCAGGAAAATCCGGCTCGAAGGACCAAAAAATGTCGGGGAATCAGGAAATGCTGGAGCAGCGATTAGAGAAGGAGCGATTATCACACATTACAGAAGGATACAAAGCTCAACCTTCGAAAAGCTCCAATGAAAGTCCATAGTATATTGACAGCAAACTCGGGATACAGTCTTGAACATGTAATTTGTCCGAGTTCACTGAGGTCTGTATCGGTACTTGGTAACTTGGTGTAGAAAATATTTGTTCAAGACTGCATCCCGAATGTCCCATTTTGCTGTCAATATACTATGGACTTTGATTGAAGCTTATCGAAGGTTGAGTTTTACTTCCTTCTGGATACCGGAATGTGGAGAGAAGAGAATCGCAATTTCTCTAATCGCCGATCAAGCATTTCCTCATTCCCCCACATTTATTGATCCTTCGAGCACGATTTTCCTGGAAACCTATGGACCGGACCCATTGATTGAATTAAACGAAACGTTTGCGACACATGTTCATTCACAAAAAGTGATCATCACTATCCCACCATACTCTATTCACCATGTCAAAATGCGCACTTTTCTCAGACTCACCCTGTATACTGATTCTTTAAGCTTAGCAGAGTCTCACGGCCACTTAACGGCCTCTTATGCCACCAATCAAACATTTAACAGAAAGGTGGAAATGAAACTAAAAAAGGTGAGGAATTTGTTGTGCTGTGAAGTCTGTATTTGATAACAACTTTTTCTTGTATCCTCTAGCTTTGTTTTGGATCCAAGTTACAGCAGTTCCGAACAGTTGTAGAACTATCAACACATGCGAATGTGTAGATAATAGACGCATAACTTGAAACCAAACAAAGCTCTTAATAAATACAGTGTCAGCAATTTTTCAAAAGTATTATAAGTTAGTTTACATATTGTTACGATAACTCTATGCATTTATCTGGAGGTTTGTCCTTTCAATGCAGGCTTATCCGTTTGTCCCAGCGCGGAAGTTTTATAAATTCGTCTATCAAATTAATGTTAATCAATGTATGACATCATACAAAAAATTTTACTCACTTTAACTCATGTATAAAATATCTACATCCACTCCTATGTCAGCTGGTTTTAACTGGTAAAATTATAAATGTGACTGTTCGGTTTTTTTAGGGATCCAGTTTCGATGATAGAGTGGACGGGTAGTCTTGACTGACTAGTCAAGAACGAACAGAACTGTTCGTTTCGATTATACGTATTCAAAATATTAGAGGTCCAGATGCAACCTAAATAAAAATTCGAAAACACATTCTATAGGCGCAAACAAGACATCATTTTTGAAATGAGATTCGAGTTTTGGAAAGCTTTTATCGGAAATTTTTCTTAGTGAATTGTTTTGTAATACAGGGTTTTCAATTTAGAACGAAGCAGAGGAAATATCTGATTTAAATGACGAGGTGCATTCAGGAATAAATCCAACTTCATTGTTATAAGGAACTTTTTCTTATCTAGAGAGCAAAGTTTATTCAACGAAGCCCAAAGATTTGAAAGATCTTAGAGAACAAATTGTACAGGAATGTCGGTAGGTACCACAAAATGTCACAGGTAGATTCGAATTCGGAAAAAATCATCAACAATGCATGGAAATCGGTCAGTTCCAACATATTTGTTTATAGTTACGTACGTTCTGAATATTCTGATGACATTGTTATTTAGATAAAAGATTAGAGAAAACCAGGGAGAAAACCATTATACAAGGGGTTGTAATAAACTGAACAGTATTTAATTCATTATGTACAGTATAATATCACAAGCAGTCAGTATAATATTGTAAAAGACTCAGTATTTGTGTTAAAAATGATAAGTAAAAATGGAATTTTTGAGCAGTAAAAGTAATATTTGGCCTGTATTTCTATGTTCACTATTGTGATTCTAATGGTCAGTAAACATTTATGAAATGTCAGTATGACTTAGCTGGTATTAATTCCACAAATGTACAGTAAGAAATAATAAATGGCCAGTATGCAATGGTCAGTAATAATTTTAACTAACTCTGACTAACCCAAACTTGATACACATAATATCAATACAGAACACGTCGATTATGATATATAATAATAATTGTAATGTTAACCTAGTGCTAACCAACGAGCCGCTGCATATTTTTCATCAATTTCTATTACCAACACAAACTTACCCTAAGTAACCCAAACTAAATCCGCCTCTCAAAAGAACCTATCTGACTACTTTATCATGACATAAAGGCAGAGTGTTTTCTCTTTACCAAGTTGTGTTTCGTTCCGTTGTATTTTTTTTTGTATTTATACGGAATAAAATATATGACCACTCATTATTTTACTGTCGCTTTATTAATTTTATGGACTGTCCATTATTTTCACCAGGCATTTACTAATTTATCTGCTCGTTTTTTTATGTTACTGACTCTTGATTATTTACATCTACCATTTATTATTTTTACTGACCACTTCTTTATGTTACTGACCCTTCATTATTTTTACTGACCATTTCTTTATATTACTAACCGTTAATTATATCAACCGACCATTCAATATTATACTGACCATTTATTATTTTTACCGACCACTTCTTTATGTTACTGACCCTTCATTATTTCAACCGACAATTTATTATCATACTGACCAAGATAAATTAAATAATGGCAAAGAGAACTATCCATAAAATTAAAATACTGACCATTTAATCTGTTGCCTTATACAAGTACATAAAAACTATCTGACCAAGTAAGTGAGATTATCTAGAATCGAACGCTCTTATAATTGAGGTGACAAACTATTATTCCAGCAAACTTGACACGTTCGAGCAATGATTATCAGCCGATAATCCGCAATTATCACCCGAAGTGTATTGGCAAACAAAAACGTTGTTACAATGCGCATCGTCATGTTTTTATCAATGCTTTTTATCCAAACAATAATTGAAATTTGCTTGCTCACTAATTATAGATAAAGTACATTGCATTGATAATAATGCATCTAAGAAAACCATGAAAACGTTCACTGACTCAAGGTTACCGATTGTTGTTGATACATTTATAGAAACAACGGTCATTTAATAGTTTGAATCACATATAGTCCATTCTAAAGATAATTAAGAGTAATTATATATATATAACACAGGAAGTAGGTCATTTGATCATTGTTTCTAAATTCAATTTCAACGTACTTCCTTGATCTGATGTTGGTCTCATTGTGGCATATAATCAAATAATTTATTTCATTGATATAGAAATCATAAACACTTGAACCATATACTTTATGTGGGGTTTCAGTTATTTTATTGGTGGAAACTGAGATCACTTTGTCCTTGAGGATTTTATCATGGAAATGATATAAACTTTAATGAGTCTTATCGATCCATCTATAAATTCCACCGAAAAATCCATACAGTGTAAACACGTTTCAATATGGTGTGACTACGTTATTTGATTCTTCTTCATAAACTTGTGTGGCTTGGGAAATGAGTTTGAGGAAAAATATCAGATCACTTTCATAATCCTTTGTATTTCTCAACTCTCATTATTATGGTTCACTAAAGATCTAGTACCCATCTTATTCACATGAAAAAGTATTTGTGATTATGTATTTAAGTAAATTAGTATTCATTGATACTAAAACCACCATTAATTTGTTGTTCGTGTAGCGAGTCTTGAATGGCACAGTTTTCCCAACATAGAAGCTCCTAAATATTCTGCGAAAATTCTAGTCCAGATTGGAAAACTTTCAAAAATCTGTCCTTGAACCATATTATGTATTTCAAGATCTCATTACAATGGAGTCAACTTGTGCTCAAAGAGACTCTCGCGACCAAGTTTTGTTTTTGTTTTTTTCTGATAAATTTCTAGAATTTTCTTTATGGCATATTACCCAATGAAAAAAATCACAAATTTCTGGAATAAATAGTTTCTGAGGTCTCGCACATTTAAATTTTTAAAGAACCACCGCTGTATATTCCCTATAAGAATCTAAAATCCTCTCTTGCTTGTCTGGTATTTTTCCGGTTCGACAGTAGTAGAAAAAGTAGACTCGTCAGAACATAAAAATGCGATTAAAAATATTTTTCAAAAATCATTGTTTATAATAATTCTATCTAGAATCGTTTGACAAAACGTGACTCGATCATCTTTTCGCATTTGGGTAAGCTTTGTAGTGGATTTATTATAATTTGGTTTAAAGGTTTTGAAATATTTTGTTTGAATTCTCTCGAGGATTCTCTTCGATGACAAGCATCAAAATATTCAATTCTGTATTTTCATCCACGTACAGAGATTTTGCACTACAAATTAACCTTTTGTAGGTACGAATAGAAACTAATTGTTATTTCGACAAGAGGTAGCTTTTGTTTTGAAATTTGAAGCCTACTTGTTCTGTCGTTCAAATAGAAAATATTTCAAAAAATTGATCAATTTCAACACCCTGTATCTGGAAAATGGTGCATTTTAGAGGGTATGTTGATAAAAATATGTTTTCATATTTTTCGACGAGCTATCACAACCTGAAGTCCTGCGCATATATTATGAAACACCCTGTAAACAGGGTGCCACAAATTAGTATGTATGCATGGGAATCTCAATTATTATACGAGATACAGCATCAGACAAATCATGGCAAAGTTGCGCATTTTTATGCTTGGCACAATGCCATTCTAAAATTTGGAATATCCAACTTTTTCCAAAGATATTGAAAAAAAAAGTGAAACAGCCCTGTCTCAACATAATTTTGGGGGACGATATAGTAGACTTTCTTGTACAGAGAGGAACAGCTAAATGGAATAAATTCGATACCTGATAAATGGGACGTTTTCGAAAAAACGCCCGGACACGTCGATTGATATTTTTGGTTGTACATTTTTTCTAGCAAAAACATTTTATACAGGGTGTGTCATGTAGCAGTGGCTGATACCGACTTTGTTATTTCAGATACACCGAGTATTTTATACAATTTTTGATTTTTTTAGAAAATCCTAGATATATCTCATGTACAGCTGGTTCGTAAAAAGACTGGTATTGCTCATAGAAATGTTTAGAAATTGAGCAGTGTAATGTTTGTTTTGACAAAACTATACATTTCATTCAAGTGAAAAGTTTGGGTATGTTATGATGTATGTACCGTACCGAGCAAAAGTAGAGAAACATTTCTGTTTCCAGCAGATTTTGATAATATAAAAAGATTCAATACAAAACTCTATTTTATCTAAACCCTTCTTTAATGTGAATTCTAAATAATAGAAAATATATTTTGTTTTGCTTTTGATGGATCTATGACATAAGATATAGAGAAATGAAGCGAGCAAAACTGGAGAAACAAAAGTAAAAATAAATTTTATAACAAAGGTTAACTAATATTTGGTTGCATAGCCTTCACTTTTGATTACTGCTAGACACCGCCTCTTCATAGAGCCAACTAGATTTTTTATCGTCTCTTCAGGTATAGACTGCCAGGCGGCCTCAAATAGTTCAGCACCATTTTTGAATTTTTCCGGATGCTCAGACCGAATTTGTTTGTCAACTTGGTCCCAGAGGTTCTCTATAGGATTGAGGTCAGGACTTTGAGCTGGCCATTTGATGACGTTGATATTCTGGTCCATAAAAAAAGATTTTAATATTTTTGCCGTATGCTTCGGATCATTGTCGTGCTGGAATCGCCATTGTAGGGGCATGTTTTCCTCAGCATAGGGCAACATAGTATCAGTCAAGATCTCTAGGTACTTAAATCTGTCCATGATTCCATCAATTTTCACAATGGGGCCGATTTGATGACCCGAGAAGCCACCCCATACTTGAACATTGGCCACAATCAAACATGGAGGGGGCTCCATGTTTGATTGTGGCCAAAGTGTACTTGGGATCAAATCTTTTATTTTTAGGACGTCTCACCCATAAAATGCCGTCCGAAGAGAATAAATTGAATTTACTTTCATCAGAAAATAAGACACTATTCCACCTTGATTCCGACTAATTTAAATGATCATTCGCAATCTGAAGTCGGCCCGATTCTTTTCCGAAATGAACGGTTTTTTGGCGGGTTTCCGTGCCGGTAAGTCACTGTCCCTTAAACGTCTTCGCACAGTTTGAACACTGATATCAGCCTCATCCAATTGAGCTTTGATATCGACAGCTGTATTGAATGGATTTCTTAAAGCCAGGTTTTTGATTTTCCGGTCAACCCAAGGTGTTGTTTTTTTGGGTCTACCGGTCTTGGTCTTATCAGAGATTTTCTGAGGCGAAAAAGCTTGAGAATCTTGGAAATCACCGATCGATTCAAGCTTAGTTGCTTGGCAATTGTCGATTGTTTCACTCCAGATTGATATTTGGATACTACCAACTGCTTCACATACAATGGCACTCCCCCCCCATGCCCCTCCCTCCCTAATCCCGCCTCTTTTTTCTCCCACACCCATTTAAAAAAAAAAAAAAAAAAAAAAAAAAAAAAAAAAAAAAAAAAAACACACATTAACTAACAATACTCAACTCACCTCTACATCCTATTCCCCCCCCCCATGGAGTTTGACTCCATCCCCAATTCAAAACGCAAAACTCAAGCATCACAATCGCGATCTTTCTGGGAAAAAGTTCTCTTAAAAGAACTATCCCCCTTCATCTTCAATACATACAATGGCACTGTAATTCCTCGAGGCATATTAACAAATTATTCTTCACTGATATACACAATTGTACGTCTTTTCGAATCAATCAGTTAGTGTGAACTAGGTATTTTAGAAATATTTCTCCACTTTTGCTCGCCAAAGAAATAAACAAAAACGCGAATGTTTTTATTAACAAGAATTTGGAACAAGTCAATATGTTTATGCTTTGGTCCAGGTCTAAGTAAATAATATCAGTGCTTATCTTTGAGCAACAGTCAATATTTCTGGTTTTTTATTTGACAAATATTATGTTTCTCTACTTTTGCTCGGTACTGTATGTAAATAATTGATTTGAATCAGGTAGATTTGCAAATTTTGATACACACAATCGACCAATTCAATTTTTTCGCTTTAGTTCCTGTACTCATGTGAGGAGTCATTTGAAAAAAAAAACATTCAGAAGTATCAACCTGGTAAAAATATGACGTCATACTTTTTTGTTTTGTCAAAACAAATATCACACTGCTCAATTTTTTGAACATTTCTATGAGCAATACCAGTTTTTTTACGAACCAGCTGTACCTACTATACCCTATAGTCCTTATACCTTTAACTATTTTGTAAATATCAAGTATTTTCAGATTTATTGCAAAAATTAATACATATTACATTACAAAAATATAATTATTCCATTTCATGACAGCAATTCACAAGAACACACTCAAAAATTAATAAATACCAAGGAGTAATACTGTCTATTTCTTGATAATGAGAAAAATGTAAAACTACTGTCATGCAGTCAGACAATCAATAAAATGTAGAAACACGCTGTAATAGTTTTCATTCACTTTCACTTTCACTTACTTAAATGGGGAATAAGTTTTGCCTGTGTTCTAGCGAGTTTTCTTTTATTTTTAATTTTTTCAATAAATCTGGAATTATTTCAGAAACAGTTGAAGATAGATAAAAGATAATAATATAGTACATGTAATGTCTAAAATTTCTGAAAAATTAAAAGATTGAATAACTTCCAGGTTGTTAGATTAAAATGGTTCTTGGACTTGGGACCAAATAAAAAGACGTTACTCTTGTTGTCTTCGCGACGTTTCGTCAAAATTTATTGACTTCTTCAGGATAAAAACAAAACATACAAAATAATCAAATCACAGGAATGAAAGAGCTTAAACCTGGGCTTAAACACAAAGTCTACAACACCAGAAAACTGCACAATAACCATTGACTTCAATACTATAGAGCTCGATGACAATAACATCTGATTTTGAACTCGAGAAAATCCTCGAGAAAATCAAATAAAAAACTAAAAACAAGAATCATCCTTTATACAATAATAATCATAAATCATCCACCTAGAATGGTTGTCTATGGTCATGCCTTCTTTGATAAAATAACATCATCTACTAATACACCCTTGAAAATTAACCAGGAAGAACTTTAAAACTTCCAAGTTACCCAACGCGTTAGTTACAGTGTCAGATCAAAACTGTGGGTTTAAAGGTTGGCAAACCTTTTACAATGGTCGTTGATTGAACTGTGATTCGTTCTATTTTGCATTTTATTTGCTTTGATCGAGGCTTTGATAGAAAATAACGTTCATGAATGGACAGTGGTGATAATTTTGGAATTGATGATCAAAACCGTTTTTGAATCGAGAACAAGAAGTTAAATTGAACATTTTATCTTTCCATTTCAATTAGCGAACTCGTTATGGCATTTAATTTTCCTTTTTCGCCAACCTTCAAACCTCCAATTTTGATCCGTCTCTGTAATTCTAATTAAAAAATGGATTTGCCATTGGTAATGAAAAGGTAGGTAAACATGATCATCTTCGGAAAAAAATGTCAAACAAAGAACTACCTTGAATCCAATAGCATTAGTCAGTCTAATATTTATATTCATCCGAGTATTTATCATTTTCTTTTAATGTAAGAGGTTCGGGTTATAAGACTTGACCTTAAGACGAAGGAAACATCTTGCTTGCTTGCCGTAATAATAATAATTGAAAAAGTTGAAAAGATAAATTTTGAAGAATCATGCTTGGATTTGCTATAAGTTTAAGAATGGGACGGCCACGTGCTCAAAATTGCGAGTGGGTAAGTCTTATCCCGGTGTTGAAGTTCTAGGAAAAAGATGCCTTTTTTATCATAAACTTCTCTACCACTCCAGACTCCAGATATTTCCAATTTTTCTCCATTACATTTGGATAATTGTAATGATGTGAGTTATCTCCAAGGTAAAGTACTTGACCTTACTTTAATACAAATTAGACAAAAACAAATTTTACATACAAAACACCATACTTATCAGATTTTAGCATGCACCAAAATGACTTTCATTTCTTTAGACGAAAACCGTTCGTCGTACGAAAAAATATCAAGAGACCAAATTAACTCCAAAATATTTCACAAATGATATGTTAAGAAAAAGCGGTGTCGTACATTTTTTTTTTTTAATTCAATAAAAATCCTGTTCGAACGCCACTGGTGATTTAAAAAAAAAAACTTTATAATATCTGGAGTGGTTAAAAAGTAATGATAATCTTTTTTTTTTCTTAAAACCCTCGTTAAAACCTCAATACCCTGTGTCTCGGAAACGAAGCATTTTCCGAAATAATTTTATTTGAAAAATGTTCATATTTTCTTGCATTCTATACAGGGTGCCACAGATTCGAGTGCATGCATGGGGATCCCAGTTATTATAAGAGATACAGGGTCCACTCCGTCCAAACGTAAAAAGACAAATAATTACTATAATAATTGTCAAATGACAAAAAACTGCCAAACTTGTCAAAATAACGCCAAAATTACCATAATACGCTCGACATTATTGGTGTTATTGGTGCCGTAATAAAGTCGGGCCAAGAATCGAGCACAAACGTTATTAACGCCAGCCTTATCAAACGAGGCAAATGCGCATGCGTAGTTGTCAAAATAATGCTAGCATTGTTATTGCTAGACCTTATTTAACTTCCAATAACTCTCTATTGTCATATCATGTCATTATTAACCCTGATGGATGTTCTTACAAACATGTAGAACAGTGGTAGGAATGAGCAACATGGGAATGAGATATGTTGGGATCGAGGCAAGGATTTAGGTATACGTATATGGGGTTGTCTTTGGTCGAACAAGCATGATCACCATACAACCACCAAACATATACAGGGTGGCCCAATAAAAAGATCGCACCCCCGATTGTGTCTCTCCTGTTATATTCTGAACACGCTCAGACACGTCAATTTTGATTTCTATGGGGACGTCTTTCTTTGTATAGTCGTACAATACAGGGTGATCCAAAAATAAGATGTTGCGTTAAACTTTGGATTTTTAAATGAGAACTCCATTTTAAACTCCAGATTCAGATTCCTTTTACAAAATTAAGGTCAGATATTAGATAATATCTGTGACCATCTTTGACCGTTTTGGAGATATATTTGCATTTCAAGAAAAAAAAATCAGTGAAGAGGAGTACTCTCGGGGATTCTTTGATGCTTTGTATCTCAGAGACAATAAGACGTGAAACAATGAAATTTTGGGGGTAGGTTCCTACAAAAAATGGTGGTCATTCAAATAATCGTGATAATTTTTCACAATAGACTACAGGGTCTTGAAAAACTTTAAATATCAGTTTATCCAAAAAACACAGGTTTTTCCCTGGGTTTTTCTGATGGAATGCCTGTCTTTTTATTTCAGGAACTAATTCTAGACAAAATTTTCTTTCGATTTGCGCTACATTGTACTCAAGATTGTAGAATAGCTAAAATTATTTACATTTTTTTCAATATGTAATAACTTGAAAACTATCAATGTAGTGCCAATCGAAGGTAAATTTCGAGGGAAATTTTGTCTAGAATTATTAAGTATCTGAAATAAAAAGGCAGGCATTCCATCTGAAAAACACGAGTTTTTTAAAAAAAAACTGATATTTTTTGTTTATATTATTTGTCAAGACACTGTACTTCAGACTATTGTGAAAAATGATCACGATTATTTGAATGACCAGCATTTTTTATAGGTAGTCCCAACATTTCATTGTTTTACGTCTAATAGTCTCTGAGATACAAAGTGTAAAATCACCCCTCTAACCCCCAGTTTTTGAACAACAAGATATCTATTCGATAAGACTATTGATTCGATAAACAACTAAGCCTCAATGATATTAGACACTTTAAGCAAACCCAACATTTTTTACGTATCCGCATCCGGATCCGTGAACGAATCGACATACGTTCATCATATAAAAAACCGTTTAAGCAGAGATCGGTTATACGTATACGAAACGGATTGGTGAAACGTCAAAGTTATCAAACTTCGCGTTTTGTAACCTAGATATTGATTTTTGTTTATATTTTTGGTTTGGTTTGGATGTTTGTGTATTTTTCGTTTATCGGTTTTGAAGAGCTTTTGTTATAATTCTTCGATTAGTTATGATGCGTTCTCAGATACGGATACGATGGAAGGCCCGGAACGATACGTGCAACGGAACGAATCGGAACCCCCGCATCTATTCTGAGCATGCGCAGATTGATGCGGACACGGATACGTTTGAAATTTAGAACGTGCTTAAAGTGTAAGTCATTTAAGTCAACTTATCGGATCCATAAGTTAGTGTCAAATGTTGAGAAACTGGAAATTACCTGTCAATTTTTTCCTCAAAATGCAAATAAGTGTGTTTGTTATACTCCACTTGTGCACACGAATTTACACTTTTCTACACTGCTACGCTCAGTGTGGATTTGATTGTAAAATGATTGTCTGTTTTTTGGGTTAGGATAGGTACTCGAATAGGTATCTACACTAAATTTACTAACGCGTTTGGTGAATTTCCTCTTCACTGGTAGCCATAAGTTACACCATCAATCTGCATTGCACTATTTTACACCGAAATAAAAAACACACCTAATATCTCCAAAACAGTAAAAGATGGTCTAGATATAGGTAAATCTGTAATAAAAATGGGGGTTTCCATTTAAAATTTACATAACATACGGCATTACATAACATAATAGGTCTGTTCGTAGAACAATCACAAACCAGTCAGAGCCAATCAGCATTTAGCATTTGCAGTTTGCAAACTATTTCTGATTATTTTGACCAATCGATGAAGCGCTGATCGATTTGTGATTGTTCTACGAACAGACCTTATATGTCATTACATCCGCATTGCCTACATGGCATTACGATTTAGTTTCGTGACTAGTGCGTATTGAAAGGCAGTGTTTATTTTGAACTTTGAGAAGAATACACAGAACTACAATTTATTAAAATTAACGAGGAAATTACGGTTTTACTATTGCCCTTTTTTCTACTTCACGGTTAGGGAGATATTAGATATAATATTATGATCTGAGTCAGAATAGAATAAACGTCGGGGCCAAAACCTCTACCTTCCATTCAAAGCCTGACAACGCATGCGCACTTACGTACGTGCACTTGCTCATCAGTTTAGAGTTTATATCATATACTTAATATCACAAGACAAGTAACAAAACAGATATTATTCCTAACCCCAACATCCCTCATATGAATATTTACTCTTTTTTTCAGATATGTTGTCATATGCCCTGAATGTTCTGAAGCTTTATGAAAAAATACCCGGAAAAATAAATTAATTCAACTGCCAATCTTCTTAATCACCAATCCCTAACAAACATAATTCCATTTATCTTCAGTTTTTCGCCACAAAGTGATTTCTGTCTTCAAAAAACATTTTTGAAGGTGAAAATTTGTATTGAGGTTTACGTTTTGTGTTGAAGCTTGGCAACATCTGGCCGTAAAGTTAAGGCCAGTTTCTCTGACGCTATTGTTTACAAAATACCGTTTTGTAAGGTTGGGAAGTTACTACTGAATTTATTCCTCAATTTCTCAAGAGAAAACCTAGCTCTGTGAATTATTTTCTATTCTAAATTGCGCTATTCAGTGTTTTATTGATAAAACAATGCCTAGAAAGTCTGTAGTGTGCGACCAGAAAGTGGTGAAGAATGACATTCGATTCTTGGACGTTTCATGCAGTGAATGAAAAACTAATTAGACTCCACTCTCTGTTGGCTTTTTTTTGATAAAAAAGGTCGACTTTCATCTGATCGACTATTACGTGTAAGAAGGAATGAAAAGTCAAGGGAAAAGTAATTATATCGAAAAGTGAAAAAACGAAAAACCCTCACTACAAGAAAAAAAAACATCCATGTCCAGATAAGAAAGAATAAGAAAAAAACAAAAAAGAAGACTTTTTGGACAAAAGTGAATTGAGCGAATCTGAGATAACAACTACCAAATCTGAATCAGGAAGTCAGAAAGTGAGTTTGAATCAAATCAAATCAAATATGCCTTATTGTCAAAGATAAAAATCTCGTAGACAAGGCTAGTAAACACTTATCAAAATAATCAGTAAAACAGAAATGATATACTAGGTAAACTAGATAAAGAGAACTAAACTAGACAACTCAAAACACCATAGAACAGACATAGAACAATCAAACTTATTAAAATAAACACAGGCTTCAAAAAAAAACTAACAAAGATGTCAGGACGCACGCACATGACAATGAATCAAAATGAAGAATTTGACAATATTGAGAACAAGATGGAAGAAGGAAGATGATAAAAATGATAGAAAAATTATTACTCTCGAGATCGAAAATTATTATGCAGTGGCCTACGAAGATAACTGGCACATTGGAATACTTTTAAAAATGATGGACAATGAATGCACAATCAAATTTTTGAAACCTGATCTGGACAATTTAATATGACCTCACGAGAATGATGTGCAATTACCTAGTTAACGGAAACTTTATTTTGTAACATTGGAAAAGGACCATTTCAAGTAGCGAGACACGATAAATTAAGAATAATCAAACTCTACAAACAAGTGAAGAAAAAATAGAAAAATATATTTATTGAAAGAAATCTTATTTTTGACTGAATCACGAGTTTGTGTAAAAAGATTTTGTATTTATTATTTACTATTATACTATTCATGTTCTGAGTTAATATAACTTATTTTATTATACTACAGAGTGACCCATTTGAAAGCGGGCCACCCTCATAACTTTTCAATTTATTGATCGATTCTGACGATTTTTTTTTTAAATGTAGACACGGGAAAGGTGTTTTTTAAGGCCATACATCGCCCAGTTTTTTCCAAAAACCAAGGCCTACTAGAGCATATTTAGAGGCTGAAAAATCCAAAAAACATATTAGCGATTTTTTTTAGAGAAAATATTATTTCTGTGTGTAATTTTTTTTCTTTTTTTTTCAGTCTCGGTTGTTTGTTTCCTTTGTATTTTGACATGAGAATATCTATTTTAATATTTTTTTCTGATAGATTTGCTATCGCAAGAGTTTCGAGGTAAAATCTTGGGTAAAATACTTCTGGGTGAATAAAAAAATTAATCGTTTATTTTTAATATTTTTTCATGAAATTTAGTACAGATCCATTTCAGGGTATGATGACGAATCCAGTGGCGCAGAGTCGTAGACAGATTTTTTCTAAAAAAATCGCTAATATGTTTTTTGAATTTTTCAGTCTCTAAATATGCTCTAGTAGGCCTTGGTTTTTGGAAAAAACTGAGCGACGCACATAGAGGTATTTGACTAAACTAGCCGGCCAAAATTATATTCACGTCAAAAAGCTTTGTCCTCTGGTTATATTTGTTCTGAAGGTATCCTAACATACAGAATGAAATAAAGGCACTTTCAATACGATTTATAATAATTCTAGAGGAATAAACTAGATAATTCCAAAAAAAAACTTCGAAAAAATATAGAATGGTAAATAGATTTCGAATTACGACGGGAGGACGCGACGCACCTCATGCTTTTTCATCAGAAGCCTCCTCCACTCTTTCTTCTGTAGATTCCTCCGAGTCAGCTGGCATTAACTTTTCAATCGTTTCTGGTAGATATATGGCTTGGTAGTTACCAAGGTTGCATGCATCCCTTCAAAATTTTCTTACAAAGTTTTGCAGGTACAGTCGAAAACCTTTGGGCATTACACAGCATTACGCGGATATTACTCAGAAATTATTGACATTACACAACATTATCCCGTCAACATTGGCATTACGACTTATTTTGAAGTAATTACTGGCAGTACACTGGAAGTACGGGCAATATTATGAAAAAGGCCTGTAATGCGCAATACATATGTACATATTTTGGCCCACTTGTTACCCCCCTGGGGTGCGATCGCTTCGTTGGGCCACCAATGCCACCATGTATACAACCGAGTATAATTCGGCACATAATGGTCGATCTGGTCGATAATAATAAAATTATTATCATCGATTCTATAACAAGTATAACGACCCTGTTTGTAAAATCGTAGAAGGTTCAGGTTTTAGTTGAGTACCTTGAAAAATGAGATTTTTCATGTAACCTGTGCGTGTGGCATGTATTTTTTCAAATAACGAATACTTATATGTAAAACATGTGGACACCCATCTTCATCTCGAATACAATTAACACACTGTATGATAATGATCTACCTACCTATAGCCTATAGGTATGCTTCATGATATAATGAAATAATAGTTACGAAATGTGTTAAAATTACTTACTGCAACAATTCCAGTCCACTGAAAAACATTATTCTTCCTCACAAAATCCCTGGCATAATTATAATGCTTCGTCATATGCAAATCATAAGGAATTTCAGCCTCGTTCAAAACAGGTGCCACTTTTTGCTGAAAAATCTGCTTTCCCTTGCCAGCCCCACTTTTCGGATTACAAAGAACCAACAGTCTTCTTGTTTCCTTATGTCTAGTTGTCAAAAAGGACTCTATTAGCGTATGACTGTTGAGATGTTCTCCTTTGATAAGTTTTTTGATTGCACATCTCCAACGTTGAGCTTCTTTATTATTGTCTTCATATCGATCAAAAGACCGAAATCTGAGAGTTATGATGGTTCGTTCCCGTTTGTTTTGCATACCTTGAAAGATATAAGCGTAAATGTATAAATAAGCGCTAACGTCGGTGTCGTCTAGTTCGGCGGAGTTTTCCTCAACAACTTGCAAACTATCTGATCTTGGAAGAGTTTGGCAAGTGCAACTCTTAACTTTCTTTTTGCTGCGCAAACATTGACATCCTGTAATATCTTTCAAAGGGATTAATTGTTCTTTTACTTCTTCTTCAGAGTCTTTTATCAAAATCAACCCTTTAAGAGTAAGGCGGACTTTAAACGTAGTGCTCTTCTTCGACAGCACATAAAAAGTTTCTTCTAATAATATCCGATCTATTTCCTCCATTTTACGAAGAATTTGATCTATGTTTTATTGAACAACTCTCGGAACAACTTTCACATTTACACCATCGCGTATCGCACAAACTAACAACTGATTACAGACTGTCTTAATTAATTTATTGTAGGTTCTGTGTTCTGTTTTCCTTTTCCATCAATGCGACATGCGGCATGTGGCTGTCGGCTGTCAGTCATGTGGGTTCATTCTAGCTTCTCATTGGGTGGGATGATTATGGCTAGAAAAAAGCGCGCCTCAGTCAGCTGATCGTTTGAGAGTTTTTAGTTTCGTACGGCGACGTTGCCACGTCGATGATGCTTCTCGATGGTGTTGAGGAAATTGAAAGATTAAAGAATATTTAAAAATTGAACATTGAACTACTCCGTTCCCAAGAAAATCCCATTCCCAATTTATTATTTCGGACCTCTGCCACAACTTCCATGACTTTTATTTAAAAAGAAATAATAACTACTTAGGCCAATTTTCACAATATCTGGTCACCAAAAAGTCCTGGTAAGTAGGTATCCATAGTTTCAATTGAAAAATCACCAGGCAAACAATAGAAACCGCAGCAACTAACCAAGACTTTTTGGTGACCATATACTGTGAAATTAGGCCTTATACAGACTGTCTATGGATAGGGTTTGCAATAGCACAAATGGATAGAAAAATTCATTTTTCAGGAAAAACTCATTCTTGATAAAAAAAAATTTGCTTGTGAAAAATTATGATTCACAAAATAAAATTTTGATTTTTATAACAGGGCTCGCAAAATCTTCAAAAACCTGTTTTTTTTCCAAGAGCAATAAAATACCTTTATTTTCATATCAAGCAAAATTCCAATTCATTTTGTTTTATTGCAGCATATGAGGTTGAAATACATGCATCATTGATGATATTATTTTCAATACAGGGGTATCAAAAAGTTTCAAAGAATTATGTTTGTGTTATCAAAAACATTTTGTTTTGAAAAAAAAAATCCGTGTTTACTCAAAAGGTAGGTAGGAATGCATGTGGAAGTTTGAAATAAGAATAAGAATCTAGAGTCAAAGTGTAGGTGTTTACTAAAGATTCGAAAATCTTTAAAAAAATCCAAGATGTATTTAAAATCTCGGATCTCACTCACAAACGATATTCTGAATAATTTTTCTTTTTTTTTTCTAATTTTTATTGATTACTGACAGTCAAAAAGTTAATAAAATCAGCCTAAATTATTGGATCCTGCATGTTCAATACTAAAACTAGGTGATGTTCTCAATCAGTTAGAAGTGCGGCATACGGGAGGTCAGAGGCTAAGCAGCTAAATGCTGTGGCTTGACGACTAAGTTGTCGCCTATGCTGAATGGCTAAGGCTTGACGACAATGGTCCAAGAGAGCAACTTCTCTCCTTCTGGAGGTGCGCAATGGGCCCGCTGTGTGGCCTTAAAAGTGCTGTGGTACTTACCACCCTCACCCCTATATCTACGTCTAATTTTTCTAAATGACTTTCTGCTTAAAAATAAAAACTAAAGGTAGATTACTTCCGAAAAATTTTCAGGTTTTTGAAGTTTTTGCGAACCCTGTATAGAAAATCAAAATTTTCTCTTATTTCCGTCCGAACGGCCTCATACAAAATGAATTTTCCGCATGAAATGTGTTTTCAATTGATTCATGAGTTTGAATACAGGGTCCTTCATTAGTGCGTCGGGCAATCCTAGCGTGGTTATTTACAAAAGTAGAAAAAAAAGTTTTATACAAAAGTTGTAGAATGTGACTTTATGCATATTTTAAAAATATTTTCAAACATACAGGGTGCGTCACAAAAGTATGGCACGAAAAAGTATGATTTTTTTAAATGGAACCCCCTGTATATTGATTGATATTTCAATTCTTTCTTCAATTTGGAACAAAAATTGTGATACAACTCATGTTCCTAAATTCAACCGTTATCGAGATATCGCGTTTTAAAAATGGCATTTTTGCAACTTTGGCATGCTATAAAACTCAAACTATTCAAGTTAGAGGAAAATGGTTTGCACTTTCCTATCTTAACTTTTCAAGAGCTCTTCTGTCATTTGGATAGAAGGTAACGTCAACTGTCAACTTTTCTCGGCACATTTTGACATTTTTTCACAATAATGGATTTAATCTCCTTGAATAGCTCTTGAAAAGTTAAGATAGGAATGTGCAATCCATTTTTTTCTAACTTGAATAGTTTGAGTTTTATAGCATGTCAAAGTTGCAAAAATGCCATTTTTAAAACGCGATATCTCGATAACGGTTGAATTTAGGAACATTAGTTGTATCACAATTTTTGTTCCAAATTGAAGAAAGAATTGAAATATCAATCAATATACAGGGGGTTCCATTTAAAAAAATCATACTTTTTCGTGCCATACTTTTGTGACGCACCCTGTATGTTTGAAAATATTTTTAAAATATGCATAAAATCACATTCTACAACTTTTGTATAAAACTTTTTTTTCTACTTTTGTAAATAACCACGCTAGGATTGCCCGACGCACTAATGAAGGACCCTGTATATTAATTCCTATTCTTTGAATGTGAGACACGGAATGTATACATGGTGTTACCTAATGATATGTCATAATTTCAAAGGGGAGTTCCTGGATAAATTTTGAGTCGAAAAGGTCATATAAACTTGGGTCTAAAAAAAAAAAAAATAAAATAAAAAAAATAGAATAAAATAAAATGAAATAAAAAAAAAAAAAGTGTGTTCCTATACCATAATATCCTGTGGCAAAATTCAGTTCAATATCTCAAACCGTCTTTAGAAAATGTATAAAAAACTGAAAATAAAATAGATCTTTAACACCCTGTATCTTAAAAACCAAGCATTCTAAGACCCAAGTTTATATGACCTTTTCGACTTAAAATTTATCCAGGAACTCCCCCTTAAAATTATGACATACCATTAAGTAACACCCTGTATTAACAAGTTTAAGAAAACTGAAAAAGGATGCTCAGAGGAAAGTTGTGAATATATTTAACAGGGATTTTTAAATCGCCTGCCATCCGTCACTTATTTGGATGTTGTGCAAAAAAGAACTATCAACTGACAATTTTTATTTTCTCGAAGGTATAATGTGAAGACCATTTAGTACGTTCCCATCATCTTTTTTGACTTTAATTCAAGTAATTTACGATTGATTATAAAAGCAGCACTTGCTAGTCCTAGATTTTCCATTGCCATTCGACGCACAAGTGGATCGAGTGGCCCCGAACACAGCACAGGCTCATGTGGTTGTGTGCGGGAAAACAATAATTCTCCCGAATGAATGGAATATGTCGCAAAGTGCTCATGCGGTGCGTTTGCTCAGATGTGGACGGGGCTTAAGAGAGGTGGAAGGACGCGAAGGTGCCTTGCAGGCTGCGGGTCCCCCCAGGATAATGAACGTCTACCGTTTACCTCAACTGACATTGCCCCATCTCGTAGGAAACTGTCTATATGTCTGACTGGAGATCCGATCTCTCGCATTTGTGCACCAAGCCAATGTGCCATACACTTTGAAAGCTCTTTCGACATCCAACAGGACCAACCCCGAATATTGGTTAAAGTCACTGTTGAACGAGATTCTTTCCGTTACCTTTCGAACCTGCAACTTTGTTCAGTGCAGTCATCTGGAGCACCCAGTACCTATCAACCTATCACTAGTAATCTGGTCTTAAGTTTTGTACTTTGTACATCTTTACGGTTACATCCAAAAATCGGGGTCACTTGAAACTTATCAAGATTCGTGAAATCCGAGAAAAACGAATTTCTCAACTTTCTCATTTTAAAATAACTGTTTATCGAAATCGTTGTCCCAAATTGAATGTTCTCCAACCAATGGTACCTGTAAGCGACACCAAAAGTAGGGACCAAATTTTTCTATCATGAAGGATGACTATGGTTCTTGTGTACAAATTTTGTAAAATGAGCCAACAGATACCTTGCATAACTTTTGACAAGAAAAAGCTATGGACAGACACGCTCGCAATAGTGGCACGGAAGCATGTCTTTATTGAGCAATTGCTACTCAGTAGCATGTGTGTATATTATGCTTTGCTAGAAATAAGCAAGCTAATTCCAAGTGTGCTCAAAAATCAACAGTTTGTTTGATTCTCGAGCATGCTATCGGTTTTGCTGGTAAAGCTGTTTTGAGTAGTTTGAGCGCGTCTGGACGCAGGCTTGCTTTCAAGTATGCAAGGCAAGAATCGGTCAGTTGCTTCTTGGAATTGCTCTTCTCTTGCTACTATCGGAGTCATGCATGCCTATGGAATACACGGTAAACACAACATTGCACGTGATAATGCGTATGAAGCTGGTGCAAAAGATGTTCACAAGACAGCCATGGTTTACCAAAATAGCGCGTTAGGAGTTTGCTTGAAACTAAAATGCTAATTTCTAGCTAATGTGAAGTGCTGAAGAACATGCTAGTTTGAAGCATGCTCGCTAGCATGGTTTTTAATGGGCATGTCTGTCTGTACCTTAAGAGCCCACATCACCCGCTGATCAGTTGAAAATCGGATCTCGGGTCTAAGAAGCGCTGAACTTAACTCGTTATGAGCAATGGCAACATGGCACCGTTCCATGCAAAAGGGCCACATTCTTATTGCCACCTCATTGCTCTTGACCACAGCAGAGATTACAGTGATAATGATCGTTATTATTTTGTAATCTATCAGTCGGAGTCAGATTATATCATTTTCACTCAAAAACAAAATCTATTTGTTTAGTCATAACTTTTTTTTCTACTATGACAATTGCACTGAGGTGTGACAGGAAAACAGTTATTTCTAATATTTTAAAATCTATAGTTGTTTTGTACAGGGTGTTTCATTATATCTGATAACATTTTAGTCAATACAATATTGTATAGTTTTATCCAGCAAGTTTGGGTTAGTTCGTTTGAAAAATAGAACAAAAAACCAACGCTTTTCCGAGATATTAACCTAACTCCTAACTTATATGCCCTGTATATTATTGGAAATTTCGATTCTTCTCAAAAATCTCAAGTTTATTTTATAAAGCATATCCGAGAGCATATCATATTATACCTATCTTTAACAGTTTGTGAAAAAACGACGTCGAAATTATATAACATTTTGCAAAAATTAAATAGTTCACATACCCTGACAATAGTGACAATATAGACTAGTAATAAACAAACTTTGTGATGGTCGAATTATTTTTAAAGGCGATATTTAAAAATGTTAACGATTTTTATTGTTATGGCACACTGTCCTATCAATACTGGCAAGAATAAGCCTTCTATTTTTTTTCTGTTGCATGTTTCGACGCCATTTTCTCACAAACCGTTGAAGATATAGGATAGGATAGGTAACGAGTGTTCAATAAAAAATACGATCAAGTCACCTCTCTGAATTTCTTTTTCTGTCATGAACGTAGGTCGTGACTAGTTTGTATGGTTTGGCATCATGGCATCTGTGACTAAGTGGATGTCATGTCATAATTGCGATGTTAGCCAGGACATACGTTTTTTGAAACAATTGCAATCCATAGGTGACTTGATCGTATTTTTTATTGAACACTCTTTACCTATACCGACAATGCCGAATAATATGCTTCATAAAATATACTTAGAACTAGGTGAACAATATGCTATTTGTTTCGTTTCGATACCTTCAAAAACAAAAAAGTTACAGCTGATTAAAATGTTATCAAAGATAATGAAACACCCTGTCCATGATACACTGCCCCAAAAAACGCAACACACAAGTAGATCTTAATATATCCACTTAAAGAAGGAGCTATCAAGGTAAACAAGAAATTAGAACAATGAAAAAGTACAAGGCTTCAAGGTTTTGAAAATAAAGAGATTCTATTCTTATTTCTAAGAGAATCAACGAGGGAAAGAGTTTATTTTAAAGAAACTCTTTCCTTCATTTATGAATGAGTTTTTTTAGTTATTTCTTGATAATTCTACAGAGTGTTTTGGATTCTCAGAGCAAAAATGTTCATGTACTAAGCATGCAGTAAAACGCGAATTTATTCAAGTGAAAATTTAAAACACTTTGTGGAATTTACAGCTAATAACAGCATTATTTCATTAGCAAAACCTTGAAGTTTTGTCCTTGTTTCAATTTCTTGTTCAGAGTTGCTTTTCCATAAGTTCTGAGGAAACTAGGATATTATTTTCAATTATTCAAAATGTAAAGGAAGCAACATTGATCGCATGAGCATTTATTATAATTATTGAGATTCCTACATATTTATATCACAATAGGTACTGTACTGGATCATTTATTTTATTTTGACAGCTTGTAGAATAACTCGTCAAAAGTAGTTGATATCCAAAAAATCAACTATTTAAAAGTTGTAACATAAAAAAGATAAAATTCAAATCAATAAATAATAATTTTACTACCACATAGATTTTGATATTTCCGAACACTGCCATGTAAAAACTTTTTACCCACTGATAGGTCGAGTGATAGGTATTGCATTTTACTAATTTTTAGATAATGATTATTATTGAACGGTGCTATAACTCTTTTACTTTGAAACTTTTATATAGGTGATTTTTGGAATATCAACTACTTTTGACGAGTTCTACAAGCTGTTGAAATAAATGACTCAACTTTGAAACAGCCTGTATTTATTGATGTGTGCTTGATATTTTAACAATTTAAAATAAATGGAACCCACGTTTATAAAATTTTACAAATGAAAATTTTTATTTAAAAAAATGAAAACCTACGGCAAAAACAGCATTGCCCACCCGAAAGGATATTAAAAAATCGATTTGTAAAAGATCCGTATCACCCACGTACCTGATAAATTCGAAAGATCCCGAAGATATCCGGTACCTGAATATTGCGGGTTGCCAAATTGACTCCATAACGAGAAATCTTCTGATTTGCAAACCAAATTTTGTAAAATACGGGATTCCAAGATCTGACAGAAAACTAGCATTCACTGTTGTCTAGCATTCGAGCAGTCTTGTTGTCTGTCATGTCATTACAGCAAAAGATAAGTTTTTTTTTCTGTTTTTGAAAATGTTTTAACTTGAACTCATATCGGTCGCGAGTGTGCATGCACGAATGCCTCATACCTACCTATAAGTACCCTGTAGGAACTTTTTTCGGGTTGCTTGGGCATGAAATATTTTTGAGCGAATTACTTCAACAACTTTCCAGAATTGCTAAAAATGGTCCTAATGGTGGTAAAACATGAGTAGGTATATCGTTCTAACGTCCAAACGAAAGCCCAATCATCCCAAAAGGGAAGCGTCGAGAAGCGTCAAGATCTGCAATTTCCATCTCGCAATTTTGTCTCAATTGAATGCAATGTGTTTGTTTAATTTCAACGGTATTTTATT
Source organism: Orchestes rusci (assembly GCA_958502075.1). Taxonomy (NCBI): domain Eukaryota; kingdom Metazoa; phylum Arthropoda; class Insecta; order Coleoptera; family Curculionidae; genus Orchestes; species Orchestes rusci. The sequence continues at coordinate 17,223,243 of OY293311.1, forward strand.
GGATATATATATTTGACAGCAACTTAAATACATCAACTACACTCATTTGTAGTTTTGAAAAAGAATCTGAAGAAAAATGAATTTTGATTAAACGGCAACACTGCCTTATATGTACTGCATAAAACTTGAACTGTTTGACATTGACAACCACATCATTGAATTCTACTTCGAAGTGGAAGTGACAGTTTCCCGCTTGCCAGACAAGAATCATAAGCTATCATCTACAATGTATTTGTGTTCAAAGTCACGCTTTTGCCAAATTCATTGTAGTTGGTATCATATGATTCACATTTTGCAAGCGGAGATCTGTCACTTCCACCTTGAAGTGAAATTCAATGTAAACCAGGCAACCCAGGCATTATTTAGTTGTGTTTTGTGAGGATCAGGTTTTACAATCCAAAGCAAACAAAGAAACAAAATATCCTACTACTCTACTCCATTTCTGTTTTGTTAACTAGAAAAATGTCCAACAACTTGAATCTTCCACGATGTGTGTTATTTTCACCTTCAAAAGAAGAAATGACCGAAGACCATACGTTGAATTCCATAAAAACCTCGAAATTCTATGAAATGGTTCGGACAAATCAAGAAACAGCCCAAAAAGAACTGCACGAGAATAGATTGAAGTCTTTGAGGAAGGAGCTGGATTATTTGAAGGAAACTGCTTGGAAATATGAACCCATTGAAAAGTATATTGGGCAGTGGACTCAGTAAAGTGTTTTCAAAATGTAAACTCACAATCTTCTATTAGGGGATTGTCCTTTAGTTTTCCAGGTAGAGATTGTTATTTATCAAGGATATTATAGGGACTAACTTTAAGTAGTTTTATATTTTTCATTCTTATTCGATACATGAAGTATGCAAATATTGGTGATTGTTAATTAATTCGTTTTTTATTTAATTCTTTTCCGAGGACCCCCAAGTATATACAGGGTGTCTCATTAATATTGCGAAAAAATTCAGGGTGAGTTTCCCCACTTGAATATATTAAGAAAACTTCATATAAAGGTGTGTCCGGGAATGCTTCGTTACAGAGCTACAGGGTGTTGAAGTTTTATTTTTATTTTTGTTTTTTCTAAATAATATTTGAACCAATGTCTATATTTCCATAAAAATCAATATTTGAGGGTTTCTTTTTATGCGGAATTCGAATTTTATCTCAGTTTGGATCTACCTTGTAGAGGGCGCCACCTACACTCATTTGTCCTGACATGTACAGTCATAACTTTTTTGGACGTAACCGTATGACATATTTGAGTGAAAAAACATATTTCTCCTTTATTTTTATGCAAAATAGGCATACTTGTTAGAAGTCGCTACGTGGAACCATTTTCGAGATATTTGGATTTGAAATAATGTTGGGTTGGGGTCTGGCTATTTTTTTACAGAAATAGCGTTTTCCAATTAAAAAAATATATAAGTATTTGTGCTAATTCACTCAACATAAGTGTACGTTTCACGGGTATTTATTCACTACTGCTCCCGAACTCCTGAAATTTTCGGGAAACTATTTGCTCTGCTCTCGGCTCTGCTTAAATATGCGCTAAATTATGATGAACATTTTGAAAATGTATCTTAAAAGTTGATGAAGTTATTGAATATTTTTTGTGTCAAAAATGTGATCATTTCCGAACTGCTCAAGCTAGCAAGTTGAAATGAAACTATTCTGTGAGGTGAGGACATGAAGTCCGTCGACACCCTCTATGCCTCTAACTTTTGAACCGCTAGGTATATCACAACGAAATTTAGAATGACAATAGCCAAACAAATTTTTCATTTTTTGATAAAGAAATGACAGCTTTAGATGTCAAAATGGAAGCACGGCGCAGTTTTGAACTTTTTTAAATTTGAAATGGGGTTGAGTGATATATCGCTTTAAATGTCTCTTTATTCTCAATTCAACCCCCGCATCTGAACACATTTGGTTTAGCGGTTTTCACATGATGACCAAAAAACATAAATTTGTATTGGTCACAATTTTTTTTTTCGTGGTTGAATCTCTATTTATATTTTGCTTGTTTAGGTTGCGAATGTCTTTGAATCATCATTAATCACTAAAACAAATTCAACCATAATAAATAAAAACTGATGATAAAACATTAAGAAATCAAGACATTCAACAACAACGAATAAAAACTAATAAAACCTCGAATAAAACATATTAGAAAAAAACTTCAAAACAATAACTTTCCGAAATAATGTCAAATTTCAGGAAACCAAGGTAAATAATTGTTCATCAAATAATCAAATTTGAAAAATAATATCATTTAAAAACCGCTAAACCAAATGTTTTTAGATACGGAGGTTAAATTAAGAATAAAGAGACCTTCAGAACAATTTATCACTCGACCTCACTTTCAATAAAAAAGTTTCAAAATTGCGCCGAGCTGTCATTTTGACATCTGAAACTGTCATTTCTTTATCAAAAAGTGGAAAATTTGCTTGGCTATTGTCATTACAAATTTCGTTGTAATATGCCTAGCGGTTCAAAAGTTAGAGGGGGGCGACGGACTTTATGTCGCCTCACTGTATAAACTGAAAAAAATAAAAACTGAAGTTGAAATTGTCACCAAAGTTGTTTCAGATATGGGTTATTGCTATGGTGAATGTGGACAAAGAAGGGGGAAGGGGTAGATACCTACCTCAGAAATTGGTGTAGTTATGGCCGATTGCACCAACCTATTTTGAGGATACTTAACGCTAAGGGACCCTTAACTTGACATATTTGCATGCACAACTGTCAAGTTAAGGGTTCCTTAGCGTTAAGTATCCTCAAAATTGGTTGGTGCAATCGGCCATTAGTATAGTCATTTTATAAGAACGGACGATTTAACCGTTATTTTTACCAAGGTAATGAAAATAAATTCCCTCGTAAATTCCCTAAATCACCGTCATTTTGACATCAAATTTTGACCTCGATTTACAATGTTAGAACAGAATCGAATTCCCGAATTTTTCTGAGTCATATTATATTTTAAGTAGATATGCTCTGTAGTTTTGTAATTAATAATTTACAAGATTTTTTTGGGTATTTCGCCACACCCTATCAAATATCAATCAAACTAGTGTTTATACACCCGATCTTCTATATTACCTGAAAAAAGTCTATTAGTAAATGATAAAACCTATCAATATCAAACGTTTCGGGAACGAATCTGCTCCCGTCGTCAGTGAAAACCTAAAAATGGAACGATTAATTCAAATTCTAAAAATATAGTTCGTTTTTTGTTGTGAAATTGACTTTTTTGTGTTTTTGGCACAGTAAAAGTGACATTTTGTGCCAAAAACACGAAAAAGTCAATTTCACAACAAAAAACGAACTATATTTTTAGAATTTGAATTAATTGTTCCAAGGCAAATTGGGTCATTTTTTTTTTGAATTGTTCCTTTATGTCTTGGGATTGTTTTAATGGCGAGAAAAGCTGGAAAATCCCTCGAAAAAACCGGACAACACAACTTTTCATTCGGGATGTCACATGTCACCTTTCCGTGACAAAACAAACTAATGTCAATGTCAATGAGTAAATTCAATAGGCGCGTTCGAGTTTTCGCTCCAGACACTCTGAGCACGAAGAGCGGAAACTCGAACTCACCTAATGATATTGATGTCAACTCAAATCATAGATCCGAGAAATGAAAGAGACTAAACTCTACAGCATACCAGTGGCGGCCATTTTCAATATCAAGACAAAAATGACATTATGAGGCAGTATGAAATTTGCCGGGTCAGCTAGTTCACAATAAATTGCCACCGTCTTCGAACAAAATCTATGCCCATCTCTTCAGAGGCGTAAAGTTAACTTAGTTTGGTTGCCGGCGTGATGACTACCTACTGCCTGTTTTCATCACGTCAGCTCGCGGGCTGACGTGATGAAAACTTATTTTGCTAGCAGTGCTTTTTCGAGCTGATGAATCCCCTTAATGCAAGACTGCTAGTTACTATAGTGAACAAGGGGAGATAAACGGAAATACAAAGATGATTAATATCAGTTCACAATATTTTATATCATAATAATTACATAAATAAAGAAAATTTAAATTTTTAACCCGACAATAATATTAACGTTAATGGGTCCTATGATTGAACGTTTACGTTAACTTAACGTATCTGTCAAGATGGTTCCATTTGATAACAGCGTAACCATGGTGATATGGACATGTTAAGATAACGTAAACGTTCAATCATAGGACCCAATAACTCTGCCAGAAAAATGTTGCCCATATTCAACGCTTATCTCTTTTTTTGTGTGTCCAAGAGGAAAATTCCCTTCAGATACTCACGATTCCCTTGCACAGTACCGTCGTACTGCAAGGATCAAGCGAGGAGATGTGGGGATCCCACTGACTAGGTATAGTTATTCTCTAAGTGAAAATTGGGGACTATTTCATGAGTTTTCTGCACGAATCTTAGTTGGGTTGTCGTTGATGCTGATTTGCCTCTCATAGTTTTGCAAGCATTACGAGCATTTCCCCATCATCACGAATGATGTTGTCTTGTTAAGGGCCAGTTGTATAGAAGACTATTATAGCTCAAGGATGGTTGAACATTGAACTCGGTTCAAACATGCACAGAGTAGACTCTGTATTTGAACTCAGTTCAACGTTAAACTATCTTTGAGCTAGTCTTGCACAACCGACCTTTAACAAGACAAGATCAACGTTGAACCCTCGTTGAGCTGGCGGTCTTGTACAACCGGGGCTACATATAAGTTGGTTTCAATTATTATCATCATTATCATAATATAATATAAAAATATGATAAAATGATATTTGGTATAATTATATTTGGTTTATTACTTGTTTGGTTTATTACTGTTTATGTTCCCTTTTTCATTAATTTATTAGGTTTATTGAACTAGTCAATTCCCAATTTGAATTTGTTTATTCCCAAATCAAAGTTGACTAGTCCCAATTTGAAGTGGAGAAGGTATAGTTTTGGCAATAATGGATGGCATGCCTGTTGAGCCTCGAGCTAGTCCCAGTCCCAGCATTGCTTAGGAATCAGATTTTGCTAGAATGCATTTACAATCATATATCCGAACACGGTCCTGTAGTTAAACACAGCTTAACATTTCGAACGCGCAAGTCAGGCTGGCAACCTAACAAAATTAGACTGCTTGTCATTTTCCGTTCTTATAAAAAATAGACTTTACCCATGATACTAAAACACACAATGTATCATGAACTTTACCTATATGCGATCCCAAATCACATTTATCTGAAAAACTGTTTTTTCTACGAGCGTGCGCAAGTAGCCATTTCGCACACTCATTTGCGTGTGCAAAGTAACCTTTTCCCGCACTCAAATGTCAACTCAAATAACTACCTACCAATTTGTTGTTTTAAACTTCGTTTCCATACCAACCAAACTGTAGTTAATGCACTTTGTAATGCACAAAATAATGTTCTTGTTACTTTTCCCTTTTCAGTCAAAATCAAAATGAAACACACAATTCTTTTTTTGCGTTAAAAACGCATTCGCCAGTAACGTAAACAAACATTGATAATGACGACTTTCAATCGGCATTTGTGAGTTGTTCTTGCTTGATTTTGGTGCAAACTACTGTGTTTATCGGAAATCTTCGAAAGATTTTAGCTGAATACTGGCATCAAAAAAACCTGATCATGTATACAAACAAACGGACAATCAAATTTATAAAAGTATAAACGATTAAACGAAGACTGACTGATCTTAATGACGCAGCTGTCTAGAGTGTCATGTCAAATCAAAACAGTGTTGCCAATAGCAGGGAATAAGGCGACAAAAGAGGACATTTTATGAACAGTGATCGGACATGCTCTTGCATTTCAAATATAAAATAAATCAATTATGATTTTGATTATACCCATATTATCCAATTTCCAGCTGCCGCCACAAACTGTTCTTTCAATATAAATATATTGTTAAGCATAAATAATCATTATTCTCAAGTTCTATGTTTTTAAGTGCGTTCAAATAATATATTATCTAAAGTTTTTCGTGTCTAATCTGTGAACGCTCGTAGAAAAAATATTGTTCCTAACAAGTTCGCAAAGTGTCTTTCCCGCCCTTAAAGCATATCCGAACTCCGCTTCGCGTCGTTCGTCTAACTGCTTTTGCGTGCGGGAAAGCATCACTTTGCGAACTTGTTAGGAAAATAACTATCTTCTACGACTGTACGGTAATATCACCATTGTGCAATCGATATCGGTTAGGAAACCTAGCAGATTGTACAACTGTACGGAAATGAAACCATTCCCTAACTGTTGCCATGGAAAGGAGTGCAAACTGAATGGAAATGAAATGATCTGACACCTCCGCCAAAAACAATAAGTAAAAAGCGATGTTAATAACACAATAGTGATAATAATTGAGAGTCGTAGAAAAAGTATAGTGTACAACTAGCATGGAATGACCATTCCATGCTTGTTGCACAATATACTAATTCAGTATTCACCATTTTATTTCTCATCATTTTTCAAGAAAAACTGGTTCAACAGAGCTATTGGTGAATGGGCCACAAAAGAAACAACTATTAACCTACCTTGGTAAATAAGTAACAAATTACATGAGGTAGCTACTGAAATGAAATGAGAAGAAGTACAAATAGATTTCGGGAAAAGAGATCCCTATTTCACATTATTCCCAACTGTAGATATGTGTGTGATGATGTATAGAAAAACATTTTCAAACTCAACCCGTCTTTTCCTCTAGCATTTGAGGTATTAGATATTGTAAATGCGTTAAATCTAAATTTCTTTGGATTAATTTTCCTTCTACCCCTGTTTTATCTTTGCCACTTCATTAAGCAAAGACAGAAGATCAAATATTTTCCTTCTCCATGTTTATTTCACGCTAATTAATATTTTCACCCTGATTTAGCGCCTTTGCCTTTTAGAATTCAACCCAAAAAATTACTGCCGCTCACGTTCATGATATGTATGTTGTATATGCCAAATATCAAGATGATTGGACTGTTATAAAATTCCTCAGAAAGAGGTTTATTGGAGGCAGCAGCGGTGTAGAATTTTAGGCAGTAACTCCGTGTTATAATCATTATAATCCGCGAAATGGCATTCGACGACCATCGACTAAAAGTGTCCGAGTTAGCAGACACGGTAGGCATTGCGGAAAGAGTGTCATGCAAATCTGGGATAATCATCAGCCTCCCTGACTCCCTGGTGACAGCTCATTTTGAAGGTCCCTCATAATATATTTCCTTAGTTTGAAGAAGCAGATAAAAAAAATGATAACCTGTTTGTATTGGAGGCAACTTAGTGTAAGTCCACCTAATTAGGATCGACGCTCTACCCGGATTTAAGGTCACACTGAGCAAGCAGTTTTGTTGCTATAAATAGTCAAATCGAGCAAAAATATGGGACAGTGGTTGGCCTAGTCCAGGCGAAGGCCCAATCTGACAACATACAGAGCGTTTTTTTTTGTGGAACCCGGGAAATGAACTTGTAAAAACATTCAATAACAAATACACCAATATATATTTTTCACTAAATATGTTCAATCCTATTATTTCCTACGTTGATATCCTCAAACCACACTTAGAACACACCTTCTGACTCATCATCATGCAGCATAAAATTCCGAGTGGAAAGAACATTATGGCTATAAACCAAGCCATACAAGGATAATACTGAGTCCACATTGTGTTGCGACAAACTGGACATGCTCCGGGGATAGGTTCTGCATTTGCTATACCTGAGTAAAAATTAAACAAAGCAACAAATTCATTGCTGGAGAAATAATAGGTAGTTACTCACATACTGTCGGTGGTGGAGGAGGCTGATGAACAATGACTTGCGGAGGTGGAGGTGGATAATCAGGGTGACCGTCTTGAAAGAAGAACATTCTTCTTTGATAAGCATGATTTTGGGATACTTACAAGGCGGTGGTGCATGAGCTGGTTGATCTGTAGGTGGTGGAGGATTCTGCATCTTCCACTTATGCAACAATACTGAGTAACACAGAAGGTTTATCACTGTGATACCCTTTATTTTCATATCAGATATATTAGAGATTATTTAGTATTAATTGCGAATGTGTTATTTATGGCTGTAGGTGATCATAATCCTGCTTGGGATTATTGGCAAAATATTTTTATTGAAAAACGGATGCAATAATGAGTGTGCAATTCAAAGATCACAAGTTCTTACTAATTAACACTTTTCTTCGAGACTAGGAGGATTACTCAAAGTGCATAGGAAAACAAACAATAAATGAAATAGTTTAATCACTTTGTAAATGTATACATCAAAATGTTATAGACCTTACTTTACAGTAAAAAAGCTACGAAAAATCACATGTGAGTTCCAGCATTAATCAGATTTTCTCTATAGTTTATGATAACGCAAATATACATTTTAGTATATTAAAGATTATTTACAAGTTATTAATCAATATCGACCATGCTTATCTCTGTCGGAATATTTTCCAGACAACTTGCTCACTGAAAACCGATCACTATAGCGATCATCCCCGTATTTTTCCTCAGGTTTATAATGAATTTCGGGAGATGCTCCTATTGTCTTGGACCAGTGATGGGTCCAGTATAATTCGTCTGGATTCACTTGACTTGGTGATTTAACGTCTCGACAAATCACCACCAAGTAGATGAGACTTCCTATGAGGGTCAAGAAGCCAAATATGAGAAAGATCAGACCAAACACCCTGAAAATTTCACTGTGGTTATTGGGAACCGATCTGATGCATTGTCATTTACCAAACTATGACGGGTTCCACGAACTGGATCACTATGACAAAACCAAGAGTAACCAGAATGATTCCTAGGTTTAAGAGAAGCATCAAACAACACATGCCTTTTATATTAGGGCAAAAGGGATTTGGTGCTGCCATTGTTTCTATCGTCATGCCCGCTTTCCGGGAACCCTTTCCTGTCTTCACTGTGCTGGCACGGCTTGCTCTACTTGCCACTGAAGGAGCTACTCCAGATCTGTAAGAGTAGTGACTAGGTGGGGCTCTTGCTCTGGAGTTCCGACTGAAAACAAGGCTACTCAAATAAGGGTTTTATAGAAGAGGATCTAACCTGATTTCTGAAGCCGCTTTATATGCCCCACTAGTGACGTAGATGTCAGAGCCAGTGTCGTCATATTTGCTGCTTTTGCTCAATGCTGATGGGGCTCTTGACGAAGTGTAGCCATTGTGTCGTGGACTGTTGCTGGTATATCCTGGTCTGCTACTTCTCTCGTTTACTATTGTATATGGCTGGAAAAAGCGATCGAAAGCATGATAAATGCTGTCCCAATTTCTTCAAGTGAATATACATATACTAATCTGATAAATACAGAATCCTTTCAAATTTTATCGCTCATGAAAACAGCACAGTCATTGAGGCCTTTTGTGATTCAACTGATCATAAATTTGAACTGTCAATATTGATCAAGGCTATATCTAGTGTTATTGCATCAACGTGACTGAAGAAAAGTGAAGGGACCCTTGCGGTTTAAAAATTTCTTTCCCAGGAAAACCACCACAGACGAAATCACTTGTGCAGTGAAAAATTATCAATTTAACCTTTACCGATAAATATACTTCAACCAGTTAACGTGGCGATGTTGAAAGTTATTTCACGGTAATTATAGAATTATCTATCAATAATATATAATTATATAATAAAAGGATATGGTTGAATGTGAGAAATATTTCGAAAGTCAGTCAGGTCGTTTGGGAGATTTGTAATATATCTTCATACAGGGTGTCCACAGGGAACACTCCACCCTTGTAAAATTTTTGTTTATTGACCGACAGTTTTAGCTTATGTGAAACTAGTTCTAGGGGCGTACTTATGGGTAATTGTATTCAAAGGGGATCAAGTTTAAGAAAATGATATAAGGCCATTTTTTAGGAATTAATTGTTAACAGAGAATATTGATCAGCATCACCTCTGTACAAATTTTCAACTCTCTAATCTACAAGGTGCCCGAATAAAATAGTCCTAAAAGTTTAATATAAAACGTTAATTAAACCCTGTATCAAAGTATCAAATATTTTTTGTTTAAAACTTTCATTCAGGGATTTTATTAACATCTTTACTGTGAATTAAGACGTACAGGAAGGCTCTATAAGCAGTGTGTATCAAATTAACAAATGAACACAGGGATATTTTTTTTTCTTTGAAAATGTTTTTGGTGATGCTGATTAAGATTCCGATGTCAATTTTTTTCTAGAAAATGCCCTAATATCATTTTCTGAATTTTGCTCTCCTTTGAACCACCAAAATTATCATAAGTACGCCCCTGGAACGAATTTGGCATCTGCTCAAAAAAGTGTTTGTTCAGACTAGCTTATCAAGAAAAAAAAATCTTTATTGGTTTATAAACACAGATTTTAGAGCGGTGGGAACACTTTAGGATGGACACCCTGTAAAAGTTATAATAGGATTTCACGAGAGCGTTTGTTAATTGATTTATTCCACTATACAGGGTGTACGGAAATAACGTTCGAATAATTGAGGGGGTAATTCTACATAAGAAAATAATAAATTTTATCCATATAAACAATTAATGATCTGAAAAAGCTTGTTTTTCAAGATGTGTCAAAGTTCAATTTCTATATTCATTTTATTTAAATAGGTCCCATAATTACTCTGACAATCTAGTATACAGGGTGATTTTGACATAAGAAATTCAAATCTGTTATTACTTTGACTCTGTCTCGTATGTGGCGCCATCTACAAGTTTTTTTACTGTTTCAAATAGACATATTTTTTGCCCAACCCTGTATCTTTGTTATCGGTAAAAAAAAATATAAGAACATTATTTTCATACGATGATGATACTCTTGTTGGAAGTTGCTAGGAGCAACCTTTTTCGAGATATTTGCACATAAATTAATTCATATGCAGTGTGGTTTCAAATGGCAAATTTTGAAAATAAACATGGGTGGCTTTGAAAACGGCGATATCATGGTGATTTTGACAGTTGTCTCATTGTTCGATGTTACTTGAAAAAAAAAAAACAAAAAAAATCGAAAATAAAATGTATGTTTTTTTTTTATAAGAAACATTGAAAAAATGGTCAAAATAACCATTATAACCTCGTTTTCAACGCCACCTATGTCTATTTTCAAGATTTTCCATTGAAAACCACATTGTAGGGATTACTTTAAGTGCATGCACATGTCTAGAAAACGGTTGCTCCCAGCAACTTTCTAGAAGAGTATCCCTTCTATGTGATAATGATATTACAATAATTTTTTCTAGTCAAAACAAAAATACAGGGTTGGGCAAAAAAGTTATGACTATTTGAAACAGTGAAGAAACTTGTAGATGGCGCCACATACAAGATAGTCAGTAATATTACCTAATATCAATTTGAATTTCATAATATGTCAAAATTACCCTGCACACCGATTTTTGTTGAATTATCAGAATTATTATCGTTTTTATTTAAATAAAACAAAAATAGAGATAATTGAACTTTGATATACTGTAGGTATCTTGCAAACTATGCATTTCCGGAACATTTGTTTATCTGGAAAAAAAAATCTTATTTTCTAATGTAGAATCACCCCCTTAATTATTCGAACGTCATTTCCGGACACCCTGTATAGGTTCACGTTTAAAAACCAAATCTCGATCCATAACCTTGTACAAACATCCACGCCCGTCAGTGGTCACTCATTTGTAATTCACTTGTCAGTGAATGAGCTTATTTACAAATAGTTTATCATTACTCAACAGCATTCTTTCAACAATTCGATGATCGTGGGTGGGTGTGACTACGACTCAAGTAATGATCCTTGAAACCTAATGTTTTTAACGCCTAGGCTCGAATTGAATGTAAATAAAAAAAACTTACCACTGAAGTATACTCAGAAACTGTTCTATCACTCAAAGCCCTATGACTGTCTTCCCCATCAGAATAAGCTGCACTTCTAGCTACATGTACCGGAGTGGGGGAGTCGTTGTTGAGGGGTGAAGCTACATAGTGACTTTTTCCAACTTTTCTCACCATTTTGCCGGATTAGGTTTCAATAGTATATCGTCATCTGTAAGGAAACGGGGTCATTGATACAGGTTTATTGTTATTGGAAAATGCGTGTCATTGCGGAAGAGAATTACCCACGCATAATGAACATTCACCTATTTCTGATCGTTTGGAAATAGCTATGTTTCAATAACCATAATGGAATTTTAATTGTTTATCCAGTGTGTCGCATTCAAGATAAAAACCACCCCAATTTTTTTGCTATTTGGTCGAGGATTGAAATTAAAGACTGAAAATTGAACCTCGCCTACTACGACTTCGCAAAGAGGACCAATTCTCGAAATTTTTTTCACGTCAGAGATATATAAAAAAAGTAACTGGAAAAGGTCTTCTAAATTTCATTCTAACCTCCTCGGATAGGTACAGAGTTTCAAGAGAAAATTCCGATCAAGTGTGGAAGAATGCTGAGGATTGACTATGTCGCTATAAAATGATAGACCCGCGATTTAAGATCGCTCGGGGACAAGACATCAATTGAGATGCTGAAAGTGTTTATGACATAGAGAATCGTGCCGGGGTAACCCATAAAATTGCAGATGCTATGTCAAGGTCAAAATGTTTGAACTTGATTATCAGATGAAAGATTGAAGACCCAGTCATCAGCATGGCTGGAAGTAGCCTGGTTGATTCATCTGTTGAATTTCATGGTACTGAGCGATAAACTCCAAATACATAGTTGAAATAGTTGAAAGAAGTCAGCTCAGATGCAAGAATTAGATGTGATGGAAGAAATCCATGAGGTCACAAAACCATCGCCAAATGGTTGAACGATTCTACAAACATGATGGACTGTGTTGCGGGTTGAGTACTTACCCAGTAATTATAATGTTTTGTGATAACGTTTTTCACATGTTTAACAACAATGAAAATAATTCAACAAAATCCGGTGATAAACTCGTCCAACTCTAACTTTTAACGTCCTCCCACCTTGAGCAATTCAACTGGTAGCAGTTTGCTCAAACATTATGATAACGTTGAGGAGGATTCAAAGTTCTCCTATATCTTTTAGTTATAGTATCCTTGTTCTCGCATTTATCTGAAGAAACTATCTCAACTTCTTCCAATTCTTTCTTATTTCTAGTTTGCTCCTAGTTGAGTTTTGGAATCATCATCCTTAGCTTCAAGCATATGGAGTCGTTGGTCCAGTAGAACTTGGAATCCATTTGCTGTTTTTAGTTCACAATTCGTGGCATCCCATCTTTACCTGGTGTAAGCAGTTCTTGGATCAAATATTTTTTTCTGCTTATCATTACTAATAATTATAGAACCACATCTCCAACCCCAATATCCATACAATCAATCCTCATTTTTTTGAATTATCAAAACTGTCCTGGTATTCATTTTTGAATCGTCTCTTTCATTCAAACTTTTACCCAAGTCTTTCTACAAGCACTCGTTGTTCAACTGATACTGACTCTCACAGATCCTCTATCACTCGGACTGATACTAAAGATGGGCCAAATGTTCTTATTCGTGCCGATATCTCGCAGGAAAACTTCCTACAAGAAAAAGACATCAATTTAGCTCTGGGGCTACGGTGGCCGAGCGTGTAACACGCTGGCTTGAGAGACCGTTAGTTCTGATTGACGTGGGTTCGATCCCCGCGGTGAGAAGAAATTATTTTCTGTTATGTATTTAGTGGCACTCTCACTGGCTAACGCTACTGAGTAGACTGCAGTATAATTAATTACTGACAGTCAAAAAGTTTAATAGCTAGCCTAAATTAATTGGTCCTGCTAGTTCAATATATAACTAGGTGATGTTCTCCATTATCAACTTAGTTAGAACTGCATTGGTCCTGGGGTTGGCGAAAAGGGTCTTAAGGCCTACTCGCCGGGCAGTGGTTTGCCCCCCCACCAATACCAATAGCTCTGCTCTAGTCGCAGTTCAAATTTCAGTTGGATGGTCACTCATGACAAAAGTAACAGACTCTACTACTAGCTCGAGATGTATACTCCTTGAATGGGTAATATTACATTTTCGAATTTGTGGAGCCTTGATATTCAAGAAATAGAAGATCCATCTGTGGTGGAAAGTGCCAAGGAAACTGAAGTCATTTCCTACAAAAAATTGTGCGAAAAAAAAAATAAGATACCAGTGGAGATGCCATGAATTGCGACACTTCCAGCACTTCCATCAAATTATGACCTCGCAATGAAAAGACTATAGGTAGATGGAGTTTTGAAAAAGCTGAAGAAAAATGGTTTATTCGAAGCATATCAGGACGTATTGACAAAATGGCTTAGTGAAGGGATAATGGATGAAGAAACAAGCTGTACTTGTGCTGCCAGAAATAGACAGCAGTAGCACCTCTGAAATCAATCATGCGTCAAACCAATATTGGCTGCACGTTTGATAGGATCAATATTGATATTGAAATTGGAAGGCTGTCTCGGAGTCGGTCAATGGAAATGAATATATATATCATGATGGTAATGGACTACTTCAACAAGTGGGCCGAAGCGGAGGCAATCACTGTCATAACTATGAACAACATACAGGGTAGAGACTTGAGTCAGCAGTATCATACAAAAATTGGGAAAGATTCGGTAAGCCAAGCCTTTAGAGACGAGAGATCAATTTTAATCGGTTGGCACCTTATGGTGGAAAACACGATTCCAAGAAGTCATACCTATTTTTATACAGGGTACAAGGTGTCCGGAAAGTATATGGCAGAGTTTTGGGAGGTCAAAATAACCCCAGTTTGTCATTATTTCTTCTTAAGTTTCTATTAACGAAGATACAGAGCCCTGAAGAGATACTCATCGATTTGATTTTTTAGCTATAACTTTTGAACCGTCTTAATTTGATGAAATTTCAGTATGTTGTGTAGGCCATGAAGACTCCCAAAACTGTTGTAAAGCCAATATTTAAAATTATAGGGGGAATTAGGAATGGACTGGAAAGGTGTCATTTTACCGAGCCAACAACTATTTCAAATACTCTGACCTTTTCTCAACAAACAAGGTGCTCTTCTTTTGTTCCGATAAAGATAAAACTAACCGTTTCCGAGAAAAGTAGGTTTTATTTTACACGTAATTGAAATAATACAACAAAATACTACGACGAGACATCAGTTGTTGTTATTGTTGGTATTAAAGAAATGTTTGACACCCAAACTGATACTTAAATTAGTTGAAAATTGAAAACAAAAAAATAATAAAATTTCAAGTAAATGTATTATTATTATTTTTTTAAATTTGACCAATACTAGTACATACAGTCAATCAATCTGAGAGTGTCAAAAAGTTTTTCAATACCAACAATAACATCATCATCAACAGTCGATGTCAAGAGTCTTAGAAACCTCAGAACTCAGGCAATGTTGTTCAATTCAGATTTGATTAGACAGTGGGCTAAATTCCATATTATAAGCTATACAAATCCCCATATACCTATTATTTTATATAGTATAGGTATATGCAAATCCATGATATAAACACAGAAAAATCCGTATCGTTGGCATAGCAGCAACTAAACCTCTCATATAAGAACAATAAGATCCGACATCCGACCGAACTCGGACCGAACATTGATAAATCTGTATACTACACGGTTTACTAAACCCCACAAAACGTACGTCGAACACAATGTTCTGGATTGACTCAGCGCAACCCATACAAGGCATCGGCCTGTCACCACGCGTCGCCATGGCAACCAACATAATTAAGCATCAGCTGATTCATAATACACCACACCTCCAGCTATTGTGTATTATGGTATTATAGTAGGGAGAAAGCGTAATATATGAAGAAAGGCTGTCGCACCAGTGGTTTATTTCAGATCATTTGAAGCTGTATTCGTATTGTTAATGGACGAAAACCGCGGGCACCAGCGGTTCATGGATTATAAAATGACGTATTTTTTTGTTCAAAAATATAGTCAGTTTTATCATTTACCTACTTTTGGTGAAGTGGCACTTCACTTACTTCACCTGAATAGCCGCCGTTGGCATAAACATGCAACAACACAGTTTCGGAAAAATGGTACAATTCTACTATTGTTCTCTACCTCATTAATCTTTTGTTTCCAAGAAAACTGAAGGCAACGAGTTTGTGGAAGTTTAATTTAACAAGAGCCTAATATTATTATTATATTTTTAATGAGCAATTCACAGATTCAAAATTTAGTTGCCGTATCTTGATTATGTTTTTATCACATTAATAATTAGTTTCTGCTTAATTAATTGTCAAATCCATGCGCCTGCCGCGCGTCACCTTGTTTAATAGTTTATTTTGTAAATCCACTTCATCGTTTTGCCTTGTAAGCTCAAACACAATTCCATGCCACAATGTCTAAAACATACAATATGGCAAGATATTAATCAAATTGTTAGTAGATCATAAACCATTACTCAACGTAATAAAGTTCAGTTATTTGATTGTTACACAGTCAAGCTCATGTTGCGTTTTTTTGTCTGTAAATAAACAGCAGCCTACTTAAACGAAATATCTTTAGCATAGATCAGTACACTGAGAATAACCCAAATAGATAACAAGAATGCCGAGCCGAGTCTATTAACTTCCGACAAATCAGATCTACAATTTTAAAAATAAGTTACTGATTCAAACTTATCAAAATGCGAATAATTTTATAATCGTTGACGTAGAGAATGTCGTGGGTTACTAGCCTAAGTGACTGTTCCTCTCTTGTCTTAGAAGTTATAAAATACATCATATTTCATGACACCGATACACGAGCATCTTGCAATTAGTAACGTACAACAAAATGCCCGTAATTAACATTGTTCCGAAATAGATAAAAAAGAACAAAGGAAAAAGTAAACTAATTACAATCTACAAAGTAATTACAATCATAACAACGAGGAAAACATGATTTTCGTACTGAAACAAGCCACTTTTTATCTTTGTGCCCAACAATCATATTTTCTCTGATCATAATTAACATGCGGGTCTTTAAATAACCTTTTTAGTCTTATTTAACCCTTACATAACACATTTCTTCATATGATTGTTATCCATATTGACCCAGTTGCCAATTTGGGAAAACCTGTCATGAAGGTTGTGTGGTTTTTGGTTTGCCTTCATAATAAATGTTGATTTAATTCCTTTGTCATTAAAATCGCATCAGTAAATCGTGTATAAGCGTCAGCTTTTCTTCGACTTTCCATTTCCTGATTTAGTCTCGCGTTTAATGTTAAATATGTATTTGTAGTCGCGGCCATTGTTATCCTTAAACAATAGTCCTACTTTCTATAGTACAAGTGCAACCGAATTAATATGTTATAATTTTGTTGTCAAATGGTTTGGTGAATTTAGTGACATGACAATAAGATTAATACAAAAGGTTTCTTTTTCGTATATTCCGCACAATACAACTTTTCTTCTAAACAAGACCATGTATTATATTACTCAATACAAATTCACTTATCCAACCTGAATCACGTAACCATTGATTGCAATCAAATAATTAATCAGTCTCGCAATTTTAAGAAAACAGATATCCACTGCAACGAATTAAACTGTTGTCAAACAGGAAACTATTTTATTCTAGAAATACATGTGCTATTATAATGTTTGCACCGTTATTAAACAAACATTAAAACTGTATTTGTGTTTGTAAAAATGGTGACTAGAGTATAAACTATGTAAAAATGACTGAACGGCACTTCCTGCGCGACGACAGGTGGGTATGTTTGGAATGAGAGTATCAATTATAGATAAATATTTTCAGTCGTGCAGGTATCAGAGATATTTATGTGTTATTTATCAAGTGACGAATTTCCAGTATGAGAGATTCATTCTTCCTGTGTAATTTATATGTAATTTTTTAAAAAACTTTCATTCGATTGCGGTTAATTGATTTTTTGGGAATGAGCAAGGTATTTTGAAAAAACGCGACTGTCAATTTCATGCCCTGAACATGGGAAAAAGGCTTTGAATGAGCAAATCCCAACTTGCTTTAAAGTGATTCTGTATACCAACGTTACATATTCACTCTATTTTTCAATTTTTCAAGTACTGGACGTTTAGTGTAACCATCGTGATGAAATTACCATTTATTAACAATTTGTTTGCTCAAACGCACTTTTTTTTAGCCCCTACAATTTTACTAGAGCATAATCAAGATTCTTTAACAAAAAGTTTTAATAAAATGATTTCATTATAAAAGGTATTAAAAATTTAGAAAACGTTCATTTTCACTAGGATATCTTGTTAAAAATTTATTCCATTTTCTATATCTGTTATGCTAGTATGTCCAGTTTTTTCAGCAATTAACCAGTCTCAAAAGTTATTTTTTAGAAAAAGTATCTCATAGACATAACTTTGTCGGAATTATTGAAAAACAATAAAGAAAAGAGAAAACAAATTAAATGAGAAAAAATTATACAACCTTTGCACGAATTCGTTTAAAAATCAGATCGAAAAAAAGCTCGGATAAGTAAATTTTCAATTTTAGTGCCGTTCACTTGGACCTACCATTTTACAAATCTCAATTTTATCGTGATAACTTTTGACTAAGCAAAATTAAAATCCAGTCAAAAAAAAATTGACAATTATCAACTCTGTTACTGCTACGAAGATTTTAAAAAATAAATACAAAATATGAGTTTCTTGAAAAAACGGAGTTAGCTGCCATAACTTATTTCTTGATCACCCTGCATACTTGGAATTATTATAAAAAAGACGGCTACTATAAAGTTAGAAATGTACGTGTAGTCTCAAACAAATCAGCACAAAAAAATCTATACCCCAATAATTATCCCGTGTGATTAGGTTTCTTAAAATATTTTTGAGATTAATTTTTTACTTTGATGGGTTTTTAATGAGTTGACGGAAAAAATATTGTGTTGTGGTTACCCGCATAAAGACTGTTAATCTTTCTTTTTTTATAAGGTTAAACATCCAAACCCAAGTATCTTCCAATTAGTAATATTACTACAAAATGCCTGTCTTGTCCGTTATTAACATTGGCCCAGAATAGATTAATCAGAACAAAAGAATAAGAGGTAAACTGATTAGTGTACAAAGTAATTACTATCATAACATTGAGGACAACAACCACTGTACAAATAATTGAAGATTGATCAATATAATCACAGATTCACGAATTGCTGATTATATGGCAACGAATTTCCAACTATGCATGAATTCCATCCTTATTAGTGAAGTAAAAAAGCGGTAAAAATGTTTCGTTTTTTTTTTCGACTAGAACCAGATGAGACCTCACCCAAATCATCAGTTAGGTTATTGTACATAAGAAATGGGCAATTACGAAAAAACGTGCAAAAATGCGGAAATTCAAAAAAATTACTTTCTATCATTCACCTTTCATTAACTTTGAAACTATTCAACATATCCGAATGATTTTTTTTTACTTGAAGAGCATACATAAGCGATGATCACTGAGGTAAAATAGTTCACAGATTTTTTTATTTACAAGTTTTCTCAAAAGCTCAAAAATGCAAATTGATTTTTTTGTATTGACATTTTTAGTAAGCGAGAAACTTTTTTGTTTGGAAAAATATGATGCTATATGCTGCGGATGAAATGTAGTAAAATATAAAATATGAGGAAGTTTTCAAAAAAGACCGCAGCCTTTTATAGTTTTCGAAATATGATTTTTTCAAACGCGCGACATGTCAACCTCGATGCGACGCTCGACTTTCCTCATTGTCTAAAGCGGACGCGCGCCGACTTGAAAAATGCATTTGACAAATAATGATAAAATCCAAGACGTTTTTTATTGTGCTTTCTACTTTGTACTGTGTTACACTGTTACGTTGATTCCCTTAACTTTTTTTATTAAAAGTGTTTTCTGTTTGGCGTATTTGGTTGAACCTATAATAAGAATGAAAGAATGACGAGGGGTGTCTTTTATGAGGGCGATCAGATAAAATAAGTGTTCCCTTAGTGAAAAAGCCAACCCAAAACTCTAGTTCATATACTACATCAAAAAACTCTATCCAAGGGATCCAAAAACGTGTAAGTTATTGGGTATTTTTCAAATTCAAAAACGGATAGTGTTTTTGAATTTGGCATATCCAAAAACCTCTATAACGATAATTTTGTAATACAAATTTTATACAGAATTTTCAGAAAATTGTGTCAAATATGTACTAAAAAAAAACAATTTTTTTAATATCCCTTTATAAATTCTGGTAAAATTTTTGCAAACACCTTTTGTCATCTCTTTTGGTATCACATGAACTGACTATACAATTTATAAGTTTTGTCACTCTAGCTACTAGCTTATAAGTACTGAGCGTTCAAAAATCAAAGTCAAACTTAAAAAAAATATGTTATTATGAATAGTAACATCAATATCAGTAGAGCCAAATATTGATAAATGAACTATTTAAAAAAACTCTTCTAAGAAACAGTTCAGATTCGTAAAGTTTTGTCACTCTAGCCTATACAAGGTGTTCAAAAATGATACCAAAACAAACTCTTGCTTTATTTTTTAATAGCTCCCGTAGAAACATTGACAATAATTGACGAATGTACTGGTACTGGTTCTTGAAAGAGTATTTTATGATGGTTCTTGCATTGTAGATTTTTTGGCTCTAATCAGCTTATTATTATCATCTATTTAAATTTATCGAATATTTAGTTTTAGTTCGTATTTCGTATCATACCTAAAGAAATGACCGGAAATTTGCTGGAATTTACAAGGTGGTTAATAAATATGATATTTTTTTCCAAATTTGATCTGACTTCCTGAGCATCCTGTGAAACAAATCATTACAAGATTATCGTTAAAGGGGCTATTGGATCTGCTAAATCCAGAAACGCTATTCGTTTTTGAATCTAAAAAATGCCTAGTAACATTTTAGGTTTTTGGGGCCGTTCTATTAATCATAGGAAGTCATGGAAATTACATACATATAAACATGCTTATATCACCGCTTTTATCATTTTTTTGTATGAAAAGAATAGAGCTTTTTGAGAACTTGAAACGGAAAAAAATTCCTAGTCGGTCTGTTTTTAATTGAAGAGAGAATTGTCGCCAATCAAAATGGAACACACTTTATATTGATTAATTCTATAGATAATTTCTATCCGAAAAAACTGCGAGTAACTAATTAACAGTATGTTCCCAGTGTAGGTGTTACTAGAGCACAAATGAACTCAAAATTTGAAGATACGACTAAAAGTAAATCTTGATAAAAGTTTTTGCTTGGTCTAAAAATAATATCCGTCAAAAGAAAATAACATAGTATGAAGAATACTCAGAAGAAACTGCAGATAAATATGTTTTATTATTGTTCAATTCTGGACTGAAAATGATAAAGAAGAAAGATACGTAAAATATTGGGCTGGTTAAAAAATACAAAATTGATCCAATTGAAGTTTCTTATGGAAAATTGCATTTTCGAAATAAGTAAAAACTTTAGCAAGAATCACATTTTGGATTTTGATATCTTAAGATACTTTTCTCTTACACAAAAATACAATTTGGTATTTTTGACCATCCCTGTATTATACTTAACTTTCTTCTTCATTTTTAGACCAAGCAAAAACTTTTATCAAAAATGACTTTTTGTCGAATCTTCAAATTTTTAGTCACCTATCCGGGGACATAGGTACTGTAGATATAAAATATTTGAAACCCAATTATGTATAATATGTCATTGTATGTTACCGGAAATTAATGGTTTTCTCCTATGTTATCTTCAGTTCTCAAAAACAAAAAAGTTGCATCGATAAATGAAAAAATCTAGGCAACTTCAATTTTTTAAATGTTATGCGCTAAACTGAAGATCTTTTTTTCCTTTATATAATAATGAAATACTCTGATCTCATGGCTCAGCATAAACATTTGTATTTCATGGCATACCTAGCATGGCACCGGCAATGCAGTACGCTCCGCGCTACGTATGGCGCAGTTCAAAAAATAATATTTCGAGAACCATTACAGATAAAAGGCTGCGGTCTTTTTCAAAAATTTCTCATATATTTTACTACATTTTATTCGCTGCATCAGTATATAGCATCAAAAAAGTTTCTCGCTTGCTGAAAATTTCAATAGAAAAAATTCAATTTTCATTTTTGAGCTTGTGAGAAAAATTGAAAATAACAAAATCTGAGAATTATATTGCCTCAGTGATCATAACTTATGTATGCTCTTCAAGTAAAAAAAAATCATTCGGATATGTTGAATAGTTTCGGAGTTATTGTATGGTGAATGATGGAAAGTATTTTTTTTTTGAATTTTCGCATTTTTGCAGGTTTTTCCTATTTTACAAAACTCGGTACAACCCAATCGTATGTACAATAACCTAACTAATGATTTGGGTCAGGTTTCATTTGGTTCTAAGTCGATTTTTTTTTCCAAGAAGGAAGCGACTTTTTCAGGCTTTTTCATTCGTCTATATTGTGGAAGAAATGAGATCTCTGCAAGTTTAGTAAATTGGTATACAACGACAACTTCTGTGTGTTGTTAGTGAAAGTGAAATTATGGTTATTTTCTCATACCAACAATCGAAGATAAAATCAATCACTAATCACCACTATTTTTAGAATGTTAGCCAAAAACGTTATATTGATTTGCATAAAACACTTTCTACAGAACTTAAAATTCATATTTCTGCATCGTTTGCGAAACAGACCTAAAATTTATGGCATTTTCGTACCACATCCAGGTCTAAACGCCAAGAATTGCTCATGTAGGTGTTGCACGTTCCAAACATTATCACTAATATATTCAAGAGCGTTAATGGTTCCGACTATTCTTGCATGATTATGTCATTCCACACGGCTAGTTTCAGCAAGAGGTCATCAAATGGTGTCTGTAAATGACTTAAGAATAGTATTAAGTCACATATTAAGACATTCATTTTTGCTTGAATTTAGTAACCCTGTATATACACTTCCTGCAGCAATATTACCTGAAAGCCCGAGGGCATCATTAACCTGCCAAAGACAAAGACGCTGAAAACTTCAACGAGATTTACACGCGACAGATAAGAGATAAGTTCCGTATTTATGAGTGCCTTTCCTGAATCATAGCGCAACGAAATTCTAATTGGGTTTACGCTAACGGTACCCTGAGCATGTCTGTCTCAAGGGAAAAAGAGTCTTACGTTGAATAGGGCTCTATTAATCATTTCAACACATGTGTGAAAGACGTTAATAGCTCGAAAAACGATCTATTTCATAACAAAGGTATCAGCAATAAAGTGTGGACGTTTCCCATGGAAAGGCACGCCGAAACGGTCCAATTAGGAAATTAACAATGCCTTTTGTAATACAGATCCCAATCGAGAAGCGGCGTGAAAATAAATAAACAAAAATTAGCGATTCGAGGCGAGAAAAACCGTTTTGGTACATTTCACGCTTCGGGATTGTTGGTGTGATGATCATTGGTGTTGCTATTAGCAAATAAAAACCACTGTGGTATAGTAATTTTACTTCAAATGCCGAGTCTATACAACATCACTGGACATCATTGGTTAAGCGGTCGTAGAGGAATAAAGTTAGCATCGATCGAAAACGGCGTGTGACAAAAATGGAATGAAGTCCGAGAATCTGTATATATCAAAAACCGATGAGCTCATGTGCGCAAATTGACCACAGCTATGATTATTATAATCGATGAGTTTGTGAGAATAGCACAAGGCATAGAGAGAATCTTCCGTCAGAAACATAGATAAAAAATATATCTTACATAAAAGTTGTGAGGCTTTAATGAACCTACAATCCGTGATGAATTGGAATATACAGGGTCGGCCATAAGGTTATGGCGTTGATTGAATTCAACGGTTATGGCAGATAAAAGTTGCATTTTTTTAAATGGAACCCCCTCTATATTAATGAATATTTCAATTCTTCCTTCAATTTTAGGAAAAAAAATTATTATACGTAATGCTCCTAAATTTAGTCGTTTTCGAGTTATCTCGTTTCATAAATGACACTTTTGCATCTTTGACATGCTATAAAACCCAAACGGTTTGAGAAAGGGAAAAACGGTCTGCACTTTCAAGTCTTAGCTTTTGAAGAGCTTTTCATTCAATTCACATTCAATTAAATTTAATTGAAAAAAGCTAAGCTTAATTCAAAATCTAAGACTTGAAAGGGCAGACCGTCAAAGAGTCAAAGTTGTCAAAGAGTGCGAAAATGTGTAAAAAAAATTGACAGTTGACAGAACCTTCTTTTCAAATAACAGGATAGTTCTTGAAAAGTTACGGTGAAAAAGTGTATACCATTTTTCTCTATCTCGAACCGTTTGAGTTTTATAGAATTTCAAAAGTTCAAAAATGTCATTTTCAGATCGCGATATCTTGATAACAGTTTTAATTAGGAACAAAATGTGTATCACAATTTTTGCTCAAAATTGAAGGGAGAATCAAAATATTCATCAATATACAGGGGGTTGAATTTGAAAAAACGCAACTTTGATCTGCAATGACTTTATGCCAGACCCTGTATATTCCAAATCAAGACAGATAAGTAGATTTTTGAAAGACAACTTTTATATGAGACAGTTTTTTCTAACTCATGTATCTTGTGAAATAATCGACCGTTCTGGTAATTTCTCCTAACCCTGTATATCCAGTGGTCGTATTTTCGAAACCGTTCTAGTATAAGTCGTGTACAAAAATGGTTCAAATTCGCACATAAATGGCACAAAACTCGGTGGAATTTGCTAAAATGAACCTGTTTTCGCATACGAATCATACTCGAATGGTTTCGACCCCAGGTCAATAAAAGAAAACTAAAATGAAGTGAAATAGGTACACTTCATTTTAGTTTGTCCAATAAGTAGAAATAATTCATTTCATATTGTGTACCAGCAAACAATGTTCTCTTCTCCACAAACCTTTTTCAATACCAAACCCATTCACCACATGCCATTAGACTCGATTGAAACAAGGAGAAATGATGTCGAGTAATTGATAATATATGTTCTATACGATCGTGTTTATGTATGTTCTTTTGTATTCAGCAAAGATTTATTTGTTGACCAACTTTGCCCACAACATATGGTTGAAAAAGAGTGCCAGATCCATATCAGCGAGATTATCGATAGGCTGACATATTGACATGAATATGAATAAGTTTTTGGCGTGAATGGTCACCTCGATGGTCACTTTAAATATTTTTTTCTTTTCTGTGATGTCTATTCTCATAAACCATCGTTAGTTCTTGAAACTGGGGATCAGGGAAAATTCTTTTTTTCCAACTGTCACCTTCCTATTATATCAAACCATGAATTGAAGTAGCTTTTCTTTTTGTTTTTTTATTTTTTTAGTTCAATAGTTTCCATTCATTATTTCCGTCTAGTGTTTTGTGTCTTGCTCATATTTCTGTTTCTACTGGATTATATTATGTTTGTTTGATTTTGAAATATAATTTTATATTATATACAGGGTGTTTATTAATTGAATGCCGATACTTAAGGGGGATAATCCTTGGATGATTTTAAGACACAAAGTTCATATGAACATAGGTCCGCAAGAGCTTAATTTTCAAGATGAAATATTAAAAAATAAATGATTTTTTATAATTACTTATTTGATACTATTCCAGATATCTTTATGAAATTTGGTACACGTCTTCTAGGCTTCAATATGCATTTTGTGATGTACAAACAATATAGTATCAGTGATGATAAAAAAAAGATTTTTTTATTTTCAAATTTCAACACCCTGCATCTTAAAATCTCTGCTCTTGCGGACCTATGTCCATATGATTTTTTTGTCTTATTATAGAATCATCCAAGGATTATCACCCTTAAGTATCGGCATCCAATTAATAAACACCTTGTATAATTATAATTTTAAGCTTTTTCATATATTTTCCCATAGACTCAATATCACAAAAGACAAGTGACTAAACAAATATTCCTAACCATAGATAGAAAATATATTACGGGTTCCTAACCCAAACATCCCTCATATGAATATTTACTCTTTTTTCAGATATGTTGTCATGTGCGTTGAATGTTCTAAATCTTTATGAAAAATACCCAGAAAAATAAATCAACTGCTAATCTTCTAATTCAACAATCCCAAACAACCATATAATTCCATTCATCTTCAGTTTTTCGTCACTAAAGTGATTTGTGTCATCAAAAAAAAATTTTTGAAGTTGTAAATTTGTATTGAGGATTACGTTTGGTTTTGAAACTTGGCATCTTGGCAACATCTGGCCGCAATGTTGAATCCAGTATTTCTGACGCTATTGTTTACAAACACCGTCTTGTGAGGTTAGGGAGTTAGTAGTGAGTTTATTCCTCATTTCTCTGAGTTTTATTGATAAAACAATGCCTGGGAAGTATGTATATATAAAAAGTGTGACCAGAAAGTAAAATCAGGCAGACATCTTGTCATTTCACCGGTAAGTAAACCAAAACAAAGCTGGCCTCTTTTATCATTGTGTTTGGACCAAAACATTCAATGCTAAAGGTTATTTGATTTTGTTCAGGTTCGTGTATTTTTCTCACGTTGTTTTTCTGATTGATGTGATTTTCAATATATCATTTCTATTTGCTTTTCAAGAATAAGAATCCGTTTTTAGTGAGGAAGCCTTTTCTACTTTTTCGGTTTTTTTATCCTTATTTCCACTGTAACAGAACTATTAACTATTTTCTTTTTTCATTCGTATTAATTTTGTCTTTCTAGTCTTTGATTATTTTGGAGAGGGTGAGAGATTTGCAGTTTATTTCTATTCAACATTGCACTTCCATTTGTCTATGATTTCAAAAAAAATATATTGTACAGTTTTTTCAACTGATATTATCATTTTGTTAGTCTTGCTTCTTGTATGTGATGTCACTGAAGAAGCCTTAGACTCATCAAATGTGGAATAATTCATTTTATTGTATTACAATTTGCTGTTATTTCTTGAAAGGTTTTTAGAGAAAACTCTCCATTTTTCTAGTATTTCTAGATTTTTCACTTTTCGTATTATTTTTATTGTGGAGAACTTCCTTTTGGTTCTAGAATGTTTAATATTCTCCACTAACCCTTTTTTAGGGTATGTAAATCGAGTTCCAAATTTTGATAAATGCATCAGACGAGACAATACAGTGTGTTTCCCAACGCGTACTTTAAATTTAAGGGTGTATTCCTGAGCTAACATTGTTTTCAAGATACAGAGTACTAAGCTTTTTCAAAAGATCGTTTTTTACAAATGTAACAAATAATATCCTTTTGAACTATTTGTTTTTTAAATTTGGCAGATTTATTTTGAGTAATAAAGGCCTTCTTTGGCGCTAGATGGTAAAAATTATACAGACCATCAGTGCTGTTCCGAGGGGAATTTTACCTGAAAAGCTCATTTTGAAAAATCAAAATCACAATAAAGTCAGTGGCGTACATGTCAAAGTTTAACTCCGTCTATCTCAAAAACAATGAAGTTTTTTCATGAAATTAGCTCAAATTCAATGTGCGTAATTAGGAAACACTCTGTATCTTGAAATACTTGATTAAACATCACACTGAAAAATGGAGCAACTTGCATAAACCATAATCACGGACAATAAAATATTAATTCAGTGAATGAAAAAACAAACTCAATTGAGAAGTGAAAGTAAAAATGATGAGAAACTAATAGGAAAGGATTAATGCCTGAGTTACATTCAATTTCACTTAGAAGTGGAAGTGAGAGATTTCCACTTGCTCAACGTGAATCATATGATACCATACCATCCACATTGAATTTGGCGTAAGCCTGACTTCACAGATTCAATGTAGGTAGATGGTAGAATATGTTTCCCGTTTGCCAAGCGGAAAACTGTCACTGCCACTTCGAAGAAAAATTGAATGTGAACCTTACATTAACTGAACAAAAAGAAGAATAACTGGTGAAATAGTGACAAAAATAAAGTCTTATTAGTTAAATCAAAGAATTTTTCACTAATTCTACTATGACTATATAAGGCGTGATAAACTTCAAATGTTTCAAATTTTCTTGTTTGCTGTTTTCTCAAGTTTTTCTCAAAAGGAATTTATTGTTTATTTATAGATTCTATCTTTTGAAGTGCATGCGCTAAAAGTCATCAGTAGGTGCACGTGCATGCGCATACGTAGAATGCTTTTATATCATTAGCCAATTAGACTCTGAATTCATAGAGGATCGGTTCACATTATTATTTTAGTGCTCCCTCATAACTACATAATTATACGAAAGCATGCAATCGGGAAACTTGATCCATAGAGTCTTACAATCCAGACTCATTAAACAATTTGTTTAGAATTTCTGCAGCACAACGAACAACATTAAAATGCCATTCATAAAGTCACAATTCCAAGGTTGTTTGAACCTTGCCTTGACGGCCAGCAATCTGCAATCCAAGTATGTACGCAAATTTATTTTCGATAAATATTTTTCAATAGAGCTACGACAATTAACATACATTGTCCCTAAAAGGACACTCACGTCATTCCCCAACCCAATAAGGCAAACTGACACAATGACACACCATTACTCATTTCTACAGAACCTACTATTTGATCCACCTCAACTCCCAAAACTCCACTCTAGTCACTTCGATTCCATATCACACACTGATTCACTCTCACTTTCAACACTTGGTCGAAAAATTACGTAGGTCCGTAGCCATAAACGCCCGGTACTCGCCACTCGCCAGTACGAAGTCGATTCGACGTTTACCTTACAAAACTAGAATCTGAGGTTACAGAGTTGGCGTCAGATGAAGACGGCGTGGGGAAGCAACATTCTAGTTACGTCATCGAAGGTTGCTCGATTGGATCTAAATCTGGCACGTCAGGCGGCAGATGATTTGATGCAGATCAGTGGACATTGAAATGATTTTTTCTGGTGGTTGGGCAATTGTTCGGATGGTTAGGGTGATGGGGAATTACGTTGTGGAGAATGTCTGGGTGTGAAATGGGGCTTTGGCGAGAGGTTGTGGAGGCGGGGGTTTTGTACTTCCTTGTTTTTCAATTTCCGCTTGACCGTTGTCACAAGTTATTCCATATTTGACTACATCTAGTTTCTTCAGACGTTTTCTATCGGCTGTATTCCATGATCGTTAACTCTATCTGGAATTTTCAACGCCTTTGACGTTTCCAGTCAACCTCATCTCTAACACTCATCAATTAGAACTCCCGCGCATTGCACAGATTCAATGGACTCATCAGCCTTCTTCTTCTACCTTGTTCTCTTTCATGGAAAATGCCAATTTTTTTTAATGATAATTGAAGAAAAAAAATACGATGTAGGTTGCTTTACATTTCAAGATGAATTTAAGCTTCAAGTTTTCGGTGATAGAAATTTTGGTTACCAAGAATGGTGAAGAAGGAGCAATATGGTCAACAGCCCGTTTTTATTCGCAATTTTATCAACAACAGAATGTCTGATCGTGCACGATAAAAGCCAGTTTGGAAGTGCTAAAAAAGCATTACAAATGTAAATCTCTTCAATTCTCAAAAATAACAATAACATTCACAATAACCCGGCTTGTCTGCGACATTTGCTATCCATTTTTTTTTAAATTTAATTCGCTACCTTCCCATAACCAAGACACAATATGAGAATTTAAGGCTTCTAACTTTATCCATTTTCAAGTTATTCAAGTTCAAAGATTCTAAACTGGCCGCTTGACAATCTTTGACCGGTTAGTGACGTCATTTCTCACATTATTTCGTTTATTTTGTTGTAAGCAAGGTGTTTTGTGTTATTGTTCTGTGTTTTAGTTTTTACAGTATTGCTATTTAACTATTCTAGCAAATCAAATCATATCCATTTGAAATAGGATTTATTAAATTAAGGCAGATTCCTTGAATTCACCACCTTCCGCAGTAGTGATGCAAAAACTCTCCCTACTCAAGGGTCTTCATTAAAACGGAGGGGTATCTGGTGTCGCTCCAGATTTTTGAAAGAGTTGTCTTTTAGACTTCGCAAGTTTATATCTCCGGCCTATGGAAGAAACTTCCAGCTATAGTTGGTTGCTTGCTCATCTCTTTCTTGAGTCGATCATACTCAACCAGAAATCTGAGGGCGGGGTCTGCTAGATCGAACGTTTTTTGTGGTCCCATCACATCGTGCGGTTTCTTGATGCAAGTGGCAAGTGGGTAAGAACCTTTACAAAGCTTCGAAAATAAAACAAGTGTATCCAAGACTGACCTCATAAGCATTATCAATGCGCTGTTGAAGTTCCTTTAATTCACACTATCAACTTCTCTATCGTGATCGTGAGCCTACAGTCCATGAAATTAGTCCATGTGTGTGCGATATGAGCTTTCGTTTGATTTAAAACTGGAATGTTGTCTTGTCTGACGTATCCACTAATCATTGTTATTATTTTTCTGCAAGTGGCATATGGATGGAATTATTTCCGAATCAAAAACAACATAACCTCTAAGAATTATTGTTGTCCTCTCAAAAAACAATTTGAACGACTTCGCTGATCATCTGATCAGATGAAGTGAGAAATGGTTAATTTCGGCCATTATTATAGGTATTGATTTCGACTATACTAATTACTAAAATACCTGGTGCCCAATTCTCCAATTAACCCGTATACGAATATGCATTTGATTTTCTACACTATTCCTATACGGATTTAATTGGAGAATTGAGCACCTGATGATTTGCGAAACTCCATTCACTCTCCCATTGTCACATCATATCGTGCGATTCCAGTATAAAGTTCGGTGTTTTGTTGCAAGTGAGTACGCACATTTACAAGCCTCAAAAATAAAATCAGGGTGTCCAAGAATAACCTCGTAAGCATTTTCAATGCGCTGTTGAAGATCCTTTGTTCTTTATTCACAGTATCAACTTCTATTTCGTGAGCCTACAGGCCATGAAATTAATTTTTTCTACGAGCGTGCGCAAAGTAGCCACTTCGCACACTCATTTGCGTGTGCAAAGTAACCTTTTCCCGCACTAGTGCGGGAAAAATTTTTCCCGCACTCAAATGTCAAATAACTACCTACGAATTTGTTGTTTTAAACTTCGTTTCCATACCAACCAAACTGTAGATTATGCACTTTGTAACAAACATTGATAATGACGACTTTCAATCGGCATTTGTGAGTTGTTCTTGCTTGATTTTGGTTCAAACTACTGTGTTTATCGGAAATATTCGAAAGATCTGAGCTGAATACTGGCATCAAAAAAACCTGATCATGTATACAAATCATAGAAATAAGTGTTATTTCTATGATACAAACAAACGAAAAACGGACAATCAAATTTATAAAAGTATAAACGATTAAACGAAGACTTAGACTGACTGCAGCTGTCTAGATTGTCATGTCAAATCAAAACAGTGTTGCCAATAGCAGGGAATAAGGCGACAAAAGAGGAAATTTTATGAACAGTGATCGGACATGCAATTGCATTTCAAATATAAAATAAATCAATTATGATTTTGATTAAACCCATATTATCCAATTTCCAGCTGCCGCCACAAACTGATCTTTCAATATAAATATATTGTTAAGCATAAATAATCATTATTCTCAAGTTCTATGTTTTTAAGTGTGTTCAAATAATATATTATCTAAAGTTTTCGTGTCTAATCTGTGAACGCTCGTAGAAAAAATATTGTTCCTAACAAGTTCGCAAAGTGTCTTTCCCGCCCTTAAAGCATATCCGAACTCCGCTTCGCGTCGTTCGTCTAACTGCTTTTGCGTGCGGGAAAGCATCACTTTGCGAACTTGTTAGGAAAATAACTATATTGCACCCTATTCATCTATAAAATTATCATCTTGCATCATGAAACTTTTTTATGGGGGGTTTTTGGTATATCAGATTCTTTTGACGAGTTCTTAAGCTGTTGAAATAAATTACTCATCAACTTATGCATCAATGGTTTTACAATGCGTTTGATTTATTGTTCAGTGAATGGTGAACGCTTCCGACAACTAACTATATAGATAAACGGTGATGAGCCATGCATGTCTATTTTTCCATTTTAACTTTCAATTATCACGAAAACAATGTAATCTTCACGCATTGAGTTTTTCTCTATAGATTAAATGTACTCCTACATGAATGTAGCGGAACTATTTTCACATTTGAATGGTTGGTAAGTTATTTGGGATGACAAAATGTGTAAAATCAAAAACCTTATCCTCCGTTTTATCGAAGAATGTTGACGTTTTCATCTTTCAAACAAGAAAAATTGGGTTTTGGTCTTGTCCAGGGAAAACATGAATATTGGACATGGACATGGACATCAAAAATCTCATGATCCGTTGAAAGCTACACCCAAGTAATTATTCCTTCTCACTTTTTTTTCCAATTCCTTTCTGCGTAATCCGAAAGATCATTTCTTGATAGCTTGTAGCATTAGACCCTAAAGCTACGAAGATACTAACAGTAGAAGACAAAATCATGTATGTTAAATAATCCGAAGCTGCATGACATT
Source organism: Orchestes rusci (assembly GCA_958502075.1). Taxonomy (NCBI): domain Eukaryota; kingdom Metazoa; phylum Arthropoda; class Insecta; order Coleoptera; family Curculionidae; genus Orchestes; species Orchestes rusci. The sequence continues at coordinate 17,255,553 of OY293311.1, forward strand.
ATTATGGGACAAAAGAAATGAATCTGGGGCAAATCACCTCTTGATTGTCTTATCTTTTTCTGTCTGGGCTATACGTCATCGTTGACAGTATGGAATTTCAAAATTCGGACAAGATATACTGAAATGAACTCTACAAAAAAACATTCAATTCTGAATTATATTTTCTTAGAGATTGTGATAAGGAATTATGTATGCCCTTTATATTACATAATTTGGCCATTGATTGTGCTTATTTTCATACTGCTCAATTTCTCCCCACCTTAATCTATTCCATTTTTCCTTTTTTCCATCGTATACCTCTACTTTTGATTTCCTTATCATATTCAAACATTCACCATTGTATTTCGCTAACCACTAGCCTTTGGCATTCACCATTCTGATTGCCACCATTCATGTACCTAGATGTAGATGTGGATGCGTATACCATCCACTAATGGCATACGCCGAAACTTATTTAGGCCCGTTGCAACACACAACTGAAGTTGATCGATCGAAGGCACGATGATTTCGCGATGCTCAGCAAGTCCTCCAGAAAGACCTCATGCATTTTCTGGAGTGTAACGATTGCTTCTCCAAAGTTCCACAGTATTCCATCCAAGAACTACCAAGAGCCAATGATGCCTTGGGTCTAGGTATTTGACATTGTTTTTATATTCTACGACTCTGTCCAACAACGACATCTCCGGCTTATCGATTCGTGGCATTGTTTACCTGACAACAAAGTTCATAGCCTCTTTTCAAAAACCAAGGGCACATTCCAACTAGCATCTATAGTCGCAGGGACGAAGCCGTCACTTTAAATTCCTCTTCAAATGACGGCCTCTTTAGGCGGCCGCCATCCTTCTACGTACCAGCAACGTAGCTGCGACATAAAATTCATACACGTATTTCTGTCTCTTCTGAATCTCACCTGAACATAACGAAGTCATATTGTATTGTAATAGTAATTTACGTAACTAAGGCGAAAAATTACTTTTTAAATTGCGAGTGGAGATGTTTATGGATGAGGCGACGAAGCAGCCGAGTCTGGAATTTATAGTCGGAGTAGTCTAATGACATTTAAAGGCTGTGTATCGTATATTGTTTTGTTTCATACTGTGATAATTTTTTTTAATCGGTTTTGAGTGCTTTTTTGTCAAACCATACACTTAGAGTGGCAGTCCGCCTCACATTCATACCGTGAGATAGCGCCAGCCAAACCATGTCACCATTTGGGTAATAGATAATAAGTTGATTATATGTTACCAACATTATTTGTTAAGTTATTATCCAAAATCATGAGATGGCGCCAGCCAAACCATGCTACCAATTCAATTTCACAATCTTTGATGATGCAAAATGTCTTTTATGGAGTAGTCAAGTAATTTTTTTTACAGTCTCTGATGATGTAAAGTGTCATTAACCGGACTGGTTTTGAATCCGGTAAATGATACTTCACGGTACAGTAAGAAATAAAAGTCATTTATCAAACGCATGATAGTTATAGGTGTCATTATTGATGTCATTTTGGACAAGTAAAGTGTCAAATAACACACTAGTGTCTTATAATCCATAACTCACTAGTCACTAGTGAGTTATGGATTATAACTCACTTTTCTGTGGCAAACAAACAAACAACCTATCACGTTCCCGTGGCAACCAAACAAACAATAACCTATTTTGACCAAAATGTAAACATGTCACTGTCTAGTCATCCGGTCACTGAAACTTATATTTAATGATTTTGTCATAAAAAAACGCCTTCCTCCATTTGTCGGGTAAAACATTGTATAGCACTCATGCGTTATGTTCCACAAGTCACTTGAGAGTCTATTCCACTCGGCCTGACGGCCTACAAATCTTTCTCGTTTGACTTATTTTCAACACAACGCACTAGTACCATAAATAACTATACTTTCAATTTTTTGGTACTTAATGGTGACATAGATAGTGTTTCGAGTAGTTCCCAAATAATTAGCGATTGTGTATACAGGGTTTTTCACTTAAAACTCCGCACGTCAATATCTCGGAAACGAATAGGAATATTTGATTTCTGTAAAAAGTAGTCAATGTATGGGGTCGAGTAGTTATTTTTCACAGTTAAAAAAATTCGACGCCTACCAAGAGTAAAGCGTCGCGACGCATCGAAAATATTAATCGATTGCAGGGACTTAAAATTACGCGCATGCTTGAGTACATGTTATTTATAAACTTTTTTGTTATTCAGTCGAACTCATTTATTCTACTCAGTTTTGAGATATACAGTGTGTCCAAGATAAGGATGTCTATCGTGGGGATCTTGAAAACCGTGAGAGATACAAGGTCGGTTAAATGGAGGCAAAGTTGCGTATTTTGATGCTCAACAAAATGCCGTTTTGAAAGCCAAGAAATTCCGACTAAGTACGAAATTATCCGGAAAAAACCGAAATTTTTCAAAATTGTTTTCATTTTTTTCTGACCACATTTGAAGAGATATTCTGAAATGAATGGAACTTCTTTATTGCCACTTTTTGCCCTTTACAAGATAGCGTTATTAAATTGAAGAACCGACGTTTCGTCTATGAGCAGCCATGATCAACTTTGTTTTTTTAAATACGGTCCTGGATTTTTTATTACGGATTTTAAGAGCCTCTTATGTTTCTAAACCAATTGGGCGTCGAATTTTTTTAACTGAAAAATAACTACTCGACCCCATACATTGACTACTTTTTACAGAAATCAAATATTCCTATTCGTTTATATATTGACGTGCGGAGTTTTGAGTGAAAAGCCCTGTATATATGCCATTTGGTTGATGGTTTAGTGACACAAACTTTCTCAAAGGATCCAGGCCTATTATAATAGTTGGACAGCATTTAATGATATTTTTTCATCAGAAACCGTTCATATTATATTAAAATTTTCCTAAAAACATCTAGTCAACTTCCCGTACGGAAGCCGCAGCTCAAAAACTTTTAAAAAATCTTGACAAAACATGGCTTTTGTTGCTTCATGAAAATATCTAGAAAGTTATTGAAAAGTAATAGTAGAACAAATTTTTTCATCATCCTGTATAGCCTACAAGTTCAGAGGCTTAGCACATACCTAGGTAAGGAACTGCATCTTATTCTGAATCACTCTCTGTATTATTTGGACGAACTAGCTCAAACGTTGGCAATTTGAAAGTCCATTCCAGTTGTTCAATATCCAAAATTTTGAATGAGTTGAAGCTGTTACAATTTTTCTACTTCTGTAGTTGGGTTTTTAATTTCAAATATTTTATGTTGTAATTGATTGGTTTACATTGAAAAATGTTGGGTTGTTTCAGAAAATGTATGCTCGAAAGCATATGTGGGTTGGAATTTTCTTAATAGGTATGCATTTCTACACTTAGCTGTAATTTATCAACGGTGCCATGCGTCATTTTTCAAAATGAGCAATCTTGACCAGGGATTGATCAACAAACTATTTCTGTACACCGATTACTAATGATTTCCACTTATTTTTTTACATCACTTATCCATTAATTAGATTCTTAGTGCAAGTTCAATGAGATTCAGAAGTAGTAGAGGACAAATAAAACAAAAATTACACCAAAAACAATATTTATTTCCAGTAATTTTTTCAAAAATACTTTTTTTCAAATATCTTTTTCAAACAATACAAAAATTTCAACCTATACAAAACTAAATGTGGCAAAAAAGGATCCATATTCAAAATTCGTGATAAAAATCTTATTGTCAAAAGTCAAATATGAAAGATTGAAAATGAACCCTGTTGCGTCCACTTTGAAGTTTTTTATTTGAAATAAAACACTTCAAAGCCATAAGCTCAAAAGTCATGTACAAAATCGTTCAGGTGAAACATCAATGAGATTCCTTGTGGATGTATTGTGAGATGTTCAAGTGAAAAAACAATCACCCTGCAACTAATTTGTATATGATTTTCAGTAAGGAACTCGCAAATAAATCTAACGGTAGCCTTGATTCCAATTTGGAAAAATAAGGCACAATTCACCGCACAGTTCCTTTGGAACTAATTTTAACAGAAACCACTGGGAAGTAGTTCAATTCCTAATATTAGGTGCTGTAACGTCAGTTTCTATGGCTTGTAATACTGTGTAAACTTCAAGGAGTCCTGGAAACTGAAGTTAAAGCACGAATTGAGCTTATTGTAAGTCTAGTCTAGAAAAATCACAATCAATCAAAAAGTATAAATAAAATGATGGCCTATGAAGTCTCACTATGATATGGTGAAGGAAATGAACATTGTCGAAAAGATGGTGATACAACGTTCTAGAAATGAAATGCTTCACTATGTGAATGTCTCTAAAATATTGTTCTACCTGTTAAAAAAAAATCACAGATTGAACTAATTCTACTCTTATCTTAAGAAGTCTACTTATACCAAAAGTACCTTTGGAAGTCAATTTTCAATAACCTGGCAAATTTGGTGCAGCACTCTAATCGTCTCCATAGTCATGAAATAGTACCCAGTACATAATTGAATATAAAATGAACTGACATTTACATCAGTATTAAGTCCAAAATCGAGGACAAAAACAAAGAGTGAAGGTGTCATAATTTAAAGAAGAGACACTGCCCAGCTGATATATGATTTTATAAAAATAACTCTACCCGGGTTCCAGCCGGGGCGAACCCTGAACTGCGCCAGTGTCGACACCGTCTACTCTCTGCGAGACGTTAGAACGCCCACTTGCCCTCCATTTTTCAGTATGAATCGATAATTTCGATAATACTGACATAAGTGCCAGTTACAAACCCAATAACCCCAAAAAAGATTAAAAACAGGTTTTTGTAAAGTCTCCAGTTGAACTTTCCTAGACCTGGTTCTTCGTAGAAGGTTACTAAGTCGATGGTGGCTGGAAAGATCAAGCCCAGCATGGAGAGGCATACTGCGCCTACTAAGGAGATGAAGCCACCGAGGTTAGGAATGAGGATGGCGAGCCCCACTGTTAAGAAGATGAGACCAATTCTGATAGAGTAATTGGCAAGGTTCTGCTTGTCGGCACTGAAGTTGTTTTTCAGAGCTTTCCAAATAATTCCCATTGGCACGTAGAACTGGAGAGCGTAGGTGAAGAAAACAGCTACTGCGATCATCAGTTTCACAGATTGGGCAAGCCTGAAATTAATTATTACATAAAAAAATAAATAATTGTTATGCCCCTAGTGAGCATGTGACTTTGTTGTATATTTTTTAGAGCTTTTTTAGGGAAAATGTTTTGATTCATTTAATTAGACAATAATTCCCGTTTACCAAACCAGTACAAACTACTTACATGTCATCCTGAGGTAGGTTCAATGTGATACTACCCTCAGTATCCTTTCCATATTTGAGGAATCCAAAGAAGCCAGTTGATGCATATAAAATCAGCACACAAAGCATCCCAATGTTCAAAACGCTAGGACATCCAATAAAGTGACCTGGATTCTTCATGTTATTTTCCAATGGCATGACTACACCGATACCTTCAAGGGCAAAAATGGCTGTTCCAAAGAATACTGGCAATTTGGTTATGCTTGTATATGCTGGGACGGTGTCAAGAGCAGGAAGATCGGTGAACATGAAGTAGAAGGTTATACCAATACCGGTGGCTACAAGGACGTTAGCTATCATGGACAAGGGACTAAGCCATTTAAGACTTCTGATCATGTTGATGAGGATGAGAAGAGGTAGCATTGCTGCCATGTACAACCGCAAGTCATATCTATATTGTAAAGGTGAATAGAAATCCACCACTTGTTTCACGTTCTTAGACACAAATACAATATAGACGCAACAACAGCCCAGCAAGTCAATAACCAAGAACAAGTTGATACTGGCCTTGGCAAACTTGGCCCATGGCCTAAAAGCCGGAGGTCCAGACATAAAGGCTACTTCAGCAACTTCGTCAAAACCCAGACTAGGTACTTTAGTTCTCCGGCAGAGCTCATGAGCACTTTTAACCAGAATATGGACGCAATATGTGCAAATAGCTCCAATCACAAAAGTGCAGATGAGTCCTAGCCACAGACCGGCACTGGCAAATGCCAGTGGCATGGCAAGAATTCCACTGCCCAAGCTTCCCTTAAGCAAGTGGATAAAAGTATCCAAGTCCCTGAAACAAAAATGCATGTTAAATAGGCACGCCAATGTTCACAACCCCTTGTAATTTGAATGGGGTAGTCCCCACAGTTTGTTGGGATCTAGTTTTGAATGAAAAGGCTTAAGTTAAAGGGGTGGCGTTGAAGGGGCTATTCAAGGTCGTAGAAGGGCTACTTACGAAGTAGGATGTTCCACTTGTCGGTGCTGGAAAGGATCATAGTCGCCGATTTCCACATCTCGTTTATAGAGAGGAACTGTGGATCCATTGGCGGAAGCTACTTGGACTGGTTCTCCAGCCTTCTCGGCTTTATAGCTGTAATAGGCGAAGATTAAAATAGGTTCATGTTGAGAACTGACTCTCATTACACATTTTAACGTAATTGAGTTTTGTACCATCGAATTTTGCGTAAATTAGGCATGACATTCAAGTGTAATGATCTAAGTTTCCGATGTTGTAGTTGCGACAAATTGGATGGTACTAACTTCCGGTATGTTGATTAAGGACACCTGTCCATTAAAATGATCAAACTTATAATGTGTAATCAGAGTTGATCGAATTGTTAGTGAAGTGGGTAATTGGTGTTAGTAATCTGGATGCTAATGGCTTCTTAAAATGGGTCTGAAATGAGAAAGGGAATGAAGGAAAGTGGCTATTATGTTGACTATGATAAGACAAGGTTGGAATGTCTTGTGATACTTTTTTTTTTAATTATATGCCACATGAAGGAATTATGGGAGAAGGTGTTGATATGAACTGAACGGAACAAAAACATCTGGCCTGAACTTTGCAAAAATTATTAGAAATAAAATTTGTGCAATTGTACCGTAGACAAAGTCCAAAGGACAGAATTCCCGCAGCTCCCACTCAGCAGCATAACATAGCTATGCCGTAGCTATGCCGCTATCTCAGCACACACCACTTTGGGCCGTACTTCGTATGAGGGCTCCGAAAACTGAACTTGCCAATAGAATTGACTAAACTTACAAAATATTATCAAAACAACACTATGCAACCATGTATAAACGCATTGGCATTATTCCTAGACATCGCTATCTCAAGTAGTATCAAGCATAAGTTTACAGTAAGGGGGTTGAGGAAGACTGGACAGTATCTTTTTTCACAAAATAGATTGCATAGATTTTGATTAATTGGGATTTCTCAAGCACTTGAGTAGAAAATCTAATCAGTGATCAATTTTATTCTACATTGAATTCACTTAAAAAAATTGTTTTCAAAGTTCATTGTATGATTTCAAGACACTAACAATAAAACAATAACAACACATCCTATAATGAAACCCATGCAATGAACAAAATCCAACAAAAAGCTCGAGAAATGAACAACGCTTCTTTTCTGTTGGCAAAAAATACTGAAAAGTCTCTCAGAAAGGATAGAGCCCTAACTAAATACCTGCAGATATACATGGTTTTCAATATATCAATACAAATCAATAATCAATGTGAAATCCAAACACCAATTATTCAAGAATGACTACTATTGTAATACAATGGTGAATTACTTTTGTTTTTTTTTTTTTTTTTTGAATAAGTACCTTTCTTCAAAAAAGAAGCATTGTGATGTTCAATGGATGAAATTTAGAGTTTGGGCATATTATTTTGGAACACGTCAACTCACCTGGACATTATTAATTGTGTGTTTACACCGCCCTTTTTTGTATCGACTTGGGCGATTAATTGGGGCTGGAAAAAAAAATATCATCAGTGAAAATAATTGATCTTGGAGACAAGAATAGATTGGCGATAAAATTGATGTAGATCTAATATTCTACTGATGAAAAATTATGTGTGAAGGAGGTGATGATTGCTAGTATGCAACTGCACTATTTTGCCATTGCAATAATCCTTAAGACAATTAGGAGTAGATTTAAGCGGCAGTAGAAATCAATACGCCATAAAAGGATTGTGTATAAAAGGTTGATCACCTTTCCTTAGTAATTCTCCATAAAGCAATGCACATGTTTAAAGCAGCAAGATATTCATCATTTTTATGGACATACTATAAGAGATTGGATAATAAAGTTAGCAGTTAAGATAAACTTTAATGAATTTTCTTATGGCAAAGGGAAAGTGGGGTAAATGTACTTGAAATTAACTCCCAGCAGAAGTAAAAATAAATGGATTGTGCAGTAGGTATCCTTGTCTCGAGAATTTGAACTGGTTGCCAGACATTCATTTGAGAAAATTCAGGATTTATATGACATCAACGTCAATTAAACCAAAAAGGAAGTGCACATGAAGGTTGAAACAATTATTGGCTAATTTAGTTTCTATAGATTCAATGCGACAAGCCCATATTTGGAAAAATAGGGAATCGGTTAAAATGTGTCTAGAGATAAAGTTTCTTATTTGTACAACTGACTCATTCTAAAAATTCAGGTAGTAAGATAAGAAAAAGGCGTGTTATAAATTATTAAACATGATCATTATAGAAACATTTTTATTTTTAATTATCCAAAACTGGTATACGTTGACCAATATCAATTTCGCAAAAATTAACATTAATGTCAGACAAATTAACATATGATATTTTAGTCATTCAGCCATTAGGCAAAATTCAAATTTATTGTGCGATGTTACCAAGGTAGTACAATTATTTCTAAAAATTTTATCAGCACGAAAATAGTGCCATATATCATTAAACCTTCGCTGATGAGTGCAAGCGTAAATTTAGACTTTTATTTTTAGTACTGCCAAGTGCATTCCTTTGGCTTTTTCACGACGGTTGAATTAATGCAGGTTTACGTGGGATTCGATGGCTAAAAAAATGCGTCAAAACTGTATTTCCAAACGAAAATCAATTTTTCTCTCTCACTACGGTCCTGACCTTTGCACGACAAGTTCATTAATTCACGTTGAGCATGATCACGTTTTTGAAGGCTGATCAATTTGCAGATGGAAGTAGTACTATTTGGAAGCTACTTTATAATTCTACTTTGGTACGCCAATGAACTGCAATGTGTTCAACATTGAAGGCCAATTTCACCCAGTAGTTTTCCATTGGCAGTGACGTGCATTACCCTCCTTATCAGAGGAAAGTGCAAGATTTATTAATTCTGGACTATAAAAGGAATTATTTTGTGATGACATAATCGTAGCGTGTCGCTAAATTAATCAATAGTTCTATTATTGTTATGGTCAACAATTTTATGTTTATGGCTGCATTAACTGGATCACGATTATTTTTATATTCGGATCAGCAAAAGCGCTGTTATCATCGTTATAAACCATCATGAGTTAGCAGAAACGAAAGATAAAGAAAATGATTGAATTCCGTGAAAATCAATTATTAATACTGCCAACATTTCAATGTAAGGTATCAGCATTAAGAATTAAGATTAAGATAAAAGTTGAATATTTTTTAATACCGATTATTGGCACTCAGGAAGTTTATTTATAGAGGGTCATTTACCTACGAAAAGACTTGTTGATACCTATGCTTTGTTTCAAAATAAACTCTCTGGCAGTAAATCGATGCAAAAGTGGAAAACAGCCATTAGAAAATGACAATAAAAATTATCACATGAGAAAAAATAAAATAAAAATAAATGCGTAGTGATGAAGAAGTGAATTTAGAAAAAAAAACACAGGATAATATTAAAAGTGAATTAAAACTTTTCAAAGCACGCCAAAAAACAAATTAAAAAAAGTAGATAAGGTAGCAGTAATAAATAGAACGGTAGATATATACTGAAAAAGATAGATAACGTAGATTCAAAGCGATTGGAGAAAGTTGACTGAAGACTGATGAATAAATACAAAACTCAAAACAATCGGGACACAATCCTACTCAAAAGGATAAGTTAAAAACAAATGCTTTAAAGGTGTGAAAAAAACTAAATATGGTGTTGAAATGGGTGATAAAATATTTTAAACATTATAAGATTAAATTAAATTAAAACAACAGATAAAACACTAATAAAGTTGAGGCAACATAAAATTAAGAAGATTTAAGCTGATAGAAGCCAGGTTGAGAGTGACAAGAATAAAAACTCTCCGCCACTGCCTCTCAGTCATTCGTCTAAATAATGTCTACTTGGCCCAGTACTTTTCCACTGAGTGACGTCACGCACTATTCTCGTAGGCAGTTGAATGTAGTCGCATTTCAGTTCTTTTATGATTACCTAAGAGGCGCTAAACACTTGATATAAATTTGACACGTGAGCTTTATTAGCAGTAACGTGATTTAAAAATTTTAAAAAAAATGTCAAGGCCATAAAAGCCGGTAGTTTATCAGTATCAGACGAGGAAATCGATGGTTCATGAAATATACATTCGTGTGGGATTGATAAGGTTTACAGATAAATATAGGTATTAGTAATGTACTAAATAAAAAAAATTAAAAAAGAGGCGCCAATGAAGTCAAGTTGCCACAATTGAATAAAGTTTGCCAAGTTGGCAGCCTGACGCAACTTGTCTTTACTGTTGCCACCAAGCTGGCGCTCGAAATTCAAAAGTTTTGAATGCAAATTTACCTTGTATGCCCCATGTAGGGGTGCTTTGGGTTCCGATTTCTTAACCATGGTTGAATAAATAATCTATCACAAAATCACAGATTTTACGTGTTGACTCCTTTAAGTCTCAACTTAAAATGGTAGTTCGATGAGCGCACAGGTCGGTCAGCGTCGTGCGAAAACGCTATGGAGGGGATGTATGGATGACTGAAAATTCGTTTTGGAACTTCTATTTATATTGGCACTTCTAAATATTTACATTGATTTTAATTAGGATGCTGGTTTTGATGAATCAGTTGTAGTCACTTTTCATACTATGAGATGACGTTGTGGTACTTGAGCTTATGATCACTTGGGAATTAACGTGATTATAACCTATTTTTTCAAGAAACCCCACCTCAAATCTTGGAACTTTTATACATGCGAGAATGGCCAACAGCTTCTTGTGACTTTCTTTGTCTTCAACTTTTATTTTGAAAATTCGGCGCCAGATTTGTTATAAGAAAATTATAGTTGAATAAGAAGTGCATATCACGAAAAGTGTTTTGAAAACAAGTTTCAAGATTTTGTATTATTTTTTTGTATTCGTTAATACTATCCTTAATATACAAAATAGTGAAATAAAGCAGCATGAAATACAGCTACAAAAAAATCTGGAAACTTGTTTAATTATTATTGGGGCAAAAGTTTGCGCAGTTCTCTCCATTATTTCCAACCCCTGGACATGTTTGGAAGACTATTTTTAAACCATATTATCGGGCATAAAAAAATGTCTGTTGAGTGTACGAAATTGCATCGTCCTATTTTTCACCGTTTTCATCCTAAAAGAACCATCATCATGATAATCTCATTCTGCATCTCGCATTTTTGAACATATGAAGTTCTCTTCTGATTAATGGGCGTAGCACACGTGGTTGTGGTTAATTTTGGGAAACTCTGTATATTTTTCACCAAATCTATTTTATTCATGTTCATGTTCACCCATAAACAAAAATCTCCTGACAATCCTGTGACGTTATAAACGTCGGCGTCGCGTTGATTCACTTTTAAGATAAAATTATTGCGACTTAATTATCTGAAATTTGATTCTATAGACTTTTTCCTGATCATTAGATTAGTATATCCAGTTACAACCGGTTTTGTCGTACAAATCCAAGTGAAAGGATGTTAAATTATTTTGCTGATCAATAAAAAAATGTCAGAATAATGCCGACGCTTTGTATTCATCATAGACCAGTTGATTTCTACTTTTTTTGAGTGGCTATAAATTGGCAAACAATTTTCGGATATCAGGTTTACATATCATCTTATCACATTATCAAATAATTCCTGTTTCAGGAATTTTGATTTTGTCACATTTATAATAAATGGATCATCACATATTTTAATTTGTGAGTTTATCACTCAACAACGTAAGAATTTTCACAAGTAAGTGATAATTCGTTAATGAATTCACATGAGCTGAACCTACGACTATTATACATATACAGGGTGTTCCGATATTAGCCCACAGTTTTTGTCTTTTTAAGATACAGGGTGCTATATCATGTGAAGACCTGATGACGTTTTTTTTTTTGTAAATATTTCCGAGAAAAATAATTTCATTTTCAACCCCTATAACTAGCGTTAAATAAAAAAATTGAGTCTTGTACTTATGAACCACTCTGTATAATCATAATATCACAACAAATATATGTATAATAATCTTTTATTTAATCGTACCTACCGCGACCCCTTGTAATAACTTACCAAGATAATCCCAAGGTTCTTTTTACCTGCCCCTGTAACCTTCTCTGATGATGAAAGAGGAACGGGTCCGAGACTTGTTCGGACTTGTATAAATGCTAATGGGGCGATATGTTGTGAATCCATTGGCGTACTGATGCAGTATTCTGACAACCCTGGTATAATTGTTATTTTCCAAAGATTTTCATATAGCAAAGTCTAGACGGAGATCGATTTTTTAATGTGTTGATGAGTCACTGTTCTTGGATATGTTGCAAATGCGGGACGTGCCATGTAAAGGCTTATTTTTATGGTTTTTTTAGGTTTTTCAAGTGAGATCTGCATGAAGTGGTCAATAGAGAAAATGTATGTGCAGTTTTGAATTTTTCCCGATGGTGTATTCATTATGGTCAAAGGAAAAATAAGATACCAGAATTAAAACAAATAAACCGGGTGTCGTATAAGTAGGCTGTAAACTCAAAGAGATTGATTGTTGCATTCATATCCACAACCCTGATTATTGTTGTCACTCCGATGATGAAAATTAATTAAATTATTGAAAACCGCAATTGGAATTCCATATAGGAAAATTCCACTTGCATAACCTCATATTATGACTCTGTACCCTCAGTCGAAAATCCCGACATTAATTCTAGAAAAATCAACTGTTATCTAACCATTTCATAAATCCATTATGGACATTTTTATGACTATTATTTCAATTGTATACCCACACCAACACCATAAACCCAGACCTTTCTTTATGTATGCGGCTAAAAATTTTCCAGACATGAATAGAATAATAAAGACTGTTAATTGTTTAAGCTCCATTTGAAGAAAAAGAAAGGAATGCTGTTATTTGCAAACCTAAATCAGCAATATTTGTGTAGATGGTTACGAGGGAAAAGGAAGAAGTAAACAGATTCGACATACTATACAATATCGTTAATGGAACGCAAATAGACGTATATTTCAGTTTTTGTCATAAGATATCGATATATTTTCTATTTGGAGAGGGAATGTTGGAATGGATGAATAAATAAAGGATGGGATATACATGGACAGCACAAAAAAAATTGAGGACATTTTTCCATTGTAGTTTGCTACAATCCGTTAATATCTAGTCCTCCAATCAAAATCTATCAGTGAAGAACTTAATGCATCCAAAGCAGGAAGAAACTGTTTGATTCTAGACTTCTGTTAACTTTGAGTAAAAAGCGAAAGATTTATTCGCTTTAAAGCAAGTCCAAGTTGCTGACAAAAGACACTCTTGGAGGTAGTTCTACAGCGAGGTCAAAAAACCTCCGAATATGCACGCTTAGAGAGAACCTTAACCAAAGAAACTCTCACGTCTGCAAGTGGATAAGGAACTTGCTAGAAGATAGGGAGACCCAATCAACTACGCAAGACTAGAACTATTATAGAGGTATAGCTAGGGGCTGCCCCCAGGCAGGATGGGAGTTTTATCTCCTCTTCTCTGGATTTCTACGCCCAAGGCTATGGCATACCATAACGTTATCAGAAGTGATGCAGACAGCCCTGATAAACGTAGAAGACTGGTACCTTAAGACGAACCTAATGGCGATTCCTGAGAAAACCTCCATGGACAGCTTCACGAAAAAAAGGGATATATTAGATCAATTCAAACCCGTATACCTCGTACAAGAACTGGAGGTGGGAAGAGAAGTCAAATACCTAGGCATCATCCCAGACGACAAACTCTCATGAAACTCACTCCTACAGAAAATAGTTAATCGAGGAAAAGCCAATAAAAAAAGGATAAGACAAATCCTGGGGAAGAAATAAGAAATCCGCATATGATACACTGGCTCCTGATCTATGGTGCTAAGACCAACACTGTTTTGTTGTGGTGGCCAAAATCAAGCGACAACAGGCAGCCACAGAACTGGCAAAAGACCAGAGGCTAGCCTAGCATGTCTTTGTTTAACTGTAGACATGAGGAGTAACCCAACGCTTAAATTTCTTCATCAGAATCGAAGCAAGAATGAAGAAAAGCAATCTATATGCTTTAAAATCATATAGACTTAGGAACACAGGAAACTGTAGACACTCAAACTCTCAAGGGCATACCAAGATTACTAGCACAATCACGAATCTCTTGATAACAATTGAGTGCTATGCTGAAAAATATCCATTTTAACACGCTTTTCAAAATAAAGCCAAACTGGGAAAAGAAAATAGTGGAACAACTCCGGAGTTCAAATGGAAAAAACTTATCGTTTTCCTGGGAGTATCCAATGATGATACTCAAGAATGGATACCAGGACACAAAGAGATAGTTTGAAATCCTCTATAATAGGCCGAACTGTTGGTCCAAAAAACGACAGGAAGCAAGATGGTGCCAATTATCAGGACTGAGCCCAGTAAAGAAATGATGGCAGAGGAAATCCAACCATCAGTTACTAACTGAAAGTCTACTGAAACTAAAAAGTAGAGCTCATTTCAGGAAAATAACACAGCCACTAACTGGATACTGCACCCTAACAAAACATATGCTTACCATGCCTCTTCAACGATGCCATTATCTAGGCAATGCAATGAAGAGGAGGAGGCACTAACTTTATGGAAAAGGGATAATATGGAATTCACACCCATTTCTCAAAGGTCGAATAGATAAACGTAAGAAAGGCTAACAAACCTTATTCAGGCAATAAAGCTCTTCGACTATAAGACTGCCATGGAGAAAATACAATAAGTCCAGTGAATTTCAGTAATCAGTGACTAAACTCATTCGTCATCTACGCTAACGCATGCTCGTCCCGTACCATGGAAGTTGCTTTTCTGTTATTGTGGTTCACGTACGTATTACGTATCCTTCGAAATGTCACTGATTGCTTCGTATTTATTCGTTTCTTAATTTGTTCAAGCGATTCAACACCTATACTTTACTACTCTTGTTTCATTTCCTATTAGTATTCTTGGTTGAGTTGCTGTTCCAAGTATTCATATTCTGCGGTTTTATAACTAGTCAAGATTTCTCCCAAAATTTCTGGTACACCCTCTACCTTGCCTGGCTTGATTTGATGAATGATTATGAGTATTTTGCTCTTTTTATGCTACGTACCTATAATAGCTTGTCTCATTCTCTATTTTTTTCTCTGTTCTTGTCTATTTTTAAGTACCTACATAGATTTTCTTCATCTTTGTTTTTGTTCTGTTATGTTAAATATACATTGTGTTGACAGTATCAGTCATTTGCATTTTCACTTTGTTCTTCACAGATGTAAAAGCTACACGTGTTCTAGTGCGCATGCTAATTTCTTGTTATTGGATCAAAGAATCTGTAGATTTTTTTTGTGAAAAATAAGATCAAGTGTTCCATCACACTTTGAATGTTGAGATAAGGATCTTATCGCTAGAAGAGGCAAGTGAATTTTCAGAAATTCTCCAAAGATCACAAAACTGAGACTGATGACTTTGACTATGGGGAACTGATATGATAAACGAATAAATTTTTTTCTGAAAAAAGTCAAGTCACTGTTTCGAACTGACCTTGTTTATGACTGACTCAATTAATTTGTTGTTGCAATTATTGTTTCACTTTCTATCATCTTCTCCCAATGCCAGTTGAATTCTACGTTGGATTTTCAAACGAAAATTTCAATCTCAAACATCTCAGCTCAGTGAATCTACTGCACTCATCACTTTCCAACTATTGATGACCGAATCCACTACTACAAGCCAGAATACTCCAATCTCCAATCCAAACCAAATTGAAAGTCCAATCAGTCACGTATGGATCATGTGTTCAAATGCTCGAAATCATTGTTTGTGGTTTGCCAATACTTTTACCCACAGTGTGAGCGTGGGTTGAACGGTGACGTCACGACGCCCGAATGTTTTGAAATTTGCGTGGAATGGCGTCGTCTTGTTGGCCACACTCCAGACTTTTTGTTTATTTGAAATCTCGGCCGATGATGCAATGAGTCACGTGGGAGTCGTTTTAACTCTGGTTGAGTAGCTTTTGCGATGATAGTGTAGGTTATTGGTCTACGATTTTTTTTATATTGACTTTTTCTTGGTTAAAGCTATCGTTTCATATAATAGACGTCAGCAATATAAATAGTGAAAAATATAGGACAAAAAAATTAGTGTTCAGTCATGATACTATAAGAAACAAGATGTTAGGGACCCTTCAAAATGCATAGGTTATCTAGGTTACTTTTTTGATGTTTTAACAGCTATATTTCCTATACATTTTGAGCACCCAGTGACGACATGCGCAAGTTGAGTCTTATGTCGTCCAGCAAATGATCATATATTGTGTGTTTTAGTATCATCGTGTTCACCTCACTGCGGAAAGGTAATGCATAAAGAAATTCTCACAAACTACAAGGGAGCAATAATAATAAATAAGAAATTAAAATAAGCTGAGGTACATGATATGTGAAGAATGTCTAGGCCGACTCGCAATAGCCAGTTAAGTGTGCCGGACTCGGGCATTCAAGGCTCAAAAGCTAACATGTTCACAAGAGAAGGTTCAGAGGAGCTACCAGTAGGATCACAATATTTCCTCGGGTACCCAAAACCGTTCATCAAAGATGAAATTGAAAATTGGGGCAAAGATTGAAATCCTTCAACTGGTACAACCTAAATCAGATCAAACAGGCTAGTTAGGTACTACCCCCTCTAACAAAATAGGAAAAACCTCAAGGTGTTAGTTGGAATACTACAGCCATCACCCGGTTAGTGAGAACTGAAAAAAATGGGCCCTTCTGTGAAAAATACAAGGTTTTGGAAGTTGTGCTCTCGGAAGGGCTCAAAATATGGATCCAGAGGTAGTGCAATAAGTAACCTAGGGGATGACTTAGAAGACCTAATGGTCGGGGTGCCCAGAATCCTTATAGACTTGCTCTACCTATTGTTAAAAAAAAAAGTTCGCACTGGACCAAAATGCGCGAGTGAAAATATGTTGGCTAATAATTTAATCCAAATGGCCAGTTCCAGATGAAAATGAATATTACCTTACTATTACTCAAATTGAATCCAGATCAAAAAACAAACAATAATTATTGTTTCTGTATTTGATGGAATAATTTTTCTATGAAGATCATGTTTATAATATCAACTGAAGCATAGTGACCATGTATTATAATATATCGAGAGAAAAACAGATCAATAGATGAAGGTGAGACATTGAAACGTTTTCGAAACATATTTATGTTGCGAATAAAATTAGTATAATTAATACAAATTTCCAAAAATCAATTCTCACCTGTTTTCGAGCAAATTATCAAATCGTTTGAACTAACTTCAAAGTGAAATATCGAAACGCTGTTATCCCCAATAGCAAAGAAACAACACTGAATAACTTGATGTAAATCGAGGGTAAGCTCCCCTATACCTGGCACGAAAGCTCTATATAAAGCTACAGGAGTGGCCGGAAATTTCCCCACTCTGTAGAGGTATAGTAAAATTCGATCCTTACCCAATGTTGCACATTTTTTTCAACAGGCTTGATTGTCTACAAAGTCAGTACTAAAATAAATGCTCACATGTCTGCAGATTTAATGCTATTCAAACATCTACATATTTGTTGATAATAAAAAGTTGTAAAAATTATCATACATTTTGTCTGATTGTTTTATCGTTGTTTGAGAATGAATAAGCGCAAAATGATTTGAGTCTAATAAGCCACTCACACGACTTCAGTGGTTCAGGTCATCTGACGATTGGAGAACTACTGAACTGTTTTCTTGGAGGTGATAATCTATAAAGTCTCAAAAACGCATACCTATACTACACCTACTTGAGATAAAAGTGTGACGACGGATCTTTTGTTTAGATACCTGGGGCAAACTTTGCACACAATAAGCAGTAGGTATCATATCATTCTGGTAACGAGTTGTAATAATTGTGAGGACCGCCCAGTTGTGAGATTATAATTTATCTGTTTATATGTTTATCCAACAGAACCAGAGTATTGTGAATATTTTAACCCTGGTATAATGATGCATATTTTTTAATTTCATCGCTGTGAGTTCCTACTAATTAACCGAAACTAACCCAACATATGAATGAATGAGTTGATAAACAATGTGAGTCCATCATATTAATGATCAAAAAACGAGTCCAAAAATCTCACAGATTCCAAAAAATTTTCTTTATTCACTCAAACGACATGTTTCGGGGTCAAAGTCAACATCTTACACCCCATCTTCAGGTTCGTAGGTTCTACAGCCCATGTACTTACGAACCTGAAGATGGGGTGTAAGATGTTGACCCCGAAACATGTCGTTTGAGTGAATAAAGAAAATTTTTTGGAATCTGTGAGATTTTTGGACCCGTTTTTTGATCATCAATAACCCAACATATTTTCACTTCAATCGCACGATTCGCACGCTACCTATTATCACAGTGATTATACAACTGTAGGTACCTACTTATCTTCAAATGGATAATAGGGAACTTGCCTTCATTTTTCTTTGCTGGAAGAGAAAGTCCATGAAAAATAAGGATACATGTGTTTTTTCTTTTTCTTGCTAGTCGAAAATTGACCGAGATATGACACTTTCAATTATGCGAAAATTGCTATACAGGGTGTCAGTGAATAAGTGCTAAAATCTTCAGGAAGAAGTTCTGCATGAAAAATAATGACAGTTTGTTTATTTAGCAAACTGTGAGAAAAACATACAAGAAAAAACAGAAAAAACTTCAAGTCTCGGTCTCATTTGGAGTTTTTCTGTTTTTTCTTACTTGACTCAGATCTCTTTGTGTTAATGGACGCTTTTTATCTATTATATAAACATATTATTATGTTCGCTAATGCTTCGTTTTTTCTTTAAAAAAAAATGAGATCATTACCCGTATGCTCGCCAGTGATGGACATAAAATTCTTGATTGCATGTGAAACAATGCTCAATATCTACCTCTTAAAACCCACTATAGATTTTATTTGCATATCTCCCCGGTTTCAGAACAATCAATAAATCTTAAGAAAAACTTTACCACCCCGAATCTCAGAAAACGAGGCATTTGCGGGCATATGTTTATATAACAAACTGTAATTATTTTTTCGAGCAGAATTACCCCTGAAGTTTGTCGCACTTAATCACTAACAACATGTACATACAGAACTCGAATAACTTTTTTGAAAATCATATTTGTACTAAATTGAAAATCGATTTTTCGAAATTTTCTACAGGTAGCTATAAAAAAAATCAATTTGATTTTTCATACAAGTTGTAACAGTTAAAAAAACATCAATCCCATCACGCGTTTTCCTTTACATCCTACCCCTCTTAGGCCCGGTTTCTCAAGTCCAGTTGGATCAACGTTGAACTGCTTTTAAAGATGCACAATCCGATATACTTGAATCGGGTCCAACGTTGAACCATCATTGAGAAACCGGGCCTTAGACTTAAATGGCCACCGCGTTGTTCTAAATATTCCCATCATCCATGTTCTTCATTCTATACTACTTCTTGGATAACGTAGATTTCTAGAGCAAGCATTACAAGAACAAAAATTCCATCAATCTTTTGAATTTCAAAAACACCCTGCTATCAATAAATCAATGTTGTCGCCTAATAATGATAACGAAAAATAGTAGCATTAACTTGTCAAAGTAACAAAATATCTCAATTGCCCAATAACCCAAATTAATCATAAATGATGAATTGACCGAAGACCAAATATGGAAAAGGGTTTTCGATACCCTTATATAACTGATTGGTTTTTCAAAATTGGCCTACACATTTGAAAGATGCGAAGCTTTGATATGTCAATGAGTTTTCGGAAAAATGCAAAATACGTATTATTTGATGTCTGATCTTTCAATAGGTACCTACTTGAACAATTCCACTATTCAAGCTAAACAATAGTGCACATACATAAGTGGTAGATTGCCGAATTCTACCGATATCCCTTCAAGTGTTTTTTTAGTTTGATTTCAATGATTTCATTTGTGTGTTTGTACGGGTACGGAGCGACTATATCTCGACAATGGTAAGACTAAGAGGTTTGGGAAAATAGCACCTCCAACTCTCCGAAGTAAGGTGGGCAAGAGAAATGACTGGAAATTATTTTGAAGTTCGTAATTCAATCGCCAGGGGGCGAAACTATTATGAAGAAATATAAGACTCACGCCGTCTCGCAAAAATACACTATGAGCTATAACTTTGAAAATTCTGACTGTAAATCTGGGCAGTAGAAGTGGATTATCATTTGTAGGTTATTCGTGCAAGTATATGAGTCTAACTAAAGTTATAGATATTTCAATAAGTCTACAATCAAAAATGATGATCTAGAAAGATGCAGATTTTCACCAAGATAACATTGGTGGTATTTATTTTGCAACTTACTTATAAATCATTTTTGAGTAAAATGAATTCTTCTACCTGACCATAGCTATTATACCCTCTAGCTGTGGAGGTATGAACTTCAACATTATTTGCAGTGTTTTTTTTTTGGGTACTCTAGTTGTATAATTTTTTTCCGCAAGTATCAACAATGAGTGGTTTCTGAGATACAGTCGCTTACCTTGCTTATTTGGCCACCCACAATGTGATTTTTTTTGTTTGTTTTTATCCGATTGAAATTGCCATTTAGTGAGTCTTTGTCTTTAGATTCGGTTAAAATTGTATATATTTTTTTCGAAGGTGATGTTTGGGAAAGGTACATATTTGATTTAGAGTTTTTTGTTTTTATATCAATGCTAGTACAAAATACTGTGAAACAACACATCTAATCTTCTAGACTGTTGAAGCGACCAAATAATTTTCTAGGGTTTGGCTAGATTGGGTTAGTTTAGGTTAGCTATCAACATTCACAATTCTCATCTCGTCATAATTTTTGACTTCTTCAGTAGGAAGTGAATATCTACCTATTGAACACATGAATCTGGTTCTAGCTATATGACAGTAATAAAACTTGCCAAAATGTCATCAAACAGAGTCGGAAAGTCCGCTCAAACTGTCAGTCAATATATGAACAAACATCCGATATTATGTCTGCTGTTACAAAAAAAATCATACAGTGTGGAACAGCCAAATGGAATAAATTCGATGACTAATGAATGAGGACGTTTTCGAAAAAACACTTGGACACGTCGATTGATATTTTTGATTGTACATTTTTTCAGCGAAAACTTTTTATTCAGGGTATGTAATGTAGCAGTGGCGATACCAACTTTGTTATTTTAGATACAACACTCTGTTTTTGGATTCTTCAGAAAATTTTAGATATAACTCATGTCTCACACCTATCTTCAACAGCTTTGGAAATATTCAGAGTTAACAGATTTATTGAAAAAAATTAAAAAAAAGAAACTCGCTAGAACACAGACATTACTCATCTCCCATTTATGACTTGATAATTGGAAAGTAAGTGAAAACCATTTCGGCGTGTGTTTCAACTGATATGAAAGTATCAAAAATTTGTCTGACTGCATGGAAGTAGTTGTCAGACTTTATTTTTTCGATTTTTTAATTTTTTTACATTATTAAGAAAAAGACGGTTTTACTACTTGGCATTTATTAATTTTTTACTGTGTTCCAGCGAATTTCTGTCATGAAATAATTTTATTTTTGTAATATTAATTTTTGCAATTAATCTGAAGACACTTAATATTTCCAAAACAGTTGAAAATAGGCATAGGATATAGTACATGAGAGATCTAGAATTTTCTAAAGAATCCAAAAATTGAATAATATACTGGGTATTGTATTTAAAATAACAAGGTAATTATCAGTCCTGCTATATGACATACCCTGTATAAAATGTTTTTGCTGGAAAAAATGTACAACCAAATTTCGACGTGTCCAAGTGTTTTTTCGAAAACGTCCCCATTCGTTAGTTATCGAATTTATTCCATTTGGCTATTCCACACTGTATAATTATTATAAAAAAAGCAGATAAAACATACCTACCTCCTTAACAAGAACTTAAACCTCTAAACTCTGTCTATGAAGCAGGACGTTTTGATATTGTAAAGTTATTTTATGTCCCAACAAAAATAGTGCTTAACTTATTTATATCTGACTTTGAGTTCATGTTATTGCTGGCTTTATTGATATGTTACATTTCCAAGAACGTGCATTTGTGCAGATTTTTCTCTCTATCCAGCTCTATTTTTGGAGTTATTTTTGTGATCTCGTTTTTCAAAATTTGCTCTTTACGAACTAGATCAATTCAGACATTCTATTTTATAAACTGCATTACATACTGTGTCATGTGTAGTGCTTGTTGTTAGTAAATAAATATAATACAGATAATCAATATCTCGTTATTTTAATGCCTTGGGTGTGGAATAATTTACTAATGATCTTATCTTTTATCGGTAACTATTCAGTAATAAATGAAACGCTGAATTTCATACCGTTTTATAGTTTTATAATCAATAAATGATATGATTTTTCCTGTTCGTGAATTTTTCCGATGTTTTAGTAGTTGTTATTCTGCTATTCGAGATAGGGACAAATCCAACAAATCAAAAATCATGAAATTGAATTGATAATTATAAATGGTGTAATTAGCCCGACTTTGTTCTATTGTGTAATAGCTTCAATATGGTAACTGAATCAGAAGAATATCTTCACTTTTATTTATTTATCTATATTATTAATCAAGATACAGGACTAGAGAATTTTACATTCCAAATTGGCGAGAGACGTACTCTGAAGGAGATCCTGTGTTTCTTAAATGTATATATCAATCAGTTGCCTCTAGTTTCACTTGATGAAAACTGTCATCCGAAAGCGTATTTTTATAACAAATACAGTGTTTACTATATTTAATTTGTTTGGATTGGAATGAAAATCAATTATATAACTCAATGATGCTTTTTTTTTATCTTGTTCGATTGCAGATGTATCGAAAAAAAAACTGAGTTAATTTTCCCTGTTCTAATTTGGTCAGCTGTCAGCTGTAATAATATCATCTACATCGACATATTTTGCAAAAATCAGAAGCGGAAACGCCAGATAAGTCCATGATGTGGTCTATAATCAGGAAACTGGAATAAAATTACAATATCAAATTGCTTATAAAAATTGTTAAAGTAGTGTTTTGATAAAGCGTCTACTCGAGCGTCTACTACCTATTATACATGGTGACTGTAATTTTTTCAGGTGATGAATGTATTGCTGTCGATTAAATAACATGATTCCATTCTTAAAGGAGTTCAGTTTTCTTTCAACAAATTCACTTAATTGCGAACCAAATATTAAAATTAACGAAACTAACAAAACTTCTTTTTTAATGTCGTTTTTCAAATGATTTTCTGAAACTCTGAAATTTATATTATGTAAGTCAAAAGTCAGCACTGGAAACTTTATCAAATATCAATGTTTACCATAAAAATCTCTGTTTAAACTTTTTTTTGAAGAGGTAGCTCATGTATAATTTGTAGCAAATAGGCTTTACTTTCACCTCCTCAAAGGATATCCACTCACAGGTTAACCTGTGGTAACTACCTGTTGTTTTGTATAGGCTATTTTCAAGTACTAGTTTGGTTTTTTCAGTAGATCTTTTTTATGTTACGCCAATAATGTTTAAAAATTAAAACTCACATCACTGTTGCTATGTAAAAAACGATAGAATTGTGATTATATAGATTGAATCAATAGAAATGGAGGTCAAATAATTTTATTTTCTAGATGTTATTCCAAATATTCACGAGTTAATAAATTTGTCAACTTCATCCATGGCAACATTGGCAACTGGGATCTAGATACATCTTAATTTTTACAAATATTTAAACAAATAACTCCTGAACGACTCATCAGAAAGGTATCAAACTATGTATTTTTGAAATCAGGAAAATAAGCTCTTTCATAATATACGATAATATACAGGAGATTCCGTTGAAACAAATGCTACTTGTGGAAAAATATTGACATTCTGATTGTCTTTTGATTTTTTTGTTTATAGGAATATCTGAAATTTTCATGATTACAAAATGTTCATATCTCCATAGATAGCGCCGCTAGCATATGAGTCAATATATACGGAATGACCCTGTGCATTACTTCTTGATTATTTAAGCATTTTGTTTATTTTATTTATAATTTGATACAGTTCAATATATATTTTTTTGAACAATAATCATCATTGTTTGATTAGATGGAATATTATGATTATTTTACGTGAACTAGAGAATAAACTTTCATATGAAAAATTTGAAGCTGCGTATTTTTCATGGAATCTACTAAAAAACCACGAATTTACGGATATTAGTGATTTAAAACAGTTTGAGTACTCAGAGCAATAATCTTTTATTAGTAGCTGGCAAAGCGCTTTCGGCTAATAAAAAGCCATCATCAGTGCCCCAACTGAAAGTGATACCGGCATGAGTTACGTTATTAAACGTTTAT
Source organism: Orchestes rusci (assembly GCA_958502075.1). NCBI lineage: Eukaryota > Metazoa > Arthropoda > Insecta > Coleoptera > Curculionidae > Orchestes > Orchestes rusci. Next base: position 17,280,148 of record OY293311.1, read on the forward strand.
CGAAGGAGAAAAAATTTTTTTTTTATATAATAAAGGAAAAAGAAAGAATTTTGTGGTACTCACTAGTCAGTTGTGTACAGTGGACATTTTCCTCAATTTGACCATCATTGAGGAAAATGTCCACTGTACACAACTGACTAGTGAGTACCACAAAATTCTTTCTTTTTCCTTTATTATATAAAAAAAAAAATTTTTTCTTCTTCGATAAACGTTTAATAACGTAACTCATGCCGGTATCACTTTCAGTTGGGGCACTGATGATGGCTTTTTATTAGCCGAAAGCGCTTTGCCAGCTACTAATAAAAGATTATTGCTCTGAGTACTCAAACTGTTTTCTTCCTACTTCGAGATGAGCAACACAGCCATTCCTTCCTATTTATTAGTGATTTGGCAGCACTGTTCCATAATACCTATCCTGACGTCATAAGTCTTACAGTATGATTACTAAAACATTCTTGGGAATGAATTCACCTAATTGGATATATGCAGGGGAAGGTGCCCAGCATATACCTATAAAACTAGTGTCCAGTCCGTACAAAGCATCAAAGCAGTTGATACTGCCTTTCGTTTGCCCAAGTTTAAAAAAAGTGGTTCATATATAACATCGATCGAATTGGGTCTCTCACAATACAAAGTGCAAAAAATTACACAAGGTAAGTATAATATTTTTTGACAGTGAAAATAAACGTTTAATATGAAGGAATTATGAATTTCCCCTGATAGTCATGACAATATTTTGCATTTATAGGTACCTATTTTCTTTGTGTATGGAATTTTATTTATAATTATTTTGTGGTGAACAAATAGTTTAATAACCACAAATTGATAATGGAAATGTGAATTACAATGGCAACATAATATGAAGATCACCCCATTATTGAATTTACAGGTATAAAGGGTGTTTCCTCCATAAGAAGATAATGTAGCTTCTATGACGTAGGTACAGGTTGAGAATGTTGTAAAAAAAAATAAAAAAAATCATTAGGGTGGCAATAATTGGCGTAGGTACAGTCGTGTGCATTAGTCCTATGAGAAAATTTTGTTTTTAAACTTTAAACAATTCAGATTATGCATGTCTGGCGCCTTGTGAGGTAACTGGTTTACTGGTAACTCTCTACAGTTGATTCACAACCAAAAGTGATCAAAAGTAAACAAACTACCTACTACTGAGATATAGCCTCGTACATAGCGAAACGATTGAACTGATCACATGTGTTGGTTAATCTCAAGTGACAGTTCAATTGTTTCGCTATGTCTAATCACGTGTAGTTTGTCTACCTACTTTGGTTGAAGTAAATCAACTATGAATTTCAACAGCGCAACTACATTTTATAAGTTTTGTATGTGGTAATGTGGACATAGTATTATATTTATACGATCTACAAAACAAACGTCAATCTATTTAGCGGTTAAATGAAACATTCATTATCTTCTGAATGTATGACTAATAAGAATTCGAAGGAGACAAGATTATTTCAAAGGGACATAGGTATTTTGTTTAACCCGGGAGGACCCGCGCCTATTCTAATCACGCAATGACTATCGCGTATAGAAACCTCCTAAAGTGAGCTCGCGTGTATAGGTTCCTCGTTCCTCCTAACGCGAGCTCTCGTGTATAGGCTTCTCCTAACACACGCTTGCGTGTATATTCCTTCAATATTGTTATCATATAGTATTTTTGAAAAATGTATTCATTTTTATTTATTTATTGCTTATTTTATTATTATTATTTAATAATTATTTATTATTTTTATTTATCATTCATTATATTTATTTAAAAAAAAAAATGTTTTATTTTTAATTAATTCATTTATTTTAATTATTATTTTACTTTTTTCACCAAATCTATTCATATTAATGAACTTTCTATTTATTCATTTTTTGAAAATTTATCACGCGGTTACTCGCGTCGTTAGATTCTTCCTAACAGTACACATCAACATCAATGCTCGCGCGTTAGGTTAGAACTAACATTGCACGATTTTCCCCTTCCATTTTTGTCTTTCGTCGCCTTCTTTATGGATAGAATACGTAGAAGATCGATATTATAGGATTTTCAGAAGATGGGATCATCTTGTTAATGAATAAAAAAAAGTCTACAGTGAAACTGAAAATGTTAGATCCAACTTGACAGCGAGAGTCCTCCCGGGTTAAGAAAATGTATACTTGCTTAGTATTTGAACGTTTTTCATCATCGATAGATGAACTTCTTATCCATTTGCACTGTGCCATATTTTTCATTTATTCACGGTGAGTTGTAATCGGTTAGACTTGGGAGCAGTGTGCTCTATTCGGATATAGTTTAGGATCAAATATTGGGGGGCGTGTCTTGTGCTGTAATCGGTTATATTTAGTAAAAACGCTACCGGGATCAGCTCAATATAAATTGATCTTAAAAGATCAAAAAATGTGAAATATGTTGAAGACGGGTCTCCAGTGAAACAAGTGGTGTAAATTATGAACAGTAGCAAAAATTCTTGAATCAAACCACAAGACCAAAAATCTCCCCCGATGAACAAAATACGATATTTTCAGCCTATCAATAAATGCTGTTTATGCAAGTTAATATCCTGCATCAGGGGTTTATTATGGGATAAATTGAGCAAAGTTGTTAACCCTTGTAGATAATTGTATTTATCGATATCTTGAAAAATCAACGAAATTTTAGCCAGAAATTGTGCATGTCATAAATTATTAGATTTTGTAGTATTTCCTTCCTATTATTCATATTTTGTTATGAGTTTAATAAACATCAGTGTTGAAAATATCAAATATATATAATTTAATTATAAAAAAGCGGAATTTTATAGTACTTATTACTATTAATTATTGAGTATGATAAATTATTTGCAAAAAAGCTATTAACATGAATTATATTTCAATTCCTACTTTGTACAACATATTTTTGCACTTTTAAGGGGTAACAAGCAGGTTTACACGATACAAATTTTGTTCAACGGATATTTGCACACGACAGTACCTTATGTGACAAGCAAGCAGAAACAAGAAACAATAAGTCTCACAAATGTTAGTTAATAAGTTTTTTTGACTTGGCTACGGTTATACGGTAATCATAAGAATTAACGTGGTTCATTTGTAATAATTGACTTTTCTCAGTACCAGAAACAATGGACCCTATGTTAACAATAGACAAACTAAGAAGACAATAACAAAGACACAGAAATAAACAAATACATTTTAGCACTGCAACAATCCAAATCAGCATGTTTATGCGCCATAATATTTCTTATGAGCAAAAACTTTTCCATTGGAACTGCAAGGTAAGTGATACGGTCGGACAGGAAAATATACAGGCCATTAAAGCGCACTACTATTAGAACACGTGGGTTTTATTCCTCTGATTATTCAACAATTGTGCTGATAAGAATAACGTCTACCGGCTGAAACTGGTGTCAAATTATGGATTGATAAGAGGATACACTAGTAAGCATGAATGGAAATGTATTTATTTAGTTTTGGATAGACAGAATCAGCTGGATGGAATTGGAGTACCCACATTCAAGACTGAATAACCGAAATAGTTTTGCCAAATTTTTCTCACAATCCACACTTTATCAAATTTTGCCTGGATCTGTTCCCACTTTCAAGATAAAAGTAGACCCTGAACAATCAATAAATCTTCGAGCGAATTGCGTTGATATCCGATTAGTTATAATCAGGTGCCAACAACGTTTGTGGGTTAATTTCTCGCACTTCAATTAACATGTCGGAAGTACGTCACGTGAGATTTCGTGTTTGCCAAATTGATTTTATATCTGGGTGGTTGACGCTCTGATGATCCAACATCATCTGTAGGTAAACAAGAGCGAGATTAATAAAAGTATTATCGGTTATTTATAACAAATGCATGAGAAATCTTGTGCGTCAGCAGAAGGCAGTAGCAAAGATGTTTTGGTTTCCGTAGGTTTGAGGCATTTTCGTGTTATCTATGCCCCATTTAGCAGAACAATAGAGGATGAGTGCTAACATTTCGAGGTTTTCACATTTTTACATTTATATTGACTGGATATATCTCGATCGTACATTAAGTTGTGACGTGAACTAGCTTTTTACCAGCTGAACTTTTGAAAATTGTGCAATAAACGATAAATATATAGTTATCATTTTGGTCATTATTTTCCAGTGAAACAAAAATCACAACTACGTTTACCAGTTACCAAATATAACAAAAATGATGATAATGAAAACCCAACCTTCCGCCACTTTCAACTTATAATTGCTTTTGACACCTACTCACTGATTATTATCGATCAACCGACTTCCTCGAAAATGTGCTAATTTATGACGTATCCAAATGACACCATTTCGATTTTTTATTCATCCCACGCTAAACTGAATGGCCCTTATCTGGAACAACAAGAAAAATGAAAAATACGGCGTTGGCAAGCGGATCGCATATGGGATGACACAGACTTTCTGGCGACTGCTCTGTGACGTCAACATTCCTAGTTCAAAGCGTGAATGGAGACCTTGTCTTCTCTGGATTCTGGACGAGGCAAGGTCGTCGTGGTACAAAAACAGCCTTGACAGATTGGGGTTATATTTTAATTTTGATTTGTTATTTCGAAGCAAGTGGCTTTGATGGAGTTGTGTCAGTTTCGATAGAAGATCCCTTGTCTATTCGGGAAAAAATATTTTTGATGGATTCAATCGGAATGACAAGATAGATTCTGAAACAACTTTTTTGATTGATCAAATGCCCATGCTTAAATAGAGGTGAGCTTCTTTTCAGAATACATACAGACCTGTTGAACGGGCAGCAGGATACGGACATACGGAAACTATTATTTCGATATTTTTAGATTTTCTCAACCACTTGGAAATAGTCGCAAAACATTTTTAGCAGCTGCATCGACCAGTTTTTTGATTCATGATAACATGGACATGAATTAAATCTTTTTGGGCCTATATTCCTATTCCTGCTGACGTGAATAGAACTGTATTTTTTATTTATTTTATACTGTACTGTACCGTAAAGTATCATTTACTGGGCTCAAAACCTGTCCGGTAAATGACACTTTATATCATCAGAGACTGTAAAAACAAAAATAACTTGACTACTCCAATAATGACATTTTGCATCATCAAAGACTGTGAAATTGAATTGGTAGCATGGTTTGGCTGGCGCCATCTCATGATTTTAATTGATAGCTTGACATACAATGTTGGTAACATATAATTGACCTATCTATTACCCAAGTGGTGACATGGTTTGGCTGGCGCCATCTCATGGTAAGAATGTGAGGCGGACTGCCACTCTAAGTGTATGGTTTGACAAGAAAGCAGTTTAAGCCGATTAAAAAAAACAGTATGAAACAAAACAATGTACGATACACAGCCGTTAAATGTCATTAAACTAGTTGTCTAGAGATTCCAGACTTGGCTCCTTCGTCGCCTCCTCCATGAACATCTCGACTCGTAATTTAAATAAAAGTCATTTACCGCCTTAGTAACATGAATTACTATTTCTTTACTGCTCCTGCTTCCTCACAAAGATTTGAAGACGCTTTTCGATATGCCCAAATGATCGTTACGACGTCATATTAAAAATATTCCTGACGTTTCTTTGAAAAATCCAAACTTAATTGTTGAAGGAGATCCATCAAATTGTTTATACAGGGTGAGTCTGAAATAAATGCGCATTTTGTAAATAGAATAGGTATAGGTATATATGGTATTGCACGTCTCGTTGAGAAAATAATAATAATAATTTCGGTTTTTTGTCTGTAGATTCGAAACTTCTCATGCGATTTTATTAAAATTTTCTTCTTTTCATTCTTTTTTAAGCAAAAAAGTGCAACACTTCAACCAGTCATTATTGATTGATTTTCCATTTTCCTTGAATTTGATTACAATTTTTTGACATAAGTGCCATTATAATGATTTTTATTTTGTAGCTCGAAAACGACGCATCGAAGAAGAAAAACTCAATCTACCATTTTTGTTTAAAATTGATCGGAACGTCAGATTTGGTCTCCAGCAAATCACATAATAAATCGCTTGATGTCAATTATGACATGAATCGAAACTTGTTTGGCATTTGCTGTATGTTCCTAAACAGACAGTGATGTGTTCTATTATACTCTATCCACCATGACAAAATGCGCACTTATTCCAGACTCACCCTGTATATATCTGAAACATATCAAGTGAACAGAAGTTGACACATAAAAACGTGAATCAATGATAATAAGAAACGTCCCTGACCATATTTACAAACCTTATCAATCCACTTGAAAATCTCAATTCACAACTTCACACGACCTTCAAAACCACGCGACCCAATCAAAACAAACTGTCCGCCAAAAGTTAACCTCTAAATGCCCTTACCTTTTTTCTAGGTATCTCTTGTAATTCCATATTGTTATTAATTAATTTGTCACCCATTCGCACTTTCCCATTCACAAACACAACCAACAATAATGCATTGGTGACTGGCGCGCAAAGTTTGCTGGATGGAAACTCGACGCCACCGGTTCGTTTGAAATTTTGCGCGCTCACCGTTTCGAGTTTCCCGATGAAAAGAGAACTAAAATTAAAATGTCCGTCGGAATCTCTCTGTGGCCCGGTCTAATATTAGGTCGACGTTTTTAATTTGTCGAAAAGTTTATGCAATAACAACGAGGATGCGAGTGAATCCACTACTCTGCGTCAGGTCCTGCTTTTATATTATTGGTGTTAATTGGACACCTCGGTCTAGTTATTTGCTTGTGGAGATCAATTTATTTTGATAGATGGGACCATTGAATCACCAATTCACATAATCAGAAAAAGTAATTAACACGTAACAAGGTAGCTCCGCCGCTGGGCCAAAGAATCGGATGTAGTCACAAACGTTACCACCAATCGACTTTCGTAGCTCCAGCAGTGTGAACTGAATAAAGTGGGGGGAATCTGTTTTAACTTGTTTATTCGTGTGGTGTCGAACCCTTATGCCAACCCAGACCACCTGGTTGAATGGAACAAGTAAGGTTCATTGTTTTTTTATTGGTTTGCATTGTACCTACAATACCCTGTAGGTACAATGAAAACCAATCATCATACCAGACGATAGGGAACAATTTTTTTTTCAAATGAACTGAAGATCGTTTCCAGTTTCAGGACATACCCAGCACTTCTTTAGTGGCGTTCTTATATTTCGACGACAATAGAGAGTGACTTGGCAAAAATTTAACTTTTCGAGATTTCGTTACACGAGAAAGAAAAAAGATATAACGTAGTGAGGATGAGAAAGAGAACGGAATCTTTGAAACTCTATTTTTATCTACTTCAAATGCCCAGATTGATTCGAAACTTTGCACACTTGTCAAGAACCGATGACAATACAAAAATTTCAATTAAAAGAGAGCTAAAAAGTAATCAACAATCAATCAAAAAAAAATTGTGGTTTTGTTGAATTATCTGACTTTTGGCTTGTCGACGGGTCTGCATCGATTTTTCAAAATGTAATTTTTGAAAGATTTACTGACTGACTCAATTGATCGAGTTGGTTTTAGGAAAAACTCAAGATTGATCTTGCACAGTGTAAACAGACAATATTTAAGAAAAAAATGATAATAGTTTTTGATTATAAAAAATGATTTATGCAACAATTTCTGCAAATTATTGAGGGGCTTTGCTTTTTTATTAATTTTTTGTTCCAAGTTCAACCAAGCAAAAAAGCGTCCTTGGTAGACAATACAATCCACATATTTGTAAAAGCAACGCCGCCATGTTGCCATCATAACCTCCAGAATTAGTAAACCATTTGGTAAAAATGGGTATGTTGCGCTGACCTGTCAAAGACAATCCAAGTCGTCTATGCGACGAAGGTGATTTTACAGTCAAAGACTTTTACTTGAGAAGTCGGATTCACGACCAGGATTTGTATACCCCGTTTAGGTGCAAATTGCGATCCTCTGGTCGTCGAGCGGACGTCGCATGCAACGTCAGGTAATGAGAGGTTTACGTCATAATTCTACTTGAGAATCTTGGGATATTATAGTGTTTTCCTGCTTTCTGGGCCAGCACTGTGATTCTTGGGCTACACACACAAAGAAAGTAAACAGCCCCAGACACCATCTTTGAATTAGAAGGAATCGAAGGACTAAAGTTCTGAAGAAGGGATGAGGAGATCGATCAGAGAATCAGTAGAAAGAGTCACAAACTTTATCCAGGTAATCCAGCTTTATATAACACACAAAAGGCTAACACCGGAACACCCAGAAAACTCGTGAACGCCTGGGTGCCGATTCTGGGACCGATAGAACGGTCATATCGAGAGAAGTATACGATCACCTCCATATTACTTCTCGTTCACTTCTCTCAATATGACCGTTCTATCGGTCCCAGAATCGGCACCCTGGATTTTAGTGTCTCCCAAATGGCACCGAAGGAGTTGGGTTTTTTGCGTCCTTCGAGACCGCTTAGTAGAAGAATCTTTGAGACACTGCCACATAGTGGAAGAATTCAAAAAGCATAATCCTTAGACTTTGGTGCTTGAAAATGACAGTTTACCAACGAAGTAAAAGAAAAGAAAGTGGAAAAGGTCCAAGCCACAATGTGGTTGTAAAATAGAACACAGTGAGCTCTAGGCCTCATGGCAGATACTGGCTCCATTAGATGTTCAGACCTAGGATCTCGTATAGTTTGATAACCGGTTTAAAAGAAGATCACTAAAGTACTTACTCATCTGGATGGACAAGACTAGAGCTGGCACCCTAAACAAATAGGAAACTGTTTCAGGATCATGGAGAATCCAGGTCACAGCTATTGGCAATACCAGAAATCATCACTAGTTGCCAGTGTTACCACCAGTGGGCTGGGTTCGCCTCCACAGAGGTAGAAACATTGAACTTAAAGAGCTTTAGGTAGGTACCTAGCCAGGTAGCACAAACAATAAAACAATTTGAATTTGTTGGAGGTTTAAAACGGTTTTATTGTGGTACATAAAATAGTAGTTTTAAAGTGGCCCTGTCGGCTCTTAAAAACTGTTCAGCATTTGTCCCTGGTTTTAAAGAATCTAACAAGTTTGGCTAATAAGGTCATCAATTAACCTCGAAAGCTTATTAGCATTATTCTAGTATTAAAGTGTCTTTGTTTCGATAAGCCTTGAAGCTACCTAGTTTTATAAAGCTCTTATGCTTTGCTTGGTTTTATTACGTTCTTGATTATGACCACATAGTTTTAAAGATTCTCATAATGTAACTTATGATAAAAATAAGAGGGGTAGGTTTGGTATGCGTCCAATTAACTTCACAAAAATTTTAGTTTATTTATTGCTGACGCGTTTCGGTCTACTAAGAGACCATCATCAAAAGCATAAAAGAGTCAATATATTAACTTTTAGGAGAGTGGGAAAAGGTCACATGATAAAACTTGTACGTAGATGAGGACAATAAATGGTGGACAAACGAACGAAAACATTTAAAATACACAAAAATCGTCTCTATCAACTATCACTAGTGATAGTTGAATTTTTCGAGAGACGATTTTTGTGTATTTTAAATGTTTTCGTTCGTTTGTCCACCATTTATTGTCCTCATCTACGTACAAGTTTTATCATGTGACCTTTTCCCACTCTCCTAAAAGTTAATATATTGACTCTTTTATGCTTTTGATGATGGTCTCTTAGTAGACCGAAAGGCGTCAGCAATAAATAAACTAAAATTTTTGTGAAGTTAATTGGACGCATACCAAACCTACCCCTCTTATTATAATGGAACTTCACCCTGGAAAGGAACTCGATACATTTTTATGATAAAAAGTCTGCTTTTTTTCAGGATTATTTTGTCACTGAAAAATACACTTTGAAACTGCTTTATCAGTTCATTTTATAACTGCCTTGTTAAATACAATCAGGAAGCTTTATTAAAACAGAACACTCCAAACTTATTCAATCTGGTCATCATAACGGCTAATTTGTACTTATTGTTAGGAACGGTAAATCCAAACTCATCTCCTCTTCTTGGATGTCCTGAATGAATGCGTCATTTTGTTGAAATTTATCATCAGAGAAGATGAAGAAATTGGTGGATAATCAGTTTCCTGGAAAGATAAAAAAGGACCCTGGTTCCTTTTTAGGAACTCCGAGAACCATATAAAATTGGATTCTAATCTAAAACTCTCCAGATTCACCAAATCGGAAAAGTATTGGCATCATGGTTTTGAACATTGTTTACATACAGTTTTGAGAAATCATGTTAATAGTTCAACTGAGCTATCTGTAAGTATAAATATTGATGGTATACCTATGTACGAAAGATCCATACAAGAATTTATACCAATACTTCGCAATATTGAATGAAATTGGATCTATTAAACCTTTGGAATTTATTGTGGAAAAGGCAAGACATCCGCAGACCCAAGAAAAACCAAACTCATTTTTCTCGGTCCAGACTAGCATTTATAAAATCCGCTTTGAAACTAGAAATAAGCGCGCATTGCTTTTGTCTAGAGAATGTACTCCTGAACCAGTATGGAATGCTTACATATTATACTGAATAAAACCATTTCATCTGAAAGTCTCTTTGTCGATTGACTAAACGATTTTATCGAATTTCCTACCACCATTTTACTTTTGTCGAAACGGGTGGATGAACTAGAATGGATAAAATTAGATAATTAAGTTTACTAGATTAAAAAAAAACCACAAATCAACCACTTTAACAGAAGAAATGTATTTTTAAAGAGCTATTATTTTTATATGAACTTCATGTTTTTTATATTCTATTTTTTTTGTTTTAGTTATATTTTGAATATAAAACCTTAGAATTTTCAAGGCTAACGAGTTTTTTGGGAGTCTTTTATTAACATTTATCGATAAAATTGGATGCGCAAGGATCTTTCTACCTTGGCATCCCGGAATTTCCACTTACTATGTATGTCAATTCTACAGGGTGACTCTGAAAAACGTGCGCATTTTGACATGGTGAATAGAGTATGGTAGAGTAGGATCACTTTTTGCGAATCAACATGTGACCTCAAACGTCTCGTTAAAAAAAATACAGAGTGTTGAAAGTTGAGGAGAATTTCTTGTTTGTAGATTCGAAACGCCTCAAGTGATTTTGTTCAAAACTTCGGGGAGTATATCCGTGGTCTTGAGAAATCCGTTTGTGTTTTAGTTTTCCTAGACCGGAACAAGAGCGACTCATTTTCTTTTATTGAAGAAAGAAGTGGAACGCCATCGAGTTTTCATAAAGTAAAAAGAAGATTTGATTTTCCGTTGAATTTTTAGAGAAAAAGGTAAATTGAGTTTTTCTTTTGGGATGCGTCGTTTTCGAGATAAAAAATAAAAATCAATGTAATGCAGAAAAACTCACCTACAAAAATGGAAAATCAAATGATTTCATAACAACTGCTCAAAGTGTTTTTTGATGCTTGAAAAAGAACAAATCTCTAAAAATTTTATTGAAATCGCTTGAGACGTTCCGAATTTACCGACAAAAAATCGAAATTATCATTCTTATTTTCTTAAGAAAACGTTTTCGGACACATGTTCATTGACAAAAAGTGATTATCCTACCATACCATATTCACCATTCACCATGTCAAAATGCGCACGTTTATCAGACACCCTGTATAATACTAGTCTTATTATAAAATGATCATACCAATATACAAACGAAAATTCTTTGACGTATGAAGCGGCCATCAGTGAAAATCAGTTGCTTTTATCTGCTAAAGAATTGGTATAGATATATAAGTTTTGAAAACCATTTTGACTGAAAGTTTATACCTATTGGCGGAGATAAATTATCCTTAAAAACGTATGTCTAGCTAACCAGTAACCACTTCAAGTTTATTCAAAATCACGCGTACCTATTAATGTATTTAAAAGGATTTTTAAAGGCTTCACAGTAGCTCACTCAAGATCATACGATCCTGAGGGGGTTTTTATTTTGGGTTTTATTGACCGCTTTCAGTGTGGGCCCTCTGATTCTGAACGTGAGTTTATAACAACCTTAAAGCTTCTTCATAGTTCAATTTTTGGTTTTCATTGAAGTTTTCTTCTTTTGCCTCAAAGCATCCTTCAAAGACTAAATAAAACCGTTCGGTGCTACTTGGGTATGTATGTAGTTTTAATATCCTTGACCGGTTAAATTTGAAAACAACATATTTCGTTCGATTGTTGTAGAAAGGTTTTTGGCTTGAACTACAATGTAGAAGTTCTTTAAGAATTAAATTTTTTCCGTTGTTTTGGGGTGATGACTATTGATAAGTACCCACCAAAAGCCAAAGTTTCCAGTTAAAAACAAAACTGAACCCGAAACACAATATTCGAACGTTTATGTTGTTAACATGGTTCGTGACTATTTTATAAAATATAATAAAATCAAAAGAGGAAAGTGATCATCCTATTGATCAAATATTTTGGAGGCACGTTGAATTCATGTTGGTCCAATACGAACATAACACTAGCTACAAATAGTCATTATAATTGAATTTTGTTGATTGAGACGAAAATAGCATATTTTCCTGAATGGAAAAACTGACCAACTATTTCTATTTTTGTCAAATCATGTTGTATCGATCAAACCAAGTTCTGATATTTTGTCAATAGCAAAACGGTTGAATAAAAATAACATAATGAATTTGATGTACCAGCTATTTTTAGTCCTTCCTATCAATTTCATTTAACTTTGTCAAAATAAAGTCCAATTTGCGTGCTGACACTCCAATTGATTCCAATTTATGATTATTTATAACAGATCAATATTTACCAAACCTCATAGTGGAACTGGATTCAACTGGTATGACCGTCACTTGGACTTTTCCATTGTGTTTAGCTCTTGAAAAGTTTGGGCCTTTTTGTTCGACCCTTCTCTTATTGAAAAAAGAACCCATTGAATGGACACGTGTGTGCACAGTTGTCCAACTTGGGCTATATGTATTATAGCCATAAGAGTTTTTGGTAAAATGATTGATCTCAAATAATGGATATTCAAGATTTACGCCAATTTCCAAATAGACTGGAAGTATAAACATATACAGGGTGTTTCCTTACCTCTGTGACAAAATGAAAGGGGTGATTCTTCGCTTAATTTTAAGACGAAAATGTGGTATAACTTTTTTTCGAATTTCACTTTGTTTCCAAAATACAGGGTGTTTAATTTTTTTTTTGATTAGTTTTTTATTTTCAATTAATTTATCTTTTACTCGATTTTGTTGAAGTTTGGTGACGGTAATTATAGTGATAACGGGCTCATTTTGCCATGAACAAATAAAAATTATCGAATACAGTGGCGTCCCGAGCGGCACTTCAACCAATATTATTGGGAAAAAAATGTACGCCACTGACTTTTTGTGTCATTTTCATTTTTTTCTCAGATTATTCAACCAAAAACGCAACTTTTTGATCTCTTGAACTTTATCGTATTTTGCCTAATTTTTGAGATAAACCACTTTATTGAATGTCTCTGGACTACACAAAAATAACAATATGATGCAAAGTAGGCTTTTTGCTTCGATACATGGCAACCACATTATTTGTTTTCTTCATAAAATTTGCCTACTGTATGAAAGTTTCCAATAAAATCGAGTAAAAGATAAATTGATTAAAAATAAAAAACTAATCAAAAAAAAAATTAAACACCCTGTAATTTGGAAACAAAGCGAAATTCGAAAAAAAGTTATACCACAATCTCGTCTTAAAATTAAGCGAAGAATCACCCCTTTCATTTTGTCACAGAGGTTAGGAAACACCCTGTATAATTGTTCTGGATTGCTATTACATACTTTTCTTGATTACCAATATTGTGATCATTGAATTTCTTTGAAGAAAAACAAATTTTTTGTGCTTATGTGGGTCGTTGCTTTACAAACACTTGTTTGTGGATCAAGAATTTGAAATTTGGCACATCTATCGAAACGTATGCAGCTCATTGGCAAACATCGATTGACGCTAGAAAGCACACACATTTTTGGATTTCAGAAAATATATATTTTTCTTAATTGTTGAGTGAATATTCAACCAGCGCAAAGCGGGTAATGATGACTATTACTCACACAAGAATAAAGTCACTATCAGTATAGCGGACGAGTAGTGTAAGTCACGGTATTTCCGTCGACCTTTACAGATACCTTCTTCAAAAACGTGAAAAAAAAATCACACTAATGAAACAGAAACAGTCTTTGTTTTATACCATTTTCAAATCACTGCATTGCGCCACCCCGTATTATATGAAATTTAATAATAAAGTTTAACAATGAACAAGAATTACAAGTAACCGGTGTTCTCACAAGTACTGATAAATATTATTTCATACCGAGTAGCAAATAACGTATTTATTTGATACCTGTATAGGTGTTGAGAATACAAAAATACATAAATCAAATGAGTTAATGACTAAGATAAATAATTTTTCAAAATAGTGATTTGTCAATAATTGGGATTATGTAAAAATGAAACATAAATGAATTATGAAAGCAAACATGACAAAAAATAACAAAATTATCATGAAAATGGGAATTTGAAGAGCTTTCACATACTTTTTTTTATGCTTTTGTGGCATTTGAGGATTTTGCGAGAAATTAGTAAGATGCGACTACTTTATTTAGATGAAAACAAACTGGTGTGTGGGTTTCCTCATTTTCCATTCATTTTTATTTCTGTCTATTCTTATTTTCCGAAAAAAGTAGATCAAAGACCAGCATACCATGACTGGAATCATAACCAGTGAATAAATCAATTTCGTCATCTAAGACTTTGGCATTTTCGCCAAGTGATAAAATTACGTCAGCATCTATTCAATGTCACCAATATTAAACAATAAACGGATCGATTTTTTCGGGAAATGAGTTCAATAATCTACTCTCTTGTTACCACAACCCACACGTTCAAGGAACACTTTCAAATTTTTATAGCCATCCTTGAATCATTCATATTCATACATTCTATGCAATAGAATAGTTTGTGGGAAGCGGACATTCGGATTCATTTCTAAAATTCTCCTAATTCGGTTCTGTACAATTATTTTACTCACGATTTGCACATTCATTTGGCGAATGGAAAATTCCCAAGACCTGAAGAGTGAAGACAGACGTACTGGTACAACGAACCATAGGCGCACCAATTTTGGCAGTATTGATTAATTTAATATTGAAAATGAACCCTTCCCCCTATTTATCCAGAAGGTCGAGAGTAATCGTTTCCTACTTATACATGTGTGTTGTTAGAATAGGTACTATATTTAGATAAGTGCGTACTATGATTATGCAACAAGCTTTATTGGATGAACATTGAAATATTTTATTTGGAGGAAGAGGAGTTGCAAAGATGAATTTAGTCTTGATATTAGTTGGTTGAGTTTCATTCTTTGATCCATGAAGGTATTTCAATAAAGGTATTAGCCTTTTCTGAAGTTTTTGTGCATCTTTTAAAGTATTGCTCTCTCTGCTAGTATATTATGAAAATCAAAGATGCATCGAATCATCGATCTGTTCTAGAGTTCACACTACAGAAAAACATACCCTCATATCGAGCAAGCAGTTTGGATTTTGGAAGAACTTTTCAACAGGGGATGCGATCCTTCACATATCAACTAGGATATACAGTGCGTCTCAAAAAAGCCCCCCTTTTCTTTGAAACATTGACTTTATCTTCATCTTGATTGGTTAGAATGCACAATTTGGAAGTAGACCTTTTCAAAGTTGTACGGAAAGTTCTAACAGGTTCATACGAACATACGAACAATTCCTTTTTCGCCTGCATGAATTGCTCCGACTCTTCCTGACTGCCACTTTAATGGTGGGAGATTGTCTTCTTTGATCAGACCTACTTGTGTTCGAAAGTAGGTACCTTACTTTTTAAAATTATCGAAAAATCTGAAAAAGACATTACCATACTTTACTAAGGAGTACGAGACGCTTATGTCATTCAGCGTAACATTATGCTAAGATGGCATAAGCGCCACAACATTTAACGGTGAATTTAGACAATTATGTCATGCCTGAAATATCTTCACAACGAATTTTCTGACGCTTTAACCATTGAAACCGTAAAACGCGGCTCGAAAGCACCTTTACGTAGATACTAATATCGCATTTTTATTCATTTTCTGGCGCTTATGTCGTTTTGCCTTGAACGCGTCGATATATCCGCAGGATTTTCTTGTATATTAGTATTAACATAAAACCACGAATCTATTTTGGTATGCGTTTGGATTTATAAAACTCGGTTAGCCATAAACATTTTCCATTGTTCTAGGGTTGAATGAACCCAGGATAGAAAACAAATTGGGAATCACGCCAATAGAAAATATCATCGGATTGAATGTCTAACGATTTCTGAGCTATGCTAACAATATAGAGCTGCGCAAAGCTCTAAGCGAGCAATGGTAGAGTACGATTCATCTAAGAACTGTATACCCCCGATGTCTTCCTCTCTCTCAGGCTGCGTGAGGGCCTCATATAGCGTGAGAGAGACGTGGTCGGTGTACAGTTCTTAGTTGAATCGTAGTCTAACAGTTTGAACGGGTGCTATACTCTTGTTTTTGCGCAAAGAATATCAACATGGAAATTACCTAGAACGTCAAGCATGAGCAACCACTAGCATCGGAAAAACTATGTAATAATCGGGTTTTGACATAATACATGTCGCGTAACCTTGATGGAGTGTTGGAGTGTGTATCACTCCAGGTTTGATGTAAAAATAAACCATTTCAATGGGAAACCTTCATCCGAAGATCTTAGCAATCTAACATAAGAGACCAAGGGGGTCAAATATGCTGGATATTGAAGAAAGAATGCTTCTTCTTGTGCACCTTGTTTCTGATATAGGCTTGATAAGAACATCATTTGAAGATTCCCAAATAAGTTCGGTGGTTTTTTTATTGTGCGATTCGTCAAAATTTACAACCGAACCCCCGGCTTCGTCTGAGCTGACAACAACGTCCAAATTGGATAAAAACTTTCTCAACTCAAAACCACGAGAAAGAAGTACCTCTGTGATTCTATTCTTTGTATATATGTCTTCATCAATTGAATCACCACCTGTACCTACTGCATCAACATAAAAATCTCTAGGAATAATCTGACTGATCTCAAAGATTTCATCTTGATATTCCTTTGAAAGTTATTTGAGACAAGAAATGAAGCTGAGGCCATCACATATAATTAACTGTATTTAGCTGAAACGTATATCAATTTTCAAGTTTGAGGTCAGCTTAAGAGAATTGGTTGAAGTGGTCTTTGATCAGACTTTACTAAAACTTGCCTGCGTACTGTCAAGTAATGTCAGCGGTTAATATTATTTTGTTTCTGATCAACTATACGCATGTGATTCAGTTCTGAACTAGTTTGTAACCCGACCTGCGAACACAGCTTAATATTTCCGTTTAGTTTGGAAACCTCATTCATGATTCCGTTGAATGTTTACTTCTCTAAAAATGATCAAAACCCTTGGATTTCCACACATGAACTTTCAAAAATATTCACATTAAGGAAAAGTAATGTAAGTAGACAAATCTATCTAGGTTCAAGTTAAAGGAGGTGTCCATGATGTTGAAATCTATGGAGAAAAAAAAAGGATAAGATCAGATATTAAGTGAAGAACAATCAAACAAAAACCTAGAACTTCAAATTCAACCAAAATAACATGATAAAATTGCTGATATCAAATGAAATCAAATAAAAACAAATGTCTTATTGTTCTGAATACAGTAAAAGTCCAACATATCCAGAAATACTGAATATAAATAGTGACCTACTCAGTTAGTTTCTACATTTCGATGTTTTTTGTTATGGCCTGGGTCTACGTACACCATAGTATTCGAACTCAAGAAGATTGAACAGCATGACATAAGTCTTCGAAAGCTAAAGGAAATTCACAAAATTCCAGAGAAATCAAATCTACTGATGACACTTATTCGGAGACTGATGCTTTCCGAACTTCTACAAGATTTTGCAGTATTGTCCAGAAAATTTAACTATTTCACTTTTGATATTTACCTGAAAAATCTCGCAGGAAACACGTCATTCAAGTCCATTAAACTCTGTAATAACCATACTATTTGATATAAGTTTATGGTTCATCAAATTAAGATATTCTTTATAAAACTGAAAGTTACAACCTTATATAATCCATTTAAAAACCTTTACGATATTCAGATATTGACATTCTCGTTAAATACATTTTCACAACATTTGCTTTGCTATTAATTGTCATGATTTAAAAAAATGGTTCGTCATCAGTGCCAACTGTCTGAGGAAATTCAAACCACTTTATACTGTTTTATTTTATATCGTTTGAACAAGAATAGAATGTAACAATTTAGTCTGGATTGTAGACTTGCAATGTAAATAAGTAGTACGCTAGCTAAATTATATGGAGTGTCAATGATCAATCTAGAATTATTTGAATATTCAATTTTTGCTTCTCGTCGACTCATTCACTGGACTATGCCCAAACTTGACTTGACACCATAATCGCGCGACTGACATTCAATGCTAATTAGACGCCAGATTAAATAATGTAAGGAACCAGATTGGACTAGTTCTAGATATTTTTAGGAATTGGATCGATCATTGAATGTGGATTTGAATTTGAGTCCAATGCGTTCATGATGAATAATATGTTCTGAAATGTACACAAGTTGCTTGTTGTAAGCTGACCATATGAACAAAAGTCTCTAATACAAAGACGGAATGGAAACACAATACAGTCACACGAACTTAGAGGAACCAAAACAGTTTCCGATGTACCGGCTACACTTGAATCGTCAGCTAACAGGCTGTCGGAAAAACGGAAGATTTTAGGTTTTTCTGGTTACAAAACACTATTAATGTCTAAATAAAGACCAATCATACAATGTCATTATATTGCTGACCCGGCAAATTTCATACTGCCTCATAATCAATACTAAATGTTGTGTTGAATGAATTTGTTTCAAAATTTTACTTTTTTTCATTTTTTTTCTATGTTTAATTTATATAATTATTCTGTTATTCATTCATTCTAGCTGATCCGGCAAATTTCATGACGTCACTAAGTCAATTTTTGTTAAATTTCATGATCAAATCCCAAATTAGAACCTACGTATCTTATTTGAACAAAATCTTTTGGAAGATAACAAGACCATGCAATCATAACCTTATCATTTTTTTAAAATTCTAGTTCAAATATCAAATAGAACCTACAAATATAATTTGAACCAAATCCTCAAAAAAACAACAAAATTATGCAAACATAACCTCACTGAGTCAATTTTTGTTAAATTTCTTGATCAAATCCAAAATTTGAACCTACATATCTTATTTGAACAAAATCTTTTGGAAAGTTACAAAATAATGTAGAGATAGCGTCACTTAGTCAATTATTGTTAAATTTCTTGATCAAACCCTATATTAGAACCTACAAGTCTTATTTGACCAAAATATTTCGAAAAACGACAAAACTATGCAAACATAACCTCACCATGTCATTTTTTAAAAAATGTTTGATCAAATCCCAAACAGAAGCTTCATACCTAGTTTGAACAAAATCCCTTGAAAATAACAAAATTATGCAAACATAATATCCTCACTTGAACAATGTTTGTTACATTTCTTGATCAAACCCTAAAAATTATTACTATCTAATTTGAACAAAATCCTTCGAAAAATAACAAAAATTGTGCAAACATAACCTCACTATGTCATTTCTTCAAAATGGTTTGATCTAGTCCCAATTAGAACCTACATATCTAATTTGAAAAATCTTTTGGAAAATAGCAAAATTATGCAGACATAGGTAACCTCACTATGTATTTTTTTAATTTCTTGATCAAAACCCAATCAGAACCTACATATTTAATTTTATTTAATTTCAACAAAATCCTTTGGAAAATAACAAAATTATGGAAACATAACCTCACTTAATCAATTTTTGTTACATTTCTTGATCAAATAACCCCAAATTCACTATGTCATTTTATAAAAAAATGTTTTTTTGTTCATTTTGTTTGTTTGTTTGTTTCATTTTTTTTAATTTCTTGATCCCAGCCAAACCCAAATAGAAAACTTCTTCTTCATAAGTTATTATCATAGCGCCATATCTATTGAATACTTACTAAACTTACTCAATCCAGTCAACAGATATCGCCATCTGTTAGAATCCTTTGGAGCTAACAGATAATTATTGTTACTGTCAAATAATTTGCAATAAAATAATATTGCGACTATAGATTGAGATGTAAGCTATCCTATCTTTCAAGTTGGATCAAATTGTACACGGTGTTCAAATCAAATTTAAAATCGGTTCAGTACTTTAGAAGTCCATCGCGGACAAACAACGTGACACGTAATTCTTATACAGTGTGTCCAAGATAAGGATGTCTATCATGGGGATCTTGGAAACCGTAAGAGATACAAAGATGGTTAAATCAGAGAAAAGTTGCGCATTTTCAAGCCTAACAATGCCGTTAAGAAAGTTTTAAAATTCCGATTAGTTTTTGAGATATGCCTAAAAGAAACGAAATTTGCCGATTTCGCTTTTATTTTTTTTTTGAAGTTATTTAGAGAGATATGGAAAAACAAAAGACACTGTCTCATGGCCGGAAAATCTCTAAACGCTGTTTTGTAGAGCTTGAAAAGTGGTCATAAGAAATGATCTTTTGTTTTTCCACATCTCTCTAAATAACGTCAGAAAAAAAAAAGGAACGAAATCGGCAAATTTCGTTTTTTTTAGGCATATCTCCGACACTACTCGGAATTTTAAAACTTTCTAAACAGCATATTGTTAGGCTTGAAAATGCGCAACTTTTCTCTGATTTAACCATCTTCGTATCTCTTACGGTTTCCAAGATCCCCATGATAGACATCCTTATCTTGGACACACTGTATATAAAGATTGAAACCAGTAAAAATCTCTGCATTTCACTTCCGATGACCGGACAGCTGATTATCTAGACAGCTGAGTGCTGAGTTCGGCAACAAACACGAATGAATAGCCCCCGTTTTGATCTAATACATGAGGAAAACGAACACAGAAGACTGCAAATGAAGAATGAAGATGTCAAAAGAGTGCGAAGGTGAATCAGCAGAAAAAACTGTCCTGTTTTGAGCTTGGAACGTCATAGCGACTGTTCTTTGGAATAGTCTTATTTATGTATATCTATGTTTGATCAAAAACGTCACTTTGGAGCGAAATATTTTAGAAACACTCTGTACCAATGTTAACCATAATCACGTTTTGTCTAAAAACAATAAACTAGGGCTAATAAAACCTCCACACACATTGCATATGCACGACACGTCAAGTAAACAATTGCTTAATGTTGAATTATTATTCCCGACATGTGGATGTTGGAAGTCTGGACAATTTGCCAAAATTATAAATTATTTCTACAAAAGGCTGATTATGTAACACATAACCGATGGTTATCGTGGACGATCAACTGAACGGAAAGAGGCGCCTACCGAGAATAGCCTACAAATTTTGAAGTTTTAAATTTCATTGCCGCATTCTAACTAGTGAAATGGGGGCATGTTAGTAAATATTGCTGCACCTGGACAATCAATTTCCTCTGTATTGATAAGATTAAGAACATTTTTGCAACAACAACAACCTGACTTGGTAATAAACAAAAGCATATGTGTATCAACGGAACAAATCGCCTATCAGCAAATTCGCAAGCTGACACCTTTGAAATTGAAGAATTTTGCACGGTTATATTTTTTCTACAACTACGCAGTAGATTTGGTTCATTGCTTTGGAAAATCAGGGGCGTAGAGCGATTAAACTCACAAGAGCTATTAATTGCTAATGACCTTTTAATCTATTCGTGTAACAACTCAATTGGACTTTACCCAAAGGAATATAGCACTCTTCTCAATCGTGTTATTAGGTTGAATTTCAGCTATTACAGGAATTAGCTGGCACAAAAAAAATCGAGCTTTGAGACTCCCACAGTTATCAATATGAGCCAAATTGCATAGTTTGGAATTGACTTACGAACTGCGTTGGATGCCAGAATATGTGTATGATTTGGAATAATTAGTGCTGATTCAGTTTGAAGTTAGTACGTAGTTGACGGCTAGTTTAAATTGGATTTTGTTATTAATTTTTGCTGTCTGAGCGTTGAAATTCATATTTGAAGTGCCCCATTTATTTCAGAAAATATATAAATATTGAAGAATCTCTACTGAGTCAGCTCGAAAAAAGGTGATGCTTCTTGGTTGTTACAAAAGAGAATATCTGTCGAGCTAGAAGCTCAGCTTAGGAATCAACATTTACAGGACGTAACTTTGCTTGATGGTCCAATCCAACACAGGGGTTAGTCCGAACATTCAATATTCGGAAACTGTGGGTGAAATCTTCTGTCATGGTCATGATGATTTGAAAATATCATTGGTCGCCAAACAATATTGCAAAAAATGTATGTCAAGAGAATGAAAAATCAGTTAGACTTCGTCTCAACAATCATGCGTATCTCCAAACACTCTATCAGAATAAAAGTATCTGTTTCTCCGACGAATTGGAAGAAGCAATTCATCTAAGTAAAAGCGAGAATTCATAGCCAAAAGTTTAGGGAAGGTCATTATAGCTGCCATCCTGATTCATCTAGGTTTTACACGATAAAAATGATTCTAAGATTCACGCAAGCCGGCGCTGCTTAATGATCGTTTATCATAGTAACGCATCATTCTTGGGGCCTTATCCTTATACTACAATCGCACGATATGATGTAACCATGGGAGTGTGGGCGTAGTTTCGCAAATCATGCGTTGGTGCAAAAACCGTATTCTCCGTTCATACTTGAACTCTTAAAATCTTGATCGAGTTTAAGTAGGAACGGGAATATGTAAAGCATAAATCGTATACGCAAAATAAACTATTTCTCATTTAATCTGATTCAGTGTGATTTGAGCTTCGCTTGGTCAGAATCAAGCGAAATCGTTACACTTTATAGGTTAAGTGTTAATGTTTAATGGATTTCCAATAACTACCTGCATCATACAACAATTCGTGAAGTTGTTATTGATGAAAAGCTTATGTCATACTTATGAACCATTGACCTTATATTACAAGACAAGTAACAAAACAAATATTCCTAACCCAAACATCCCTTCTATAAATATTTACTTTTTTTCAGCTATGTTGTCATGTGCCCTGAATGTTCTAAAGCTGTATGAAAAAATACCCGGAAAAATTCAACTGCTAATCTTCTGAATCACCAATCCCAAACAACCATAATTCCAGTTATCTTCAGTTTTTCGTCAGGAATCACTTCCCTGTCATCAAAAAACATTTTTGAAGATTTGTATTGAGGTTTACGTTTTGTGTTAAAACTTGGCAACATCCGGCCGCAAAGTTAAGGCCAGTTTCTCTGCTGCGGTTTTCTAAGGCCTTCGACTGCGATGCGTTGTCCATAAAATTTTGTTAACCAAGCTGGAGAGACATGGGCGTTAACGACACGGGTTTAGGGTCTGTTCTCTTGACTGGTTCCGTTCGTATCTTACAGCTCGGGGGCAATACGTCATCTGAGGTGCATCAACTAAAACTGGTGTTCCATAGGGATCTGTGTTGGGGCCACTAATGTTTCTTTTATATGTTAACGATATCATATATACAAATAATATCCAAGAAAGTTAGACTTATTAATTTGCTGACGATACTTTTATTCTATGGCACGGAGTGAACATGGACACAAGGAAGACAAAAATAACTGAGGAACTTGCGAGGGTCAGGGACTGGTGTAACGCCAAGAACCTAGCTCTAAATATGAACAGAACTAGCATCGTTGGATTCAAAAGTGATTTGGTTATTTAGCTGGCTGGAGAGCAATTGCAGGAAAAGCAAAACATCAAGTCTCTTGGGACATCACATCTTCTATCTAGCCAAGAAGATATTTGTTAGAAGTTTTTTGGCCGATTGCACCAACCTATTTTGAGGATACTTAACGCTAAGGGACCCTTAACTTGACAATTTCGCATGCAAAACTGTCAAGTTAAGGGTTCCTTAACGTTAAGTATCCTCAAAATTGGTTGGTGCAATCGGCCATTACGGCCAGGGTAATCAAGAGGGAATTGGGACACCCACAAAAGAACTCCTGATAAATATACTCAGTGACATTGTTCCACCGACTAATTTCCCATGAGACTCAATGTGAACAGGACCTGATACAAAGCTTCGTATCCCCATTGAAAAAAAACTTATTAAATCAACCAAAAAAACAACATGTTCAGAATGAATGAAACTTCAATATTTTAGCATAAGAGAAATTCCATTTCTTATCTTCTTTTTCAATGGAGATATTGAGCTTCTATTAAGTAATGTTTACATTGAGTCTTATGAGAAATAAGTCGGTGTTACACTTCTAATGCCACTGAGTATATATTATGTGTGGTAATCCTGACTGCAGCCTGCTTATTTATTTTGGAGACATCTGTGCTTGGCCTAAAAACCTAGAGCAAGAGACCACACCCGCCTCCAACACACTTGTCAGGCTCTGGACCTGCCCCTGCCTTTTCTAACTTCAGCTGTTACACGGAGATAATTCATATATAGTGCGGCTCTAAAAGGTCCTTCTAACTTTTGAACCGTTTGATATATGCGAATGAAACATCGTATGTGAGGACGTTCCGCATTTTCTGACGTATATAGTAGTGACAGCTGAAAATGTCAAAATGAATCAAATGGAAAGGGAGGTCGAGTGACACCAACTGCCGACTTTCAAGCTTCTGCTAGCATTCCTGTTGATATGACAGCGTGTCATTTTTTTTTTTTTCATTTTGGTCACTTAATTAATACTTACCCGCATGAGTCGACCAAACCAAGAGGATATGATGAGGTACCGACAGAAGATCATCAAAATGAGCTATATTACTCAATCTTTTTGACAGGAGTTTTTTTCACCCCATTTTTTTTTTTTTTGTGAAATTCATCCTCGTCAAAAAGATTGAGTAATTGCTCGTTTTGAAGATCTTCTATAGCTCATCATATTCTCTTAGTTTGGAGAAGTTAACTCTTGCGGGAGTATTAATTAAGTAACAAAAATGAAAACACGATTTTTTTGACACGTGTCATATCAACAGGAATGATAGCAGAAGCTTGTTGTTATCAGTTTCAAAGGGCCTTCAAAATAAGGTATCACTCGACCCCTCTTTCCATTCGATTTTTTTATTCAAATTTGCGCCCAGCTGTCATTTTGACATCTTCAGCTGTCACAACTATGTCAAAAAATGCAGAGCGTCCTCACATATTCGTGTGTCTAAATTTCGTTCGCATATATCAAACGGTTCAAAAGTTAGAAGGAGGTGACCTTTTTGAAATTTTTTCTTTTATAGAAAATGGCCGAAGAGAAATTGCTGGAAACATTGACTACTTTTTTTTTATAGTCTATGGCTGGAAATATTTTTTGAATTCATCGCTAGGGGGCGTAGGTAATGCTTTGGTCGATCAAAAAAATTATTTTTCTCGAAAATGTTGCACTTAAAGTCGAGAAATGAAAATCCTCACGTTGACGCCACCACAATGATCCATCTTTTTGATCTATGACTTTTTATCATAAGATGTGAAATAAGGGCGGGAGGGGAGGCTAAACTTCTTGGACTCCATCTATGTACCATTAACTCAAGTTTGACTTCACGGAATGTTGTAGAGAACGTCTGATTTAAAAAAGGAAGGTTTGCTAAACAAAATAAAAATACACTCATGTCATTCTGAATCTTGCCGCATTTGCCAGGGGGCGTGTTCTACAAAGTTGAGCGTTTTTTGATTTTTTCCAGAAATCTTAAAAGAAATGGTATGATTATTTTATCAGATTCGGAAAGTAGATCAAATTTGCAACAAAATATATTGAACCCGCATGTCGGTATCTTCATTCATTAAAAAGTTATCGCTTGAAAAATATTTTATTGATGAATTCAAAAAAAAATAGTTCTTAACTTTATTTTGAAGTTTCGTGGTCAAGCATGCCATGGACAAATAAAAAAAAACCGTTTGAAACTTCATTCTCATTGCAATTGAAAACAACAATAATGATATTAATATGAGAAACACAAAAACAACAATTATGCCATTATATTTGGCAGACGAAATAAATTAAGTGTGTAATCACACTCGTCACCTTTGTGGGTTTTTAGCAATATACGAGTTTTTCCTTTTTTTTTCTTAATTATTGACCTGATTTTTGCAGGAAAACTTTCCCCTGAATTTCCAGACACAAAATTACACTCAACACTTTTGTGGCAACAAGGGTGGTTTTATATATATTTTTTTAATTTTCTGATGTCAAGCTGACAAGTCTATTGTAATGGAAATTTGAAAAAAATGCATTTTTGAGTTGAAATGGCCGTTTTTCTCATCAGTTCAAGTGATCTCGTACTTTCTATAAACGCTGAGAAGTGGTTATGAGAGCAAAATTGCGTATTACTATGTAACTACAATTCATAATTTTTGTAAATTGTTAGAAATAAGAAATAAGAAGCCTTATCGCAAAAAACAACAAGGGTGGCGAGTGTGATCTCTTCGGTTTTATACTTAGTGGACCTCCCATCATCAACCATAAGAAGATCAGCTTGTCAGCATTTTTTTATTATTTGACTCAAAAACTCACAAAATGATCAACAACTAAATGCAAAATAAATTGTTCGAAGCTAATAGACCATACACTAGAGAAGAGAGAAAATAGCAATTACAGTCTCAATTTCAAATCGCAATCCATATTTTATCGCCATCTTCACATCAATACACCAACCTACTTGAGAAAGTTCTGTGCCTATGCAACTGTTTTGGTCTCGCCAGTAAAGGCGAATGAAAGGGAACTTTTATTTTCAACGTTTGGTTCTATGTGATGAAATGTAGATGGCAGGATATACAGTGTGTCCCCAGATCGACGCATGAATTGGTGAAAAAGAAAAAAAAAATTGAATTGAAATTTCATCTTGTAGGGTTCAGCGCTGCTTGGATGGAAACTAATTTGTGTCATTATTTTAGTTTAGAAAAATCAAGTATGTCCTGGAAATTAACCTAAAAGCTATTTCTCTCACAAGAGTCACAAGTAAATAGCATGATTACTAAAACACACAAGATAAGCTCACAAGCTTGACGAAAGTGAAACCGATTCGCGGATGGTTGACCATTGGCAAAGATTATATCATTTTATAATAAGACTATATTATAAAATGATTATTTATAACTTTGGCATTGGGGTCACCATGCATGGGAAAGATATGAAAAAATAGGTGTTGAAAACATAACCTAGGTAACCCTGATTCTATGCATCTTAAGTGAGGGATCAACGGGAAGGATGCGCGTGAGCCACGGACTTAGTAAATAAAAATGGACTGCTAATGCAATGAGAAGAAAATCACTGGAGAATGGGCGCTGCCATGATGGGACAATTTAAGTTGGTGCTTCTGATTTTCAGTGGTGCCATCGTTGAAAAATGCCGAAATCTGTAATGTCTGATTTACATTGAATTCCATTTCGAATTGGAACTGTCAAATTTCCGCTTGGCAAACGGGAATCATTTGTCACCATTCACATTAAATTTGGCGTAAGCGTGACACAAATTCAATGTAGATGGTAGCATATGATTCCCGTTTGCCAAGGGGAAATTTGACAGTTCCAATTCGAAAACAAATTGAATGTAAACCTTACATACATACACCTACCGTCTGATTTCGATTTCGAGGTAATTAATTGTTATCAATATAATAAGATAAAGGACGAAGGATATTGGTGAATTTTTTTTTTTTTCCTTCAAGTGTCTGTGACTTCGCGTTCCCGTAGTTTTTGTGCATATTGAAGAGAATATTATTATATCAATTCTAAAACCACAGAATGCATAAATCATGAAACATCGACTATCTCAAGTACCTATACTACCTATACCAATTTCCAGGGTCCAAGTTGAACTCGTTACGAAATAGTAGGTAGGTATTAGGTAAGGTACAATAGATCAAGTGCTATTCGCTACTTAGGTATGGTATAATGCTGTTGAAAGGACATAATCAAATAGGTAATGATATTTTTGAAGAACTGAGTTGAATGAAGAATGAAGGCTCATTTTTATGTTAATAATAATCCAACACAGAACGTTTCATAGTTTTATAAAGATGTTAAAATCCCTGCACAAAATTACAATGTGAATGTGAATATTGAGTTTTGAGTACCTATAGGTATTTTCTTAAAATCCAAAATCCGAATCGAAGTAATGAGAATAGGTGATATTACTAATAATATGACATAACCTCATAAACAAAATAATAATTAGCTGTCTTTCTGCTTTTTCCAATGGCCGCATAAAAGGAATTGCAGCGCTTCATCGCTTTTTTCGAGCGATCTCACTGTAATGACATAAATGATAATTTTCACCACAACATCACAGTTCCAGCGATAAAGCGAAAGAAATATACTTTTTTTCGCTAGACCACTGTGCTGCAGCACAGGAAATCATGTCATTCCAGTTGGACCGCTCAAATATAGCGCTAGTTCTCGGAACGCAGCCATAAGTGGCACGTCGAAAAAATCAGAGATACCACCACAAATTGTCCCATCATGGCGGCGCCCATGCCTCAGTGATTTTTGGCAAGGTCGGCCATATGCAGTAGCAGTCCAGTTTTTATATAGGTCCGTGGCGTGAGCTTATATCTTGTTTGTTGTAGTATCATGAATAAAGAGCTTGTTCTAGGTATGAGAGAAACGACAAAATATTATTGAAGAAAGTTTTTCAGTTTATTCTCACTCAGTTGTTCATCTGAGTCAGAATGCAAAATTTTAAAACCCTCCGCCTAATTTGATATTTTGCATTTTTTTACATTCCCACTCAGTTTTTCAACTCAGTTTTTCAATTTGAACAACTACATTAAATAACATTTTGTCGTATCTCATAAAGAAGAAGCTCGACTTTACTGGTGAGAGAATTAGCTTTTGAGTTAATTTCCAATATCTATACTTGATCTTTCGAAATCAAAATTATGACAGAAATAAGTTTTCCATCCAAGCAGGGCTGGCAGGCCCAGAAGATGAAATTTTAATTCAAAATTTTTTTGTCCTTTTCACCTATTCATGCGTCGATCCGGGGACACACTATGTATATTCAAGTATGGTTTTGGAATCAAGTTCAATTGCATTCTTCACTTACCTAATTCTAGTTATTTTTTAATGCAAAATTGATTTTAAGTTTTGTAAAATATTACTTCTACTTCCCAATTCTTTGTTTTGATACCTTCTTCTTAGTCGCTTGACAATTTTTCAAATCCTACTTGGATTTCGACAAAAAAAAAACATTTTATTTTTATTGTACTTTGAAACATTCTTCAAAAATGAAATAAAGTAAACAGTGATCGGTGATAGGAAATCTCTTGTTATTATGTACTTACATAATGTTTTTGACTTACCGTGACAGCTTGTTTTCACTTTTCCTGTGGTCAAAAAGATTAGGCTATTAAAAGCCATTTACTAGTCCAGGAGCCTAGGCTTTTTTTCCAACTCATTTAACCGATGACCCTGTATTCTGTATTTCTTGTAATAAACGGGAATAAAACGCCCGAATTTTTGGCACTCTGTATACAAACATTTTCAGTATTCATTGAACTTTATGCTTCCAAATCTTTCCAAGGTATGTATGTTGGGATAAAAATCTGGAATATTGTTAATATTTCAAAAACGGCTGAATGTTGATAGATGTTTGCAAGCCGAATTCACAATTCTAAGAATTAGGGGCCTTCTTATCAAAATGACGGAACAATAATTGGTCTTTGAGAATATTTATTCATGTAGTTTTCTGTCCATTTTTGGGATTCGGTTGAAAAAAGGGGGCGGGGGGGTTTGAAAGTCTTGGTTTTCCCAAAAAACTTCTATTTATTGATTAAATTGAGCTACCGGTTTCGCAGCAGAATATTTATTGTAATGAATAACATTAAAAACAATTACAACAAATGTTTGAAATCGAAAGGCCAGCGAGATCACCAGATCTCATGCACCCACTTGAATTTTTGGAAGCATAGTCGATAAAATTAGATCATATCTAACCTTAGTGAAAGAATATACTGAACGAAATTTGATCTATTTCACGTGAAATCTTTGGAAATGTTATCCAGGAGTTGAAACACAAGTAGTAAGGTTATTATCTAGCCAATAATGCAGCCCATTTCGAATATTTGTTTTGATTATTGTTTTTAATGTTTATAAAAATAAATAGTTCAAATTAATCTCCTTAATTAGTCATTTTGACACATAAGATCCCCAAACTAACCCAAGAGGAAAATTATTATTTTTTGACAATAATTATTATACTAGATCTATAATAGTGTGATGTGAACTCTAAAATATTTAATGAAGAACAAGTTATTCATAACACAGATAATACCATCAACATTTTTCGACTCAAACCAGAAACAATGCAGTAGCCAATATTGACATACAATAAACCTTTCATCATGTAAACACCATAAATCAGAATAAATTCACTCGCATATTTTATGATTCACCTCATCTTCCTGAAACTTGTAATTAACAAAACAGCGCAATCGATGAGTTTTTTTTAGACCGACTTTCACGTAACGACACCAAAATAGTTAGTGTTTTTCTCAAAATGTTTATCATTTTTCCTGACATAAACACATTCTTAGGCCAAGCTTACCTGAAAGTTTTAATTGGCTGAACGATTAGAAACTGACGATAGTTCCACTACACCTGTTTATTAACTGAAGCAATTTCTTAATAGACTTGTACCAATCCAATATGGAAAAAAGCTTGTGGTGATATCAAGGTTTCTGTATCAGCCATGTCTTATTTATATTTGAAATTGAAATCGTCGTTCCTTATATCCTGTTTGGGGGAAATATTCATTGATCCTAGGTATTTGTGGTGGTATTTCTCATTCAAATGCACTATGTGCTTGATACAGCCTTAGAAAATGAATAACATCATTTTTCCACGAACAACAATGAAGGGGTGATTCTACAAACGAAAACAATTTTTGTCTCGTATGAACAAAGGTCCCAAATTGCTTTTTTTTATTTATGTAAGAGTAAGCATCTATGTGTATGCATCGATGCAGAAATTTGTAAATTTCTCGAAACCTGTAGTATTCCTTTTGTGTTCAAGAAAGGTAAAAGAGTAAGATTTCTTCATACAAAATACAAGAAGTTTAATATCAAAAAAGTTACGGCAAATCCAAATTCAGTGAAATAATAATAGCGTACGCACCGCCCTCTAGTTGTTACGTAAAAATTAACACCAAGTCATGATTTCTCACCTCAAAAACCCAAAATTTCGATGATTGTATGTAAGTATATTGAATATCGTAACACATTTTCGTTCCGCTAGATCGACTGTCGCGGCCTTGAAAGTCTAACTAGCGTCAAGAAGTTTCACTTCAAAAATTCTATTCATAAAAATCACAAATCAAATTTCAATTTCAACACCCGGCATCTCCAAAAACCAAGCATTTTTGGTCGTATGTTCATGACTACATGGAAAAAAATTATGTTTTGTTTTGTTTAATGTAATCACCCTTTTCATTGTTCAGGGGAAGATCGTACAAACCCTCTATTATCAAGCAGTTTACAGGGTGTCACCAAATAGTGTCTGAAATATCATTTCATAAAAAAATGTAAGAGTGATCAAGTTTACATATTTTTCTATTTATTTGTTACAAACTAAAATTGTATTCTCCGCAAATACAGGATACAGTGATTTTGCCTAATCCAGTCAACTATGGCACAACAAACCGACGAAACTCTAATTTTTCATTTGCATGTCTAATTTAAATAATCAGTAGTTACTGTTTCATTATGTGTTTTTTTAATAATGTTTAGGTTGTTCGTATTTCTAATTATTGGATTTATTTAGTTCGGATGTTTAAATTTTTAAATAAAAAATTATAAATAGGAAGGACATCCAGCGACAAGTCTATATCGTGTTGAGCAATGAGCACCCTTGAATAACGTTCTCTTGAGAGAAGGGATATCATCGCCTGGTATCGGAATACAGTTTTTGATCGGTCTGTGATCGTTAAATTCTTACTCGTTCTCCACTCAAGAAAAGGCTCCTGATGATTTTAAATAACTCTCCAGTACACAATTGACTATTAAGGGCACTGGTGATGGCTCTGTGAACCGAAAACGCTCTGCAATCTTTCGAAATAAAAATGTTGTTCTTATTAAAAATCGACTGTTTCCTGGCTGCTAAAAAATTGTAAAAAATGGAAATGTATTTTTTTTTTCATTTTTGATTTCTTCAAAAACAGTTTAAATGTGAGCCACTTGTGCTATTGGTGAATTAATTGTCAATTAATTCGCTGCAATCTTCGTCCTCGGAATCTTCGTTAGACAGTTCTCCAAAATCTGGTTGGTCCATGAAAATAACCGTAACTACGTCATTTCTAAAGACTCCTTGATAGAAAGGTAGTGTAAAAAAACTAAAAAACATTGAAAAGGGAAGCTTTTTTGTAGCACTGATTTTTATTCGAAAATGGCATCACTTATTACTCATAACAGTATGTAAAAGCTAGCTTCTTTTCTTACTTACCGGATCTATCTTCAAGCAGCTTCTTTTTGTTCCCAAATCCAAACATTGAGCTTGGGGGACAGATGAGAAAAAAGGCCATCACTTTAAAGATAATTACATAATCGTTATCAATATTATCATGCATCGCTGTGGAAAGTGTGAGGATTATGAGTCTATATAAAAAATAAAAAATATATACAAGTATTTAATACCTTAAAATGTTTTCTTTGTTAGGTAGAAAACTTTTCAGACCACCCACGTAGATGCTTTTTAAATTTCAAACACTTATTTTTATTGACTACCTCCATTTATTTCAAATGATATCCTCACAGTGACTAACAGGAAAATATAATAATTCAAATGTAATTTTGTTGATCTTCACCAGCCAACTGCTGAATAAACTATTGTTATTACTATTTTATAGTTAACATCATAAAGACACTTATATAGAATATATTATTATTTTCCCGTAATTCACAGGTTGCATAATGGAATAGTTTTATGGCATTACTAAATAGGTATTGTTGTTTCTCCATTCAAATGATAAATACTGTTTTCTCAGCAATCTCTTATGGTTATTATTGGATGTCTACTAAAAAAGGTAATTTACAAAAATTTCCACTTTTCATAAAACAAAGTTAATACGGATATGTAGATAACATGTTTCATCTAATAATTACACAGCAATAACATTCTATACGGTGAAGGTACCAGCATTTTACAATAGGACCTTATTATAAAATGGTACCAGTAAAGAACCAGAAATGTTTTCGAAGTTTTGAAGAATAGTGCTTCGGTAATAACTTGTGGTCGATATTTTTAGTCCTCACTCGCTTTCTACCTAGAAGAAAAGTTTTGTTATTATTTTCAATCAACTTCTTTGAAATCCCCTTTTTTTGTGACTTATTGGATTTTTATCATTTTATACAAACAGTGCAAAAAACTTCGTCTGGCTGATCTGGCTGACGCAATGAGAGGTTATTGCACCAGAGTGTCAAGGTGATTTTTGTGTCCGCAAAAAAAATTATCACGATTAGCTCTAATTTGTGTCCTTAGTTAATTCCAGATGATGCAACGTGATAGTGGGGTTGAGGACATTAAATGAAACTCCTTAGATTTTCAAATTGCCGACGTTTCGACTTCTAATTCGAGTCTTTATCAAGGCTACAAAAGAAATGCACATACAATGTCTGATATGACAATAAAAAAAAAACACGAAAACAGAAATCACACATCAAAATATTACAATGGATAAAGGAAATAACTCATATAAATAAACTATCAAAGTACATGAAAAAAGAAAAGAAAAAAAAAACACAACAAAACAAGCGAAAAGGTTAACAAAATAGGATTCATACCTTTTTGGTCAATAGAAGAAGTTCCATGTCATACATAAAACAATGATTAACATTATAACAGCACACGGCATTAAAAGATGAAGATGAAATATATAATATGTCACACACAGATTAAAAAGTTGAAGTATATGTGGACAGAACAACAGAAAATGTACAAATGCTGGTCCGATTGGGTTTCAAGACGACCATAATCATTCTACTATCTCTAATGTTTATTTTTATACAGATAAAGCAAATTACTATACTGAGTGTTCAATCCCTGTACATCGGTTCTATTATTAATAGTTTTATTTATTGATATGTGGATCATTTCACTGATATTACGCTTGTACCAATTATTTTCAAAATCAAGGATTTCTACATTATTAAAGTCGAAGTTGTGGTTGGTTGTGAAATGATGTTCCGAGAGTGCAGTCTTTTCATTCTTGTACCTACTTATTTCTCTGCAATCGTATCGATGTTGATATAGTCTTTTGCTCAAGTATTGTCGTGTTTGACCGATATAACAGTTGTCACAGTTAATACATGGTATTTTGTAGACAAGATTTGAACGATCTTTATTTGGTATAAAATCTTTCACCTTCGAGAAAATAGATCCCACTACTTTGGTGTTATAGAACGCCAGTTTACACGTTGGGTCCATTCTGGAAATCTGACTGCCGATTTTTTCTGAAAGACCTTGTATGTATGGAAATTTATAAAATATTAAGTCTCGTTCGCGTGCATGGCTGTTGGTTTAGTATATTGCTCTTGAACTGATTTACTATACCGTTTATCAGTGAAGAGGGATAATTATTATTTTTCAAGATCTCCTTAATTATATTATAATTATTGTCACGGTACTGTTCACTACTAAGATGGAATGCCCTATGGCATAAACTTTTAACGGTAGCTATCTTATGGGTGAGAGGGTTGGCTGATAAATAGTTCAAAACCCTTCCTGAGGACGTCGGTTTTCGATACCAATTTGTGGTGATGTTCCCATCCGAGTCACGATTCACTTCAACATCTAGAAAAGGTATTCGTCCGTTTTTTTCCATTTCTACCGTGAACTGGATTTTCTGATGGAAATTGTTGAACGCTGCGAGTACATCATTAACCATGTTTTTTGGGCAGGCCAACAATGAATCATCCACATATAACTTTATAAACGGTAAGTCAAATGGTAAAATGTTCAATACTTCCGTGAACAATTCATTCATGACTAGGTTAGCCAATACTGGGCTAGCTGGATTGCCCATCGCTGATCCATCAAGCTGTTTATAAAAACTATTATCAAACTGAAAATAGCTGGTCTCGAACAGGATATGGACCAATTCACAAAATATATCCCTTGTTAAATCTGTGTATGCTGCGATGTGAGCCCATTTTTTCCTGATTATATTTATCACAAGGTCCTTTGGAATGTTAGTGAATAAAGAAACTACATCCAGAGATATCAAAATGAAGTCGTCCGGAAGAACCAAACCTCGGATCGAGTTCACGAACTCGAACGAATTTTTGACGTTATAAATGGAAGTGCTTGATATATTATTCAATATGCCATGCAGAAATACTGCCAAGTTATAGGACGGTGAATTAATGCAACTGACCACTGGTCTCATACTCAACGGACTTTTATGAGTTTTCCTCAATCCATACAGTTTTGTGGTGACACAGTTATTCTTACATAAGACTCTTAATTGGCGGTCATCTATAAATCCTAGACTGTGTAGTTTCTTTATAAAAGAATTAGACTGAGCTTGAAACTTAGATGTAGGGTCAGAAGGAATTTTCTTATATATGTTAGGATCACTCAATAATTCATTCATGGAGTGCAAATATTCATCTTT